>JARQZJ010000126.1:3600000-4280000 GCA_030704895.1 Henosepilachna vigintioctopunctata
CTCAAATCAGGATTGTGTAGTTTGAATATTTCCAATCAGAAGAAAAACACCCTGTATATGTTTGCGAATAAAAATTCGACTGGCTAGAACTCAGAATGAACTTTTGAAAATTCTTCATTGTGTGAAAATAGATTTGCGTACTTTGCTTCCAATTTCAATTTCAATACAATTGAAAATCTTTTTCCCATGAAAATGAAATATTTTGAATGAATCGTCTCGCGGAAAAAACACGTTCATTTCCGAAAGTTCGCAAAATAAACAGTCATTAATTCTTGTATAAAAGCACTTTGAATATTGAAGACGATAGCTTGACACGTTGAAGAAACTTGCATTTAAGTTCAGTTACTTCAAGTTTTAACGTAATAAATCAGTCAGGGTCGTCACATAAAATGGGTCCTGAAGGTTCGAAACTCTAGTGCGAATAATTAATGAAGCTTATGAACTTAAGGGAAGTTATTCTCAATGAAACATTTAGGAAATCATGGAGGCGACACCGAACGAAATAATCACTCTAATATCAGGATAAAAATTTTAATAAACATGCAAAAAAGTGGGTATAACTTGATACATTCTTTTATATCCTCCTGAACCATAATTCGCTTGAATATCATCGATTATAGAAAGAAAACATAATTCGTTTAAAAAAATTGTTTCTTTATTGCAATTGTGATTAGAAAGAAAAACAGAAAAGAGAGAGAGGAAGGTATTTTAAAACGCATTATTTTTAATACTGATGAGGTAAAACATGAACAGACAGTTATTACTATTCTTATTATCATCCGATGTTAGATGTAGGTAGAATACGAACTATATTCAATTCATTGAAGCGCCAAATGTATCAAATCGAATAGAACAATATACCTACGTACTGAAGGAAGAAAAGACAATTGTAATTTCATTAGTTTTTGGTCCCTTGATTGAAATAATTTTGTGGGGATAAGAAATAAGAGATATTGGCTGTTCGAGAAGAACAGAGTATGGACATCACAAGAATGTCAACGTCTTTCATTTCTCAAAAAATTAAACTTTTAATACGTTTCGTTTATTATTCAAGAAATATGAAAAATTATCGAAAAACAGATCGATCTAGCCATTGAAAATATTACTCTATCAATAGGCGTTTAGACTGTCCCCATAATTCCATTCGATATACAGGATGTTAAGAATATGCTGCCAATCGACGATCTCTCTCTCGACGCTTATCTACCTTTTAAGATACAAGGAGAGGCTCTATAACGAAATTGAAGGATACCTTTTGGTGCCAAAGTTTTTATGCCAACGTTCAAATTTGTCATTTAAAATGAACAGAAGCGGATTTTGAATCAAATTTCCAATTACAATCAGAAATTCAAAAGATGCATACGAATATTTTATCATATTGAAAGTGAGTATTGTCCTTAAGAATATTTTTTTTTCAAATTGAATCCCAGGTGTACAAATTATTCAGTTGAAACTTCACTAAAAATAATAAAAAGAAACATTTTATCGAGAACCATACGCGAAAGAATTATTTGAAGTGATTATAAAAGTTATAACAGAAAAACATACAAGTCTACAAGTGAAACATATAGGTAATAAAAATATAAATTTAACATGTGTACAAAAGCAAAATAAATAGTTTGACTCCCAATTTGTAAGGCCTTGTGACGACTCTGACATTTGTCCTAAACCATTCGAATATTTTGAAGAAAAAATATATAATTCACTCTTTTATATATTCGTAAAGCAACAACAAACTATCAAAATTGCCATATCTTTGAGTCATACCCCAATATTATATTAGAAATAGCTTCAAATTTCAAAAGACATCGAATTTTAGAACAATTCATAAAAATTTACAAGATCAACATTACGTTTTTGTTCAACAAAAAACATTTTGAACTTGAGTTGAAGGAACCAAAACTTTTGAATTTCTCAAATTCAATTTAAAGAACATATCTTCTATGTAGGATCAATAGAAAAAAAATTGCAAATTTCATATTATATCTATATAGATCGATATTTAAAGAAAATATGAAAGAAATTTTAAATTTTTTTGTTATAGCAACACTAAGGTTCATTAAAATTTTTACAATATGTACTATATCAATTTAAAAAATTCTTTCAAATGTCTAACATTGATAAAAACTCGAACCACATTTCTTCAGATATATTTTGATCGTTTTATAATTTCAATTTCTTATTTATGTTCAATATCTTGTTGTTGTATCGTTCTAATAATACTACAATTCTCTCTTTATCATATAAGTGAAATTGTCGTTCATTGATTGTAACATCAAAATATAATTGTATAAAAAAATTCTAGAAATAATATTTCGTCATTATTTGTAATTTTATCAATAACTTAAGTGATCGCAAATATATTTCGCATCGATAATATGTCTTCTAAACCATTTTTAAAGCACTTCGAATGAATAAAATCATCACAAATTGATGAAAACGTTTCGAATTCTCCATATTATCATCTTCAGTATAATTTTCCATATCATTGTATTATATCATCAAGAAAAGTTATATGTATCATAGGAAAATGTTTTTATATTTTTATATTTCGTTTCTCTGTAGATTTAGATATTTCAGTGTTATAAATGTCCAAAATACGAGTTGAATTCAACTCGAAATATGTTTGTTTATGTTCCTATATCTTATATAATATATAGATGTTATACGAAAATGTCGATAGATGTTGAACGTTAAGATAACTGCTCTGAAGAAGCAATATTTTCTCGTTCCTTTCATAAATATTCAAGCTTACAAAATATATACAGTATATAATTGAGCCCATATATTGTCATATATTTTAAGCAGGATATCACTAAGCGAATCGCATGGTGCGAGTTTGAAATAATTATAACGTATTTATATATCAAATATGTAGATTTCGTATATAGAACCGTAAGTCTGTGGATATAAAAAGTGTAATGTACATATTTATCTGTTTTCTCGATATTAATAATGATAAAGTTATGTAAAAACTAGACTAGGGCTATACAACACGTTTAATTTGTATAAAACCAAAATACGAAATCACTTAACCTCATTTCGAGTATAATTTTTCACGAAAAACAGTCCTTAATAAGAATACTCATCAGGTATTTTGGTTACAAATTCAATAGATTGTTTTATCATTTATTTGAATATCAAAAATTATAAAGAACATTTTCTACAATCTTCTTCGAGAAGTATTCTTCATTATGATTTATTGTTCAAGTGTAGTCGTCTCCTACAATTTAGAAAATAAGATATTGAAATGTGTTTTCTTTTGCTTCCTGAAATATTGAACTCATATTGTGATATAACAAGTGGTTAGATGTCATTATTCATACAGTTATTGTTGACGTAATCAAATCCTCTATGTGAAATAAAACATTGTTTGAAATTGTCCTTTAAGCTAAAGTTATTAATGATATATGTAAATAAATAAAGAATTACTGTTAAGAATTCATTATGCCAAGTTGGTACACCCTATTACTAAATAAACCCATTTGACTATACATATATTTAGTTTCAATAGACGCTAATCAGAATAAATTCCTGAGTTTCATATATATTTCTAGAATTTAATTGAAACTTGAATTCGAGTTGAAACTCGTACATTAACTACCCCTGGTGTCGGCTTCTAAATATAAAATCGTAAGATATTTCAAATTGGCTAAGTTTCCTGTAACTTTAACTCCTACTCTCATAGTGCAAATAGAAAGAACGCTACATTCATACGGCTTGCGACAGCGCCATCTAGATTTGGTAGACAACAGCGTATTGTCTACCAAATCTATCGTAATGTGAAATTACAAAATGCCAGGCGTAGAAGTTGGGATTTAAAAGTACCCCAAGAAACAACAATAAAAAATTTCAAAAAGTTCCATATTTCAGTGCTTTCTCACTAATTATGGAAAATATATCATTTGATTACTTCATCTGTTCACAAATTAAGGATATTATGAGCTTTGAGGTAAAAATATAAACTCCTTTCGAAATGAAATAATATCAATTCTTTCAAGAACTGAAAAGTATAGGAAATAACATCTATGTGGATATGAGGACTAGAACATATGTTGTTTCGGCCTGTCTTATGAAAATTTCAAAAATTGAGATTCAAATATGGATACACTAGTATTTAAAAGTTATTTGGTACTCACCATCATATATTCTGAATGAGCATTGACATAATTTTTACAGATTAGGTTCTTCTACTTCTACAGAAATGTTTCGTTTTTGCATTATCTTCTCAAAAATTATCAGGATGTTCTGTATTTTCACTTTCACATTCACAGCTGAAAAACAGACATTCAATATAGGTATAATGAAATATGAATATGTGCATCTTACTTTACGTTTTCTTAAGCACAGCTCCGTGAACGAGCCCCTATTGCAAATCACCGAAGACTAGTCAAATTTTCTCTCCAATTCAACTTATTCAGAATATTATCACTGTATTCGTAAAAATATTCAGTATTTTTCTATGATCATTTCTCGATTCATGAACAGCAATGGAAGATGTAGACTGAGAAACAAAACACTATCTATCACTATGTCTGGTTTAGTCGTCTGAAGTAAGAACCGAGAGCACAATTTGCTCATCAACTATATGAAAACATTTGCATTATGTTATGTTCTACATGAGAATCAGTATGATTTCCTTAACGTTAGTTTGTGTTTGTACAATTGCCCTTTCGAATAAAGTAGGAATAATATTTCATCAAGTAAAATTGAATAATCAACTCGAATTCAGAATGTGGCCATTTTGGAACTTAATACGTAAGTAATATAAAAATATATCCATATACCTAGTAGGTAATCAAATTGATATCAAGTGAAGAGTGGGTTTGATTGGAATATAACATCAAGTTATTCTAATGAATGAAATTAGATATAAGATAATATATAATTACTATGAATAGAAGAAGCTTAAATATTTGAATTCGTACAAGATGGGGAAATTAGTTTTGTCTAAGTGTGAGCGGAAATAATCACAAAAGAACATTACAATACATAGAGTATTAAGGTCTTCATTGTGATCTCTTAATAATTTCATTCCCTCGACGAATGCGCTAGACAATCTGAAAACAAATTTCCAAGAATTCAGTCAACAAGTTTTTTCTAGAAATGCGAGACTATGAGAATGTTTTTTATGTTAACAGTTATATTTTTCAAGTATGAGAACTTAAATCATCTCTATAAATGAAGCTCTACTGAATTTCTTTCAACATATTGATATTATGTTTTCAGACAAAAACACGAAGAAGATTGCAGTGATTCTAATTTGCTGAAAAAAAATGTTTCTCACTTTTTGAATAGATGTGTATTTGAAATGAATGCATATTGGAATACTATTGTTTAGAAAATTGTTTCATCATTTGAACTTTTTGTAACATCGAATTGGAAAGGTGAAAGTAAACAGTGTGGAAACCATTGGTGGAATATTCTTTGTGTCTTTTTGGGGATATATGGAAAACATCAAGTTTCGAAGTCAAATGCTGGTTTTTCAAATATAACTTGATATGTACAGAGTGATTCATGTAAGTCTAGCATAGTCCAATCTATATTTTCAATAAAACATCCTGTGTTTTTTATATTTTCAGAAGATTCCTAGCAAACTGATTTTATTCAAAATTAAACACAAACTCATTGCGGTAACATGATGAAGCATTCAACTGTACATTTAAATTTTATTCAAAAATTGCACATTACTCACACCCTGTAAGTACCTATATACCTATAAGTTTTAGTCTAAGAATTGAAAGTCAAGATCAACCGAAAGATTGAGGAAATATAACATGATGAATCTTCCTTCATCAGAATGAAAAATAGTCTAGAACAATTCAAGGCATTCATCTTTCTCTCTCAAAAATGGTTGAATACAGTAGATACAATATTTTACATTGCTTGCCTATCATCAGAAGCCTGATGATGTATTAAAAGTCCGAAATATGAAATTCAGCTTAATTTGGCCAATTTTGCCACACATGCATTTTAGTTGCATATTCAATCAAAATTCGTTTAATTTATGAACTGAATTCATATCTGATACATTGAAAAAATTGTAAAGATTTGTAGGTTTCTGTTTTTCAACAGGGCTGTCAGAGACAGCGCCATCTCTCCACCAATTCCTTAATTTACTGATTCCGGATTAATCGAAAATGGTTACCATCGATGCAAAAATAATTTTCCTTGAGAATCTTCTGGAACTCTTTATTCAGTTAACGAATTTATATGTGAAAATTTAGTCCTTTTTTATCATCAACGCTATATCCAAAGTTGATCGTTTTATAATGAGAAAAGCTCAAATATTCACCTCTAGAGAAAATAAAACCTTCGATTATATATGAAATTCCATGACGTACTGTAATAACAGAAATATTTTTGAAACTATTCAATTCACAATAAAGCACAAACATGTCAGGTTATTTGATTAATATTGAAAGAAACTTCTAGGTTTGATTTATCTGCTCAAGAAGTTCATAATATTTGCTATGTTTATCATTCATGAGAGCCAAAATGTACAAAACTTCTACTACATACAAAAAATACGAAATAATATTCAATTCAAAAAACGGCGCCTGTACAGGTGGCGCTTCCTGTGTTATCGATCCTACTCTAATCTACCACGCGCTGTCCGTCTTACACTGTTGCACGATCGTGCGGCTTGGCGGACTATTCCAGAGATTAGTCCGCTATACTACGTTGAGATGAAAATGAATATTATTCAAACTATGAATACAGTATATCGAACATTCACAATTTGCTTGAGAATAACACAATTTTGTTATGGATTTGTCGGACGAATACATTAATTATTTAATGGTCAACAATTTATTTTTAATTGGCAATGTCAAATGTATGAAACTCAACCTAACTTCATTTCAATGAGTACTGTCAGATTGAAGAGAGACTAACGTTTCACCTCATGGTAGATAACTGTAACGCTAATTGTTATTAATTTCGTCTTCTATTACTTATTGCAACAATCTTTAAAATCGTTTCATGATAGTTTTTACTTCTGTTATATACTCGTCAACATTTCTTTCGTTGCTGGTCTTCATTATTGTCTCCCTACGATCAGTGTTTTCAATATAAATGAATACGTATTTGAAAAGGTGTATTTGTAGAAGATTCTACATCATCTTCTGAATAAATCCGAAATTAATCCCTACAAATTTAGTAAACTTATTTCTAAATTGGCTCGTGAAAATCTATGACTTTTTCTATAATATTTCGGATCACTGAGGCTGAATTCAAATTAACTTCCCAGTATTATGGTTTCTCGCCGGAAATATATAAGGGTTAAAATGTGCGACACACTTGACAACGCTGTAGCGAAATTCGCCCTCTCAGCTTACCAATTTCAGTTTAATTTCAACCACCGTTCACGTAACTTATTTGCGTAGATTATTAGTGAAAATCGGTATAATTTTTTCATTTCTAGAGAAAAGGTAAGGACAAACTACATACTGATCTAAACCTCCTTCAAAATGTTCTAACTGATGTAACTTTCGAATTATTTATTAATACATTTTCAAGAACGAAAATTCTTATTGTCTTGTATTGATTTCTTACAATAGTATCCAAGAATTTCAATGCTTTCACTACGATTTTTTCTAAAAGAACTTAAACAATGCCTGAGAAAATCAATAGTAGGCATAGTATTGGATGGTCGAATTCGCTTTCACTCGAAAATCTGATGAAAATGCTTCAACTCATTGACCCTTAGACCTCCTCGTTGAAATTTCGGGTATACGAATCTCTGAAGTTATTGGGATATATGAAGACTTATAGACGTTGAATTGCTCTGTTGAATATCTGACCACTATTTCCCCAATTTTACGGAAATTCGATATTCCAAGGATGTAAGAATATGAATGAACGCAATTGAATTATCGTAGGATATTTAGAATTATTGCACATATTAATTTCCCGAATTCTGTGTGGACTGAATTCATTATCTACAAAAATACAGTGTTTTTCAATTTTCTGTATTATTTTGATCGAAAAATCTGAAAAAAGTTCATTTGAGTTGTGCAAACTGCTTTCAGTTTCTATTTCTTAAAAAATATTAATTTCACTTCGGAAAAATTGTTGTATCATATCGTGTTTTTGCTCCTTTAATGGAATCAAATCGTTCAAATGATATTCTATTCTTCACTTTTCATTCTTTACTCTTCATTCACTTATTAGTTCATTCGATTATTTCTTAGTATCAAAGATCCTATTTCTTTTCAAAATGAAAATATTGGTTGTTGTCCTTTTATTTACGTATATTATCTTATTCAGACTTTATTTTGAACTGAATCGTCACAGAATTGTGTCACAGTAAATCAACAAGTATAAAATATATTTTTTCATTTCTGGATAATTGTATTTACTGAAGCAATAGTTGGAACTCGTAACATTTTTTTGTTTTTGAAAAGTTTTTTCGTGAAATGCTTCGGCGTTTTTGTCGAACAAACTTATTTCCTGAGAAGGATAATGAGTAATCACAAATTTTGGTGAACAGAAAAGTGTTCATTCGTTTTTTAGATAAAAGAAATAAACATATTTTTAATATCTGATATATTCCAATATATTTAAAGAGAGATATTAAAAAATATACACATTTTTTTAAATATTTTTTAGGAATAACAGGCTATTTTCAATGTTGCAAGCTTTACATCTGTTGACTTTGCGTTGTCTATCACAGCTTTGTCAAAACTAATTATTACTAATTAATAATTGACGAGGCCCGATACTTGGAGAAAATTAATATCCATAATACAACAATATTTGAAATTTTCCCTTAATTTGATATAAAATACGCATGACGACGTTTCGAAGTACTACTTCTTTATCAAATGCAGAAGTAGTACTTCGAAACGTCGTCATGCGTATTTTATATTAAATTATTAGAAAATTTTAAATATTGTTGTATTATATTACTAATTACTCAATAGTTTTGACGAAGTTATGATATACAACGAAACGTCAAAAAAAGTGAAGCTTTTAACATGGAAAATGGCCTGTTATTGGTGAAAATATTGAAAATATAACTATCTCAAACAGGCAATAAAAAAGAATTTTGGAGAATATATATATATATATATATATATATATATATATATATATATATATATATATATATATATATATATATATATATATATATATATATATATATGTATATATATATATATATTGTGGTAAATTTTTAACTTCATCTTTCTCTTCGTCCTAAATACTCAAATTTCATCGAAAATGCCCATTTTCTCTGGATAAAATGATTTTCGATCGTGCTAAGAGCAAGGGACGACTCCTGTTGCTTCGTGTTCTTGACATGTACCCGATTATACATTTCTTTCAGTTCAAAGAAGCCATTGAAATGGAGAAAAAACGCCACATTTCATGAATTTTAGATGAACGTTTGTTTTTTACGATTTATGACTCCATAATTATCCAGCAAATAGGCATTTTCCGGACAATTTAACTCATAACACACACAGACACATTCGTCCATGTCCTTTATGGGATTCGAACACAAATTTTCCGCTTGGCAGACCTCAACTTCAACCTATAACTTATGGTGACGACTGAATAATAGTTGTGTAAATTTAGGAAACAGTGTTTTCTCCACTATGTCAATGTTGAAATAGGTTTTAATCGAATAATTTCATCCAGCATTTGAATATCATTACATTGTGAAGTTTTTCATCTTTTGTTCCTGAATTTTCTATAGGAAAACTCATATTTTCTCGAAGAAGCTGCTTTTGATGGAACGTGATTTACAATCTACATTGGCAATATTCCCAAAAACTTTCCATCAATATTATGTTTTTGCGTAGGAGAACAACGTCTAAGATTTACCCTTCTTCGTCGTTATTTGTGTTATTTATTATACTTTCTGAATTACTTTCAAAGTTAGTTTTGTATTCATTCACGAATTAAATGAACGTTGTTTATGTCTGCATATCATTTTCGCATAGTGAAACAAAGTTCTGGTAAACAAAGCTTAAAAGTTTGGCTGTTCTGATTATTAAATCATCATATTTCAAAATAATAATGCTATCACAGGATGTTAATCACACGAAATAAAGTCGCATGTAATTTTATTCAATTGGGGTTTCGGCTATTCAGAACAATATAATAAATTAGCTTATAGCATGATAACTCCACTTAACCAAAGAAAAAATCGTAAATTAACAGTGAAAATTTGTGGGATATTTTCATATAGATATTTATGTTTTCTGATATTTATATACATCGCTATTTGTATTTACTTCTTTAATTTCATTGACTTTCCCTCAAAAACACTCAGCTCAATTAAATGAAGTTTTGTATAGGATAATATATAATAATAATAATACAACTTTATTGAATGGCAGCTAATTACAGTGTTTCCTTAAATATTAACATCAAACAAGTAGAAGCACATAAGCAACGGAAACCATTTCAAAAGGTGGTTAATATTGGCTTACGCCAGTCTTATTATTGACCCCATAGAAGCAATTTATTATTCCTAAGAATGATTTGCTTTCCCCTTTTTCTGTTTATCTAACAGTAAATTTTTCATTTGTGTTTTGAAATGCAATAGTTTCATCGTTTTGTAGTATTCATTATTCAGTTGGTTCAAATATTTAGAGACCAAGTACGAAAATGATGCCTCAAACTTCACGGTATTATGTTTTGGTATACATATTTATCAGCATCTTGTCACGAATATTTCGAGAATGTAATTTATTTCTGAAAACAATTTTTTCGGCCAGATACTTGGGGCAAGATGTTGATAAAATTTTATATATAAATACATAGAATTTCTTATATCTTTTTATGAAGGATTTTCAGCAGCATTTTTGTTGAATTTCGAGCTCTTTTGTTATTGTATCATGATATATAATCCTATTTAATGAATATAATGAATTGAAACTCTGTAAAACTTTTCTTCGACATTTTTTCCCATTCACATCTCTTGATGATAGTAAGTTTATGTATTTGTACTAATAAACCTAATCATAACGTGCAAAATCTACGAAAACTTTTGAAAGTCTTGAGGACTCACTTAGTCTCAGGGTACTGAAGGTTTCCACATTTACCACAATATAGTTTGGAGGCGTATATCTTAATTAGATGTCAATTTGTAATCCCTACCGCCCTATTCAGAATTTGCTCCACATAGTACAATAATCATAATTCAATAATTATTACATCTAATGTCATGGGGGACAGATATTGTCACCGCCTCTGTGTCTGAGTGTAAAAGAAACGTCGGGAAATAGGATTATTCTTGAGATGGAGTGAAAATGACGCCAGTGAAAACAGTGAATATAATACCATAGAAAATGGAGTTTCATCACGTATGAGAATGGTTCTTAAGAAACTCGACAGATACAGTAAATGTATTCTGAATTAATTTGGGTTTACGTTTAACGGAAAATAAAACCAAGACGGCTTTCCGGTCTAATCAACTTCGAGTAGATGAAAACTCTTACAAGTGTGGAGAATTGGTGATTTTCACTTAGTGGGAAGTGTTTACTTCTATATTCGTTTTACTTAGTTTTATAATGCAAGAAAGTAATTATGTATGGACAGTAAATGGATATTAGCTTTCTTCATAGGAATATCATCGAAAATGTAACGTATTACCATGAAATAGTTTGCTTTTGTAACAAAACTAGTTTCAATTCAAGCAGATTCTACCATATTGATAATCCAAGTTGTAAAATAGAATAGAGGTGGACATACAAAGGAAAAACTTTGTCAAATCGAAAATGTAGTCTAAAATAATTGAGACTACTACTACTAGGGATGTATTACCACATATATAAACTCAAAATATTTTCATCATATCGAATTATGATAGAAATATATAGCGAAGTTTTTCCGGCCTGGTAGAGCAAAATTTTTGATTTCAGAAAAATCCTTGGAGATATCTTCGATACACACTCGAAATGGATACAACAAGAAATGGAAACTGGGTTAGTTGTGATTATAAATCGTAAAACTGAAAATGTGTGCTTCAAGTTTGCGATTTTGATGGAATTCATTCATTTTTTGTTGTTTTATTCTTCGGTAGGAATGAATTAAATTCGACCAATAATTCTTACCTCTCTCCCACCTCTTTCATCTACCAAAATCAATTGTTTCGTCCGCCAAACAGTCCCAAAGCATTGAATCCTGAAAAGTTATAGTGATAATAAAATCTCCAAATATTTCACGATGTTGTCTCTAGCCAGCAGAAACATAAAAGTGGATTATGTTGGAGGTTATGAGTTGAATGAATGATGGGTGATAAATAGAAATGAAGGGTCAGATTGGGCATAAAACTGACAGAACACCATTTCGATTTCCATTCTGTAGCTTCTCCAGAGTTCAGTATTTATCTTTTCAAATCACTCTTATACACGGTTCACTTCGATTTTTAGTAATCAAGATCGAATGGCAACTGTGATTTGAATTCGTTATATGAGCTTACGTATATTTCCAAACATTTGTCAAATTGTTCACCACTTGGTGGCTTTCATTTGAATCAATCAAGTTCATGCTTTCAATTAAAAATAGAAGTATTCTGATGAAAACATATTGTGAGTGGAGTACCCAATGGGTCATTTTGGAGCCTCACATTTTTCAATGAGTATCAAGTATGAGTGTGAAAACAAATTAGTTCAATTTAATTGAATATTGGGGAGAGTGTCATGAAATTACCATACCTCAGAAGCTTTTACTAGACGCATAGCATATATCTGTATATTAAAACGTAAATTATATGGGCGAAATAACACAACCTCTTGAATAAATTGCTTTAACAGATGAACTTCAAATTTGATTCAGTTGGAATTCATTTTAGAGAAGAAGGTTAACTGGAATTTTATTTTGGACTATAAGCTTCAATAATACATATTTCTTAATCTTATTGAATTTCAATGGAGAGAAGATAAAATTTTGGAATTGTCTGCATTTGCCGAAAAATTCAAAACATAAAAGAAATCATAAATGAAGGATGATATAGAAATATAGTTTTTGACGAAAGAGCTTTCATAAAGTTGAAAGACTTGAAAAATTTAATGACGTAGGTCGTTTTCTGGCGAGTGAACGACACTTAGTCTATCCAGTTTCTTTCCTTGTATATTCATTGGACTAGTAATGGCATGTTGTACGAAACGAATGATAATGATGATGATGATGAGCATTCGCAACTTTTTAGGAATATGTTACTACACCAAAACAGAACTGTTTCTTTCATGTCCTCATTGAGAGCTTCTCTAAAGATATATTTCAGTAAATTATTCCCCCAAGATCTTCCGTGTGCTTTGCCGATTCTACCACCTCCGTTTCCGGCGGAGATATAAAATATGCATTGATATTCAACCTGGTGTTCCATTTTCGTTAGTTGCTATATTGATTTCAGGTAGGCGTAAATTATTTGAGAAATTGTTCGCGAGCTTTCCTTTGACGATTAATCAACGGCTTGGCCAAAACCAAGACGTCGAATATAATCAAATTTTCTCACGCTTTTCTCTCAGTCTTTGTAGAAGTTGATACATAATGAAGTAGGTAGGGGTTCAGGTACGAAAATTAATTACAAGTTCTGAAATAGAGTCTGAAAGTTTTGATTCCCAATTATTCGCACCTTAAAAATCGAGAATTATTTTATCGTAGGTTAATTTTTATAATGATAATGAGGAGATTTATTGGAATAAGGTGGAAATTCGATAATTTGGATGCTTCGAGTTGAAAATCCTCAATGATGCAGCTTTTATTTACGCACAGTACAGGAAAACGCTATAGCCGCAATTGAAGGAAGCAGTTGACAAGTGTTTAGAGCTTGTTGGATCTCATCAGAAAAGCGTAACCAAGTTTCAGATGTGCGAACTCAAAGACGAAGACATGAACGAAGACTTCTGAGAAATATTTTTCTTCTGAAAAGGTTTTCCAGTTTTGGTTGCTTCCAATTGTTATCATCCCAATCCTCAAAACATTTCTAATTATTACTTCATAGTAGAGACTCCAAATCATCATCTATACGTTCTACATGTCTCCAATCGTTTCAAAACCACGTCTCTTCAAGGATTTCTTGAGCCTCGAGAACAGACAAAAAATGGCCTAAGTCTAGTGATTGCGAAAGCTGTGTGTAGATTACGGTGTTGTTTTTGGACAAAAAATTTACCAATTTCAGAACGAACTTCGCTGGCACAGGTCTCTTGTTGAAAACATCTGTCAAAATTACTTGCAACTGCAACTTCTTTCATAATTCCTTCGATGATTCCTCAACTGTATTTTCTCTACTTCTTCAGCGTTGTCATCTGCTGGGGTCTCAATCGCTTGGTCGGCTTGTAAAGTTTGATAGCCTTAAGTCGTTTCACGGGACCTCATCGCGCGTTTCGCGTGCGAGCGTTCTATAAAAAAAACGATTCCTACATTGTTGTTCGTCGTCTCTGCAGGACACATTTGAATTTAACAAGCTTAAAACATGTACCAAGTGCCAATTTAATTGAGCATTGGTTGTACACGTTTGAAGAGACTGGGAATACAATGCCGGACAAATCGTCTGGGCGCAAAGGGACATCAAGAACGAGCATGAACGTCGACCGCACTCGCTAGTCTTTTATGGACGACCCACGGCAGTCGTTGAGATTTTCTGCAGCTCCTCTTAATTTGAACAAATCACATTTTTTCTGCTACTTGTGCGGGGCAATAAAAACCTGTTTTAGGAGTTTCAAAAACATCTGGTTCTCCGATAACTCGAACTTCCACATCAACGGTCACGTGAATAAACAAAATTGCAGATACTGGGCTTTCAAGAATGCGCTAGAACTGCATCAGAAGCCCTTGAACTCGCCAAAAGTTATAGTCATATCAAGTCAAGGAATTGTTGGTCCTTATTTTTTTGAGTATGACCGAGGTCGAACTCAGACCGTTAATTTTGACCGATGATGCCATATGATCTGGACTTTTCAGCTACAGAAATGCAAAACCAGAATAGCTACAACCGCAACACCTTTTTCCAGCAAGTTCAAGCCACTTCTCATGTTACAAATGACTCATTAGCTTCACGATTTCTTCCGTGTAAGAGTGATAATCCTTCGAGGAGACATCAACTGGCCACCAAGGAGCCCTGATTTGAAGCTTGCTGATTTCTTCCTATGGGGCCAACTGAAAAGTAGAGTTCACAACCCATTGCCATCCAACCTGAATGTTTTGAAGCAAAAAATCAATGAGGAAATCAACTATATTCCAAAAGCGAGTACTCAATTACGCCAGCGAGTGATTGAAAATTTTAGCTCCAGGTTGAATGATTGTGAAGAAGCGAATGGTGCGCATTTGCAAACAGTTATTTTTCATAAATTAACTTCAAGAACTGCTCGTTAATTTAAAACAAGTTTTAATTGATATTGTTGTTTTTTATTTAACATCTAAAAACGAAAAACATTCTGAGACACCCTTTATATTCAGAATTCTGTCAGTGTGTCAGAGTTATCGAATACCTCAAGTAGAACGATGATTGTGTTGCAATGAAAGCAACGAAAGATCAAACATCATCCAAAATTCATCATCAATCACCGAGAACACGCAAGTTCCACAGCGACAACACGAAGTCGTTACTGTTAAACTAACAACCGGGAATTATTGCCCATCCCCAGTGAATCGTAACGTTGCTTACATTGGCCAGGTTGGGAAATCGAAAAGTACAATGTTGACCTTTCGAACGGACTATTCGGTCATAACGGATGAAAGTTTAAACTGATTAAATATCCAATTCGCACGGAGTCTGCCATTCGGCAGCAATGTAATCCCGAAGATCGCTTGAGATATTCAGCTATCATTCTCGAAATTGAATTGTAACTCGATTCGAGCAGTTTTACCGAATGGTCAACACGTAGAAGTATCGTGAATCCTAAATTTAGAACTAAACTGAAACATTACGAGCTTACAGCATCAGAACCATAAATTTAACATAAAATTCTACTCCCTAAACCTCCAAAGTGAAGACTGAAATAAAGAATTACTTTATACATTCCATTTTGATAAGCATCATCTTCATCTTCATCTTCATCTTCATCTTCATCTACATTTTCATCTTCATCTTCATCTTCATCTTCATCTTCATCTTCATCTTCATCTTCAATCTTCATCTTCATCTTCATCTTCATCTTCATCTTCATCTTCATGATCTTCAGATCTTCATCTTCATCTTATCTTCATCTTCTCTGGGAATCTTCATCTTATCTTCACTCATGTCATCTTCATCTTCATCTTTCCATCTTCATCTTCCTTTGAAGGATTGAAAGACTAAATGTTTTGTCCATCTCCGAGTGAGGGAACAACTTCTACTTCTAATCCTGTCCCAAGACTCCAAAATGAAGACCAAGAAGTAATGATTCACTTCATAGATTCCATTCTTGTGATAACTAACCAGAAAAACTTATTAATGGTTTGGACTTTTCAGTAACTCTAGTACTTCAGTTTTATAGACTGTTAAACAATCATTAAACAATCCACCCGTCTGCCTCAAACGAGCTGTAGAAAGACATCGGTTCTAGTTGTCAAGCAGTCCAGAAAATATTAAGTTCTTGTCACTACAAACTTGATTTCTATATGCTGTATTGTTGTATAATGTTTTCAATATTTGTCTCACGTATTTACATGATGCATTCACTCCTCAATATGGAAAATAATTAGATACCCGTCCTTCATTTTTCTGTATTCTCAGTTACACAGAAAAATTGCGAAAATGGAGTTATACGCCTACACAATTATCAAGCAATATCGTGAAACTAAGCAGAACGTTTTTATTAAGTACATTTACTCTAAGAATTCGTCAGATACTCACAAGACTTGGGTCCAGTTACTAATATATTGAAGTTATCCTACCATCTTGAATGCCTATCAATCGTCAATTCAGATACATATAGATTTTTTCTTTCATTGAAAATTACCATTTTCCTAGTTTTCATTCAATTTCAATCTCAAATGGAGCTTCATTCTATAATTAGATTATACACACAACAAGATGTAGGTATAGAAACTGTTGCTTTACTTGAAGGTCCAAAGAAATGCTTCAAAGAACACATTTGTTCAAACAGCAGCAAATTATGGTCTCGAAGTATTTTCATACATTGGAATGAAACGGATGATTTACCTAAAGAAATAATAATAATAATAACTTCATTTCCTGCAGACTTACATAAGAGTATAGGACTTTGTCATAAAAAAGAACTCCCTCAACATGAACGTATAAATAAACATTAAGACAACACCATAAATAATGATAATTATATATCACAGTATGTCGTTACAGCATTTGATCACAGTTTCTATACTCTTCTTCAGTTTCTATACTTCAGTATTAATACAGTTTCTATACTTCAATTTCAAGTCTTCTTCATTTGAAATATCCATTTATTGAATAGAACTCACCCTGCAACAGTAGTTCGTTTAAATGAGAGGTGATTAGAAATACTTGCTTAATAATCACAAACTGAAAACTCTTTATTCGACTAGTTTCGCCTTTTACGGAATTATCAAGACTGAGTACATATTACAAAGACATCCCTTAAAATATTTATAGATCAATTATTTCCCTGAGGGTGGTAGAATATGAGGGTGAAGACTAAAGACAGTTAACTGACCTCTACTGGGGTAACTGCGAGATGTTTTCCTTTACGAAAAATGAACTCTGCAGAGTATGTATAGATGAAAGGTTCAGTGGGTTGTTCTTGAAATGAGGTCTACAAGATTGTCTACTAGCAATACCAAACAGGAAACGAATAATCCTTTTTGTATTTTGAATACTCTGATGCTATTTGTATTATTACCCCAACACAAAACTCTGTAGTATAATGCTGACTGAACGTATGCGCCTTAGTCAAGTTTCATCGTACTGTAATCCACACGATCCCTAAGACATCTAATGGCGTGGCATTGCGAGGCAGTGGAGGTGCACAAAGAATGGATATGGTGCACCCAAGACTCATCCGTAACGACGTCCAGAAATTTGGCTGCTCGTGACGTCAGCATAAAACCAGCTTCTCCACGAATTAGTTGACAAGAGTTTGTTGCGACTCCTTTTGGAGTGAATTGTAATATTTCTGTTCTTGTATCGTTGAGAACCAGTCTATTCTTCCTCGACCAAAATAACATAGGCTCAAAACTAACATTTCCACCTCGCCAGCTCATGCACAGCGTCTGCCGAAACCCGAACCGAGCAGCCATCCGCAAAAAGCAAAATTCCGCAACTTCAAAAATCTATACGCTCGTTAAGTTTCTTTGGTTTACCGTCGAGTGTTAATAGACTGCAGTTTTATGTCTAATGTACACGAATTCTAGTAATAACTCGTGATTTCATCCGTTTGATATAATTATTTTTTACAGTTCTAGGTCTAGAAATTTTTTCGTCAACCCCCGTACGGTCACTAAGGTCAGGGGCGGAATAAGGCGCCAGCCCCAGACATCCCATACCAGGACGGCTTCAAGATAACCGATTGCAGCAAGTACTGCGGCCCCACAGGCTCCGCAGTCAACGGCCCAACCCTGTCTTTCAGCAGCTTCCGGCAGTCCTTCACCTCCAATGTCAATTACTTGAAACGTAGATTCAGCTCCGGGGATTTATCCTCGGAGTGCGACGACACGGACGCCCCTGTCGACCCGTATACGGGCAAGCCGCCGCCTGTCACGTCGCAGCCTCAGGTAAGTCAACAATGGGTGCTGATGAGGAAAGTATCGAATTAGCGTAGTTTCGTATAACAAGTTCAATTACGATGCTATTTTATGGAAGATTAAATATACCTCACTGAGCATAATTCGATTTCATGCCATGAAATTTTCACCTCAGTGTAGCGTGAATATTATAAGCGGAGGGAATTTTCTCTTAATTCTCAAGGACCTTGGAAATATATTGTGTTTCATTCAAACACAGAAAGATTTTAAGCTATCCTTTTTCATTTTCAACAATCCAGAATCTTTCATTTGACATTTGTGACGTATCATTGACTTAACTGTCAAATCATATTTTGTCAATCTATGAAACTGTGTTTTCTCTGTTATATCACTGTTTAAATGTATTTACATCAAGTAAAGGCCTTAAAATTGTTGAACTTTCGGAAATTTTATACGAACCTTATATCGTTAATAGTGAACGCAAAGAGAAAAAAATTATCTAATTTGTCGTTCGAAAAACCATTTATAAAAAAAATTCATTGATAAAACCAAACTTAGGTTGAAACCTAACTTAACCTCTGAACTACTCTTATCTAACCTAACCTAACCTAATAGGTTATAGTCTAATAGGTTATAACCCTACGAATATAGTCTGTTTCATTCAAACACAGCAAGATTTTTGGCTTTCCTTTTTTATTCTTAACAATCAAAAATCTTTTATTCGATGTTTGTGACGACTCTTTGATCATTGACGTAACAACTGTCAAATCAAATTGTGTCAATCTATAATACTGTGTTTTCTTTGTTATATCACTGTTTAAATGAACTCGATTGCAACGCCACCTACCGGTTACAATTGTGAATCTACACCATTCTCGAATCCAGTTTAATACGCATTCAATTCGTTGCTTACACAATGTTTTTCGTTTCAGATATTATGTTTTTCAAACATATAATTGAATTCATGTTAATTTTTATGTAGTTTACACAAACTTTTTCGTTTCACATTATATATTTTTATTCTCGAAGGTAATTCAATAGGAAATAGTGTCAATCTGTACATACTGTCAATATTCTTGAAGTAATCCTAACCTAATCTGACCTAACCTAACCTTATATGTGAAACTCGTTGAGAATTCAAATTTCGACAATTTTTAGACTGGTCTGAGAAATTTGTTAACGCGCAAAAAAACTATAAAAACGAAGAAACTAATTTTAAAAAATATGAAACAACAGTCTAAAAATTGAAACTCTCATTAAAGTGTAGTATCATGTTCATTAACAGTTTTTTCCATAACAAAAGCGTAAATTAAACACACTATTTCGACATCTCGCCAAACTGTCACAAGTGTTCACAAGCAAACTAATTGTTTTTTTAGGCGCCACCCCCACCACCGCCGAGTCATGGATCAAGTTCGGGTCTCGGATCAGCGGCCGCTTCCGGGTCCGGATCTGGTTCGGACCTATCGCTTAATCTCCGATCTGGATCGAAAACGACAAGCGCTCCGAGTAGCCCCGCAAAATCCAGGGAATCGCTTTTACAAAGAGTGCAATCTTTGACCGGCCAAGCTAGGGATCAGGGGGCTTCCATTTTAGGTATGCTCTTTCATCCAGAACGGAAGTTGAATCTGTTTTCAATGGCGAATTATTTATTTGACTTTAGATCGTGATATTTCGATGCAACGTTTTGAATTGAACGAAAAAAGCGACCAAGTGAACTCCTTTGAGAGTGGGATTTAAAGGGGGACATACACACTCAGATTTCTTGACGTGATACGTCATCATCGTACTTTCTTTGACATCGCTCAATTGAAAAACGTGATTGAATTTAACATTATTTTCCAATACACTCAACATATTTTTGGGGTTACCAACTTATGATCGAGAGTTTCATTCAATTAAATAATACCAAACCGTTTTGACGACTACAACACAACTATTGAAAATTCCGAATATCTCAGTGTGAATTCTCATCATTTATTCCATTTCGCAAGGTGCTGCTGTTTCGAGTGCTACCAGAGTGACATCTTCAGTGACAGGCCGTTACTTAACCCTCCTTGTGATAGACGACCAAAATACGGACTGGTCTAAGTATTTCCGTGGAAAACGCATCGGAGAATATGACATCAGAGTGGAACAGGCGGAGTTTCGAGAATTGGCCATTACGGCAACTGCTGACGCAGCTTCGGTTTCGATGGCAGTAATGAGAGGGGGAACCAAAGTTGGTCGATCTTTTAGGCCCGATTTTCTCTTGGTGAGTGTACTGATAATAATTCAATTTTTGTCAGGTTTTCCAAAGGATATTTTGGTGAATAATTACCATTTCCCAGAGAAAACAGCCCTTTGCGGTGGGGTTGAGGAGGACACACATTTATTTTTTAACCCCCTTAAAGAAAATCACTGTGAGTACACCACTGGGTTTATATAAAAAATTATATTCATATTGTTCAAGTACGTACCTCTTCTATACACTTTTATCAAAGAAATATGAGAGGTTATATTGTTACTAAATGTTTTACCTAGCGCATTCGCCATTTTGCAGAAGAATGAGATTAAAAGTTCAAATTATAAAGACGAAAAGGAATTTATTCATTACTTTTTGCTATTCTTTTCGAAATTTTATACATATTATTGATCGAAATGGAATTTAATTTTTGGAATTATTATTTTTAGAATTTAATTTCAGGAACATACTTTTTAATCTCTATTTATAAATATTTTTATTTTCTTCTTGAAATTAGATTTTTTTTAAAGCTGATATCAATTTTAACGAAGAAATCAAGAAATGAGTCTTCTTCTTTACTCACTTGTTTTGTTTAGAACAAAGAATTAATTCATTTTCTACTATGTTGAGAATCATGAAATTATAAAACATAGGTAACTGATTAGAAATTTTGTTTTAGTTAATCGATTTTGGGGAATTTTAGATGAAAACCTTCAATAACTGAAAACTCAAATCTCATTTCGATTTCATGATATTAAATCAATTACAAATAAAAAGGTAAAAAGTGAGTTTGTAAGAAATCATGAAGTAAAATAATCAAATATTTTTCTGAATTTTTTAACAGATTGAAGTTTCATTTATAGGCATTAAATCACCCTGTAAAAAATGGAGAAAATTGGGTTCCATATAAAAATAAAGTTTTTTTCGAAGATAAGTATTTAAAAGTAATAATATAGCAAAATAACGTGTATAATATAATAATGATAATAAATAAATAATATAACATGATAACGTGTATGTATTATATTACATAATATATTGTAATTATGTTTCAACCTGAAAGTGAAGAAAACAAATAACAACCAATCCTAGTAAAATAATAAAATTTATTAAATAAATAAATCAGTCATCAATCAAGTACAAAATAGATTTAAAATTTCAAAGTAATAACTAAAATCTAACAACTAAATATTACATAATACATATATTATATACATGATTTTGTGACCCAACATCTAGCATGCTATTACTTGTACATCTTTCGTGAAATGACATAAAACGAGCTGAAATAACATGAAGAATAGCAGAAAGCTCGAAACACATTTCATTTTCAATTTCAAAAGAGTTCAATTCGAATATGAATGAAATTAAACTGTTTAACAAAGTGACGTCTAACCATTTGTATACTATGCGAATTGGAAGATTTCCAAAATTTCTTCTGTTGACAGTTTATGTCAAATTTCAATGAGAAAACACTTAGCATAAATTCTCTTGAGGAATGTTGTTGACATTGTCAGTTTTTTCGTATTTTTACCGACATGACGAGAATATTTTTCGAAGTTAATGAGGTCGCAGGCTATTTTAGAAAATGCACGCGAATGCGTTTGGTTCTTGTCGACGTTTCGTCTAAATCTGGTTATTTTCGTTTTCAGGTCAGGCAGAATCTGAAAGACGCCGGAGAAAACCACAAAAAACTTCTGTTGGCGCTGAAACTCGGTGGTGTCCCGAGTATCAATAATTTGAATTCGATTTATAACTTTCAGGTGAGCCAGCATTTGTATGATATAAATAGGGATGATCGTTACAGAGTTGGACTAGGGAATTTATAGAATGAATGTTACCGACGAATTTGAGTACAGTTTTCGTTCATAGAGTTCGATAATTTTATGAGAAGCGGGCTGTTTAAATTGAATATTGATATTTTACATTTATATTAGGTTTTTTTATTTTTATTATTCTGTTAGTTTTTCATTTTGAAGTACATTTGAATTTTGGATGTTTCATTTTCGTATCATCAAGTTTGACGTGAAAATAAAATTGAACACCCAACTCCTATTGGTTTTCCAATTAATATATTAAATTTTTTCATTAAAAAAAACTATAAATAAAACTAAGTAGTTTTTTGATTTTCACTATAATATCACTTATAGTATACTTTTATTATAATCACTATATCACTGTAATATTATGGTGAAAAACGAAAAACTACTCAATTTTATTCAAAAATATATTTATAATTTCATCAAGTATCGTCCTAATCGATTAATGATTTAAAAAAGAACTATTTCGTTAGAAATAAGAAAGAATAAACATTTGAAAAATATGAAAATTGGGGAGACAAGTCATTAACTGTCTACATTTAGGTAAGTGTGAATGCGAATAATTTTTTGATACAATTGTTCACGAAATTTCGATTAGAGACTCAATTTGGATGATTAGTCAAATAATTGAAATGGAAAATAGTACGCGGATGACAGAGATGTCTGATGTTTTGGAATTTTGCTCGAATTTCGTGAAAAATTTTTTAAGTAAATCGACATAAACAATTACTCTGTGAAGAAAAAGTCTGATTAGTCAAAAAGGAACGGGGCTTGACAGCTGACATTTGATATTCTCATTAGTATCAACTTAGTGTCCTCAAAGAGATAAAATAACAGGGACAATGTTAATAAAAATATATTTATGCGAAACAATTTAGTACCTGTCAAAATGACAAGTCAAAAAGGAACTTGACAGCTGACATTTAAGGTTATCATCAGTACCAACTTTGCACTTTCATAGAAATAAAATAAGAGGACCAAAAAGTATCTATGCGTAACAATTCAGTATCTGTGAGAGTGATAAGTTAAAGAAGAACATCACAGCTGACATTTGACGTTATCATCAGTACCAACTTAGCATCTCCAAAGAAATGAAAAGTTACAGTACAGAGGAAAATGTTGATAAAAATACATCTATGCGAAACAATTCAGTACCTGTGAAAATGGCATGTCAAAAACGCACTTGACAGCTGACATTTGAGATTATCATTATTAACAGCTTAGCACTTTCAGAGAAATAAAATAACTCGACAAAAAAGTATCTAAGCAGAACAATCTAGTACCTGTGAATGTGACAAGTCAAAGAACTTGACAGTTGACATTTGAGGTTATCATTAGCACGAAATAGCATTTTCAGAAATAAAATAGCAATAGAAGTGAAAACTGACGAATCCAACACAACAAGATGGTAACTGCGGAGCAAAAATTCAGACAATCACTTGAATAATTGAAATTACTTGCAAGATGTCAATTGTTTTCACAATGCCGTCTAGATTTCGTAACGCATATCTGAATAAGATATGGACTCGGTCGAATTCAAATCAATTAAAGTTCATATTTTCATTTAAAATTGTTTTAATTGACCAAAGTTGATATAAAGTGAGAATCACTAATATCCAAAGCGTGACATTTGACGTCCATTTGAAGGCAGGTACTTGACGTCAGCATCCTGTTCCCTTTATCATACTCATCCCGCATGTATATGCAAATCTCCCGACACCAAATCCGGGTGTCACATCAAAGGGCATTTTAAATTCGAATCCCTCTTAGTACGGCTTATAGTATTGCTGCCCCGCACGAAAGTCGAATTATTTTGGCAACGTACCGACCGTGGTTCGTTGACTAAGTAGACGCATAATGCAATGTTTACGTATTTCGTTCCAAATTTTCTGTCCGACGATATAAAAATGGATAACGTAAATACGATTTAAGTTGTTTATACGGGCCATCGGCGTGCATATTTTTGCGGTTTCAAAATGCTTCTCGTTCGGGATCACTGAACTTGGAAAACACGTAATTCATTTTCTCGAATTTTTGGCGAAAAATGTCACGTATTTTAGTCGCCAAAATTTATTTCGGGTGCAACAAACGAATAATATTTACCTCACTGAAATTGTGTCGTAATGTGAAGAATTGTATTTTATATACCAATGATATCTTGATAATTGATGATATCTATCAAGACCAAAACATCGTTTATCAGAGTTTGAATTGATGAAACTAATTTTTTCTCGTTTTTTTGTTATTTTTCTATTCTAAAATTGTATTAATTCGGGGAAAATTCTATATTTTTCAAGAAAATAATTGAAAATTAATATATCGGAAATTAATCCATAATTGCAGTGTACTTTATACTGAAAAATGGTTCACAAAGGTAATCTGGCAAATTTGAACACTTGGCTTCACACGTTTCGTCAGTGGTACTCATCATCGGGCGTTTTCATGCTGATTCGGAAATATGGCAATCTATTCTAACAATATTTCGCTTCAAGTTCTTAAAAATTCAACGAAAAAAAATGTTCGTTAAATTTCGTTCGATTATTTATCAATTTCCAAACATTGTTGATAATCTCATCAGAAATAGTTAAACAGTAAAATTTGAATTGAATATTTTTCACAACATGAAATTAAAATTGTATTAGCAAAGTTCAATTTTAATCAGTTTTCGTAAAACAAAAATAAGTTTCACTGAAATTAAACAGTTGAAGCACGAAACATTTCTGCAAGACGTTGGTCACTAGATAATAAATACATAAATTAATGAACTACATACTACAAGAGATTAATACTGATTCTTTTCGACCTAAGTGCCTAAACTAAATGAAATTAATGGAGATACAAAACAAATAACAAAATATTTACACAAAATAAATAGATTTTACAAGGATATCGTAAGGCTCAACAGAACTGTACTCTTCAACTCTTCTTCAACATTGAAACAAACTTTTTTCTCAACAATTTCAAACGAGGTTTCAAATCACATAAATTCTGTAAAATTTTATATTTTTTTAGTTTTATAGTTTTATCAGTTTCTCAATTCAACTTCTTCATTCAACGAAATGTTAACATCTTTTTCTTACGTTGTTTCTATTCTGTTTTTATCTATATTAATTTTTTTCTGGACGAAAAAATGGTTCTTGTTAATTTTTCACTATCGTTATATTATTTACTCAAAAGATCAATAATCCTGTTGTAATTGTAGTTATGTATTTTTATCTTCTGATCGCATTTACTCTCAGTGTATATATATCTTTTATATCAAGAGCAAAGAGAGAAATATACGATTTAATGTTGAAAAATCAAAGAGGAAAGGTTCAGATGTTCAAAACACTTCAGAAAAGCGAGAAAAACCGCCTCTCAGCTATGATTCGCTCATGGAAAAAAAGCTCAATGTTTTCTGCATTATCACAAACCCTCATGATGTTCTGAGGAGGGTTTGATGATGAATGATGAACACCAAACGAATATTTTATTCGTTGATGTTTGAATTATAGAAGTGCTAGCCCAATAAACAATGAATTAAATTGAAAAATCTTCTGGAAATTGAATTATCGTCCGATCGAATGTAAGTGAATTCAAGAAGTATTTTTGAACTTTAATTTCATGCAAATTACGTCGCCATGGGGTAGTTTGAATGAGAAAACGACAATATTGTTCGTTCTGCTTCAACACGCGATGGAAAGCGGTCGAGATAACATAATCAGCCGATACTGTCGACAATAAAATGGAAAATGCCGATCCAATATATTTTCTCGAATATTTTTGTCGTATCGGTTGTTGAGCAATAAATTCCTCAGATGGCGAATTTCGGTAGATGTCGCTTTAAAATGAAAGTGAACGTCTTTCACGAGCTTGCCAATTTCTGGATCTCGAATGGAAAATGTCGCCTACAATCTCGTAGCCAGGGTCGGAATGAGGAGAATTGAAAAATCGTTGATATGTGAATTGAATTTTGCTTGTTTTGCTTGGAAAAACTCATCAACACCTCAACTTTTTGATTTTTAGGACTAACTTGTTGATAATTTGTATACGTTTGTATTGAATGCTCTCATATCAATTCTTTCTGAAGACGAAATGTTGGAAAATAACATCAATTCACAGAAGTTATTTGCTAGAAATTCTGTAAAATAAGTTAGACGTTAAAATACGCAGAAAATGAAATTCAAAATAATACATGAATGGAGGAAATGTCTCGAGCCGAAGGTTCTTCGCATTAGTCGAACCAAAACCGAATACATGGTGTGCGATTTTGGGCAAGAGGAACCTAGCCTACTAAACGCAGAAATAAAATTCGAAGGCGTTGCTTTATCTAGAGTAAAACAGTTTGAATATCGTGGATCGGTTATCACAGAGGATGGGTCTATATCTGGCGACATAACCCGCTGGATGGGGTAAATGACTTGAGCTTACCGGAGTCTTGTGTGTCCAAAAATGTCTATAAGGACAAAAGGGAAGGTCTATAAATCGCTGTCAGACCAGTTTGGCTCTATGGTAGCGGAACAGGGGCCTTAAAAGAGATCCACGAGAAAAATTACATATTACAAAAATGCGTATATTGCGATGGGCAGGAGGAGTTACGATGAGAGACAAAATGAGAAACGAATTCATCCGGGGTAGTTTCAAAGTTGCACCGATCTCGGCAAACTCACCGAGTCCATGCTAAGATAGTATGGCCATGTTAAGCGACGTCCCGAAGACCATATAATAAAAACGTGCCTTTCCATTGCTACAAAAAAGAGAGGAAGTGGTAGACCACCAACGTCTTGGTTGACGAATGTCAGGGAGACATGAAGAGTTTGGGGTATATCGGATGACGATGCTAACCATCGGAAGGAATGGCACCTCAAGATCAAGAAAGCTGACCTCGTATAACGGGACAAGGCGAGGCCAAAGAAGAAGGTCTTCTCGAAATTTTGTATTAGTGATAGAATTATGAATATTTCTTCGAAATATCACATTCAACAGAATATTTCAAATGAATAATGTCTAAACGTTGAAATGAAGATAAATGAGATAATGATAGAAAATTATCAAGAACCATAAATTGTTTCTAACTCTTTTTTCAACTAATTTCCAGGTGAAGTCATTCAATATTTGAAATTAGAATACCAAACACCTATTTTATGTGCTTTATATTATTTTGATGTCTAATATTCAGTTAAACATTTCATTAACTAATCTTGGGGTTTCCAAGCTATAACCCTAAGCGCCTTCTTCAATTTATACTGATATACTACCCCCTGTACCAACTGAACTACAATGAAAAGAAAACAAACAATGAAAACTTTAATGGACTTAAATGGCCATTGAATGGACAATCAATGCCTAAATCGCTCGTCACGTCCAATCGTAAATCACCCAACGCCCCCCAAAGGGGGGCGCGTTCAACTAAATGGCAACCCCTGATCTAATAAAAACTCTTAGCGAGTGAAATGTGTTGTTACGTTCTTAAATAGCCATTTTGATTCTCGAGATATTTGTTCACAAATTGAATTAATATTTCGATAGTTTTCAAAGTTTTCTTCGAGAAATTTGAAATGACGTATTTTGTTTCTTTTTCTTTTATTTTCTCTCTGATGACCCTCGTTGAAATTGTTGTCACGTCGTCTGCAGAGCCTTCGAATCTAATTCACGATTAATCTATCCAAATTAAATTATTTACATTTTCTTTGACTTCCAGGATAAGCCTTGGGTGTTCGGCCATCTTGTCCAACTCCAGAGGAGGCTGGGTAAGGAGAATTTCCCGCTGATCGATCAGACCTTCTACCCCGACCACCGGGAAATGGTGAGTGGATTTTTCTCGTTCCTTAAACATCTGCCCAGTAGTGCGTTTTTCGTCCAATTACATTGGTTGTTCGCTTGCCTCAGGCAGATGCCCTGAAAATATAATCAATTGAAAGTTTGGGGGTGTACAAACTGAGTAAGGCGTGAATTTTCTTTCGGGAATTTTCAGGAAATTGGAATTTTCAATCGAAAATCCGATGAATTTTTTAGTGTAGATACAATTTAAAAAGTTCACGATTTATTAACTGACTTAATTAATAAGTGCGCTTTTGTGAGAGTCGTTAATACTTTTTCAACATGTCTAGCGAAATATATACAGCACTTGAGACAAATTTCTGTATATTTTCGAAAATTAAATATTATTTTATGCAGTGGCTTTCGTGCAATAAGCGAAAATAATTTTAACATTATTGGATAGCGAAGAAAATAGAAATTAAAATAGGATGAAAACGAGAAAATTGTCTCCATTTCGACAATTATTGAATCACGTATCATCCAGTGGCGTTCATGAAATGAGCGAAAATATTTTTGACATCAATGAATAATAATTTAAATATAAAAAAACAAAATAGGAAATATGTCCCCATTTTGACATTCATTGAATTTCGTGTTGTTCAGTGGCGTTCGTGAAGTGAACAGGAATAATTTTGACATAAATGAACAAGAATAATGAAAATAAAAATATTTATAAGAATAAAACAAATTCTTCCTATTTTCTGAACGTTGAATTTACTTTTGTCCAGTGGCTTTGCTGACCTGAAGAGAAATACGAATATCGATAAAAATATTCGAATTCGTATAGAAACACAAAAATATATGAAAATCAGAAAAATTCTTCATTTTGTCGATCAATGAATTTAGTTATTTAGTCTGTTTCACGACGGCGGCAAGAATACATTTGACGTAAAGAAATATCGAAAAAAAAAACTGAGTAAAAATTTGAAAATAATGAAACTCTCTCTATTTTTCTGTACGTTGAATTTTATTTCATTCAGTGGCGTACGTGATTGGGGATAATTACCTGACACAAATATTGAAGAGAATAATAATAAAAATTCGAAAAATGGAGAGACAATTTCTAATGTGCTGATTTTTCAATCTGACTCCATCAACTCCCGTGATGTGAGCAGAATATTTTCTGACGTGAATGAATGTCAAAAATTTTAAAAAGTGCCAAAAAAAAAGAATACTCTTTTTTCTCAATTTTTCTGATTTAATCTATTGACCTTTGTGATGAATTTAAAACGACAAAAATTAGTGAACTTTGTCTTTACTCCTGAAGGTTCAACCTCGTATTTTAATAAGTTTCATGGAATTAAGTAAAATGTTTTTCAACAGAAATAAATATTAAAAATAGAATAAAATAGAAATGATAGATGTTCACTTATTTTTTTGCATGTTCAATCTGAATCATAAAAGTAGTGTCGTTCGTTGAGAAGTCTTGTGACATGAACAAATACTGCGAAAAATTTCAAATGGAAATGACAAAACCGAATATTGAAGAAAATTAAATGATAACAATAATTTTTAAAATTTGAAAAAATCGAAGAAATAAGAGTTGAGAACAAAAATTAAGATAACTAATATATTGAGATATAAAATGAGTTAAATATTTTATATACATATAAAACAAAAATTAACAGCTTTTGATCAAAAACAAATAACCCCAAACAATCTTGGCATTTCTGTAATTGTGAAATTAAAATCAAGCCACCTTCTCATTAATATTTTTTCAAGTACCTTCGTATTCTTTTTAATCTATAATCCGTCGCTTTTTTACAAGAATTCCTTCTGAATTCCGATTAAAAATTGTCATTGAGTCATGATCGATATTTCAGGATTACCAACGAAAAGAATATAAGAGGATTTCGAATCCCACGTCTGAAATAAAAAAAAATATTCACGCTTTTTTCAAATCCCTGTTGTTCGAAGCTCGTATGTTGCTACTCGCCACCTTCCATCTGATTCACAAATGGGAATATCTCCGAATGCGATGCAGAAACGGCAGATAAAACCTCGCGAGAATATTTTGATTATCTATAGCGAAACGTCGTTTGTTCTGTGCGAAACTTTTTCCGAACTTCCGTCCTTTGTACTCGCTGAAAAGTTCTCGGAATCGGAGAAAACACCAATCAGATTTCTTTGTCGTTCTCTTGCCCCCTTTTCTTTACGGATGTGAATTATTATACGACAAAACGTGAAAATAAATCGATAAAAGTATTAAATGACTGGAGATCAGAGATTTATAGTTGAAGGAATTGTCTGTATCAAGGAAAACAATCCCAATTTTGTAGGAATAGATCCTCCTTAATCGTTAAAGACGCAACCGCTGACATATGTTTCGATCTCTTTGATCCTCATCAGAGTGTTGTAGCATATTTGAACGTTAAAACTTTGAGATGGAGAGAAACGAACTTTTTCAATTAAAATTATGCTTCTCCACAATCAGCTTTCGGTATTTGTTCATATTAATGTTCATATGTTCGAGATATTGAAAATGATATAAAATGTCTTTCTGGCGGTTGAATGATCAAATATCGAATGTAGAATTCATCTTCGTGCAAGAATTGACCTTTTCCAGAAGTTCCTGCTTTTTTCATTGCCATGTTTGTCAAGATTGAATATAGCTACAAAGTGCTGATGAAAACTGGGAAGCTCGAAACGTGTGTCAGCGTCAATTTGAGGAAATTGATGATTTCATTTGTGATCAACGTTTTGCTCATGTCTCTCAGTTATTTCAAAACTTTGAAGTAAAGTGTGTCTCAATTATTGTCGATAATTCATCAATATTAGCCTTCGAAATCGAAATTCAATTAATTCTTTAATTGATTTGTTTACTTTTTGCCACAAAATTCGTAGTTCTTTAGAACATTTATATCGAGTTAGAGAAAAAGTTAGATTATGGAGATTTCATGAACTGTAGAGTATGGAAAATCCATAGAATTTATGTTGAATTCTTGAGATGATAAGAAACTACAAAGTTTCAAATCCGTAATGAACTAATTTTCCGGAAATAATGTGCCATGATAGATATTTTTCTTTATCGAATATCCAGAAGTTTTCATATGCCTACATAATATTTCGAAATCGCTACGAATAATAATAATAATACCATTAAAAATAATATTCATTCAGCTGAAGCTTTACAAAATTCTATTTATTTTAAACTGTCAATTTTGAATCACATACCTATCTCATTATTTAAAATATACTTTCTTTGATCACGCTCGAATATCTTAATACTAGTACTAGTTTTCAATATATTTTGTATATGCTAGCTTTATATTTAGAAAGCTTACAACTTTGGATATAAAAAATATCAGTATTTCTAGTTTATACCCATGCACATCACTGACATGTTACATTTTTTTATTATATTACATGAAAGCAATTAATTTTTTATTTTAAATATGATTATATATGAAGCAATATGCGGTACCTATTACCTATGCGGTATATTGCACTTTAAAATTGTTCGCATGGCTCTATTCTGTAACTTTTGTAATTGTTGAATTTTCTTAGACAATAGAGCAATATTCAAAATTATTGTTTGCACAACAATAAGTTCCCATATGTCGACAGGTTTCTTCCTATTCATTTCAAAAAATTGATTTTTTTAGAGATTTCAGATGATATGAAATCAACATGATCATTGAAACTCAATTTTTCTTCTAACGTAATGCGTAAATATTTTACTGTTTCTACTCTTCTAATTTTTTGTTCATTAATCTTTATAGTTATACCCTCATTTTTATTAATCTTAAGGGTTTTACTTGTATCCTAAACTGTGAAGTTAGGTTTATTGCACATTTAGAGATAAGCTATTATCACATAACCATTCATGAATTGCAGAAAGGTCTCTATTGATCTCCTCTGTTTTATTCTTCATATCTTTGCCACATATATAGAGCATAGTATCATCAGCGAATAAACCTATAGAGAATTTTTTCACGTGAGGAACAATATCGTTTATATATAAGGAGAAAATCAACGGTCCTAAGACAGATCCTTGAGGTACACCTACATCCACTTTCATGCTATCCGACAGCATGCCATCCGAACCAATCATTGACTACTCCCTCAAAGCCAAGTTTATTCAGTTTTTTCAATCATAATGATCTACAGAACGTTTCAAATCTCGAGAAGAAACGTGTGAATGGAAAAAATTCTCCATATATAGAATGTTTTGAATGACCGCATAATTAGGGTATATTTATATATTTTCCTGGCAGTTTTTTTGTCTGTTTAAATTTGAACGAAAACTTAATATTCTTAGCTCAACAATCTGTGTAAATGAAAAGTACAATTTTCTGTTTAAAGTTTATCGAAATTTTCAAATTAATTATTTTTAGGTATTATTCATTATAAATGTTTTAACGAAACTACAATTCGTAGCGAAACATCAACACGAAATAAAATTTGCCATTTACAGTCTGTTATTGAGAACAAATTTCATTCATTTCCTTATATTTTCACGTGGATCTGGGTTATATGAGTATAAAGTAAAATTCTGAAACGTGGATAAAATCCATGCGATCCTATCTATAGTCTCGAACCTCTTACCTCTTGAGTATGGCAGGCACTCGTCCAGTTACAAGTATTGACGTTCTTAGGACAATATGTCGAACGACATCTCCTGATTTTACAAGTGCATCCGTATCGGTACATTTTCCTCAGGCCTTTTCTCTGTCGTCTCGTGATGTCCTCCCATTTTTCGGCGTATCCGCACATGTTTACGTAGGCTTTCAAGGATCGAACACGACCTGAAAGTCGAAAAAAGACGTATAAGAGTTTATACGATAAGCTGTTTGGTTTGATATAGAGAAACTCAAGATTTTCTGGAGGCATTCTATTCACAATAATACAGATGCAACTGTTACGACTTTAAACATGCTTTTTGTTCAACGGAAAAATATTGAATAATACTTGAGATTGAATTCTCGCTCAACTCTTGGTGAAACATAATTGAGTATTAAAATAAATTAAACTCTTGGCTTAATGTTTCACGATTTATTTAACAATATGAATAGTCGACATGTTTCGAGCGTTAGCTCATTTTCAAGACTCAGTTTGATTCAAGATTCAGTCTTGAAAATGAGCTAACGCTCGAAACATGTTGATTATTCATATTGTTAAATAAATCGTGAAACATTAAGCCAAGAGTTCAATTTATTTCAATATTAGGTAATACATTCGAGTGTGAAAATATTTTGTTTCAATGTAGACACCCCAGAAGAAATACAAAATGTGATACTACGAGCTTCTCTTCATTTTCAAAATTTTGTAAATTTAGTAAATTCTTCAATCGGTCGTTTCTTACATTAGTCTTTTTTTGTCACTCAGTTCTTCATTTTGAATATTCATTTATTATTTACTTGCAGGAAAAGTGTAGTATCTTTCAACAAGACACCATATTTGTGTCCATTTCGGAAATTTTCTCATTATATTTTCAATTGTCACGATTTAAATGAAATGATCTGAATCGTGATGAAAATCAAGCGATTGGTTTTCAGGGTTGGCACGATTTAAATGAAATGATCTGAATCGTGATGAAAATCAAGCGATTTTTTCGAAAAAAATCGATGATTCGAATCAATTCAAAAATTTTGCTATTAAATGAAATGTAGATCTTATTTCTTCGTTTAACATCAATAACAGCTACGTTAAACGAAATGCAATCTGGCACTTTTGGTTTGGCAGCAGCAGTAATAATATGGAAAAAACTATTAAGTGTATTTGAAGTAGAAGAGGGTAGCAAGTCAATCATTTTAATTTAAATGAAATAAAAAGGGTTGTAATTCATTAAAAGCAAGCCATAACACTAGCTCTTTGTTAGCAGTTATGCTAAGCCCAAAATTGGAAAAAACTATATTGTCTCCAGAAGAAAAGAATTGAATTGTTACAATCAACAAGAAAATATATAAAATCGTTCAATTCGAATGAATCTCGAAAATAAGATTCAAATAAAAAAAAATCATGATTTTTGCCAACCCTGTCGATTTTGTCCATATTTTGAAATGATATGAAATATTTTCTTACTTGATCCTTATGTCCAATATTTCGAAAATATACTTCAAAAAAATGGAGATTCCATCGATCTTATTCTAGAGAGAATCTCGTCTGTAATTTTCAAGTTTGAAGTCGAAATGCGATAAGACTTCTGAAGTCAAAAGTTCACTCGAGTTTCACTGACCTGATATAGCGTAAAGCTTCCCCATTTCCAATTGTAACCCGCACATACTATCGTATTTTGGAGTGATGATTCTGCCGGACTTCAGTGCCACATAAGCCTTCTCAGACAGTTTGTAATCCTTCCGAATACGTATCTTATAAACGACAGTGTCGTTCACCACACGTTGTCGTTTTATCCTGGCCAGTATCACTGCAAAAAAAAGGAACATTACGGTGTGATGCATGGGTAACTCAAGAAGCTCATATCGAAGTTAACAGCAGTTCCAACCAGAACGTATATTGCTTTCATTCATAATTCACGTATATACTCATTCATAATGAATTAGGTTACTCTATTGAGTGAAAATAAAGCTTCATCAGATGTTGATGATTAACTGTTCTTTATCAACATCTGATGCAGCAACTGTGTTGGCGAAACAATATTGTCATGTTTTAAATTAATTATATTGAAAATCAGAAAAATACTTGGTTTTATTTAAATGCAAATTGTTTCCATATACAGTAACAAGCAACATGTGTCGGTGATGTACACGGTTAAAATACAAGAAATGCAGACATTTGCAACATGCAAGTTTGTAAGCTTTCTAAATCTAAAAATAGTATATTTTATGAAGGATTCAAAGCATTTGATAAATTGCCTAGCTGCATAAAAACAGTTAGTGACGTTAAGATATTCAAGCGTAAATTAGCTAAGTTTGTTTCAAACATATTGTAAATAATATTTTTTGAACCTAAATCTATTATTTTTAATAGCTATCCCTAAATGAATATTATTATTTTTTGAAAAAAGTAATAGAAAGTGTTGCATATTTCAATGGTCTGCATGTATATGATACAAAAAAATATTGATAATTGAGGTCTTCCTGAATCTAAAGATAATATATATTATGAAGGATTTGATGGTCTCAATAATATACTCAGAGTCTCGAAAACTAGCAGAGACGTTTAGATATTTAAGCGTTCTTTAAACCAAAAACATTCACTTTGTCAAATTGAAAAGTAGCTATACCAAGAACTTCTACATATTCCATTCAATCTAAAATTCAAATTCAATCTGCTTTATTGCGTTGAAATCAATTTGAAATGTTCGTGTTCTCTATAAAATCAATATTCCTCATATAACTAAACCGTACGTAAATCACCGAGTACGAGCATCTCGCAGAATTGAGGTCAATTTTCAAAAGTGTCCTCTAAAGAAAACGCCACAATACCGACATACGAGGTCTGTTCAAAAGAAAAGGTGAACTTTCAATTATCGCGAGTTGTCCACATTCGAAATTTTTATTTTATCTTGGTATACATACGTTTCTTATATGTTGTCATTACCAGCCGTTTTGAATTAGTAGTTTGTTTTCTACAACTGAAAGGATTAATCACGTTTTTGGGTTTTCATCGGTTTTCTACTTTCGAAAGACATAATTCGAAGAATCTGTAATAAATTTTGTGTTGTCAATGGAATAAAGTGAACCAACGAAGTTAAAATAGCAGCAGTGGCATTCGGAGAGTCCACTTCGTCTCAAAAAAGTATTTATAAGTGGTACAAGCGCTTCACAGAAGACCGAGAAGATGTTGATGACGATGAGCGTCCTGGAGTTGCCACCACGTCAACAACAACAAGCGAATAAAACATCGGAACAGTGGGGAAAATGGTTTTGGAAAATCGTCGAATCACTATTAGGGAAGTTGCAGGGGATGTTGGCATATCAATCGGCTCATGCCATGCAATTTTCTCCGATGTTTTGGGCATAAAACGTGTGGTAGCGAATTTTGTTACGAAGTTGCTCAATTTTGAGCAGAAGAAACGTCGCATTAGTATCGCTCAGGAGTTGTTGAATGACGTCAACGACAATCCAGATTTGCTCAAAATGGTGTTAGCTGGTGACGAAACGTTGGTATATGGCTATGACGTAAAAACCAAGCCTAAATGATTCCAATGGAAGCAGTGCAGAAGAGCAAGACCGAAGAAAGCACGCCAAGTTCGATCAAATGTGAAGATTCAGCTTACTGTTTTCTTCGATTACAACGACGTGGTGCACCATGAGTTCTTGCCAACATCTCGTACGGTTAATAAGGAACGCTGCAAGTAAGTTATGCAACGTTTGCGTGAAGCAATACTGCTCAAACTATAGATATTGTGAAAAAACAAATCATGGGTACAGCATCATGATTTGCACCAGCTCACACATCAAAGCATGTTCCTGATTTTTTGGCAAAACAACACCGTTATCATGCCTCATCTACCGTATTGAACAGACTTGGCTCCCTGCGGCTTTTGCCCTTTCATTAAAATGGAGAGACCAATGAAAGGAAAGCGCTTTGCCACAATTGATGTGAAAAGGTCGGAATGGAAGAACGATCTGATGGCCATACCGAAAAGCTTTGGGAAGAAGTGCTTTGAGGGAGGAATGGAAGAAGCGCTGGCAAAAGTACCATTATTTCTCAAGAGGGTTACTTTGAAGGAGACAAAATGGATATTGATGAAGTAATCAACACTCTTCGAAAAAATTCGAAATTCACCTTTCCGTTTGAACATACCTCGTATATTCCACGACACACTTACTCCTCGTCAAGACTGGCAGTCACAACAATAAATGCATTGTTACAGTTTTTCCCCAGTCACTCATTTACAACACAAATAGAACTACCGATATCATTTAAGTCCAATTTATTTCTGATTTATATATCGTCGCGATTGCCGATTGTTTTCGCGATGATTTAAAACCTTGTTTTTTAAACGCAATTAAATCAATAGTGACAATATCGATTATATTTATACTTAAGGCGCGTAATACGCAGATAACAGTCGACTATAATACGTCTTGTGGCGGTGGCGTATGGTGAATCAAAGGCCGGAGATTGCGACGGAAGATAACGTGTTCGATATTACGTAAGAACGTCAAATTGACGTTTGCGAAGAATTGATTCGAATACGTTTACGGTACCGACGGCTTGTAACTAGATTTTTATCTATCAGAAAGTGTCCTTGAAGGTTTATCAATGTCAATTCACAAGAAATGGTCGTCAATTTGAAGAGATATCTCCACTACTTTAGGTTTCGCCTAAGTTATGGTAAAATGGGTGAAAATATGGCCAGACGCCTACAATTTTACTAAGTGGACAATGTTTCATTATATGGATTTGCATTTCGAAGACCAGAGAGGAATTCGAACAATCCATGCACAACTTTTGAGATAGATAATGATTAAAATAAATAATAAATGAATTTTCTTCGTTAGTTCAAACATTTGAATACACAAAGGAATGGGGGTTCGTGACTTGTCATTCTATACTTTATAATATAATAATAATTATAAGAATTATTAGTATACGTGACAAAAAACAATATGAAAACTAGAATATATAAAAAAAAAAAAAAAAGGAAAAGTTTGTCGAAATGGTCAGTAATTATCACTTAACATTCTTGTCGAAGACATTTTCGTCCAGTCGAAAATGTAGCAATTATTTTTGTTCACCAAAAACAATATGTGCACGATGACAAAAACTACTCCAGACGTACTATTTACACGTACGATGCGATGGTATAGAAACTTTGTTGATTCTTATAAGGAGAAACGGTTATAGTAGTATTATTGTATGTTGAAAGGGCTTTTGAAACGTTGAGTAGATCATTGTAAAACCGAATAAACGTGGCTTTGAGGTAGTAGTAAATGATTGGTTCGGATCTTACTTGGATTCGCGCGCGTAAAAAGTCAAGTTTTATCTTGATAACATGAAAGTGGATTCAGGCGTACCCCAAGAAACTGTCTTAGGTCCGTTGTTGTTCTGCTTATATATAAGCGATATTGTCCCTCATGTGCAAAAATATTCTATACGTTTATTCGCTGATGAAAATTCGCTCTATATATGTGGCAAAGATATTAAGAATATGACAGGGGGGATCAATAGAAACCTTTCTGCAATTAAAGAATGGTTATGTGGCAATAGCTTATGTCTAAATGTGCAAAAATCTAACTTCATACTTTTGGATACCAGTAAAACCTTTAAGATTGATACAAATGAATAAAACTATACAGATTAATGAACAAAAAAATAGAAGAGTAGAAACAGTAAAATATTTAGGCATTATGTAAGACGAACAATTAGGATTCAATTTTGATTTCATATCATCTAAAATCTCTAGAAGAACCAATTTCATGAAAAGAATAGGAAAAACCGGTCGACATATGTGAAATTACTGTTCAATTCAATAATAATGCCACATTCTGAATATTGCTCCACTTTGTTATTTGATTTGACTAAAGAAAAAATTCAACAAACCCAGAAGTTACAGAATAGAATCATGCGAACAATTTTAAAGTGCAATAGGTATACCCTGTCAGTTGCTTCCATGTAATGTTGCTTCCATATAATGTAAAAAATGTAACATATGTATGTCAGTGATGTGCATGAGTATAACACTAGAAACACTGATAGTTTTTATATCCAAAGTTGTAAGCTTTCTAAATCTAAAAATAGCATATACTACAACGGCATCGTAGAAGGCGTTAAGTATTAAGTAGTATATCGTTATATTCGTAGTGAAAAAATAAACAAACATATGATACAAAAAATTTATTCATACATTACCGTCTGGGTTCGAATCAAGAAGGTCTTCATCACACTACAGTATGCCTTCGTTAACAGCAAAGACTTAACGCTCTTTTCGAACGAATGGGCAGTTAGTTATCTCAAATTTGACGGTAAATGGTTGAAAATTTTAATACTCTGATAATAGAGTGAATGCTCAAATTTTGCTGTTTTATACTTAGGAATAAGTAGCACATCAGTGTTCCTTGTTGAATACTCATGTTTACTATTCAATTTACAAAACCTATCTTAATTTTCTTCAACGTATAAAATAAACATCTATACAATATCTAAACAATAGACGAAACATTGAAGCCCATTAGCTTTCGATGCATTCGTCGCTGTTTGTTTTGTTTGGAATTAATTACTACGTTGTTTCGGAAAATTTGAATAAACAGTTGTTAGGCACGTTTGGTCATTTTCCCTAAAACCTCCTGAAATCCTTTTACGTCATCAATCCACAGCGACCCAATTACCGGCTATTTAGAGGCTACGTCGTCATTTCAGATAATGGTACAGCTATTTCAATTAATAGACGAGACTGCACTCTATCATTCAAAACGCCTAAACATCGTCGTTATTACTGAAACGCGTCATACTTGATAAGTTAAATCGGATCATTTTGCAACGAGAGGAATTCGAAAAATGTGCATCGAATCCGACGACGTTTCGAACGTTTACGTTCGATGTCAAGCCGGTAAATGCCGTATTTCGATCGTTCGACGTCCTGGGTGCAGGCGGTATTGACGTGATTATTTATTTTAGCGATGAACGTAACGCCGCATATTTCGATAATTAGTTTATGCCGTCGAATTCCACGACTGGCATCTGTATTAGATCATTGAAGAAATTTTACGAGTCGTAAGAAACCGGATATTAATTTTGTATCGATTTGATTCGTGCAATATTCGATATTTTGGGATATGACATTTGGATCACGAGGAATTATCGTTGTGTAAGGGTTTGAAGATCGGAATAATTGGTGTTCATCAGTAGTTTGTCGTGTTTTCATTTTCGATGAATTAAATTTCCAACTCTGGATCGAAAATATGATTAAATCAAGAATTTAATGATAAAAGTAATCGTATTGAACTGAAAAAGATTGATAATCAATATTTAGAGGGGTGAAACAAAAATATAAATTGAAATTAAATAAATTATGAATAAAACAAAATGAAAATGGAAATTATTAGAAGCAAGATAAAAAAATAAATTCTCACCGCTGATGAACAAACGGAGGGTGAAGCAGAAATAAAATTCACGAAACTTTTCGATTACGAATGTATTTCTAACCCTCCTCAAGTAAAAATTGTTTGCACTTGAGATTTCATTTATTTGAGAATTAATTTGTTTTGTTTTATTCAATGATTTATATATTTTTTTAAATTTTATTTGAAATTAATTTTATTTCATTTTGTTTATTTCAATTCAATTTTATTATTCAGGGTTAGTTCTTCGTAATATTTCATTTAATTCTATTATTTGGTTATTAGTTACTTTTTCAGTTTTTTTTAGATTAGATTGACCTCTCTGTTATATTTCTTTCATTTTATTTATTTAGTTATTATTCAACATTATTTGCCCACTATGTTCTTTTTTGTCTTATTATATTTTTTTTATTCAAACTTGACAAAGGCAGGACTATATTACTAAATACTAACAAATAAGGTAGGAGTAGTTGGTATTTGGTAATATAGACCTGCCTTATAGTCCTGCCTTTGTTAGGTTTGAATAAATTCAACATTATGTTATTATTTTCTGTAATTGAAGTATTTTACCTTTTGCGAGTAAACAACTCATTATAATTTTTATGAGCTACTAGAGCTACCACTGCTCTGATGAATTTTTAACAATCTTTAATGAAGGTTTAATTATTTTCTTCATTTTCAACTTTTTTCTATTTTTTCTAAGTTGTGCTTTGTTGTTTGAGTTGATATGATAAATCGCGATATACTCTACATAAATTATATATGGATGATATGATGCCTCAATCTATTCATCTATGAAAGTAATTAAGAAAGAAATCAACAAGTAAAATATTTCGAGATTTTCATGTACTGTATTTAGATTTAATGCCTTTTCCGTTCTTTGTTTTTCCTTAGTTTTATTCTAGCTTCGTTTATCATCACAAAATCTAAGAAGGAACCCTATCGTCAATAGAAATATCGGCAACGCTGCTTCTTCTGGCAATATGAGTTCCGTACGCGATTAGAGTTTCCACCCCAAATTGAAAAGTTAGGAATGAAATATCGATTTTACGAGTATATGCTAACATAATAGCTACTCGTACATTAGAATATTTTCTGAAACGGAAAATATTTTCGTTCCATTAGTGCATCTACAAAATCGATCAACGTTCTCCATCATTTTTCATTTCATTACGTTTGCAATTCGAAAGGAAGTAATCATAGTTTAATTGTCGCTCCAGCTAATATTTTTTTCCCTTGAAATTCCTTTGAAGTTGCACGAACGACAAAAACAAAATAATTATGGCGATACGGCTGCAAGAACTATAAAAATTAATGAGGCGTAGGATATTTTTAATTGAAAAGCAAACATGAGTTCATTTAATTTTATTGTTCTGCTCTTAATGTTATTTTGTTATTCGAATAAATACGCAATTATGATAATTTGTTTCTATAATATATATATATATATATATATATATATATATATATATATATATATATATATATATATATATATATATATATATATATATATATATATATATATATATATATATATATATATATAAGAGGTCCAAAAAGATCTACAAACAGATCAATATAAAAAACCTCGAAGATCGCACTGCATGTCCCTATAAAATCATACATGTTTGGTGTGAGCAAAAAAACCTAGAAAAAAATGTACAGATGAACGGAAGAAAGAGCATTCATAGGAAATGAAGCGTTTTTGAGAGGCAAAAAGATGAAACAAAGATCCTAAGAATTCAAGTTCAATCGCTCTCTTCATGGGGAACAATCGTTATAAAAATAATAATAATAATATAAATATGGTATTAAAATATGGTTTTCACTTTTCGTGTTAAATTGCCACTGGGTATTAAATATTGAAAAAAGCACAAAGTGTTTTTGTCAAGTGCATTTTGGCGCCCCCACCATCCTTCAAGTGATAATGTTAAAGAATTTCCTAATTTCGATGACCTGAATATTATCTCAGCGTTTTCCTTCATCTACAGAAATTTCAATAGAATACGTAATTGAATGAGAAAACAAAGAAAAACTTTACTTTAAGGGTATCGAAAAAAATCAGATGCAGAGTTATATCTTTTATAATCAAATCTACCATGCTTTTATTGCACAGACAGCCATTCAGCCATAATAAAAATATTTTTCTTTCGACTACGAATTCAGCTATTTAGTTGAGGAAATCGATCGATCCATTTCCCAGAATTTTAGCTCAAAAAGTTTCGAAGAAGAAACGAAAGAACAAAAAAGATACTATTTTCCATTTTCACAAAAACGTACCTGTTTTATAGCGGCTCAACAGTTTCGAGAATCCTGGGAGGGGATGAAATATATGGAAAATTGGAAAAGCAAATCCGATTTGTTTCCTTTCTTTCTTGATGGTTCATTGAAAGAAGCAAATAATGAATAGAGAAATTTATATCAATTCATTGCACATACGATAAAAATATAAGAATGCTTCTTTTAGTGAAAATTCATTGATTCAAAATACCTAAAATACTGAAATCTGTTCATTTTTGTCTGAAAAGTAATAGAATAAATACCTTGAATGTTAATTATGGAGACAACATTATCTCATTATTCGCTAATCATAATTATTATTCTTATTATTATTATTATATTACCTCTGAATTTCGAATTTTTCGTTGTAGTAAGTGGATTCAGTCTACATCAGCAGATGAAGATTGCTGATATATTTATTTTCCGGATGAAAATTACTTGACTTGTATAAAAATTCTTGAAATTCTATTCCCTATTCTAAAACTCTATATAATATAAAACCTTTCGCAGCTTTCGACAAACTCGAAAAAGATCTTTCTCTGAAACATAGTGAAGCGTTAATTGAACTAGGTCAGCTTAAAAATTGATCAAGCAGGTCCAGAAGTAAAAAAAAACGTGAAAGAAAATCCAATTTAAAATGAAAGTAATGTAATGAAACTGAAACTTTTGAAACAAAATCGATGAATAAGCAACCAGATTATTTACTCAAACGAGCATCGGTAGCAGAGTAGTCGGACGGAGCACAATTTCGATTAGTTCCTACCTCGTCGGTCCCCTGAATGATTGATCGTTTGAAATTAGAGTGGAACAAATTATTCAAAGGTTTCCATGCATGTTTGTGAGAAATGGTGAATGCGCCGACACCGGAGGTCTAATTTGTGGACATTTTGAGACTGACTGGCGACGACCGAATCGCTTGTACGAAACTTTTAATTAGGAGAAAAACGAATTTATGAACCTATTACAATTCATGATGGTGTGACGTAGAATTTGAAAAAGTTCGGTAACTGAATCGAACATCTAATGCGATATAAATATGCATTAATGAAAAGCTTATTCTTTGTCTTCTTGACTTGTTCTAGAAATATTGCGATGCTTTTTGAAGACCTCCTTTCTCTGAAAGATACATTATATGCCCTCTCCCTATTTCAAGTTCTTCCAGTTCAGATATTCATATTAGTTCTGAAATAAGAACTTATAGTAGGTTACATCGATGTAGATAAAACTCCACAGCGCGTTTCGTTGGCAACTCAAACTTCATCAGGTGACAGGTTTAAACGAATACGTCTGATTTAAACCCCCGGTAATAAGACAGGTTACGAAAATAGAAAAATCTTATAAATTGATAGACAAAGCATCAATTTTCTTCTTGATTGCCAATCAGATATCAGCAGCTTTCTTCTCCTTAATCGTGTTGAATTGAGAAAACGTTTTATTTCCAGTTGTGGAGATTCTGAATTCCAGAATGATTATAACACCTGATGAATCTGAATATTATTCAAAATATACCCTACTCTGCAGAAAAGTTTATAACTTCACTCAAAATTCAGTGAATACGATGATAAAACATATATAGAGTTTTATATATCAAAGGATACCATCTATCAATTGTGTTAAATCTATTGAAGATGTTTTTTAGTTCAGAATGTGAGAATAAGGCTACACCTCGAAGCAATTATCAAGCAACAATATGAATCTTTGGAACTAAACCAGGTGTTTTTTATTCAATACAAAAACACTTTGCTTACTATCACAATATTATATTATCTCATTGACATTTGTATGGAGAATGTCTCCAATATAACTGGCAAGCAATCAATATAACTTTGTGAAACTGATCCAAATGTTTTTCAATCGACACAAAAATACTTGTCTTACTTCCATATAAATTGCTTGATAAAAGCATGAAATAAATTCCCAAAATACATGTCAAGCAATTATTTGAGTTCTGTTGAACTGAGCCAAGTGTTTTTTATTCAGTATGAAAAACACTAGTCTTAGTTCCATAGACTCATATAATTTGCTCGAACATAGTATGGTTCCTATGAAACCTAAAATGTTCGGAAAAACCCAAGTTTTCTTCACTCGATATGAAAAACACTCAGTCAAATGTCATAGAATTATATTGATTGGTTGATAAAAGCATGGAATATAAACCGAAAATAATTGTCAAGCTTTTATTTGAGTTATGAGGAACTCAGTCAAGTGGTTTTTATTCAGTATAAAAAACACTACGCTTAGTTACACAGATTTGTATCAATTTCTCCACCAAAGTATAGAATGAAACCCCAAAACTTTTATGAGAAACCCAAATGTTTTTCATTCAACATATGAAAAACACCCGGTTTAGTATCATAGAATTATATTGATTGCATACAATGAAAACCCAAAACAATTTTCAAGCAATTTTTGAAATTCTGAAGAACTGAGCCAAGTGTTTTTATTCATATAAAAATGTTGGCGTAGTTCCCCGGAGTTATATCAATTATTTGACATTTGTACGGAGTAAAACACCGAAATATTTTACTGCGAAACTAAGCTAAGTGTTTTTTTATCAATATAAAGAGCACTCGATAATTCTTAGTGTTTTTTCTCGATATGAGCCAAGTGTTTTCCTAATATAAAAAACACTTCCTAACTTTCTATATAAATATATTAAAAAACTTCTAATTTAAAAAAACACTAAAAAAACGTAGAATTATATGAATTGTTCCACGATTCTATAGAGTAAAACTAAAATAAATTGTCCCGAGATAACTGTCGAACAATTGACATAATTTTCTATTCAAAATATGTTGATAATCCAACGCAATGAAATTACCAGGGATAGATAATAAATTTTCGGTGCCAGGGTCACGTGAAACACGTCTCGAACTAATTCCAAATTCCTAGAATTGCTCGTAAACGTAGTCAATCTCGCGTGTTGTCAACGCGTCCGCGAAATGAAATAATAATACCACACTGCATTTAATGAGAGACTATTCAGAAACAATGACCTGCTCGCGGCAATAGCGCGAACATAGAGGCCGATCAATCGTCCGCAATTAGGCTAATTAGACGTTCGGTGGTTTGCATATATAAAATCTGATTGATCGAAGTCGCGATTTACAATTAGGAACGCGACATATGGTAGTAAAAACGGAATTTCCGCTATATTTTCCAGCGGTTATATACATATAATTATATCGGTAGGCGCCAGTGAGAGATTGAAAATTAAATTCAAGGAGAGATTGGGTTTGAGGTTGATGTTAATGTTAAGATAATCGATCACAAGAATGGGCTAGTTGGTTGTTTTATCAGTAAAGATAATAGCCGTGATTTCAAATGTTCTAGGAAACATTTATCTTTATAATTGAAAATGAATGTATTCGCTCACATCTGCACCAAATTGAATGATCCTATTTTTTTGTGTTCGGTATTATCGAATTCTGCGAAGTCGGAAAAATTTCTAGTAACTTCGGGAGTTCCGCAGGGGTCAATTTTGGACCCTACTATTTGTCCTGCTTGTTAACGATCTCTTAGAGATGGCGGACTGCATGAAGGTGGTTTCTGCGGACGATATTGAAATTTATAACAGCGTGTCATCTATATACGGTTGTTTGAGGCTACAAAGTGACATGAATGTTATCAGCCTGTGGTGTAATAATAATTGTCTACACTTGAATGTCATGAAATGTAATGTAGTGAGTTTACGAGAAATAGAAATGTGATAACTTTTGATTACAACATTGAAGGTGTTAATCTGACCCAACTTCTGGGGGTTAAAGATATCGGCCTAGTATTTAATCTAAAATTCTTATTCATACCTCATAACAACCAATTAAATTTATCATTTAGCGAAGTTAATGGTTTCTCCGTCCACAATGAAATATATGCTTATTAGTATCATCAGGACCAGTTGATGCGAAAATGTTACTAATGATGCTGAAAATATTGTAAGGGTCAAGTATGGTATTATGACGACCAAACATTTATTTTGATGAAGTTTGCAATTAAGGAAGATAATCAAATTTTCAACGAAATTTGGTACTTTAGGAGTTGTCATATAAACAATGGGTAGATATAAGAAAAAAGTATCTGCTAAAAAATAACGAACCTCAAGTTCAATTATAGAATTGCTGGGTTAATCACTTTCGATACATTCATCAAACGTATTAATGTTTGAAATTTTCGATAATGCCACTGATTTGAAATTACTGGAATTTTTACATTTTCCAAAGATTCAAAACAGGACTACATATATTTTTCGATGAAGCTATGACACTGAATTTTTTTATTTATAGAATACACTACATTATGAATGTTGAGTAAACAAAAAACTGATGGAAACATAAAAGCAGAAGCTTGTCTATATAATGAAAAAATATGCAGCCAAAACTGAACAATAAAATAAAAAAAGACTGAATATATGTGCTACAAATTTGAACATACAAGTTTACCTATATCTCTCCATTATTTCACTTCAAATTAATTATTATTGAAATGAATACTCATTCGGTATTCGATTATACATCGGTATTTTTTTCAGAGATTCGTTACCATAATTAACTTGTGTTTCCTTGTCAACCTAATTCCTTAACGGTATAATTTCACCAATTTAGGAACATTATATTCAATATTTCCTACTAAAGAACTTATAATGTGTAGTTAAGAAAATTCGTCAAGGATACATGAAGAAATGAAAAAGAAATCACCGACCGAAAATCAAGTGATTTCCCGATATTTGGAAAAAAAATTGAGTTCAAAGAATTTCTGTGAAGAATTTCACTTTCCCTCTACCTCCGAAGAAAAATTCCTCTCACTCAATGCAAGTAATTGTACTCGTAATTTATACTACTAGTATTGCATACAAATTATCTAAGAAGTGAAGATAGCGTAACTAACAAATTTAATCGATAATTATTATCAAGCTGAGTACATTGAACAGCGTAACAAGTAATTCTAATTCGAGCTGTTTACGTTGAAAATGTTGTTAAAGTAATTGGGAAAAGAAAATAACAATATAAAAACTAATTGAAAACATCAAGTGTGTATTTCAAATTATGTCTTGATTAATTGACGATAGGATCTTTCGAATGGGTGCGTTGATCCTTTTTCTGTTAAAACTGTAAATCTAATGATTCAATCATTTTTTCACGCACTCATTCTAGTGAAAATAAAAATGATTCGAGCGCGAATATAACGAACGAGTGACAACATTAAGTATTACAAATTACTTTATCTCAACGGTCGATTCCACATTTTCTCCATGGGTTAACATTAAGTCTCGAAGTGCCGTTAGACAGAAATGAAATAGCTCTATTACGATGAGGGCGTGGTATGAATTTGATGAACTGATATTTAGCCGTCAATTCGACGGAAAGAACATGCCTGTGGTGATGTGTTTGAAAGTTTAGAAGGTACGGTTTTCGCTGAATTCAAAGCGATGAAGATAAATCGTTTATTTTGACTTTTTGTTAAAGTATGGTAAGATATTTTCTATATGAAACCATGAAACATTTTCATTCCATATCAGTGATTTCTGTCTGAGGTGAGACCAGTGAGAAATTTTTGCAAAGTTTTGGTTGGATTTTCATTCAAAATGCATATTTCTAGCGCAATTTTGGGCTTTGTGATGCCCTGAACTACGAGGGTGGGGTGAAAAAGTTTCCGGCCTGACCAACAGATGACGCCACTATGTCTACTTTTGGATCGGCGTCCTACAGTACCATTCCTACTGAGCTTGAATGTAAAGTTTCAGCCCAACCGCTACATTAGTTTGCGTTTGAGAGCACATTCCGCGAGACGCTTCTGTTGTTTTCGTGAAATTGGAAAAACTGGAGAAAAGTGGATTAAAAATGGGTCAAGTGAGCATCTCTGATGAGCCTCGATCAGGAAGACCAGTTGAGGTCATATCTTCAGAAATTATTGAGGATATTGGAAGACCTCAGATTAAACGTGCGTGAGATAGCTGAGACAAATAATTATGCGAAATATTTTGCACAACCATTTGAGTATAGAAAAGCTGTATACAAGATGGGTGCCGCGTTTGCTAAAACGCTAAAAAAACATTTCTAGTGAAAATTTGGCGCTGTATAGGCGTAATCCAAACAAATTTTTGCGTCGATTCATAACTGTTAGTGAGAACTGGGTTACCACTACACTCCTGAAAATAAAAAATAGTCAAAACAGTGGGTTGGAAAGGAGAAAACAACTCGAAAGAAGGAAAAAGAATTTTATCGGCGAACAAGGTAATGGCTACTCGTTTTTCTTGGTCAGGCCGAAAACTTTTCATTCCACTCTCGTATATTCCAAATATTTTTGTGGGATTCTACTAGAGATTTTTGAGAGTTGAGTGTGTCATTGACGTTAGAATTGAAGTTCCATTCAGTTTTGTGCGACGCGTCAAGAATTTGCAACAAGAGATCCCACGTCTGATGTCAAAAAGTGATATTTCGAATTATGATATTCGAAGAATGTGAATGAATGTTCGGAAGTGAATGTGAATATTCGATATCGAAATCAATAATGAAACCCTCTCACCTTAGGTTCTACACGAAAATAACAATAATTGAATGGCAATTTGAGGAAATTATAGAATTTAGAAATCTTTCAGAAGTATATCCAACATCTCTTAAGAAAATCGATATAACATTGAGGTTACAAGGAATGAAATCTCTTAGTCAAGCATCAAGACGGTTTGATCGATCACCAAATATATTTCAATAAAGTTTCGTCTGTATAATTTAAATCGGCAGATCGTGACACGTATGTATTTGCCCTTTACATACTCGAGAAACAATGATATCCTTTCTCAATCCTGACATTTGAAGATAACCTGAATAACTACCTATTAAGATTTCTACCTAATTTACATGCATGCCTCGAGCCATTGTTGATTCACCAATGATGAAGATGAGGTGTGTTTCCATATAAACGTTCGCAATACAAGATGTTTATCGAAAAATTAACTAATAGAAACAAATCGTTGTTATTCACACAATCGTGACAAGTTATTACAGATGAACGACATTACCATATTTTTATGATATCATCAAGTGAGTAACAATTTGAAAATTGACTGGGTTTATTTCGGCAAATTGTAATCGAAACCTATCGGATTTCGAAGTGTTTTGTGATGGGATAAGTATTTAATGTTCTACCTACGCTTGAGATGATGAATATTTTTATAGCTCCTAAATTCGTTGTCAGTTCTCGGAATATCTCATGACATGTAGAAGTACACCTGTCACGTAGGGAACTATTCGAAAAATATATATAAACTAGTTAACTCGGCGAACTTCGTAACGCCCAATAGTCAATAGTAGATGATAGGAGTACTACCTTCAAGCTAAACTTAATTGAAAGTTAAGATTATATATGAATTAGGAAAAACTATATCGGTGTGAAGTTAGCAACGAATCGTACCTAAAGGTGTCACACACGTCAAGATATGTATATAAGAACTTCGACATCACAAGTACTCGGTAACCAAAAATATCATTTGCTGAAACTGAATTATTTCACTTCTTTTATATATTTAGAAACTGTAGTTTGAAGAATACAGCAATTTTTGCCACTATTGCCCAGTGGTTTAAAGTTTAAAGAATACAGTATTTTTGCCAATTATTGCAACATTGAAGAGACCATATACTATCGAAAGGAATTAAAATGTGTATTCAAAATCATTCAACAAATTCTTGTGAACTAGCTTAATTTAAATTCAGCAATTTTTCGCCCTATCGCCCTTATGCGACCCCAATGGCGGTTGTGACATTGAAATGACCATATACTATCCAAAGGAATTTAAATGTGTAGTCAAAATCATTAAACTAATTTTTGAAAACTAACTTCATTTAAATAGAGCAATTTTTCGCCCCTATCACCCTTATGCGGCGCCAATGACGGTTGCGACATTGAAGTAACCATATACTATCGAAAGGGATTAAAATGTGTAGACGAAATAATTCATCATTTTTTTTGTGAACTAACTCAGTTTAAAAAAATACAGCAATTTTTTTCCATCTCTCCTATACGAAGATTGCGACATTAAGTTGGCACTCTACAATCTACCTACACTATGAACAGTTTCATAATATATAAAAAAAGGAAATAATTCAGTTTCAGCAAATGATATAATTGATGACCAAGTTGCGATTTCGTAGTTCTTATATACATATCTTGACGTGTATGACACCTCTAGGTAAGATTCGTTGCAGGGATTTCGTTGCTAACTTCACACCGGTAGAAACTATATGGATTCGTTATACGCAATGGCAATAATTTATATACATTCTGAACATTCATAAGACTATTTAATGCCCTAATTCGTAGCAAGTTGGAGTATGGCAGTATAATTTGGCATCCTATTTATACTTGTTATCAACGGTTCTTGAAATTATTAGTTTGGAGGAGCATAAAGCTTATGCACAGAAAGTTGTCAATCATGGCGAATTATTGATTCGATTTAGTTTGATCTCATTGCAGGATATAAGAGAAACTTCATCACTCAAATTTTTGGACGAATTACTGCACGACAGTATTGATTGTTCTCCTCTTTTCAAGCTTTGAGATTTCGTGTTCCTAGACAAAATTCTCGTACCACAGAATTATTCTACCTAGAGACTTCAAGGACCAACTCGCTCACAAGGACTCAGTTCTTCTGAAGTTCAACTGAGTCAATATTCAGTAATATTGTATACTCTTGATAATGGGTTAACCACCCGAAACATATGTAGAGTTTGTAATAATATATTCAGTGAAACCTAAGTCAAGTGGTTTAATTTTTAATTTATTTCAACATAATGTTTCACCAAGATATAAGCGAAACCTTCGTGTTATTTACTTGAACTTTTTAATAATTGATGAGGCCGATACTTGATGTAAATCGATAAACATAATAAAACAATTGTTAAACCAAGATTTACACATATATTACAAAGAATACTGCATGACGTACGTTTCGATGAGATTCACCTTTTTCAAATGCTATGTGCAGACTAATGACATTTCTCGAATACATACAATAGGTAAACTTAAATTATGAATACAGAGAAAACAGGTAGATAACAGGTAGGAGGGATCAATTCATACTGAACTACTGTATAGGAAACTAATTATATTAATGGGAAGTGATAAATCACTTCAAATTAATAAATACAAATATTCTGGCAACCTTTTGAACAGCCAAATCGATCATACCTCAAGCCCCCTTCTCAATCTTTTCAAAATTACTTAGTTTCCTATATAGTAGTTCAGTATGAATTGATTATCTTCTACCTGTTATCTACCTGTTCTCTCTGTATTCATAATTTAAGTTAACCTATTGTATGTTTTCGAGAAATGTCATTAGTCTGCATAATATATGTGTAAATCTTGGTTTAACAATTGTTTTATTACTTGAACTTTCACTTTACACTTTATTTTTAACTTTTTAATGTTCAAGTGTTTGAATTTTAGTTCATCTTCAATGCGTATTTTTTGTTACTTCACCTCTCTATCTAAGATACGCATAATAGTGTCAAATGGTTTTTCGATGATTTCAATTGAAATGTTGATTTTAACAATAATATGTTGTTGTAACCTAGAAATTTGAATATCGTTTTTCAATTTGCAGTTCCAAACGATTCAAATTGTCAATATTAGTTATAGAGATGACGCATATATTGCATTGGTCCACGTGTTTCTCAGTTGGCGATCAAATAACTAGATTATTTTCGATGCAGATGAACAATCCAACATTTCATGTCTGCGTTAAACTTAATGGAGCGGATAATTTCATTATAATCGCCCGTAAAACAACGAAAATAACGTAAATGTCAAGAAACAAACGCAAGTTTATTTTTAAATAAGTGTTTTATATAAAATACGTTGAAATATTGTTTACTAAACCAGATATACTGAAAATAATATATGGAAAACTCGGAATATGGCTTTACGACGAAATCTATCCAGAAAATCTACCAATTTCGTATTTTTGTGACGAGGTTTTCTGATGTTATATGGACAGAGAACAAATTATGCTGAAATATTCTAACTGGCGTAATATCCTTTATCGTATTGATCTTGTTCACAACTTCCGAGTTATGGAAATTCAGATAATAGTCCACCATTTCTGCGAAACGTACAATCACGTATAAATCTGAAAATTGTCGGTACGCCTTTTTAAATATCAACATTGACAGGCGGTGGTCATTACGTTCGAAAGTTGCAGAAAAAGATATGTAAAAGTGCGTTATTACACTGCGTATTGGGCCCGTTGCAGACCAGAACCTGCCCCAGGCTTAGGACTAGTGAACACCGGAAAACAGTGATTTCATAAAGTGGTTACGTTGCTGCATATGAGCAGAGGAAGTTTCAATATTGACAATTACTGCTCGTATCTAATGCGCTGACATTTAACGTCCAGATCTAAAAAGGCAGCGTTCATTTGAACGACTTTTAAAAATGATGGTTGTTAGAGGGGTTTTAGGTGAATTTTTTCGGTGATAAATACATCACTATTCAAAAATAACCGTGGCTTAACGGAAATCGATTGAAGAATGTGATTGCTGCTATTTCATTATGGACCAAATATCTTTTTTTTTAAATGAGAGGTAATAATAAAAACTTGTCTAAAAATCACTGACTGAACAATTCTTTATTCTACTAGTTTCGCCTTTTACAGCATTTGCTGTAAAAGGCGAAACTAGTCGAATAAAGAATTGTTCAGTCAGTGATTTTTAGACAAGTTTTTATTATTACCTCTCATTTAATTATGAACTAACACAGAGTAGATTCATCGTCCATTGAATTTATCTTTTTTTTTGTTTTTTTTTACGTACAAGGGCTCACTCAACCGACAGTTTAAAACTGTCCTTCAATAGAGGAGCATATATTACAAATGTTAATCACCTATAAACTAAGTTATATCTAATATGTACCTATATCTTATAACTAGAAATTTTCATACATCTCATCGAAATGAAGTTTTCGATGCATAGAGTTGACTCTTTTCAAAGAAAATTTTACTGAAAAAGATTAGATGAATTTTTTTTTGTCCAGAATTTTTGACACTAGTTCGAACTAGTGTCAAAAATTCTAGACAAAAAACTCTATCGGAAAGCTCTACGATTAGTATTTCCTTATCAGTCTGATAGAAATCGTAAATATAACAGTTTAACATACTTTGGAAACGTCAGTCAAAAAGTCAAAACCTTTTTAAGTAAACATAATTCTAATATTTCATTTAAAACGAACAACAATTTATCGAGACACATTAAGAACAATAAAAACAAAATTAAAAGAGAAGACATATCATGTGTTTACCAATTGAATTGTGGAACATGTCCCGGTATATATATATAGGTGAAACTAGTAGAAATTTCGGTACTAGAATACAGGAACATAAATATAGCTTCGCCCATAATAAAAGTATTTCGAATTATGCTAACCATTTATTAACAGAAAACCATACTTTTGATACGAATTTCAAAATTCTACACAATATAGAGAGAAGTAGTCAATTAGATTTAGTTAGTCAATTATTATTATATTATTATAGAATGTATTAGAAGAATTATATTATGTATTAATTATATTATTATAGAATTATTGGGAAGTAGTGGAAATACATCGGCTTAAAAATTCTGGAAACTTGCTCAATGAACAGATAGAATCAAACAATTCACCCTTGTTAAACCTTTTCAGGTAATAGAAATTATTTCTCAGAATGGAATATCTTAGGTAAAACCAAAACCATAGAACACCAAAATTCCCTGATATATATACCTGTATTTTTCAAAATGTTGTTATCATTCTGTAAACATCTGAAGAAGTCGTTTGTAACGACGAAACGCGTCATGCTATGTAGTCAATAAAGTGTAAATCATAAGTTCAAGTGTTTGAATTTGAGTTATATTCAATTATAATGGATTTACATCAAGTAAACGCCAACACTATTTAATATTTGAAACAGTTGATGCTATGTAGTCAATAAAGTGTGAATCATAAGTTCAAGTATATGAACTTAAGTTTATATTCAATGTTAGAATTATGTTCTCACTATAATAATATAACAATTTCATATGTATCAACACAAATAATTTCAAACATGAGCTCACTTGTAAGTTCTTTTCAATGAATGCAATAATCAGTATTTCTTCATGCTCGTGAAAAATTTAAATCCATCATTTATTTCATTTTAAATATCAATGATCCGAAAAAAAATGAAATTATAAGTTAGGTTAAAACTTGAACAGATTTATAATTTATATCTTCCTACATGTCCCTGTTCAAAAATTTATGAGAACTATTGAAAAATTTCGTTTAACCTTCATTCCTCTCTTGATAAAAATAAAACTAGGTTTCATTCAATGCACAAAGCATAATATTAGATGAATCTTAATTCTCAGGCTCTATAGAATGAATGAAATGTTTTGAAACAAGATATGGATATCATAGCTTTATATTCAAGTTGAATGCATTTTGCAAGCCATTGAGAATAAGATATAAGCTACATCAGCTGTTTATTTCGTTTCATGTGAATATTGTTTACTCTTCGAGGTATCTAATGTACTCTTCCAATTATATCATATTTGTTTATTTCCTGACATTAGTTGTGTTATTGTATGAATATTTCCTCGAATTTTGACGAAAAGATTTTCACGTTTATTGAAATGTTATGAATATTCCGAAACTATATCAGTAAAAAATTAAAGGTACTGACTGGATGGAATTCTCGCTTAACTCTTGTGGAAACATAATCAAATATTGAAATAATTGAATTAAACTCTTGGCTTAATGTTTCACGATTATATTCAACATGAATTTTTCAACATGTTTCGAGCGTGAGCTCGAAAACCTGTCTCGAAAATATTGGCTCGGAAACAGTCTTGAAAATGAACTCACGCTCGAAACATGTTGACAAATTCATGTTGTTGAATATAATCGTGAAACATTAGACCAAGAGTTTAATTTAATTTAATAAAAGCTACTGACTGTTTCCTTCGATTTGAACTTCTTGAACTCAAGAATCAGGTGAACTATCTCCACCTGAACACTGGCATTCCACAAGGATCTAACTTGTGACCCAAGGTTTTATTTACATAATTTCATATACAACTTCTAGCAAGATATATGTTTATATCTTTCTACAACGTCTACGTTTTCAACATTCAATTCCCTAGAACAAATAGTACTAAAATGTACTAAATTGTATTGAATAGTACTGTCATATATTAAAATTCAAGTAATATTGTGATGAAATAGACACTCACCAAAATCAGCATTGCAGAAATGCTCTTGCGGATGCGATCCTCTGCAAGAACAAGCTTCCGTATACTCGGCAAGGAAGGCCATCCACATTATCGCAAATATGGAGAAGATACTGGATTGCTGCATGTCTGAAACAAAAATTGTAATTTGAAGAGAATTCTTGAGAATTTGTTGTAGAAACGTATAGATCCACAAGATACGTCCAAAACTATACAGAAAAAATGTGTTATTAAATGTTTAAACAGTTTAAAACAGTTTTTGTTGACGTTCAGGTCTCAAAAATCAAAATTATCGTTGATTTATAGAAATTTTTATATAGATCTGTCATCTTCCAGTTTTGAAGATGAGCTCACGCTCGAAACATGTTAATTATTTGATATTTTTAATTTTAATCGAGAAACATTAAGCCAACTGCTTAATTTAATTGAATAGATAGTATTTTTCCTGCACAATATATTCAAAATTAACGCATAGGTCTTCCTTCATATTATAACTCAACCTTCAGATCAAAAAATTCATATCGTCTACTCATCAATCAGACAGATTTCTTCAAGAAATCTGCCAATATTTCAGATATTAGGTCGTTGTTCTTTAGGCCTAAGGTACTCTTTCGTTGATTTCAAATAGGTAACTCTTCTTTCCGCATAAAAAACGAAGAGTTCTTGGAAACTCACATTGTACGTTATTAGCAATAAATATAAAAATTTCATATTCATATATTGGTCTAGTAATTCAATATATATCTCTGTGTGAGTTAACTTTATAACTTCTCAAATCAGAAGCGCTCAGAAAATTCTACACCGGACTCGAAATTCGAACCGAAATGTTCCATTTGGCAGGTCTCTAGTCCAGCATCTGTCCCATGGAAACAAAACATCGTTTTCACAAGTTCACGAAGGAATAATTTTTTTTTTTTTTCGATTTTTATTTTTTTTTATTCTTTTCAAATTTGTCATTTGACGTCGTTATTCATTAAATCAAAATATAACGTGATAAAAGAAAAAACCTGGAAAACAGTTGAATTAGTTAATAATACTACATGTAATCTTGTAAATGTTCAAATTTATGACAAATTGATGGACATATCTATACGCGATCCAATGTTAAACCTTGGCGTGAGAGCCATCAGCACGATTCCATATAAATATTCAATTTTATTGTAGCAATTTCAGGAACGAGTTGCTATCAAACCAGTGATCGGTTAGAAAAGCGCACAGGTTTCCCGCTGTTCCGGTTCTACATAGCATGCGCTTTCCTCATATTTTCACTTTGGATCTTGATTATCAACCTTTAGCATCAATACTTGAGTAACGATATCGATCGTTTTCAAGTTCCAATTCTACAGACAACATCAATATTATGTGCTTGACCAAAAGTCAAGAGTTTTTTATCGGGATTGTTTTCGAATGATTCAGAAAATTATGGGAAATGCGTACATACTTGTTTTCACAGAAAATCTTCATTTATATCAGTATTATTTATTCGAGATACCCAAATATTCTTCTGATTATATCTACATAAAATTTCACATAATTGCTGATATTTATTCATTGAGAATTATGATTTTCACAAGATATATTCTGATACAAATCAGAACTTCAGTTCATTTTCAGTTGTTACTCATGAGTATCTCTAAACATCGTGACTTTCTTCTTTCTAGATAATTGCATTTTATGTAGAAATGTTAAGTGGTATTGTTACAAACATAGAGAAGTCTTGGGGCAATTTTTACTCATCTTCTCACTTGTTTTTTCCTTGTATATTTTCATATTCTGGTATAGAGTGAAGCATTTTCTTTTTGAATGAGAGGTAATGAGAAATACTTGTCTAAAAATCACAAACTGAACAACTCTTTATTCGACTAGTTTCGCCTTTTACGGCATTATCAAGACTGAATATACGAATAACAAGAATATAGAACATCTATATCATCTCCAATCTACATTCTTTATCCATAGAACATCGAATGCAGGTGGTAGAGGTGGGTATTTCCAAATTATCAGAGATTAAACAGTGGGGAGTGGTTTAGGTCCACCTGGTCATTGAGAAGGTTGTAACTATGAGATTTTTTAAGTTTACTTATCTCCATGGCTTCCAGGTAGTTAATTTTGATACCTTTTTCAGTATAATGGAGAATTATTGGTTTATAACAGGATGAGATTTTATGTCTTGTCGACTTTAGATGTTCTTTAAGTCTAGTTTCAAAACCTCTTTCGGTCTGGCCTATATATGATGACTTACATTCTTCACAGATCATTCTATAAATTCCTGTCCTCTTCATTTGATCCAGTCTATACAAATCTGCTATGACTCGAAAAAGCTATTTTCAAATTATTACTTTTGAAGATTTAATGATTTTCGAAGAGGGGACGCCGTGTATAAGGAATGCTCACTCACATTAATTCTTATCATTATTGCGGTGGGGACTACGTAACACATAAAATATGTTGTATAATATGAATAATAATAAATAAATGAGTTGGTTAGTTTGTGATTTTTCTTATTACCTCTCATTAAGATATGAACTATCACTGAGTTGATTCATCGTCCATTAAATTTATTTTATTTTTGGCGAAAGGTATTGATTATTTTCTGAAAATCTTCGAACTTGTGACTCAAGGTTAAATCAGTTAATCCTCAGTCTTGTCAAATTGTTCTGTATTCACTTCAGCTTCTTTTTTTAAACTTTTTTGTGTCTCATTTCAGTTAGATTTTTTCATAATGCTTACATTAGAGAACTGAATTCGTTGAATTTTCCGGATCTTGTCGAAGACATTGATATTAATCTATAATTATTCAATTAATGCCTCCTCAATGACATCTTCAAGATGAGAGACTTCCTCAAAAATCGAATTCATAGAACATTTGGATCATATCCAATAATAAAAAATTACCAAATAGAGGTTTGGTAGGTACATTTTTTTCGACATTGACATTAATAAACGTGATAATATTGAAGAGATTTAAAAAATGATATAAATAATAATGTTGACGTTTTTGAAAATTCGAGAACTTTCGATGTACTCTCAAGTATAGAAAATTGATTAGATATTGAAATTTCTGTGAAATTAATCCAATAACCTAATCTGATTCATCTTATAATATCTTTGGACAGTATTTCAGAACATTATATGTACAGTCAAATGAACCCTGTATCAGAATTATATATAGCCAATTGTTGAATTGTAAATCGCACGCAGTGATATAGATGTAGTTATTTCAAGCCCTTGAAGCGTGTCATAAATCAATCTGGAGAAAGGATCGAACTCCATCTCGATAAAGTTCGTTCACATAGTGATGGTGAACATTCACAACAGTCTACAAGAGAGCAGAATGTTGGATCTAGAGTGCATTTCCACTTGGCATTCAATTACTCGTCTTGATTTCCGCATAACGTCGACTGTCTGGAAACATGTCGATACTCGATATATTCGGATGAAAAAAATATAGGAATTATTCATAAATATGCTCAGGAAAAATTTGTCAATGCTGGTATATTAGTATAAGTACAAAATTTTCTGATTAAATAAAGACTGATAAAAACTCATATAAACTTATTGATAAGTTCATTGATAATTGAGTTTCAAGAAATTCTGGAATACACATGATGTAATTCGGACTTTCATTGATCATACATAGTTTAAACTTCTATCGATACTCTAAATTCATTTTGATCCTGGATTATAAATCGCAATATATGCTGAATTCAATGGATTCTAAAATATATCAACTATGTTCTATCAAGAGTTCAGCGATACTTCAATATACATAAATTTTTCAATTCTCTTGAAATTTTCATCGTTCTCAAATCTAAATAAAAAACTCATATAAACTTATCGTATCATTGATAAGTTCATTGATAATTGAATTTCAAGAAATTCTTGAATACACATGATGTAATTCGGGATTTCATTCAACATACATAGTTTAAACTTCTATCGATACTTAAATTCATTTTGAGCCTGGATTATAAATCGCAATATATGCTGAATTCAATGGATTCTAAAATATATCAACTATGTTCTATCAAGAGTTCAGCGATACTTTAATATACATAAACACTTCAATTCTCAAAAAAATTCTCTTGAAATTTTCATTGTTCTCAAATCTAAATACTGATTTCTTTGAGTCTCATACTTCCTTTCAACCTAACCTAACATTCTCTATAAAGCTCAACCTAACCTTACATTCTATGAATATGAAGCGAAAAATAATTGGTGATTCATCATTGGTAAAGAAAGTTATTTTCATAAAAAACAACAGGTTTTTTATGATTTATTTTATATGGAAATAGATCATTGTTTTCATGTCGAGTTAGCGCGTTGAAAACCCTTCCTGTTCCTCTGCATTTGGCGGAGGAGCCCTGGAGAAGAAATACTGGTCGATATTTCCAAAAAATTTTCAAGTATTGAATTACATAATCGAATTAAAATTAACGTTCATCATCAGTTCTGAGAATAACATATTATGAACCGCAATCAAGCAATTTTTGATTACATATACTGAATAAAATTTGGTGAAACATTCAGTCATGTCAATTTTTATGTAGAAATTTCATAGAAATATTTCTATCACATCAGTAGTTGCGTAAGTTGTCTAGTTTAGATCCTCATTTTTTCGAAAGATTTTTCATCATCACAAATGAAATCGTTGGATCCGCTACTATTTTCCGAAAAAAGATATAGGTAAATCAAATCAAGAGGTGTTTTATCGTTGCCTACTAATTCGAATATTCATATCACAAAACTACTACTGAATCTTCAAATTGTAATTTTGTTCAACTATACTTGAAATGTGTACTTTTCATATCAATTTTTCGAAGATATTTTTAAGCGAAGGTGAACATAGTGAGTGGAAAGTCGAAAGAAAAGCTTTGTACTCCTCACCTTCAATACGAATGTGTACGTTTCATACAAATATCATGAACATTTTATGAAAAGGAAACGGAAATAAAAGAAAAAGAAAGGATGAAAATACAAAAGAAGTTTCTTATAAATATTGAATGAAATTGAAGAGGAAGGAGATAAGGGAAAAGCGAGAAAAATGCTCAATACAAATTGTATTTTTTTACAGTTTCCTTCAATATAAATGTGAGCTTTTTTATATATATATATATATATATATATATATATATATATATATATATATATATATATATATATATATATATATATATATATATATATCATATAAAAATTTGAACAAAAAGTGATCGAAATGAAAGAACTTTTGAAAGATATTTGGATACTTCTCAATTCTGATACGAATGTTTACGAAGCATAAAAATATTATATAAAAATTGAAGATTGGCGATGAAGAAAATTATAATTTTTATTTTTCGAGATGGCGTTCAGCATGAAGAGCTCTACTGATATGAGTATGGATATATAAAAATTCCCTTTATATATCAAAAACATACACGATGTTAGTACACAGAATAATCTATATTAAACTGATGAAGCCACGATCGAAACTTTTTGAGAAATATTCGATATCAAAAAAAGTTTGAAAAATTTGTTAAAAAAATAAAACCTACCAGTAGTAACTTTAAAAAATACGAACAATAACGAACTCAACCTGCTACACCTTACTGAAATTTGGAATGTGATATTTCCGTATAAAATTCTCAATATCACCAGCGAATTTTTCCTTCCATTCAAACAATATTTGATTAATTGAGTCATCCACTCGGTTCGCTCGAAATACCGGGCATACTTTCAATCTGAGATAATGTTACCATTCTACGGAATTCAATAAAAATGCACCTGATAAGGGGAATTATTCGCGTAGATAATATATCAAAATATTAATCACGCTCTTTTATATCGACTACACAAACAGCGGCGCCAACAAACGCGTGGCCCGTTATGCTTAATAGCAGTGGCGTCCTTGTAACACTTTACCAATGTGAACTTATCGGGCACCAAAGGTATTTGAGATATACCGGCTAGAGAGCTATTTATTATATTTTTCAAAGAAAAACTGATAAAAATTACAGGTCTACAGAAAAATTCATTCTCAAAGTTAATTGAAATGTTTAACAAACTTCTATGTACTTTTCAGCCCTTATTACGGAAATGTAAACTCCTTTTTCTATCACGTCAGGAGCTCTGACAAGAAAAACAGTATTTCTGAATACAAGTGCTGAAATGATTTGCTCTTTTCTATTAATTTTCAGACCTTTCAGGGGTTTAATTTCAGTCTTTTGTCTTCTATGTGTAGGATCGCGTAATTGGTGTTGAAATTTTGTTGGTTGTCGATACAGTGGTTTTCAGGAATAGTCGATACAGGAATGCAGTGAATTACTCACTTTGGGTTAAAAGTACTGTCTTACTTCGAAATCGGCAGATCCCTAGTACGATTATACCTAGAAAGCTGGAAAATTCTTGCCCTATTGTTACAAATTTGATAACGAAATTATTTATAAATCCAACAATATATTTTGACAACTAGTAATATCATAATATTGATTATCATCGTTATCTTTGCAGCTGTACTAGTGCAATCAATGAAGGCTGTTTGAATGATAAGGATTATTGTTTAAAGACACAATATTTGCACATTCCAAGATAACACAATATCATAAAAGATTTCATGTGTGTTTTGAATGTTTTTCCTGAATTCGTAGCAAAATTAGTTTGAAAATTGGGAAAGCTATTTTATTTCTCATTCAAATATGATGAAGATGTCGATAAATTCGCAATATTCAACGAAACGTTGAAAGTGGATCTTTAACATACAATCACTGAATTTCTGAGATTTTCGAACAGTTTGTTTAGCAGATTTTGGTCCTTTAAGTCTCAGGAAACAATCATAATTGTTTTCAAATATTTTCGAGAATATTGTCAAATGTTTAGTCCATTGAAAATAAGTTTTTTCCGACATAAATACCAAACGTTCTTCAAACTTAAAATATAATAAGCTCATTTATATTTGTAGTATGAAAAATATTGAAATTTCCCACAGTTTTAAATGATTTATTTCATATCCCAAAAAAAGTATTTATCTTTAACGTTTCGTTTTTTTGTGCATAAATATTGTAGTCGTCTTCAAGTCTCAGCGAAGATAATCTTTCTCACAATGATGGTATATATATACGAGCATATTGTGTCTTCAGGATTGATGCATAACAAGACTTTCTCCTCTTGAAGGCAATATTCTACAGCATCAACAATAGGGATTACTATCGCATCTCCCAAAGAAATATTATGGGATACGAGCTCCTTCAAAAATTTCCGTACATGAAACATTAATTTTCTTATAAATATAATACATGGAGGATATTTTTTCTTCACGAACCACCCAGAGAGAATAAGAAATAAAATGCCTGTAGCTTGATATTCTTGCAAAAATTCTCGTATCATTACTACGCACTTTATCTTCAGGCAGAACACAACTTGTTTTTTTATGAGTAAAATTACCATTTTTGGAATACTTTTCCTCTTGATGTGGCGCAGGCTTTGAACTGATGGAATATGATTATTTTGTGTTAATAACAAGAATTAACTTTTGTTTATTTTGTGCATTTCGTAATTCGTTTCATTAGATTTCATGTTTCAAAGTTTACACGCGTGTAATGATTATTATTTTCATTTACACTTTGTGATGAATATACAAACGTTAATTTTTAGATATTCACAGAATTTCGGAACAAATGGAGAGTTTTTACAGTTGCTTGGATATAAATGCAAATTTTTCTCTACCGAAATACAATCGCGATGTTTGGCCATTTTTATTATCGCTATATTTTTGATGGCTCCCTGTGTAATGAAAATATTTTATGGATCCTACGGATTTTATGATGGAATATAATACTGACATTGTTCTTTGAAGTAAAATCGGAGTTATTATCAATTTTTGCGCCAATCCATTGTATTCATTTTTCGATGAATATTTCGAATGAGGTGTTTTCGGAATATCGAGGTGTTATTCAGTAAATTTGACCCATAGAGAAAATTAATAGAATTTTGATTTGAATTTACCTGAACGCCCTCAGAGAGTTTTTCTCGTTGATTTTATGTCAACAAAAATAAATGTCAGAATCTGCGTAAAGGATAAAATGGTTGAGAATCATATTATTCTCGAAAGATTGTCGCTTCTTATCATTCCCAACTACCCTTAGTATTGGTAGCTACCCTTTCAAAATTGAAACGAAAGAATCTACTGATCAGATAGTGAGACATAAATTTCCCTTCATATATTTTCTTTTTTTATTTCCTTTTTTAACACAAAAAAACTTCCTCAATAAATTCTCAACAAATATTGAAAAGTTAAGGTACCACTTCTCTTCAAATATTACCTTGAGATAAGTCATATACTCCTTATCATGTGCATTGTTTTCATATGTTCCTTTCCATTTACCATTCAAGTAATTTCAAATTAGAAAAATAAAAATATCGAATTATAAGCCGCAATGAATAATGTGTTATCTTAAAAGAGGAATTATATAGAATTAGGCAGTTTTCATAGAAATTAATAATCAGATAATGCATAATTTGTGTATAAAAATAAAAATAGTGATGAATTTATTGCCGCTGGGTTTATGTTGTTCACGTGATATTCAAATATCAACAAAAATTTGGAAATGTCATGTGGCTTATACGTAAACAATTCCATTGAATATCATAACTCGTCACGTGATTTATTTGAATATATATTATTATAGCGATGAATAAAGCGATTGAACTTGAATTCGCAATTTTAAGGGCTTTTTTTCAGCTTTTTTTTCTCCCAAAAACGCCTCATACTCTGAGAGTGATGTTTATTCCTTTCATCTATCCATTTTAATTCAGATTGACAGGATGATTTTTCCTCAAACTTCACATGTGCGGTTTTATAGCGAAACTCAGTGCAATCTTCGAGATTACCTATTGATCTTTTAGCAATTCTTTGCTGCATTCACTCTTTGTTATTATCTCGAGTAGTTCTTTTGGTAGTCTGAATTATTTTATCCTGTGGACATATGCATTAAAATTTAATTTTTGTGCTTTCTTCAGTTATTGTAAAGGGTGTCTCAGAATGTTTTTCGTTTTTAGATGTTAAATAAAAAACAGCAATATCAAACAAAACTCGTTTCTTTTATTGTTAAATTAAAGAGCAGTTCTTGAAGTTTATTCATGAAAAACAACCGTTTGTAAATACGCACCATTCGCTTCTTCACACTCATGCAACCTGGAGCTAAAATTTTCAATCACTCGCTGGAGCATCGCTCTTGGAATAGAGTTGATTTCTTCAATGATTCTTTGCTTCAAAACATTCAGGTTGGATGGCAATGAATTGTAAACTTGACTTTTTAGGTAACCCCATAGAAAAATCAGCAGGCGTTAAATCAGGGCTCCTCGGCGGCCAGTTGATGTCTCCTCGGCGGTTTATCACTCTTCCAGGGAATACATCGTGAAGAGCAGCTAATGAATCATTTTTAACATGAGAAGTGGCTCCATCTTGCTAGAAAAATGTGTTGCGGTTGTAGCAATCCAGGTTTTGCATTTCTGTAGCTAAAAAAGATCATATGGCAATATCGATCAGAATTAACGGTCTGAGTTCGACCTCGGTCATCCTCAAAACAATAAGGACCGATAATTTCTTGACTTGATATGGCAGCCCAAATAATAACTTTTGGCGAGTGCAAGGGCTTCTGATGCAGTTCTAGCGTATTCTCTAAGCCCAGTATCTGAAATTTTGTTTATTCAAGTGACCGTTGATGTGAAAATTCGATTCATCGAAGAACCAGATGTTATTGAAACTCCTAAAACGGTTTTTCATTGTCCTGCAGAAATTCGACTTTATATCAGGATCTTGTTTGATTTATTTGTCTTTCGATAAAGTTCGTGTGATGTCTTTCTATACAAATACTGTTTCTATGAATTCCGACGTAAATCTTTCTGAGAATGTTTCTTCTTGTTCTTCAATTCCTTCCATTTTTGAATGACCTTCATTCAGCATTGTTTCGGTTGAGTAGATTGCTTCTAGAAGAAGTGTTGAAATATACTTCAATTTTGCACCGGTCAAAATACACTTTTTGTTTAGTACAATGTTATTTTTCAGGTCTTTTGGAGCTTGTTAATTCGTTATTGGTATATACATATTTATATATTTCAATTAGAACTTCATGAAATAGCACAGGTGACATTAAATAATCACTACTTATATATGACTACTTCTGCGATAAAAAAAAACAGAAACAAAATTGAAAGCGATACCTACTGGGTTCAAGCATACTAGTTCTTCAAGAATTATGAGTTTCTGTTGTTGTGTTAACAACAATCAAATCTGAAACTCTTCTACTACCTTGAAAGAAAGTGATTTGAAATTTAAATATCCAATAACTCTCTAGTCTAACCATGTCTAATTCCACAGTCAAATTCAGCAAGTATTGAATATATAACAACCCCATCTATGGGAATAAATAGAAACACCTTTTCGAATAACAGAAACGTCAGATGTCAAATTGAATCATCTTCGATTGTAAACTTATAAATAGTATACAAATAAACTGTTTCAATGGATATCCCAAAATTGAAACTCTTCTACTAACTTTAACTAGTCATAAAGTCCCACACTTGGTCGTACTGTGACCACTAAATATTATGTTTGTAGTTTAATGTTGCGTGACTTTGAACCTGTAAATTTAATGATGTATTCTTTTGTATTGTAGTTTATATTGATCTATTTCGTTCTATTTCAGTGTACTCTTGATGAAGTCACATAGTGCGGCTTTGAAATTATGACTACTAACAGAATATAAGAAATATTATTTCCTGTGTTATATACGCATAAGCTTCAGTTCGTTCCTCGTAGCAAAAACGAAAAATGAACTTTGAAAAAATTATTTATTCTAGAAACTTCAGCAAAAGCTGAAGAATGGTCAACGCTTTGAAAAGTTCACATATATTCACTGTCTTTAACAATTACTTGCATTGAATTTTCAATTTATACGGCCTGTTGCAATGAAGAACGGTTTTCAATTGAAATAGTCCACACAAAAAACTCACTAATCGCGAAGTGTTTTCACAGAAATTCGAAGTTTTACCACTCAAAAATTTGATTATGTGCTTTATAATCACTCAAACATGCTACGTTGTGACGTGAAATGATTTTTCGATGATTAATACATTCAATATTTGAATTGCATTACGTGGTGAAATATTTAATCAACACTTATGTAAATTTCCCAGACGAAGAAAATGCAACGAGAAAACCTCTCAAACAATCGAGGCTCATAAAATCAACACGAGAGATACGCTCCGATCGTGCTACGTATTTTATGTCTTGACCTTAATTCGACTAGGTTCGGTCTAATTTGATTACGCGGAAACGTTTCTGCGTGCTGCAGAAAAATCGCAAAATAGGGACGGAGCATTGAGATGCATTGAGGAACTTCAATTCCTAATGTCAAAAGCACGACACGCAAGAAAGTTGTTGCATTTAACATTCCGCCGTCAGATTACAACTGTATCACGTTTTCGTAACATTCATAACAATGTTCTGTTGCCCTTCGCGATTGCCATCATCTCTCTGAGGTCGAGACAGGAACGGAATCGTCGATGGAGCAGCATCTGAGCGAATTGTGGAAAGGAATATTAGTCACGTTGATTTTGTCAAACCTTCGAAGACTTTGTGGAATTTTTTAGAAATTCATTTTATCATTTTAACCAATAGAATCCTCTTGGAAAGCTCTAAGTTGTGAATCTTGCTTAGAATGCTCAAAATATCTCGACCAGAACATATTTACAAGGAAATAGACTCGATAAGAATGGGGAAATACTGGGTATTCTCAAAAATCGGAAGTCATGCTATTTGCCACACATATACACGTTGGTATGAATTGTTGGCATTTATATCGGAGTGCAACGAGGAGTTTGAAGATAAAAACTCATTCGAGAAGTGCATGATAATCTTCACATTTTTCCAACAGAATAACCTTGTTAGCCTTCAAAATCTTTACAGAAATACTTGTTGTTGTCAAAAGTCGAATGTCGGGCCTTCTGAGACACATAAGATCCAAATGTTTAGTTCCTAGCTCTCACGATAGAGGCAAAGTTGGGAATGATAGAGAACTGGACATAGGACGATCCTCATAGTTGAAGAATGTCAGAGAGAAGAGTGTCTTCACTCACAGACACTACACAGAATGACACAAAACAAATTTCTCTTTATCACTAACGTATTATGATCAAATTGCATCTTAAAGAAAAACCTTGGTACCTATAATTGGTAATGAGATATCAGATTTCGTGGTACAAATAGCAAGAATACAATAGAATATGCAAGATGAATATGAATCTGGAACATATTCTGTATAAAATAATCGTGTAGGAGAATAACCCTCAAGTTCTCTGAAGTATATATGCATAAATTCCTCGAATTGACCACTTACCAATAGTAAGGTATCGTTAATCCAAAGGAAAACAGGTGCTTTTCAGTTTGATGCGACACAAGTCTGAAGTTTTTTTTAGACTTCAAACAAGCGCTTTGTTTGAGCATTTTAAGCATTCTGCTCTAGAATTGATACGATCTTCTGTTTTGTAATAAAACATCAACAGTTAATTCAGGGGTAAAAGACGATTGGAACATTGATAACGAAAACATTGCAACCAGTAGGCATGCTGCTTTGAATGCCCTCACCAAAAGGTAGGTCACAGCAAGAAAAATACTTTCAATTGTCCAAATTTCTAGCTGAAAAAGCCATTCATTGATTATACCTTGACCATTACGTTTGCTTCATCAGATTATTTATTCAGGTTGTAGTGGAGTTGATTTCTTAAAATTGAAATGAAATTCTAGCAACTCTTGTCTGTCAACTTCAGTATTTGTCTTCGCAAGCTGACACGATATATTCTTCTATTCCTAATTTTTCCTGGAATCATTCTTCCTCAAGAAGCATCTTCATGCACATATTTTACGGCCTCATCTTTGTCAGAAGTAAGACCTGAGACCAATCGAATAAAGTCGATGGATCATTTTTTTTCGGTGCAAACATGGTTTTTAAAGAGATTTATTCCATATCAGCTTGTAAAAAACTTATTCTAATCTTTCAGTAATATATATTTCAATATATACAGATCTTTAGGTAAATAATCCAGTTTATTCCAACTAATAGAATAATTTTTTATGGAAGTAGCTGTTTCCTTTTCATTCCAAATAGGCACTCAAGAATATTGATGATAGATGAGGCCGATACTTGGAGAAAGATCTCAAGAATGCTCAGGAGAAATCTCAAGAGAAAATTGAAGAATATGATCACCAAGTTGAAATGATATGTGAAAAATAATGAGGATATCATTAACCTTCCAAAATGAGAATGAGTAATGCAAATTTTCCGATTTCAATGTTCACATTTTTCGTCCTATTTATGGGCGTTAAATATACTATTTTGCAAGCCAATCTGTAATCATTGGTACAAAGAAAGGAACTCTTTCGATCACAGTGAATAACGGTCTTTCCATTCTATCAGTATACTCAACAAAATATGCCTTCTTCTTCTGCATTACCTATAGCTGTGAAATATAGTGAAAGATAATAAACACCTCTCGTAGTAGTCCCCAGGAAACGCCCCATCGATAATCAAAATCGCGTACCGTACACTTTCATATTTCCATTGATAGGAATTATTGAAGCCTATTAAATTATTTCGCGTTGCGTCTTCTTCTAGTACTCGAGGATTGGTCGCCTAATGGGTCCCTGCTGGCTCAGACCCCCGGGTCAAAGAGCACGGTATATTATTGTGGTGGTTCAGAGTTAGTTAGATTCCTTCCGTGTGTCGACTGCCAGCTCAGTCGCTCAACTGTTGAACTCTTGGCTCTGGCAAACCTTGACTCTTCACTTTTCGCGAGAGAGGTATAGGCCAAGCAGATTTATTGGCCATTGTATCTCATTTCCTGGATGGAGATGCACGTAGTGCCAATAACCTCAAAACGCTAAGATTAATTTCAGCGTTTTATTTTATGGCAATTTAATTCTTCTATTTTGAAGATGTAATGAAATCGAAAATATCTCATATATTAAATGAAATACTTGGCTTGGTTTCACAAAATTTATAATGACTGATGAATTTTTATTATAAATTTTGTACATATCTCTTCCAAAAGAAACCATTTTTAATCAAACGTATTTTGTGGAGAAAAAGGCTTAGATTCTAGATTATCCATAAAGATTTCACTTAACAAAGGAGATAGGTGAACCCATCGGTAGACAAGTATTTATTATAAATTTTGTGAAACCAAGCCGAAAGTTTTTATTCAATATATTAAACAATGTTTCACCAAGAGACAGCGAACATTCAATCCACCTTATTAAAAATATTTCACCCTAGAGAACGTCAGATGCCGACTACCGAATCAAAATTGGTAAAGAATTAATTTAGAGAATCATTTCTGAAGAAATATATAAAGACAAATATATAAATTTTTGTCTTCATATATAAAATATATAAATATATAAAGGGCAATATACAATTTATCTATGAGAGAATTACGGTTTTTCAATCATTATCAGAATTATTGATTAGAATAAGGGAGATAATAATGTCTTTTACTTCTAAGTAATAAAAAAATTACAAATCTGACCTATTCTTACAAATTACCTATTCCAAAATGACGAAAATAAAACCATAAATATGAAGAGAACCTTGGCAAAACTTAAAGACAGTGCTTCACAAAAAAAGAACAAATAAAAAAAGCTATACTTATGGATAAATAAACAAAAGTTAGAATTGAATTATAAAGATTGTATTAAAAATTTAAAGACTAGCTTATACTGAAACCACAAATGTCTAGCGAATTTTTGATATGGTTTTTTTAGAAGTCTGTAATGAAAATGAAATTTCTATGAGGAATATCAACACTTCAGCAACACCGTCATATATTATTTTATCTTCTCAAAAAACCTTGCAAGATGACATAGTTAATTTCAATTCTCAAGCGTAATGGTTCAACCTAATTTTGGTAAAAGACAATCAATATTCAACCAAATGATTATGAACAAATTTCTGTGTCTGTATTTGTTCTGGATTTTTTACTAAACAGTTAGATAACGGAATGTATTGTATTGATTGTCAAACAAGAACGAGAATCAACTTAACCAAAAAATATAACCTTGTTGTGGAAGAAAATTTGTGATATGTGTAGTACTCATTTGAAGTCAGCTATATTGTTTTTGGAGGTTAAAAGTTCATTCGTTCGGTAATCAATAATTGTTTGTTCATTTCCCAATTATCGAACGATTTCAATTAATTAATTCATGTTTATTCGCGACTCATCGTGCAAAATCATCGAAATTTTATTACAGATATAATTAATATGGAATTTATTGCGATCAATAATATTATAGATTATAAGCAATAATAAAATTGTTATCGGGTCAATTTGAAATGTTTGAATGTTATAGGTTATGAATGTTATGAATTTTAAGGCTGCTTTAGTCGGAGTTTCAACTGCGTCTTTACGCTTCATGTGGCGACACTAGCGGCTTAAAATTGAACTAAATGTACGAAATTTAAAACCAGTTAATCGTTACGTGGGTGGCGGGCTTAAGCTTTGGATGTAGAGTTGATAACTCAGTCCAATATGCGAAATTATGTATTATTATTCAATAAGGGTTAATCATCCACCAATATTTTTTTTTCACGAATATATCCTCCACATAAATCATTTTCCAACCAATTCGTGAGGGTATCTTGAAAATTGTGCGACGGTATTTTTTTGTGTGGGCAGTTCGAAAGATATAATTAAGAAAAACGGTCATATCAATCAGCCTGAACTTGATGCAGACAAAACGTCCTTGAAATTCACTAAATTCATCTGACATTTCAACATACCGAACATATGTGTTAATAATTGACATTGTAGTCTCCTAGGTCTCGTTCTTATAACATTCAATGCAATATACAAACACTATCCGAAAATATTGGGTTCAAGGTTGACACATTTAACATGTCGAAAATATAGTTGGCCCATTTTCTCTAATGTTGATTCATGCTTAGTTAATTTAATTGTATGCTGACAGATGCTCAAATAAAACTGGCAGTGTGATAATGTTTTTCGATTTTTTAATTTGGGATCAGGTTGGAGGTTTGAGTTTAGAAAAATCATAATAAAAGGTTGTGAATTCGTACTTTGCAATATAGCCGGTCCCCCGCGCTTAGTCGGGAGAACACCCAGCACTAGTTGGGGTAGAGTTCGAACCCCGCTGAAGGAATGAGTGTATGTATTTGTCTACGATTTAAGTAGTTCAATGATGATTATTGTTGGATAATGTACATTGATTACAAGCCCATTGACCATTCGGAACCATCGTCGAACTGAAGGTTCACTGAATGAAAAAAAAAACGATGAGAAAGGATAATTTTAATTTGTTTTTGTAGGTTTCCCGAACGTTAATTGAGCAAGCCCGAATTATCATTTTTTAGCAATTAAAGTCAGCTCCAGCTAATCGTTTCATCCCATATTTGTGTACTGAAATAAACGATTATAAGCTCTTTAATTTGAATACTCGATCTCAATGGCAGGATGGAATAACGTCCGCTACTTCGTAACTTGCAGGTCTGATTCAGTTTACTTCACCACTTTCATTCGCTATGCGAGGACTACCATTTTGATTTTTCCTCCTCAATTGTAACTTTAATATCCACCACGAGAAATAATGTGTCTATTGGTCCTCCTGAGCATGTCATGTGAATAGTTCAGAAATAATTAGAAGATTTGTGACCCTAGAAGCAACCCCTGTGACACACCCAAGAGCTACATGATTATCATAAATCGATAACAACATGTATTATCAGAAGTGTACTTATTATGTACATTATCAGTCAATTTAAGAAGATATGTTGCCTAGACTGTCAATCTGTTTAAGGGTTTTACGTATTCAAAGATCAGTTCATATAAATCAACCCAAAAAATTAAAATTAACATACTTGGCTCAAGTTTCACTAAATATGTTAAGAACTCTACATTTTTTTTGGGTGGTTAACATTATAAAGAGTATACAATTTTACTGAATTTCAGAATGTACAGCTTTCAATTATATATCCTAAACCACAGAATTTAACACCGGTTTCAAGGAAAACCCATCTGCTCATTGCAAATAGGAAAATTTTTTTCATGGCTATCGAAATTTCCAAGACTTCAAGGGTATCTAATCTTTTGCCCCAAGATTTCAAGGGTATCTCCTCTTTTGCACTAACTACCTGAGTACACTATTCCGGTCTTCTTGACTATCTCTGTGTTGATCTCTTTGAGTATGTCTCAAAAAATCTATAAAAATAACTGAATATGCACCAACAAAAAGTATTTGGGTTCATTGTTGGTAAAGAACAAGGATAAAATTGACTTATTTTCGAGAAGTGGCGTTTACAAAATATTTTTAGTGACTGTGATCACTGAATTGTGATCACTGTGAGTTTTTACATAGGTCAAATTGGACGTTCTATACAAACAAGAATCGATGAACATAGAAGATCAATATTATGAATAAACCTAATACGGGTTTTCTGAACACTGCTTGAACGTAATCATTTCTTGGATACCAAGAAGACCGAAATAGTACACTCAAGTAGCAAGGGCAAAAGATTAGATACCCTTGAAGCCTTGGAAATTTCGATACCAATGAAGAAAAATTTACCTATTTGCAATGACCATGTGGATTTTTCCTTAAAACCTGTGTTAAATTCTTTGATTTAGGATATAGTTATAAAAAAAGCTGTACATTATGATATTCAGTAACATTGTACACTCTCGATAATGGGTTTACCACCCGAAACATATGTAGTTTTTAATAAATTTGGTGAAACCTAAGCCAAGAGTGTTAATTTTAATTTTTATTTTCAACATATTTCACCAAGAGATAAGTGAAACCTCAGAGCAATTTATTAATTTAACCGAATTTAACACCCTCCACTATGTACCTTATCAATTATATCCTTTTCAGTGTGTAAAGATTATGTTTTACGAATTTGTCCGAATTATATTTTATCCTGATAGAAGTGTATACAAAATTTAGTAACTATATCATTTCCCATGAAGGCAATATAAATTATCGAGATATTTTTCAATTACTAGTGAATGTCTACTACTTTCATCAGTTAAATTTTTCGTGTTCCAAGGGTAGCATATAGTTTTCAGAGATATGGAGCCACCCTTATGGTATACCAGACTATAATCTATGTTAGTGCCAAATCTGATCTCATCTACCAGATAAAACGTAGTACCTATATATGATTCTTGGACTCTAAGCTACCACTCTATGGGATGATGAATGAAATAACATCGACAATTTATCTGAGGTAGAACAAAAATGGAATGTGTCACTGAAATATGCAGTTTTGCGAGATAAAAAGGTGTCATGATGTTAATCCTGACTCTAATCTATATCTACGAATTTTGTCGATGTATGTTCTCGCATTAAAAAGATTTAGTGAGCTTGACGAATCTAATAGCATCTCAAGATTCGAATAAACATCTGGGATATTTATTGGAACAGATAATATGAGAAAATCTGAATTATTCCTTCTCAATTTTGAATTTATCGATACCTACCGAGAGATGCAATTTGAATTTCACAGTTGAAAAATCAACAATAATGAGGAGAAATATATCGATGTAAATTCATAAGCTGGTGTTTTTGACCTCATGTCGATTACTGTCGTATTTTAGACAACGTTCGCGATCCGTCAGCGCAAAAAGCCGTTTATGCAAATCCTTCGTCTTCGAATTAACAGCCTACACCTGGGAGATTTACGACAAGAGCAAACCAATCGTTTCTGTACCCATAATCACTCGGAATCGCCTTTCTTCCGATTTGCATGAGCATGATTTAGGGTCCCATAAAGTGTTACGATTCTGTCGAATGACCTCCGATTCCCAAATCTCCTCGGGGTGAGTATTCGGAATGACGCAACACGAACTCCTCTTCATTCGAAGCACTGTCGGAGGTTTCACGATTATTCAGCTTGTGCGGTCGATACACCGCAAAATTATCCGCCGTGGTTCATTCGCCCTAATTAGATCGACTATTGGGAATGTTTCCGGCTATTGAACAAAGATGGAGTTGCGATCTTCATATACCACAGCTGTTCTGTACTGAGTAGATATAATTAGCTTTATGTTCAATCAATTGCAAGCACTATACTAGGTGGAATATTCTAAACTATATATTATAGAATCAACTGTGAAAACACTGTGTTACTCTTCAGTGAATGAAGAAGAAGATCAGTACAACTTGTTGGAGAAAAACAAAAACAGATGATTCTTGAAGAAGCAGAAATTGAAAGACTTGAAAAAATCTAAACTTGAATATGGGTAAACAGTTTGTATCAATGTTTATTAGGTACTCATATATTGAAAGATTGAAGCCTATTCAACGTATGTTCTTAAAACTCTTGCGCTTTAAAAGAAAATAAATGAGACGGAGGTTTCGCTTATCTCTTGGTGAAACATTTTGTTAAAAACGATAAATTGAAATTAACAGACTTATTATTGTTATTAACACTTGCTACAAGAGTAACATTATATACTCTTGATAATGGGTTAACCACCCGAAACAAATGTAGAGTTTTCAATATATTTAGTGAAACTTAAGCCAAGTGTGTTAATTTTAATTTATTGTTTTTAGAAGATAAAGTATATCCACCAGTATGCATACATAATGAACTACTGTCAAATAATGTGGACATCCTCAGTGCTCGAAGGTTCGCTATTCAAAAGTTTTCTTGCATAAATAATCAACAAATAAGTGAAATCTGAGGATTCACTTTCTACCTTCCAATAGCTAGAACTAATGTCCTGAAATTTTCTCCATTGCATACTATGTGAAAAGTGCAATACTTTGGAGACTTATAACTCGACGCATTCAACTGTTAGTTTCTAATATTGAGGCTAGTTAAACGCGTCAAATTGTGGCAATAAAAGTGTGAATTGAATTCGAATGTTTAAGTAATTCCATAGTTATCTTTGATTGATTTGTACCAAGTGAATGTCAAAACTATTCAGTATTGTGTACAGTTATTTTATATGTTCGTATATTTGTGTTAAACGAAAAGTCCTTTCAGATACTCCTTCCTAATACTTTAGTACTTTCGTTGCTGTTTTCAGTACTTTGTCTTGAGTAGCAGTTTTCATACGGCCCACTTCAAAGAAGCGTCCTGTTTGCATTAGGATTCAACTCAAACTAAAGGCGGGTATGTAAAATTCCATAGACCACCAGCGCTGCGGTTGCCAGATACTCATTTCTTGGCCTGTTTAAAGTCGGCCGTGAGTTTTCACAAATCATCCCATAACCTCACATTTGCCCGCTTTGTGTGCCAAAAGCTCGCCCGTAAACGGAGTGAAACTGACATGGATTTTATGCAGGACTTTGAATCGCTCCGATAACTAATACGCGTTATGCCTGTTTCGCTATTTCCAGATGATTTGCGGTTTATTCCGTCGATAAATTCGGTTTCACCACAGTTTGATTAACTAATATGACCGCATCTTACACGGCGAAAAGTCCGCAGAAAGCGATCGTCACGTTTTAATACCAACTTCTGTAGTTTCATTTCGAGATGAAGTATGAAAAGAAAGAGGTCATTGCCGTACGCAGTCGGAGTGACTGCCAGTTTTGCATACGAGGTCGAAAAAATCCTGCGATGCATATCACGCTTCGAGATATTTTTCGATTGCTTGGTGGTACACTCTTGAGATGTCTGAGGCGGATAAATTGTCGCTCTCATTCGAATCAAGGATTTTCAAGTAATAATGACTGAGATCGAAAACCTCAAGTTCTGAATGGCAATCAGTCCGGATCTCTTGTTATACCGGAAAAGATGGGAACAGGAAATCTTGCCTCTTCGCTTCGGAGGAAAACGATTTTCGTATCGTTTCCAAAGTCAGTAACGGAGCCAAATAAGAAAGAAGTTATTTGACTCGAGAAAATAACAGTTTGTCGTATTTTCAAATCAAAGAAAATAGAGGTTATTTGATTCGAAAATATAACAGTTTGTCGTCTTTTCAAATTAATGAAAATAGTGTAGCGTTATCTAGGTAGATAACGCTATATTCAAAAAGAATATTCAATATTATGTATCCGAATTTTCCTTTGGAATACGTTTCATAATAAACGTTAAATACTACAACGCGATCAAAACAATATTTCGACAATTCATCTATTGAATCTATTCAACAAAGCTTCAATCTGTAGCAAAACACTCACAAGGAAAAATTTCTTCCATTTTCTGTTTGTCTCTATTTAGAATATCAATTTTAAAATATTGACGGACAAGAAAACTCTCAAGACATGAAATATATTCACATATATCAATAGATTATTTTTCTGTAATTCGGAGGGGATGGAAGGGAACACACTGACACAGAAATGGAAGGTCATGTTATCTTTTGTTCATATTTCATTAATTCTATATTTGTCATGGAGGAGAAGTCTTTTATTCGTCTATTTTCTACGAAAATACACGCTGAGATGTTGAAAACAAACGACAGAACTGAAAATGTTGTCTTTTCTCTTGGATTGAAATCGGAGTGAAGCTGAATGGTATACACAGTAAGAGCTTTTATTCTCTGGGTATACGTTTTGAAAATATGCTGCATAATACAGAAACCGTGAATGAGGAACGGTAATTTATATGAGATTATAGGGGATACGTTCCTGGGTAAAAAACTGAAAAAAGTTTATAAAAAATCAATTTCAATTAAGTTTTTGATCATATTGGTTAATTATTATGTTCAAGCTTTAAATGGTTTAAAGAATTTCGTAATTTTTTCTTACTTGGTAGTTTTTAAAAGTTCCTTCAAGTCTGACTGATATTCAGCTATGACGTTAGCTATTTACATTTCAAAAATTAAACTTCGTTCCATAGATGGATCAATTTTCATGAATAAAATCACAATTCTCATTGGCTATTCTTACAGTTTGCCAAGAATTTTCAAATTAAATGCTGGTTCAAGCCTCTTCCTCAATGTGCTGTGAATTTAACATTTCCTCCAAGTAGGTTTAGTCAAATTTTCATCTTGCGATTCAAGCAACATCTCAATGTCACTTGATTCTATCTGTTCGAACCCATCTCGCCCTATTCCATTTGCAATTTAGGCTATGTTTGAAGTCAAAGTTTGAATGTGCCGAGATTCTTCGTCATTTTCCGCAGTCAGAGTAGGCCACGTTTTTTCCACCATGATTCCACTGTGTATGGCTTCAGTTCATCCAATGATTCCTTATGCAATCTTCTATGTCAAAATTCCTCTACCATTCCATAACATTCATATCAGGATCACATGTCATAGTAACCAATATGATTTTGAAGGTTCACCTAATGTAATAGAGCTCAAAGGCCAGGATTACCTCTTTGTCCATAGGTTGAAGCAAAGCCGTCGTGTTGGGAGGTAAAACTGTCACTTTTATATTTGGATGCATAATTTCAAGTTCGCGACGATGACCTGGTGCATTATCCAAAACTAAAGCTGCTTTAAAGTCTAAATTCTCCTTTTTTTCAATAAGTTTCAACTTCCGAAACAAAACAATTCCGAAATCAGTAACAAAAATAGCGATCAGATCCTCGAATAAAGGAATCTACTGCCGCGAATAAAGAAATCTATTGCCGCGAGTATAGGAGTTGGGTCGCATTTTTTCAATCCGCAAATAGTGAAAACGCGGATAAAGGAATAGCGAATAAGGAGCTTTTACTCTACTGAAACTTGATGGTCCTTACACGATGCTCTTTCAATTTCTGACCAGAGGATGTTACTAACCAACTCAATTCTCATTCTCGTACACAGCAATTCACCAGTCGATATTTCATAACATCTGAATGATTGTAGGTTAACAAAGTTCGAACTGAAACATATCACGAAAATATACCACTTAAAAAGTTACAATTGCTAATTCTAGTTATAGCTGCCGGTGATTTTTTATGGGTTTTTGATTAATGAGCTACCTTCCAAATCAAACAAATAATTTGCATAGTTAAACAACGAAGTATGGGTGATTAACTTGGTTGAAAAACTTTTGCAGGAACCCCATAAAGTATAATTAGTAAGCCATAGTTAGAATTATAGTCTCCAGTCTTTACGACTGACATATTGTAATGATGGAGTATATATGTCCGAACGACTTGGTTGGGTTCTATATTTTACATAGAGAAAATAAAAGAACTTTAGCAATAGCCTTTGATTGACATAAAATCACTGCTGATTTCACTAGAATTTTACATCTTCGATTGGCAATTTCTATCGTAAATTACAATCTTGGAAAATTAATTCCAGAATGTTAACAGTTATGAAATTATTCGAAAATTGTTGGCTGAGTTTGAAACTCATTTATCTCTTGAACACTTGATTTAATTGATAAAAATTTGAATAGATACTACGAACTCGTTGAATTTTCTCTGAATTATGTTTCTTTCATATTTGATAAAAATAATATATTTAGTCCAAACAAATATACATCCAATTAGAGGGGAAAAATAACAAATTGTACACAAATAATTATGAACAAAATTGAAAAAAAGCGAACAAATGAGAGTATAAGCGAATATATACGAAGAATATGAAGTTAAAATAAATTGAATACGTAATAAACAATAACTAAATGTAACCAACTAAAAATAAAATATTATCAATTACAAAGTCACACATAAGTTAGTGAAATATAGTTGATTACCTAGCCAACGAAAATAAAATTAAAATGGAACAAACTAAAATTAGCATGTAGCATGTCACAATCGCTGATAACCTATCAAAATATATCACATAGGCTGCAACACCCATCATAATGATTAAAATATACAGTTGATAGGAGAACGTGACATTACATATAATCTGCTGTAATTGACATAAAATGTATTATTCCTCCTCAGACCAGGCCTTGGTACGCGAATATTTATTGTGCCGAGAAGAAATGACGAGTCGATTGAATTGTACAAAATTTTCCAGAGAAACGTTAGGCCAAACCGTTCACGCCTTTACTTCAATAATTCAATTCTCAGACTATCGATAAGGATGGAATGTTCAAAGCCTCTCGAAGGATATTCCGATAATATCTGTAGTACATATACTTCTGACATTTCTTTTGAACTGCCTCCAAGTCAACAATAGAATTATTGTACAAAGGAGTCCAAATTATAGACGCATGTTCCAGTTTAATGCAAATAAAGGAGTGGTACCGCGTTTTCATTGTGCAAAGATTGACAAAGCAGCCCCAATTTCTGACCAAATAACCCAGCATTCTAGAAGCAGAAGCCGTGACACAAATTATGTCTTAAGAGAAGGTACATAGTATCGAAGCTTATAGTCGAAAAGAACCCCCCCCCTTAAACGCAACATATCTATCTAGAATTTAACTTTCTAATGTATAGCTGTGGTGGATGTTGTCTTGATGTGATAGATCCTTCAAATACGCTATGTTTACATAAATACAAGATTTCTAGCATAAGCTGGACATTCGAATGCCTTATACAAAAATGACTCAGGTGCAGAGGGACCCCATATAAATTCTATAAAAATTTACAGTCACTTGCCAACAAAAATAAAAAATATAGAATATGCCAAACCTTTCAAGGCTGCTGTGAAGCAAATGCTTCTTTCAAATGCCTTTTATTCAGTTCAGGAATATCTTGCTGCATCACTTCAAGATATTTAAGTGTGTGTGCTTGTTGAAACGATGTTCATTCATAGTATTCGAATGTGAAAGTTTGTTTTATCCTGTAGTATTGCATAGACAATTCATTGACATATTTTCCCATACAATTGTACTACATTGTCAGTGGAAATAAAACTATTTTTGTTCTTTCATTTTATTTTTTAACTCATTTGAAAAAGGTGAAAAAATATAAAATAAAAAATTATGAATGGTATCTGATGAATTTTATCAAAAATGTTATCGTTTGAAATTCATCGACTTTGCATAGCTGTTGATCTAGATTGCTGATCTATAATATTCGGAGATATGGTATTCATTAGTTTGCAGAACTGTTGAAATAAGAGGAAGTCCCTAAAAACTGCTCTATATCAAGCAGTCACCTTCTATTTTCCCGCTTCGTTCAAGAATTCAAAAAGCCTTCAGTATGGAAAACTGGAGACTATTTATTTGCTGCAACTGGCATTGCAATCAAACAAAATGCGATTAAAAGTTGCGAAAATGTAATACGACATTCTGCGAATTCCATTTTCGTAATAATGGGCGTTTCGAATTAATTTCAAACTTCGTCTCACAATTTATAGTGTTTAACAAATTACTATTTCCCATTATTTGAAGATTTATTCACTTTCACGACTCTGTAACTTGGATAACGGAGTTAGAACAGAACTGTTCCTTAAGTACAAAAGTTTATAGAGAAGTTAACCTCAATACCAAATCGTATACAAATCATAAAATAGCACCAAGGGCATTGAAGAGGGTGCAATTCTCAATCATACATTACTTCAACGAATTGTGATATATACTAGATAATTATCAGCAATAATATGAATCCCAAACTATTCAAATTACAATTCGAAAGTAGTTCAATTGAACACGAAATACAAACTCACAATCCACAGAATATGTAGTCATATTTAGGTGTAGTTACTAAAATCACTTAAAATTCCTACCAATAATCTAACAGTCTTGATTTATTCATTCAATAGTTCATTTTTATTTTCGAATTTTTTATTTGATAGATATAAACACATTCTGTGAATGAGAAAAATCATTAAAAATCTCTCATGTCTTCCTTGTTTCTTTGCGTGCTGTTCCTTATGATATAAAAATTTTGTTCCGTTCCCTATGATATGAAATATAGATTGAGAACCAACATCACCATCTGGGGAGATAAATTCATAGATCTCCAAGTCATTGGCTGAGAACAAAACTTCAGAATGCTTGACAACTTGAGATGAATCATTGAAATCAGGGAGAAAAAAGAGGGCCGAGATAACTACCCTGCAGAATACCTGAGGAACAGAATTGTCTTTGGTTCGATGTTTTCAATTTTCTCCCTCGAGTTCTGTTTATGTAGTAACTGTTTAAACATCCAAACATCTGAAATTTCAGCCCATGAAGAAAAATAACTAACGTTTATGTTCTCAAATTAATTCTGCTTCCGAATTACGAAAGCACAGGATCAGAGTGATTACTAAACAGTTTACATCAATTGCAGCATCTACGCCGTCAATTCATGTATTGTAATTTCTAAAAATACCGCGTATTTTGTTATTCCAAAAATATTTCGTGGGAGCATTTGTTCGGACTACCTGATTATCTCGATGCATCCAACGATCATTTCTACGCCTTCATAATTTCCGAAAATATATGCAGTAAACAAATGATATCATTGAAATTCCAACTGTAAGAATTGCATTGGTGGCTGATCAATCAGTTCCCAAAGTTTATTTCTTATATGTTCTATAGAAACTTCTATCTAACGACTAGTTCGTTCTGTTCACGAATAGATGGCAAACTTCGTGAACCTGAACTAAAGCGATTCCTAATTTTATTCACCTCTGTATTCTCAACATTTCTAACCCACATTTCTCAATGTTCTAATCCATTTTCAAGGAAGAAATTGGGTATCATTTCGGTCCATACCTCATTTTCTATTTTTTTAAAAAAGCGTATGTTTTTTGCTATTGAAAATATTTTCCTGAACTATTAAACTGGTATGTTTTCAATTACCTAAGTATTCTTGTGTATTCTTCCAGATTTATATTTTAGTCAATCAATAGGAAGTCAGTTCAAAAGTATCACACTAAATATCAATTCAATTGAACAATTATTTTCGTTCATTTCAAATATTACAATATTTGTGACAACTTCCACGAAAAATTGCAGATTGAATTCTCGTTTTCCTCATGGTGAAACATGATTAAATAAAAATTTAAATCAAACTCTTGGTTTAATGTTTCACAAATATATCGAAAAATAAACACAGTTATTACAACACAGTTAGTCTTGATAATGAGTTGTACTATTATTTTATTATTCAATATATTTGTGAAACATTAGGCCAAGAGTTTGATTCGAATTTTTATTCAACGATGAAGTTGAATAATTCGTTTCGAAGTAGTTTGTGGGAAAGGTTTATAAATTTACTAATACGTAAATAACCTTTCTCATTAATGTTATGGGTCTATCTCATTTTGAAATCTACGAGTAGAACCGAGTGGTCATAATGGAACATTTCCCATATTTCCTTCCCCTATTTACGAAAGGGATGTTTAATGTGGTGAAAAATAATTTTCCAGTTTGTTACTGAGATAACACCTCTCAAGAAATAAGCAACACAAGGTACTCATTTCTAAATAGTTTTATTCCTCTTCACTACTTCAAAGTTTTCTTTTAGTTGACAAATTCTGATGCTGTGCCCATTTTCCCATTATTCACCAGCTGAACAATTCAATATAACCTTGACGTGCAGTATGGACATTAAGTGACCTCAACGTTTGGTCCTTCGAACCGGATCAACCTCATCTCTCGTTTCGTGCGGTTTTGAACCTAAATTTATATTTATGAGGATAGAGTGCGTCCAAGTCGTAAATTTTTCAAGCCAATTCAAATTCCATTCTAAAAACACAGTCCTAGCGATTACTACACGTATTACATCAATATCTACGCGGTCAACTCGTGCATTGTAATTTCTAAAAATACGATAGATTTTGTTATTCCATAAATATTATAGTGGGAGCAAGTACATCCGTTCAGACCACCTGATCGAGATGCACCAAATCGGTAGTTGGAACAAACGATCGACCTCCGCCCGCCTAATCATAATCTCCGAGAATATATTCGGTAAACCGATGACATCATTGAAATTTTTACGGTAAGAATTTCATTGTTTGCTGATAAACTTGTTGCTCGAATTCCTATTTTATTACCTACGCGTCTCCGTCTAGAGCTGGAACGACGAGCGAAACAAATGGAACTGTTTTATTCTGTTCTCGAAACTAACGATCCAAATAAATGAAAAGGTACGTTGGATAATTCGCATTCCGTTGTCTGAACCCGTATTTGGGAATTCTTTAGAAATTAGGGGAGCGAATTAATTAAAATTATAACGTACTTTCCTGTAAAATGTTGGTGATTAAGTGGCTAGCTCTAAAATTTGAGAGACGTATATAAAAATTTGAATAAAACTAAATAGTTTTGTGATTTTCACTCTAATTAAGATAAATATAACTATATTGTTTTACCAACACAGTGGCTTCATTAGATATAAATTATAAACTGAGCTAATACATTGTGGAAATGATCATAGAACACTTTTCTTTTGAAGTGGAAATGATCATAGAACATATTTCTTCTGAAGTGTGGGGAATGATAATAGAATAATTTTCTTCGATTACCTTTTACTGGAATGAATTTTGATAAAAATCAATAAACTATTGAGTTTCATTTAAACTATGTATTTAGATTTTCATCAAGTATCGGCCGAATCAATTAGCGGCTTTATTATTTCACCTGATTCATTTACAATATAAATTTTGGAACTAGATAATTTTTTCCAAAATTTTTATTGACGATCTTTTTGATCAAGGTTAGAAAAAATTTGAGATTTATATCTCTCTTAACGTGAATCCAGTTTTTCTTATCAGAACGCCTATTTCGACTTTCCACGTAGATGATCGAATCTAATTTCTAGAGCCACTTGTGATTTTGTGGAACCTCATTTTTAACTCCAGGTGATATATTGAAGCCTCAATTTTAAACCCCAGAGGACATAATTTACCTCCAGAGGATATGTTTCAACTTCAAAGGATATGTTTCATTTTCGGAGGATATGTTTTGACTCCAGAGAATATTTTTCAACTGCAAAGGATATTTTTAAACTCCAGGAGATATGTTTTAAATTCAGAGGATATGTTTCAGCTTCCAGGGAGTATATTTCAACTACAGAGGATATTTGTCAACTCCAGGGTATATGTTTTACTTCAGGAGATATGATTCAACTCCAGATAATATTCCTCAGCTTCGGGGGATATATTTTAACTCCAGAGGATCTGTTTCAACTCCAGAGGATATGTTTCAACTCCAGGACATATATTTCAACTCCAGAGGATATTTTTAATTTCCAGAGGATATGTTTCATATTCAGAGGATATGTTTCAGCTCCAGGGAATATATTTTAACTACAGAGGATATTTTTCAACTCCAGGGTACATGTTTTATATTCAGAGGATATGTTTTAACTTCAAAGGATATGTTTCATTTCCAAAGGATATGTTTCAACTCCAAGGGATATGTTTCATTTCTAGGGGATATGTTTTAACTCCAAGGGATATGTAGTGTTACAAACGCACTCACAATTTATGAGTATAAAAGATATTATATCGAACAAACAGAAAGAACTATCAGTAGCAATATTCGTCATCAGAATCCAATATCGGAATGGATGAATTCATAATCGGAATACACTGCGTACTCACATCTATATTATATGAATCAAACAAAAAGAACTATCAGTAGTATTCAGAATCCAATATCGGAATTAATGAATTCATAATCGGAATACCTTGCGTATTTACATCGGTGCATCTCGAGGTACGATAATTTCATGCGACGCGGTCTTAACACAATTATTTCTTCAACCAGAGTGAGGTCTTTTGAAACATTACCAACTGCATATTCAAAAGTAATGTTAAGGTCTTTAAAAACGTTGTTATGTTAACTAATTACGTGATAACTTAAGACAGAAGGTCTTAAATACGGAGTGAAAAAAATTGAAAGACTTAGTAATACAAGGATCAAGGAACACGAAGGATTTTTTTACAAATTCCTATTTTGATGGCATTGATACTGTTCGAAATCTTTGACTAAATATTTGATTTGATTGGCTATGAATCGCTAAAATAAAGCTTGATCGTCAAGAATTCAAGTTAGTCAATACATTTTGTTCATCCATAAGATGATCATTTCAATAGCGTTTAATTCTTTTTTAATCATCCTGTTAAAATAAGTAATAAATTATTTATTATTTTATCGGTGTGTTCATGGAAACGCATCATAAATTAACCTACATTGTTAATGGATGGCCCTTAGTACTCGGAGAAATTCCTCAACCAGTTTGACCTTTGCAGTCAGATACTGTAAGACGAAAAAATACACAAAAGAATCTCGAACAACGTAACAATAAATCAAAAATCCTAATTTTGATTAATCTGCACGTCACGGTACAGAAAAAGTACGATAACCGAACGGTGCTCAATTAACGACATACATAAAACATATGAAAGATAATTAAAATTTAACGATAACCGCACGCAGAAACTTACAATTACGATTTTATAATAAACCGCATGCAATCAATGAAAATGCGGTATGTGCCAGACCCGAGTACTGCCGAATGATTCCATATCTCGAATCGAATAACTCATAAGATCCGATAATTGAACAATTATTTTCGAAGACGTTCATTACAGTCCAGACGATACAACCGCGAAGTGTATTTTGTAAGTAACACCAGCGTCTTCGAAAATGGGATGTAAAAGGTGCAATATCTACAAAATCATTCATTTGAAAACGAAAACTGTCACAGAGTGTGGTGTTCCACAAGTCACCGTCTTAGGACCGTCCTAATATATTCGTTGTTATCTTATTTTGTCGATTGTGATGAATCGTTTACCTGTGAGCCAAAAACTGGTTTTTACATTAAAAAAATCAACTGTTTCCCTGAAATTCTTTCCTCAGCTGTCGGTCAAAAAAAAATCTCTTCAAGTCTGTACATTTTTTAATAATCCTTTCATCTGCCAACTATTCCTCAACGTCAAATCTTTCGTACTAAATTATGAAGACACCAGATGATACATTCAATATTTGGCAGATATAATGAATTGGATGATAAATTATATTTGAAACCTAGCTTCACAAGAAAGAATACCCAAATTCAATCTCAACTGAGAATTAAATATGGTTCCAAACTTTGTGAATTCTCGAAAAGTTCACTCAGTGATGCATACCTTCAGAAGGAAAATCAATAAGAATAAAGATTTCGATGTATATCAAAGTAAAGTTATTCTTTTTGAGAATTTGGCGAGACGATTTCTAAGCCCCTCTGGCGTATGTGAATGATGAATTCCTTTCTGATAAATCTGAAGTGAATATTCGTGAATCTTTGCATGTTTTCTCTCCGATTTGTTTCTGGCAGGTAAGCAAAATTGACTGGAAATATTAATTATTGTTTCTGCTCTTGGGTACCAAACTCTGCTGGAATTTAGTACATTTATGAAATATAAATTATCTTCGATAACTTCTTGAATTTTATTATCTCGTGAATTTGATATTCACCTTCAAAACTCTGTATATCTTTTTAATTTTCGTGCCATGTGTATATCCTACTAAATAATATAAATTTTTGCTAATTATCAGTTCAACTATTTCCTATGTGATAATTAATATGATCACTTGACTCAATTATCTGCTATTTTTGACCAACTCGTTTATGTGTTACATACTCAATAGATATATTTAAAATATAACAAATGGTTCGAGAATAAGAGCATCATCAGATATATATGATACATTTACGATACCTACCCTATTTATTTGTCATCACAAACTGATCACCAAGAATATCCAATTACAAAGCTTTCTGATAGGTCGTCTCGAATTCAGTTCAAGAGTACCTAGATGTAAAAGGAAGTACACCCTTCTTTTTTCAATGACTTTCAGCAGTGTCAGTAATCACAGACAAATTCAAAATCTATATGTTACTTAAATTAACAGGTTCACAATTTTCAAACAGACATGTTGAATATTGTATTCCAATTATTCGTTCCTCTGATTAGTTTGGTCCTCAATTCCAAAACTGCTTCAAGGAGAGTTGAGTATTCATCTAACAACCCTTATATCATCATCCCTACCAGATTTATCATTTCACGGTTTCATTTGGTAAGTAGTAGTGTTTGGGATGTTTATTCCAATGAATTTAATATATGTGTAATAATATTAGTATGTAAAGTTTAATTCAATTGGGATCATACTACGCCACTGCTATCAGATCGAAATGAAAACACCGATCGGAGTTATGTGTAAATATAAACAATTTCGAAGGTGAACTTTATTCCATTATTTTCAACGTCAAGAAATATGATAGACGTCTCTTTGAAGTAGGTATCTTCGTAGCAATAGTATAGTCGATAATTCCACTAAACGATTCTCGCCTTCTTAATAATTAGCGATATAATATGGGCATATGTTGCGACTGTTATTGATAATAATAATCGAAACGAATAATTGTATTACTGCTCGTTAGTTTTATCGAAATTATTGTTTGTGTTATGGGTACCCACTCAAAGATAGCCGAGAGTTTTTGTTCGTGCCTTCTTGAAGCTTTCGTTCTTATCTTTGCAAGAAGATTTGTGATCATTTTCAGAGAATCTAATGGGTTTAAAGAAGAGGTTCTCGAACTTTGTTTCTCATAGATCCCTTTAAAAATTTTACTGGTCTGGTGGACCCCTTGCAGATACATTCCTTACATAAGTCGACAAAAATAATGAAATTTGCATTGCAGCTGATTTTTAACTACGAGAAAACATTTTTCGAAGAATAAATCGAGAATTAATAGATTTATTTTATTCAAGATTGATTGTGATATATGTGTACTGAAAAAAGGTTGAGCTGCTCTTATTTCAGTGAATACTTTTTTGATATATGTTCAAATCACAACAAGACAAGTTGTTTTCTTTTATTTCATTAGGAAAACCCGCCATTGGAAGTACTGATAAAAGAACACAAAATAGTACATTTTCTTGGGTTGTATTCTTTAAAATATGTAGTTTTCAAACCAAATTATTATTTCAATTATATTACCTTAAGCTTTGCAAGTCTCGACACGTTGTACTGAATGTGAAATATGCAAGCTTCTGCGAGTAACAACCGCTGTTTTTTCGAAATATTAACTGCCTACATTGAGAAGTGAAATCAAGGCAACATTCTGGTGCTTTCTTATCGAAATCAGATGAATTTTCGTGGGCCCCAGCTCACGAATTGTCAACCCCATTTTTTTCGGGGTCTACAAGGCCCGTCGAGGGTCTTATAGACCTTGGGGTCCATATGAACCACTTAAAGTCTTAAATGAGCTGGACAGTGTATAAAAAAATCACACTATACGAAGATCTATCAGAAAATCTTGACTTATTCATATAAATTTACAAATACGAATATTTGAATATGAGAAATATTGTTAGAAATAATTGAATATTACTATAATTTTCCTTAACTTTTTTCGAGAATTGATATATATTTCACTTGTTTGTAATGAACACATTTGGATTCAAATATCACAAATTCCATTTCTTTCTTTGTTCCCTTTGTTAAATTAAGTGAGAATAATTTATTTCAAGCGAAATTAGGGCAGATCTGACATTGGTATATTACATTTCACCTATTGAGATATTTTTAGAAGAAATGCTAACATTGTATATCAAAAATCTCCAATATTACTTTCAATTTCTCCAAAAAAAAATTGAATTGTATATAACATAAAAATTTTAATACAAGGACATTTAGAAGTCTGTCTTCTAGATTTATACACGTTTATTTAATTACGGCGTCTATTTCAAGTACAAAAAGACTCACTGGAACTGTAGACGACTCGAATCCGAAGAAACCATCGTCATAGTCAAATAAAACTGAGAACATCCAGAATAAAGTGTTTTCTTTACCATTTATTTTTGAAATGGTAAAGAATGTACATCAAGTGAAGGTCTTTAAAATTAAAATCTTCAGGCTGGAGCTTCGCAGAATATAGCGATTTTAAAATATAAAATAATTGCAAAATTCTTAAAGTCCGATAATCTCAATGTTTATATCCATAATCTCCATATTTATATATTTGTGTTTGTTTTTCATCAAGCTGTCTTTCAGAGAATAGATTCAGATTTTTTTCAATAATGAGAAGCTGGTGTGTCAATGGACTGAATATATAGAGGTTAGGAAAAGAACTAATCAAAATTGAAGATAGGGTACTGAAAGGGTGAAATATTTTCAGTATATAAATAACTTTCTCGAATAATAAACAGGATCTTTTAAATTACAAATATATCTGTTAAATAAATTGCAAGAATGTCTACTACGAATTTTGAATGTTATTTCAATTATCATTTTGTAGAAAATGACCTGCCATAAAGCTGATGTCATAAGATGAGGATGTTCAATAGCATATTTGTTAATGAATAAATGACTAATGTGTAAAAATATTCTCAATTTATATCCAGCAAGAGATTAAACCTCAACGGTAATATATCGATTATAATTACATACCGTTTAATGGATTAATATTAAAGGTAGTAATTTCTCACCTAACATCAATTCAACAGAAGCTAAATTTATGTAAATGAATATTGAATATTGATACATGTATTGACGCAATTCAATGCATGCTTATAATACCAATAAAATTCAATTTACGTAGGATACAGGATAGTCATATCTACCTAAGATTTTCTTAGGTAGATGTAACTGTTGCTGGTTGGTTCGATTCCCAATGTGTTTCTGAACCGATCGGTAAACTGTTAAACGTCAATAAACATTTTATTGAGAAGATATTCTGTTGAATATAATTCACTTTCAAAATATAGTGTGTTCAAGAAAATGTTAAAGTTAAATGGGGTAAATTGGGATTTAGGTGTAGAATTTGTATATTCTTAAGAGTTATACTGAGTTGAAAATTATGAACATCTACGAACATTTCCTCCTTTATATTATGTGTCAAAGTGTAATGTTGTTTCTTTCACAAGGAAAGAGATCGAATTGACTGTGATTACAGCGTCGGTGGTCAGGTTCTTTCTCGTTCTGATAAGGTGAGAGATCTTGGTGTAGTCTTCGACCAGAAGCTTTCGTTTGTCCCACACATCACCCAACTTATTTCATATGTTGCGAAAATATATGGATTCGTTATACTTAATGGCCAATATTTTAATAATTCCTCAACATTCATAGGACTATTTAATACCCTAATCCGTAGCAAGTTGGAGTATGGCAGCACGATCTGGCATCCCACTTACACTTGCCAACAACGCCATCTTGAGGCTATTCAGAGAAGGTTCTTGAAATTCTTAGTTTGGAGGGAGGATAAAGTTTATCCACAGAGAGGAATCAATCATAACGAATTATTCAGTCGATTTAGTTTAATCTCATTGCAGAGCAGGAGAGAAACTTCATCACTCAAATTTTTGTACAAATTACTGCACAACAGTATTGATTGTCCCCTCTCTTGTCCCTTTGAAATTTCGTGTTCCTAGGCAAAATTCTCGTAATACAGAATTATTTCACCTAGAGACTCCCAGGACCAACTCCCTCAATTCTAATCTAATTCCCCACAATCCCCCATTTGGTTTATGGAGTCTACATTCAACAGAGTTGCCAATAATTGTGACATTCACTTTGACTTCATAGAATTTATTATCTGGAATTAGGTGAACAAAGAAAATTGACTAAAATGAATTGATTTAGATTGAGTTATTTGTAATATTTCATTGAATGCTATAATGTAGTTATAAGTTTCTATTTTTTAGATTAGATTGAGCTGTTTCTAATCTTATTCTCAATTATTTAGTTATGTATTCAACATTGTTATTATTATTGAATATAAACTTAAATTCAAACACTTGAACTTATTATTTACACTTTATTGACTACATAGCATGACGCGTTTCGTCGTTACAAACGACTTCTTCAGATGCTTACAGAATAAAGAATTATTCAGTGAACGAATTTCAATCACGAAGTTCAGTGAAATTCGTGATTGTTTTGATTTATATTCCGCTAATATGAAAAATATCTAGATTGGACGACAAGTTCAACATACAGTTATATAAAACAGACAATAGTTCATTCTCTAAATTGAAATGCTATATAATTGGAATTCCAACAATTTTTATAATGCACGCGCTTTGTTTCTCAAGTAAATGTGATGAGATAAGTTTTTTGAATCGTAAATATCGCCTGGTGGCAAATTATTGTAAGCTGATATCCGATCTTGCTAAAAATAGTACTCATCATTTTTCAGTCTAGTCAGCTCTGCTAAAATTATAATATTTTTATCGCTTCTTCGCGAATTTTGCATAACGAGGATCAAAGTTCAAGTATACCATGTGATAGTCATTGTCATTCGAAGCGGAAGAAATAATAATATAGTAGCAAATTCTGTCTGTTATTCAAACTAAATACTTGGGCAACTTGGAAAACATTATAAATGTGATGAATTTCAGCTTTCGAATTCTCGAAAATTTCAAATAATACGATACAGTTAACATAAATTCAAGGTTCCTCTCAAAAAACACTTGAGAGTATTATCTTAAGGCTAATAGCTCATTTTTTCCGAATATTTAAGCCAAAATTATCATCATCTTCAAATGCATTTCTTCTGTTTTCAATCCTAGTATCTTTATCTCAATGGAAATTTATATTCACGTTTATGGAACTTATGTTGAAATTAATCAACATATACAATGAAATATTTCATAATATTCTTTAGATTGAAGTGCAAACTTATGAACATTATGTGTACCGCAACAATTTAATTTTTTGTACTCGTAATAGGATTCAATTCACATGAGTTCAAGGTTCCCCTCGAAAAACATCTGAGAGGATTCTCTTGAGGATAAAAGCTCTTTTTTTCCGAATATTTACGCCAGAATTATCATCATGGTCTAATGCATTTCTTCCGTTTTCAATCCTAGTAACTTTCTGTAAATGAGAATTTATATTCGCGATTATGAAACTTACGATGAAATAAATTAACATATATAATGAAATATTTCAGTCTTCTTCAGATTGAAGTGAGAACTGATGAACACTATGTGTACGGAAACAATTCGATTTTATGTATTTGCTTATATGGTGTAAATTAGATATATAGTGAAAGTAATTTACTTAATCATGTTAACATGCAGTATTTACCACCAAATAAGCCTTCAAATTAGAGCTGAAAGCAATTTACCATGAAAAACTTTCAACAATTAATTCAACTTTTTTATGTAGTTAATGTTCTCGAGGAAGGGATGGTTCTATATTTACAGTCCAAGTATTAATACAAAAAAGGAAGTTCTAAGTAGAATTGATGAAAGTATAGAAACAGAAAACCATAAAAATAATCTGAAGTGCATAAAATTTTTTGTACTAACGTTAGGAAATTCAGAATGGTGAAACCTCAAGAAATTTCCAATTTGGAACATTAGAAGTTGAACGGCGGTTCCTATATGATGAAATTAAATTGATAATTCGATGAAACCAGAAATTCAAGAAAATTAGAAATCAAAACTGAAGTAGAATGTTAAAAATTACAAAATTCGAGAACAATTGAAATATCCTCTTCAACAAAGAGATAGGTCTTAGTAAACTCATATAATTGATATTTCGATAAGTGTTATTTCTTTTAAGATATTCTCGAAAATCGATATATCTAAGAAAGATAATATCTGTGATCTTTCTAATACTTTTCTTTGTTTCTAAACTTTTTTTGGCAGATTTGCTCATATTTTTTTGCTGACTCCCTGTTTTTGTTTTTCGTTATCTGTGATAATCCAACTATATGAAGGATGTTTCTTTTTAGAGGTATAGAACTTTTTTTATTTCAAATATGATTTCTGGCATATGACCGCCACGGCTGGCTCGGATGTAGTCCAATCTGGACGTCCAATTTTCGATGACTTTTTCCAACATTTGTGGCCGTATATCGGCAATAACACGGCGAATATTGTCTTTCAAATGGTTAAGCGTTTGTGGTTTACTCCGCATAGACCAATGACTTTACATAGCCCCACAGAAAGTAGTCTAGCGGTGTTGAATCACAAGATCTTGGAGGCCAATTCACAGGTCCAAAACGTGAAATTAGACGGTCACCAAACGTGTCTTTCAATAAATCGATTGTGGCACGAACTGTGTGACATGTTGCGCCGTCTTGTTGAAACCACAACTTCTAGACATCATGGTTGTTCAATTCAGGAATGATAAAAATAGTAATGATGGCTCTATACCCATCACCATTGACTGTAACGTTCTGACCATCATCGTTTTTGAAGAAGTACGGACCAATGATTCCACCATCCCTAAAAAGCACCAAACAGTCAGTTTTTCTGGATGTGATGGTGTTTTGACATACACTTGAGGATTATCTTCACTCCAAAGGCGGCAGTTTTGTTTGTTGACGTAGCCATTCAACCAGAAGTGCGCTTACGATAAAATGGACGTAGTTCGCGATATGTATTACGCACAGAACCATTATTTTCTAAATAAAATTGCACTATTTGCAAGCGTTGTTCAGGCGTCTATTCATGATGAATTTCCAAACCAAACTGAGAATAAATCACTTCTCAGCTGTTAAATCGGTCGCCATCTTCAACAGTAATGCCAACTTAAAGTTCTATACCTCTAGAAAAACACCCGTTATGTATTGGAAAAAACTAACATTGTAGTGGCTCATAGTGAGAACAATATTTTAATTAATATCAGTTTTCAACAAAAATGTGATTCTCATTTTCCATTTCTTGATTGCAGATATTTAGGTCGTCGTTTATATAATTATCTGTTTTAATGTTGATACATTTTGGATGTCTTGAATATATATACAACGTCGAATAATGAAAAATCCTGAGGTTACTCAATTCCACAAATTTATACGAATTCCAGAAAATGATTCGAATAAATAAGATTTTTCAACAGTTTCACTTTTCGTAATAAATTTCCGAAATCATGGCAGAGAATCTTGAAAATTGTCGAAGACGTAGAGCACAGGTGTTGTAATTTCTGGCTCCCCTAATTCCCGGAATACCCAAAATCACGTGCGGCCCTAAACCCGCGATAAAACTCTACTTTCCGGTGCTCCGAATCGAGAACATCCAATAACCGGAATAAATTAAGCCGGCGGTTTCTCGTACTTTAATCGAGCGTTCGTCTCAATTTGTTTGCCCCACGAAACGAATAGGTCGGAAGAAAGTGAAAGTGTGTATCTGTAAAAGATCGCGGCTTTGGTACTTAATCGCGCACGGTCGGCAATATTTTTCGCCTTAATGACCGAGGTACGGCAACAAAAACCGAGCAGAATTAAGTCTACGTTCACCTGTGTACGATAAATTTCTCGGCAACTACCAAGCGATCCTAGGTGCGACTCTAAAAATCTTGACGAACGATTCTGAACGGCCCGTTCTATCTAGTTACATGTCGTTCGAATTTCGAGCACGGTATATCGAACGCGTATCAGTCTCACTGTCATCTAGCCGAGTGGCGCTTCTATATTACGTCACTTTATCTGGTTTTAAAGGTTATTTACATTTCGTATCGGTACAATCGGCGAACTGCACAAATTTGTTGATGCGATGAAGTTGGCCTTGCATCTGTTAATGTTCGCAAAACGCTCTGTCGCCGACAGAAGTTAGGAAGTACATATGAGAATTGTCGATTTTAATCTATGAATCAATTTTTGTGACCGAAAGAAAAGTGACAGTTGGTTAACCTCAAATATTCGGCATCGGTTTACTTGCTGAATATCAGAACTAAGTAATTTTTACCTGTCTTTATCAAATTTTTAAACCGAATTGAATTGAAAATTCTTACGATTTTTTAAGGAACTACTCAAATATTTCGACTTATCTCTTGTGCTGATAATACATTGTAATGTCAAGAGTTATTTTTTGAATGACTTCAATTTGATCTCAGAATCAATTTCTGTGACTGAATGAAAAGTGACAGTTGGTTAACCTCAAATATTCGGCATCGGTTTACTTGCTGAATATCAGAACTAAGTAATTTTCACCTGTCATTATTAAATTTTCAAACCGAATTTAATTGAAAATTCAAAATTCTGACGATTTTGTTAAGAAACTACTCAAATCTTTCGACTTATCTCTTGTGCTGATAATACATTGTGATATCAAGAGTTATTGACAAAAAGTTAGCAACTCAAAACATTTTTTGAGGAATTCAACAATTTTTAAAGGAAATACTCTTTTATCTCGAAAGATACAGGGTGTGTCGAATTGCAATGTCCAAACTATAACGACGTATTTTGTACAAAATAAGCCCTGAATTTTCAAGTAAACATATGTCAAGAAATATTTCGCTTCCAAGATACAGGATGATTGAGTTTCAAAAGATATAATGATTTTTGATAGTAACTCTAGATATCTCTGAAAAATTTGATACACAGCTTGTTAATTTCAGCGCACATATTTTGGTCTGAAAGATTTATTGAAATTCCGTAGAATATTTGAAACGGATAATTATAGAAGAACATATAGTACGCCACTGATTTTTGTGAAAATGCACACCATTTTTGAAATTTCATTTGATGTAAAGTAAATTCAGTACCCTGACTATTTTTCTTCGACGAACCGTTTCTTTCGACGAAGATTTTTTTAATGTCTGGGCGTCCGTACGATATTTGAAACGAATAATTATAGAAAAACGCATAGTGCGCCACTGATTTTTGTGAAAAAGCACATTATTTTTGAAATTTCAATTGATGTAAAGAAAATTCAGTACCCTGACTATTTTTCTTCGACGAACCGTTTCTTTCGACGAAGATTTTCTTGAATGTCTGGGCATCCGAACGATATTAAAACGAATAATTATAGAAGAACACATAGTATGCCACTGATTTTCGTGAAAATAAATATTATTTTCGGAATTTCGATTCAATGTGAAGAAAATTCCTGTTGAAAAAAAGTATTTTTTTCTTACGTTTTTCCTTTGACGAACTGTTTCTCGAAAAAATGAAGACTTTTCTTTAATGAACTTTTGGAAAAGCAGTGAAAACATTTTCTCATTTTTGTTGAATTTTGTATCAGTCAGATTGAATATACTCGGAAACTTATATCAAAGTAAACACTTATAGAGCAATCAACTTAATTTGCGAAAAACGTTGATCGCTTATCATATTTATCAGTGTTTAAAAATAATTTCCAGTAGAATGTGAATGAAAAATTCCGTCCACTTAGAGTTGACCTACTATTTCAATAATTTTCAATCACGGATCAGATTGGGTTCCATTCAAATTATTAATGTCGGTAAAATTCGAAAGAATTTGGCTTGACCTCGATTAGATCTAGTTACGATAGTGAAAAATATTATGACGAGCGACTGACATAGCCATTATGAATTACGGAGACAACGCTGGTATTAGTACGTTTTATTCCAGTCGTAAAATTCCGATCCTATAAATAATTTCAGTAATTTGATATTATGTTGTGATAAATTGTTGATCCACTATTGTTGGCGCCTGTAAATACTCTCAAGCAGCAACTAGAAATTGATTTCTCATTAGTTCAACGTGATGAAGTGCTATATTCGTTATAAAAATATTTCGGACAGAATAAACTTCTTCCGTACAACCCTCGAGAACTCTGACGGTTACAAATGAAGAGAATGATCTCGATTCTCATCGATTTGTGACTTCAAAACGTTGTTCCCTATTGATGGTCCGTTTAGAACGGCCACTTGGCTCGAAATGTGATACATTTAGCCACAAATATCAAGCAGCATGAACAACTAGACCAATGCTTTAGCAACCAAAGCAGGCAGAGCGAAGAGACAGGAAAATCCAGTAGAAAATAGATTGATGAGAACAAGAGACAAGGAAGGGACAGATGGTGCCAGAGAAAGCAACATAGAATAGGACTAGATCTAGGGGTTAACAAGGAGTTGCTAAGGAGAAGACCCTCATTAATATTTTCCAGATCTACCAGTGTTTTCAACGTAACCATCTGTCATTTGGGTAGACCATGAAATGGTTCAAGGTCGTTCTTGCACAGCCTTCCTCAGAAGTCCCAAATTCTCAAACTCAAAATGTTTGACTGACGACCCAAAGCTCGGACAGAACTGAACGTGGTTGCTTCAGCTAATTCAATGAACTCATCTGTAAGAAAATGAGGGTTTTTTCACATTTAGTAAGTTCTAAACCTACTTCAGAAGAACTATTGGTAGTTTTCATAATGAAACTGCTGCCACACTTGGTCATGCATCAAATTTCAATGTGTCTCTTTTTCTTGGGTTATACAATCTATGTTCAAAATTCCCGCAAACCATCAAAATACTTCCCACGACCCTTCTTTGTGTCGACCGAAGTTAAGAAGGTTAAGTGGTTTTCAAACCACTGATATTAGACAACATCTTCTAAAGTTACTGAGGTTATTTCCAATGACATAATTACGTTGAACTTATTTCAAGAGGACTTACTGCGGTCACTCATTACTATCAATGTAATATATAAAATGTTTCAAGTCGATTCTAACCTACTTTCAATCCTCTTGTGGACATAAACTTCGCAACTACATGTCGGTTGGCAATATGATAACATAGTACCATCGAGAGGATATAAATATATAACCATGTTCCGTTTATCTCTATCTTTACACAGCTTGACGTACGTTTGATTTGCGTAAAATTGCTAATCGATTTCAGATACAAAAAGATCGTTCGAATCTTACATTTAGTAAGTAGTATCAAAGATTTAATTTCTAGAAATCGATAATGAATGATTCAAATCAAATGATCTAAATGGTGATTAAATTCAAGCGACTTTTTTTTTAAATCAGTTATTTAAATCAATTTTCAAAATTTTGCTATTGAAAGAAATGTAGATCTTATTTCTCGTTTAAGACCAATAACAGCTGCGTTAAACGAAAGACTTGAATCTAACACTTGTGGTTTGGCAGATGCTGTAATATTATGGAAAAACTATAAAGTGTATTTGAGGAGGAAGAGGGAAGCAAGACTAGTCATTTTAATTTAAATATATGAAAAGGATTGTAATTCGTTATAAACAAGCCATAACAACAACTCATTTGTTAGCAGTTATGCTAAGTCCAAAATTGGAGAAGTATATATTGTCTCCAAAAGAAAACAATGCTGTTTTTGACTTTGTTTCAAACAATTTCAATGACACCAATTGAATGCAAATTTTAATGAACCTTAATTCAGAGACAGAACCTTTCAGTGCTTCATTAATGTCTGACAAAGTTTTAGAAGTCAATATTATTGCCTGGGGGGAGGGAACAATATATTCCATAAATGGGATAACGAAACACGATTTATTTCTTATAAAAAAATTTTCTAACTGCCTTACCGTCTTCGACCGGTGTAGAAAGAATATTTTCTACTTATAATCTATGCCCTAATGATTTAATAAATCGGCTTGGTGATGAAAAGTCCGCAAAATTGAATGTACCTTAATGTTAAAATAAATTTATTTTATCTTTTGCATAAAAAAAGACTCGTTGATACGTATATAGAGTAAAAGGTACTATCTATCTTAGCAATATATTGTTTATAGTTTATTTTTAAAAAGAACTGTTCGTTCAATTTTTTTGTTGAAATTTTAGATTGTCCTATTAGTTTAATGTTTTGTGCGACACAATAAATTGTTACAATGAACAAAATATATATAAAATCGTTCAATTCGAATAAATCAAACAAATCCGATTCAAATCAAAAATATCCAATTCAAATCAAAAAAGTCAGATTATTTTGATTTTTTTTCAAATCATGATTTTTGTCAACCCTGATATGAAGGTATAACACATTTCTAGACGAATGCGTGTTAGCATCATATCTTTGAGAGTTGATAATATAATTTTTTATTACAAAATGGAGATAGAAGGTACACATAGAAAAAAAGCTTCAACTGTCATATTAGAACATTAGAATATTAGAACATTTCACTCCTGCAAATTCAGTGGATCTGTCCCATGATCAGGCAGAAGACGCGTTGCAAGAGAAAGAAGAAAAAGCGAACATGGTTATTTGATGACTAACATGTGGCCTTTAATTAAAACTCCACCTGGTAGGATATTAAGAATTATATACAAAAAAGCGCCGGTTTAAATGTAAACGAAATATCTTAGATCAGAATATTCAGTAGTGTTGAATTATTGGCGAATATCACGCAATACATGTAAGTAATATTAGGAAATTCGATATGGAATTCAAAATAATAACAAGCGGTGAAAACATCAATGAAATGTCGCAATACGTTATTGAAAAATACTTGAAATACGTTCCATACCGTCAAAAAATCAATTAGCTTTGCCGTATTGATCGGTACGTTTACTTCATTATGACTAAGAGACAAAATTATTGATGATGTCAATTCTATATGGAAAAAAACACGAATACCAGTGCCAAAAAGTCTGACAATGAAGAATGACATGGAAAAAACCTGATACAATCAAATCGGTTAAAAAAATTCATCGAAATTAGAAACGAATTCTAATGTAGAAAATTTGACAGTGAACAATGGCACATGTGATTGATTGTGATAATTCAATATTCGGTTCTGCTATGTATAATTAATTTTCGTATGAGATATATTGAAATTTCGTGATTTTAAAATTACGAATCGGAGAATTCTTTCAATGTTTGATTTTAATCAATTATCTCATATGATTCTTTGAGTCCTGCTGAGATGTTAGATCATCGATGAATATATACATCAATTCAAATGACAAAAGTCTATATATCCGGAATTGATATGTAAAGTAATGACATTTTTACGAAAAAAATTAATAATGTTCAAGCTTTCCAAGTTGAACAATGGAGAAAATAAACAATTATTCAGTAGTGTTTTAGACTATCAAACAGGTGTTTTTTAAACATAATTTGTTTAACACACTTTTTCTAAATACTTTGACTAATGGACAGATGAGGCAAAGTTTTACAAGTGGACAAGAAATAATTTATTAATTTAAAACAATGTAATAATGTGTGTACAACATAAATAATTTTCAAGAGAAATGAATTTACTATGGTTATTGCGTAAGTATTTCTGGTACATGCAGTTGGCTCCACTTTTTACGTGCCCATGTACCAATTTGGTAACTTTTCTTCGTATTATAATAATAATAATACTAATTCTTCACATTGTACATATTACACTCATTCAATCAATATAATTATTACAGCTAAGAATAATGCTCACAAAAGGAATGAATTCAGTTTCGAATCAGATATTTCATTCTGAATATTGGTTCAATTTTACATGAAATTGACAATGTTAATCATCGTATTTAGAAAAAAAAAATGACCTCAAAAATATGATTCTTCTAAGATAATTCAAGATAAATCTATTTGTCTCACAAGACAAATTCATACATAACGGGTGTTTTTTTTTAGCGGTATAGAACTTTGAGTTGGCATTACTGTTGACGATGGCGACCGATTTAACAGCTGAGAAGTGATTTATTCTCAGTTTGGTTCGGCAATTCATCATGAATAGACTCACTTCTGAACAACGCTTGCAAATAGTGCAATTTCATTTCGAAAATAATGGTTCTGTGTGGAATACGTATCGTGCGAATTTTGTAAAGCGATGAAGCGCACTTCTGGTTGAATGACTACGTCAACAAACAAAACTGCCGCTTTTGGCGTGAAGATAATCCCCAAGTGTATGTCAAAACACCGTTACATCCAGAAAAACTGACTGTTTGGTGCGCTTTATGGACTGGTGCAATCATTGGTCCGTACTTCTTCAAAAACGATGATGGTCAGAACGTTACAGTCAATAGTGATCGGTATAGAGCCATGATTACTAACTTTTTCATTCCTGAATTGAACAACCATGGTGTCCAGGAGCTGTGGTTTCAACAAGACGGCGCAGCATGTCACACAGCTTGTGACACAATCGATTTATTGAAAGACACGTTTTGGACCTGTGAATTGGCCTCCAAGATCTTGTGATTCAACACCGCTAGACTACTTTTTGTGGCGCTATGTAAAGTCATTGGTCTATTCGTATAAGTCACAAACGCTTGACCATTTGGAAGACAATATTCGCCGTGTTATTGCCGATATACGGCCACAAATGTTAGAAAAAAACATCGGGTATTGGACGTCCAGATTGGACTACATTCGAGCTAGCCGTGGCGGTCGTATGCCAGAAATAATATTTAGAATGTAATGTCACAAGTTTATCTTTCGAATAAAAAAAAATTCTTGTCAATCGAATGATCCGTGGTTGTTTTATTGCAATTTAAAGTTCTATACCTCTGAAAAAAAAAACAATCTTTATATATTTCACAGTCCCATTTTGTATTTTTTCCAATCGACTCAATTTTATACTGAGGACGATCAAACATTAAGACAAAGATTTGGCTATTCGTGCTATGAAAATTTTTTTTTTGATGATGTTTCAAAAACATCTGTAAATATATGAGCAAAGGAGAGAGAATGGGTTATTTTCAATGAAGATAAGTTTACCAGATGTTTGTCAATGAGTATTGAATATCAAAGAAACTATGCGCTTTTGTGTAATGATAAACCCATTTATTTATGTAGGTCATCCCCACAGCAGAATATTATAGTTCAGAAGATAACTATACACAAAATCATAATGCACATTCATAACATAGTTTCCAGGTACAATGTGCTTAATTCTAGAGATTGCAAAAAATAAATTAGTCCGTTTTTTACAGAACACATCAATGTGTGTTGTCCATCTCAAATTTTTGTCTACATATATTCCAAGAAATTAGTTGATTGGGATGATGATATAGTGTTGTCTCCGTATTTAACATTCAAGGCAATGATTCCATTGCCGTTCAGACAAAAATGAACACATACAGTTTAGTTAACACTCACAATTAGATTTTTCATTCGACACCAATTTACAAACCCCCTCACAATGCATTCACATGCCCCAGAAGTTCTTCAGGAGTCCTGTGAGAAACAACCACCGATGAATTATCGGCATATAGTGTCACCAAAAACCGGGACAACTTCGCAGGCAGATCGTTTATAAACAATATGAATAGAACATTTAATTACTGTACAATTAACACATACAGTTAATTGTACAGTATGAGAGAAAAACGTACATTTGTATTTTTGCTGTCTCCCAATCTGATGGTCGTTAGAGTGTTGAATTGCTTATAACCTCAAGTTCGTTTTTTCTATTCAATCCGCATTATACGTCCAATTTATTTCGGAAATATCTAAACAACATTATAATTTTTTTCCGAATTCCAGAAATCCTGCCGTTAATTGAACAACAAACAAATAAAATCTTTTTCAATTCACAATGTTGAAACTAATTGGTAGGAATTGATTTAGCGTGAATAATATCAAAAAAATTCATTTAACTTTTGTCTCTTTAGGTCAATTAACAAATTGTAAATGTTATTTCTAACGGCAATAATGATAAAAACAGCATTAGCGAAAACGCCTGATAATTTAGCCTTCAACGCCGTTTAGTCCAAGTCTCTCAACTCAGGAAATTGCCTATCTCCGTAAACTTATTCAATGTCACCTTCTCTATCATAATTAAGATGATATAAGAGATAACTGGGAATATATATCAATCTGGAGGATAGCATCAATCACAATAATCGTCCAGTTTCATTGCTCTCTTCGTGTTGTATGTCTTTTATTGGGATTTAAACGATCAGATATTCCGAAGGCATCTACTCGTGAATAGAGGAAGATCCAAGGTCAGTTTACAGGTCACAGAATGACGTAATCGGTGGTCCACTGTTTACAAATAAACATTTTCGGTAGATCAAGGCTATTTGAGTAGCACAGTTTTTATTTTGTTTGACTCTGACTCAAACATAGATGCTAACATTTTATAATTTTGTAAATTATATATTTTCATTGAATTACTTTCTCTTTTAGTGTACGCCAGTGTTTCCTAACGTGAACAGTTTGATTATTGAGGGGCATTCGAAAATATACTCGAAACGAATTAAACCCTTCCGCATTTCTTATTTTAGCTTTTTACCCTCTTCAGGGGGGCATAAGAATTTTATAAAGGCGCATGGTACAAAAATGGTTGTGAAACGCTGGTCTAAGCTGTTGCGCTGGTACTGCTAGTTTGTCGTGTACTTTAAAGAAAAGTCTTAGTTTCCAAATGAATACAACAAAACTTTTGGAAGTTAAAACTGATGTAAATTTCCGTAGTATAACTCATTATCTATTAGTGAATCGGAAAGTGGACGAGAATTATATATATAACATTTTAAGGATTCTTGACCAAATAAATAAAAGACCAACTTTTAGGCACTTGTGAATGCATAGGTAGTTGAAAATTAACTTGTGACATCAACACAAGAAAGAAGAGACTACGGCATAAAGCCAAAAAAATTAACATACATGCATTATACAAAGCAATAATGAAAAATTTTTTATCTTTCTCTATATCCCACAGTAGATCTTTTTTATATCTGAGACTATGAAAACTGCCACTATTCTGAAGAGAAATATAATTCAATTCTTTGATATATTGAATTATCTTCAACATAAAACAAAAATTAATATTTCGCAATGAATTTGCTCTCGATATTGGGAAAGGCAAAATGTAGCTGTCCGAATGTTACGTGCTAGAATTTTTTATATGTGAAATGTGTAATTAATTGATTCGAATATATAAAAACAATAAATCAAAATTAAAATAATAATAATCAATACACTAATTATAAAGAAAGAGAAACGCTTCATCAATAGACTTTTATATAGGCCACACTACATCAATAGTAATGACAGAAATGAATTAAGATATGTGAGCATCCCTTATACACACATTGCCTCTTCAAACATCATTAAATTCTTCAAAAATAATAATTCAAATATAACATTTTCAAGTCACAGCAGATTGGATAGAATGATCTTTGATAACAAATTATCCAAATCCGAGCCAATGAAGAAGTCTGGAATTTATAGTTTGGACTGTGAAGAATGTAAGTCGTCATATGTTGGCCAGACGGGAAGATGTTTTGAAACTAGGCTAAAAGAACACGTAAAAAATGGACAATCTGCTTTTCGGGAACATCTAGAGTCGACAGTACATAAGATCTCACGTCGTTTTAAACCTAATATTCTTCATTACTATGAAAAAGGAATTAAAATGAACTACCTGGAAGCCATGGAAATAATAAATAAACTTCAAAAATCCGATAAATACAATCTTCCCAATGACCAGTTAGATCTAAAGCACTTCCCGCTGTTAAATATCTGATAATTTGGAAACCTCCACCTCTTTGACAGAATTTAAGGTGTATTCTGTGATCCGAACAGATCTGCAAAATATTTATAGGTTGTCTTTGTAATATGTATTATTCTTGATAACGCTGTAAAAGGCGAAACTAGTCGAATGCAGAATTGTTCAGTCAGTGATTTTTAGACAAGTTTTTATTTTTTTATTATTACCTCACATTCAAATCAAAATTAACTTGGCTTAAGTTTCACTGAATATATTGAAAACTCTACATATGTTTCGGGTGCTTAACCCATTATCAAGAGTATACAATATTACTGAATTATATCAGTAATATTGTCAAGTAGTATCCAGTAATTCAGTAATATTGTATACTCTTGATAATGGGTTAAGCACCCCAAACTTATGTAAAGTTTTTAATATATTTAGTGAAATTTAAGCCAAGTGTGTTAATTTCAATTTATAGTTTTTAACACAATGTTTCATCAAGAGAAAAGCGAAACGTCCATGTCATCTACCGAAACTATAAAATGAATTTCTGTTTTACACATGAAAATCACATAGAATTCGTGTGTTTTCTGAAAAGAGTTTTCCTTCGTTCTTCATCTTCAGGAACGTTAAGATGTATTATAATATGAAGTATTACAAAACCACTCCTCTAATTCCGTCAATTTTTCGACACATTCTCATGAAATTAGAGTGAATGACAAATGTTGAACAATTTTCACTAATGGAGCATGGGTTGTGTGTTTTATTTTTTTATATTGTTTTGTTTCTAATTCTTCCTCAAACTCATTGTGTCTTTTCATTATATTTGTATTCATTAAAATAATACAAATATATAATGGTTACGAAAAGATTTTCCTCTATTTCTTCATGCACTAATTAGATAATTTCTGTTGTTTAAAATTGTTATTAAATACGTAGCCCGTTTATTCGCTTTGAAAGGATATATAATTATATATAGCAATGTTTGAAAGAATTGTTAAGGAATTTCAGCTTAACATACATATTGATAGGTCAGTAGTTGAGTTCAGTTAATATACGGAGTCTCCATATGTGAGAGCTTATTCTAAGGAAACAAAATAAACTTGTTAGATATTTATAGATGCCAAATAAACAAGAAGTCAACTGTTCGATAAATGCACCACTATAGCGAGTCTTTAACAGCTGGAATTCTTTCCTCTGTTCCCCAAAGCAAAAAAATTATAAAACCATACAAGATCTGTACGTATTTGTATTTCGAAAAATATGTAAATATTTATAGGCAAAAATGCACATATGCACCACCGATAATTACAGAGAATATTTTATCAAACAGGATGTTAGGAAAGTTATTGATGTAGCCTTAGTTAATTTCTAATTAGTTTCAACAAAATCAGTGATAAAAGACTTGATAATATCGAATATAGTTGAAGCAACTACTAAAAGAAATTTATGAATATAAGAAATATTAAACTGATCTCAAATACTCATACAATCTTGAACAAATGTCATATTCAGCATAAAAAAGACCATGATTTGAGGATAATAAAGGAGAAATTGAAGAAGAAATAATACACTAAATGAGTTTATCTGAAATAGAGAACTTAGACGAGACGTTTGGAAAGGCTTCCAGCATTTTTATTTAATATTGGGGTAATATACGAAATATTAGACTAGCACAAAGACTGATAAGATTGATGAAACGTCCACGTTATAGAATAAGAGAGATACATCATCAGTTTAATCAATTATTGAAAATTCAAAAAAATAAACCCCAAATGAATTTTGAGTGAAGTAAAAACTTTTGCAGAAGTTGAATGAAATTTTTGAATAATATTTTCTGACAACGTCACACCCATATGTGTAAGTAAAATGATTGATGAACCACAGTCTCAGAATATTTATTAAAAAATTGCATTAATTCGTATGTCCAAAAGCTTCATCGAGCATATACTGACAGAAGAATAGCCTGAAGAAATTAGTAGATATTACGAAACCTTTTTTCAAAAATAAGGTCACTTGTTCCACTCAAAAACTGCGGAAGAATCTTGCCATTGAAATTAAGTCGATTTTGGAACCGATAAAATCTGGAATTGCATTCCTTAACATATAATTATGCAATTAACATTCTTAAGATCGATCAATGAATCAAATAAATGCTCAGATTTGAAACGCCAATTTAATCATTTCCTACTGAAATTACGTTGAACAGAATGCTTATCAGCTTACAGATTTACAGGCAAGATTGCTAATTTCTAGCCGGAAAATTCTATGGTGAATTAATTTTCACTCTAAACGTCGCCTACAGAATGAGATATCGATTTTTTTATCTTGAATAAGGTCCTTCGAATTGATGGTAAATAGAAATTAATTCTCGAGGAAAAAAGTATTCTATTTTTTGTGTTTTGTGTCTGTCTGATACAGAAAGAGTTATGGGATTAGTTCTTCAGTGAAAGGGAGTTTTTGTAGAATATATCGATAAAATTCAAATGTCAGTTCTCTATAATAACAAATCAAGGTTTCTCGGAATATTTTTCCACGTATTATGGAAGATTATATGGAGAAAAAATGCATTAAAAATAGATGAAATTGATTAAAATAAACATTAAACTACTTTATTCGTCGAAACAAAATTAAATTTCGAAATGGTTTCCATTCGTATAGTTAAATTTAGGTTATGAATTACAACTTGGTCGAAAGCATGAAGAAGGTATGATTTATAGGTCCTGTTATCCTATCAAAAGGACCTTTAATTAAACTTTCATTTGACAATTTAAAGAATTAATTGAATATGAACTAAAATTCAAACACTTGAACTTTTGATTTACACTTTATCTTAAGAAGTCGTTTGTAACGACGAAACGCGTCATGCTATGTTGTCAATAAAGTGTAAATCAAAGTTCACAAGTGTTTGAATTTTAGTTTATATTCAATTAGAATGGCTCTACATCAAGTAAACGCCAACACTATTAAATATTTTAAGAATTAAAGTTTATACTAACACAGTTTCAAAGTGTATATCCAATTTAACGACTCTTTGAGTTGTTTCACTATAGTGGACGAAGATCTAATCAAAAAATTATTTTTCCCTATATCACAATAGTTCAAATTACATTTGTATGGATGCCCCTTTATTCCAAGTATTTATAAAATGTATAATTTAACACATTGACCGAGAATTTACAATCTGGGCCATCGTTTACTTTGAGCTTTGAAAGACAGGCACATGTTGAAGTTATACTGTTATTAGCATAAGATAAAACGAAACAACTACACCGCATTAGTTGAGTTGGTATAGGCTTACAAATATGGGGAACAAAATAACACTGCTTATACAGTACGAGGCTCGAAGAAATTCTGGACTGTTATTCACAGTCGTTGCGGAAATAAATTAATTATGTATTTAAAGTTAATTACCGCATATTACGTGAAGTAATACGATAGTTTATGGGTATATTCCTGATATTTCTCTCCAGATTAACAGCTGCCTTCTTGGCATTAGAAAAGAACGAGATACGTGAAGATTAAGCATTGTTGGAGAAAAATTCATATTATTTATTGGAAACTACGAAAAGGAACAAAACGTAACGAATAAAACACATTACTAGCTTCATTATCAGTGCTGCACAAATATATAATTCAGTATAGCCAACTGAGGCAAAACTATATCCCTAAACTCGAGATCTACTTGAATATACCAATAATTCCTGCTCTCATCGGTCATGTACTTTCAACCTAAATTGGGGAACCTTATTGTAGAGTTCTGCATTGTGTGTTTGATTTTTGATTCAATCTTCATTTCTAAGGGTTTTCAGTGTTCCATAATTTTAGAAAAGTTTCGAATGGTATCTTCACGAACATATTATAATATCGGCTTTAGTTGCCCCATTTTTCAGTATTTTAAATATCCTTTTTCAACTTCTAATAATCTTTTTCCACAAACAGAATTACGAAGACATGAAACCATAAATTAACATTCAAAACTTTCATCAATGGGCTCAACTTTGTGCGTAGTGTTACAAAATTGATTTGTTTCGTTTGATTTCTTATTCAATCTTAATTTCGAAAGGTTTTCTATGTTCCACAATGTTTGGAAAAGTTTCAAATGTTATCTTCAGGAACATATTAAAGACCAACTTTAGTTGCCTCATTTTTCACTATTTTGAATATCCTTATTCAATTTTTCAAATTGTAATTTTACAAACTGAATTATGAAGACATAAAACCATAAATATACTTTCGAAACTTTCATTCATGACTTTGTGCGTATTGCCACAGTGAATTGTTTCGTTTGAATTCTGATTTAATTTCAATTTTAACATGTACCTATTCTTCGTCTTTCTTCCACAGTTTTTCTTCAGAAATCTTAATGAAAATCGAAATAAAAACGAGTGATGGTTTCTTCATTGAGTTTTTTAAATTATTAATCTATTAAAGTTCTTTCAGAGATCGAATGTTGGTAATTATTGCAACAAAACTGTAGTTTTTCGTTCCAACTGTTGATTTAATTCCGATTTCAATATATTTGAGACACAATGTTTGAAATCTTAATGAAAGAAGCGACAAAACATAACATTAAATCAAGTATTGATCCCACAACTTAGTATTTCGAATTTACTGATCTAATTCTCGAATTTCTCTTCATAAAACTGAATTTTAAAAACATAAAACCATATTTATCATTTTACAGCTTCATTTATGCTCGTAACTTTGTAGCTGTTTTCACAAATTTGTATTGTTTTGTTTAACTCATGATTTTATTTCAATTTCAACACAATTTGAGACACAATGTTTCGAAATGTTACAAACAGTATCATTAAAATCAAAATATAAACTTGATGGGTATAACATCTACATCTGGCACCTACTTTTCATCGAATAACTCGTAAAATTCGATAAAATCATCTCTAATTGTATCATTACCATCTAAAATCACGATAAACACTCCTGGTCGATTGTTCATCCAACTAATTATATTATTAACACGGAAGACTAAGATGCAAGGCGATTCATTACGGATGCGTCCAATCTTCCGTACCTCAGGAGTCGATAGCTAAGTAATTTGTATATTTTTAAAATAAATTCGTTTATTTTTAGCCACTTGATTCTAAACGCCCACGACGTGATCTATTAATATGCGATAGAGGACGTTATATCAAACATTTTATTATTATTTTATGTTTGGAAGTCTCCCTGAATTATCGCGTTTTTTTGTATGCTACGAGGACGATTAAGACGTCAAAATAGCCGAGGAATATGCCGTTTTACGAGCAGTTTCTTTGGAATTCGTGGCGTTTCACAAATTTCGAGTTTATCGTGCGTTACTGAAGAAGCTGATGTGTGAACTAATTTGTATTCGCTTTGTTTTAGAGTGTCTATTGAAATATTTTGAATATCTCCGATATTACGAAAGAATATATAGAGAATGTTTGCGTCATATTTTCCGTAATGGTACCTACTAAACTAAGCGCAATATTTAGAACCATTAATGGATGTATTTCAGGATAGAACAATGATAAGGCGGTGTTTTCTTGCGTCAATTTTATGAATTCCATTTTGGTAAATCACCAACGTCGTCACAATAAAAAAAATTAAATTCGTAATACCACATTCGTACAAATAACTCAAGATCTTGTTTCAAAATTCACACACGCAAATCAAATAGCTTTTGTTTGATGAGAATTATCGATATGAACATAATTTGAACCATGGTCAACGACTTCTCGACGTTTTTGAACACACAACTCCTTTTGGTCACTCAAATAACTCTTACAACTCTTCCAGGTACATAAGAATACCAATTGTTGTAAAAACGGCACTACCTTCTATTTAAAAATCAGATATTGTGTATGAAATTTGGATAGTTAAGGTTATTAAAGATATAATACGAGTGAAACTGGCTGTGAAGTCTTCATGGAGATACTTTTGAATACAGAAACACTCGTTTGTTTCGCCTTATGTTCTGGGTGTTAAGTCGAAACTGACAAGTGATTGTGTTCGAGGGGCCATTTAGATGTTTCGTGAATTGAGCTCATGAAGAAACAGTTTTAGCAACGATTTAAGAACGCCTGACACGATTTTTCTAGGAGATATGAATTGGAAGCACTGGGTCTTCATGATTGCCTTGATGGATGAAAAGAAATGAAAAGGAAAGGCTCAAAAATTGTACCCTAAAAAAATTCAAGTCTCGTAGAAATTAATTGAGCCCAAAAACTGAATCTAAATTGTTAGTAGTATTGTGAGGTACAAAATATAAATAAATAATATTTTTAAATAATAAAATAAAATTTATTGATAAACATTCCCTACATTGTAAAATTACAGTCGTAACTGAATTACGTTACTTCGAAACGTCGTCATGCGTATTTGTATTAAATTATGAGAAAATTCTAAATATTGTGTCATTATGGATATTAATTTTCTCCAAGTATAGGCCTCATCATTCATCAAAATTACATTCATTCAATTGACACAATAATTACAACTAAGAAGAATGCACACAAAGGGCATTGACGAGGGAATGAACAAAAAGTAAAAATGGCAGAGTACTTCGAATCATCGAAGTACTCTGCCATACTATAGTATGCCTTTGTCAAGAGCCTTTTTCAATTTAAAGCTTTATTAATATGACAATTCTTCGTTGACGATTCAGTCTACCTGTATAATATCATTTTCGCTCATTTCTGCGATTATGAACGTTAAGAGCAGTCTCTAGGGAAGAAGAAAATATTCCAGTTTAAATTCATTTGGAAAAAATTCGAATAATTAATATATACAAACCAAGACTGAGAATTGAAGAAGTTTGTGAATTATGGTTCGTAGCAATGTCAGTTTAACATGAATGTAACTAGTCCTACTGATTTTGGAGACTTCTCGAATGTTTGGTGTGAGATTTTTCCTGCTTGAATAGAAGCTTCTCCAATGAATAAAAATATAGAGATTATCAAGCCTGTTATTTTTATCATAAATTTTTATCATAACCAGAATTGAAGAAAATAATATTGTATGAAATTCTAATTTCATCAAACGCTTGAAAAACTCCAGTAGATGAATAAATAAATCGATAACATTTGGGTAAATGGCGACGGGAAACCAGGAAAAAACAGAATAAATTTCGAGTAATCGCAAATATTGATTAGAAATTCCGTTGCCAAATTCATTTGGCAACTTCAACCCAAATTAATAATTTCCTTAATTAATCAGGAAAAAACTGTCGTCTATACTTTTTTATCTACTTTGATGTTTGTGTATTTTGTTTTTGTTTTCGTAATTCGACCAAAAATATCAGACATATATATACCCATTAATAATTCAATATTATTATTTAGATTTTTCATTTCTATCGCCAAAATTGAATGTCAGAATGTTTTCACCTTCGGATAATTTCATTCAAATGAGGAAAAAATTTATTTCGATTAGTTTTAGTCACAAATTATCTAATGTATTTATAAAAATGATTATCAAACCTGGAACAATTTATCTCAGTTATTACATTGAGAGCTGTTGATGGAGCTCATAAATAAAATAACTGTTTTTCTCATAATATATTAAAAACCCTGTTAAAAGAAGTTAAAAATAGATTTCCGGCTTGTGTAATATACTAAAGTGCGCGTAACAAAATCTTTGTTCAGATTGATTTATGATCGCATTGATTGCAAATTGAATACTGGGTGCATTAATACAATGCATTTGTTGGAAATGGCATACAGAGCCATAATGATGAATAAAAGTGTAGGCATAAATCAACGTAAAGTGATCTCCTTATTTGCAATAAAAAGTAACAGAAACTCATAGCAATCCTTGAATAAAAACTGAATGTTTAGTACTCGTTTGTTTCTTCATAATTTTTTTATGGTTTCAATTGATACACAATTTGTTATTGTATTTATTGAGTTATAAAGATTAATATATTGTCAAGTTTCGCATATATTAAACAATTTGACCTCAGAATAATCAATTTATTAGCTAATAACTTAATATTAAACAATTATGAGATTATTTGTTCTTTAACGAATTCAAATTTGTAACTTCAACTTTTGGTCAACGAGTGTTACACAAAATATCAGATCATATTAATTAACATTGTTTTGTTGAGCTGCTTTTTGTCTTCATCGAATTGGCCAGTGAAAAACTCTTAAAAAAATATTTTAATAAATGACACGGAGGTTTCATTAGAAACATTATGTTAAAAACAATAAATTAAAATTAACACTCTAGGCTTAAGTTTCACTAAATATATTCAAAACTCTACATATGTTTCGGGTAGTTAACACCCAAACTAGTAGATTGTATACTCTTGATAATAGGTTACCCACCCGAAACATACGTAGAGTTTTCAATATATTTAGTGAAACTTAAGCAAGTGTGTTTATTTTAATTTATTGTTTTTAGAAATATTTTAATAAATGACACGGAAGTTTCGCTTATCTCTTCGTGAAACATTCACTGAAGTTTCACTGAATATATTAAAAACTCTACGTATGTGTCGGGTGGTTAACTCAAACCAGTAACATTGTACGACTATATTCTTGATAATAGGTTAAGCACCCGAAACATATGTAGAGTTTTTAATATATTCACTGAAACTTAAGCCAAGTGTGTTAACTTTTTACAACCTATATCTAATAGAAAAGCTTCCACATTGAATTTTGTAACGATAAATTGTATTCAAGATATTATTTTGGGTGTTATAATGAGAAAGGAAATGAAAATTATCTTTACGATGTTATCGTTTTTAAGGAAAATAGTTTCAGTCAAATCACTGATAAATTCGAGTCATATATCGATATCGTATTTGTTCAACTGGTTTTACCTTATAAACTAGACTCATTGAAAAGTTTATATTCGAAATAAATTGTATTACAAAAGAGGAAATTTCCTGTTTTTGTCAATTGTTCATATGTGGTTGGTTGCTCGAACTTTTACACAATTCTTCGCCTACAATTTAGAAGGTTAATATTCATAGAGAAGCTGCATGTCATGATCTATGACACGTATGGTGAATCTATGGTGCGTATCCCATAAGCTCACTCTGAGGAAGACGTAGTAATAATAATATTTATTAATAGCTGAATCTATACAAAAAATTTACATACTTTGAACTGTCAATTTTGAATTACATACCTACCTCATTATTTAAAATATTTTTTTAGTTCACGCTTAAATATCTCAATACTAGTACTAGTTTTCAATATACTTGGTAAATTATTGAGAGCCTTAAATCCGTCATGGTATATGCTATTTTTATATTTAGAAAGCTTACAACTTTGGATATAAAAACTATCAGTATTTCTAGTATTATACACATGTATATCACTGACATATGTAACATTTTTATTACATTACATGAAAGCAACTGATTTTTCATTTTAAATTTGAATATATATGAAGCGAAGAGTATTCTTTGTTCAATAGACATTAGTTCCAAAGATTTCAGCATAATTTTAACAGGGGTATACCTAGTGCACTTTAAAATTGTTCGCATGGTTTTATTCTGTTGCGTTTGTGATTGTTGAATTTTTTCTTTAGTCGAACGAAATAACACAGTGGAGCAATATTCAAAATGTGGCATTATTATTGATTTGAACAACAGGAATTTCACATATGTCGACAGATTCTTTCCAAAAAATTGATTTTTTTAGAGATTTTAGATGATATGAAATCAACATGATCATTGAAACTCAATTTTTCTTCTAACATAAAGCCTAAATATTTTACTGTTTCTACTCTTCTAATTTTTTGTTCATCAGTTTGTACAGTTATATCCTCAGTTTCATTAATCTCAAGGGTTTCACTTGTACCCAAAACTATGAAGTTAGATTTTTGCACATTTAGGGATAAGCTATTGTCACATAACTATTCATTAATTGCAGAAAGGTCTCTATTGATCCCTTCTGTCATATTCTTAATATCTTTGCAACATATATAGAGCATAGTATCATCAGTGAATAAACGTATAGAACATATTTTCACATGAGAGACAATATCGTTTGTGTATAAGGAAAACAACAACGGACCTAGGACAGTACCTTGAGGTACACCTACATCCACTTTCGTGCTATCCGACAGCATGCCATTAAACTTAACTTTTTGTGTTCGCGAATCCAAGTAAGATCCGAACCAATCATTTACTACTCCCTCAAAGCCAAGTTTATTCAGTTTTTTCAGTAAAAATAATCTACATAACGTTTCAAAAGCTCTTTTAAAATCCAATAATACCACTATAACCGTTTTTCCTTTACCTATCTATAGCACTATACATTCGTCACAGATGTTCAGTATTGCTGTCTCACAAGAGCAATTTCTTTTGAATCCTTACTCAAACTACTATTTCTGAAAAATTTTTAATGAGTTGGTAATAGATTTATAGGTCTAAATTGCTCTATTTTAACAGAATTGCAAATTTTTGGTACAGGTGTTATTAATGAACATTTCCAATCTTTTGGAAATACTCCATGTGTCAGTGATGTGTTAGTTAGCATAATATTAACATAAGTAGTAGTGTAATCGTACCTCACAATTATTAGAAAGACTTTTTAACCCTAGAAAACAGTGTTTTCTTTAACATTCTAATAACTGTGGTAATATTAGGTATATATTCGAATGATGATATATCAAAATTTGCAGTAGATTCAATCATTACGACCGTATCTCCAATTCAATGGTACCAGACAAACGACAAGACGGTGAAGGTTGGTTGCTATTGCGTTTCCATAAAATAATCCCATGATAATTATAAGCTTCACCGGACAACTCTTACCTTTTTGGGACAAGTCGACTACCAGAAGCAATATATATCGCTTTTTAACCTTGATATTGATGGATTATACCATTAGCAATTAAATGAACGAACTGATCAAATTGTATTAAACTACTACTCTATCACCTTATGTCATAGATTCGTGTTGGAGTAACTTTCTCGAGATAATTTATGGTGATTCAAGGAAATCTTGAATTGTTTAACAAATTAATATTAATTCTTTCTGGTGTACCATGAAAAAACACGACATTTAATTAAAAAACACGACAGTATTCAAAGAACGACAATTTTCTGTATATGTTTCATATGAAAACATGTGTTGAGTGTTTTGAAAAATATTGTGTTATTTTCAGTTTCAATTATTACAGTATGTATGCTCACAATATTCAGGCGTTTTTGCGAAAATTGGTGTACAAAAATTGGTCTACAGAGGCTTGTAGTATCTTAGAAAAATACTGTTAAATGCAGTAAAAACCTGAATTTTTTGAGCGATAGACTAACCGAACCTGACCTAACTTGATGGTAATTTCAGGAAATCTTGAATTGTTTCGCAAATAAACATTAATTCATTCTTGTGTACGATGAAAAAACACGACATTCAATTCAAAAAAAACGATAATAGTAAAATAAGGTCAATTCTGTAGATTTTAAATGAAATATATTGGGTGTTTTGAAAAATTTTGCGTAATTTTCAATTCGAATTATTGGTCTACATAGGCTTGTAGTATCTTACAAAAATACTGTTAAATACATTAAAAACCTGACTTTGTCAATCGATAGACTAATTAATGGTAATTCAAAGAAATCTTGAATTGTTTCACAAATTAACATTAATTCTAATTCGATAAAAGTGGTAAAGCAAAAAAGTGTCCAATCCTACTGCTCAATTAAGGCCAATGTTTCAAACAATTATCGATATTTAGTCACCTAAAACCTGCGTTTCTTGAGCGGTGGACTAACCTAACCTAATCTAAAATGAAGTCCTGTATTTCCACAGCGATAGACTAAACTAACCCAAAACGAAAACCTACATTATTTGAGCCATAGACTAACCTAACCTAATCTAGCAAAACCTAACCAGAAATTAAATCTTGAGTGATAGCTAACCTAACCTAAAATGCAAACCTGTAAAATGTTTTGTATGAAAACCTTGCATACGAAAACTAAACTATGTTTCATAGAATGACCACAATAATAAAGAAGTGATTCCAAAACTAACGACAATTGATAAAAGAAAAGCACGTAGTAAAAGAGCGACAGGTTTTATGGAGATTAATCCACTGCTCCATTCATTTGAGATATTTTAATTCGACTAAATTTCAGGATTTCACCAAAAGTAACTAGATTGAATACTTGATGTTAAATGTCATCAAATTATCTCAATTTTCATGTTTACGTTAACTCTTATTGAGATGTGCATGATCTATTGTAGTAACCTTCTACTCAAATAACGTGAGATATAGTTAAAAACACCTGCGTATCATTTCTCAAAGATATAGCTAAGCAACTTTGACAATATTTTGTAGTGTATCGCAGTCAGAAACTAATAGTTGATTTGTGTTCACGGCCAAAACCTTCCATATTCATTTGGGTATAATATTAAGAAGAAGGGCTTATTATTCTTCATAACTAAAGAACAAAATTTGAGGCAAGATAACAGCTTTTTTGTGTGAAATTATTACTCATTTTTCCCACTGAAACGGGGGAGTTTGCTGTCAGAGGAGTTTATTATTGGTTCAATACGTCGTGACTTCAATCATAAATCAAATTCCTATTTTGTGTGTCGATAACATGGAGATTCGGAGAAATTCACTAGGAATAGCTCGTATCAACGTATAAATCTATAAATAGAATTAATAATAATAAGAACCAGTTAACAAACAATTCTTCTACTCATTATCAAACTTTTTTCAAAGTCTCGATGACCATATGAATTTCTTTGAAAGCTCAAAGTTATCAGTTGTTTGTAAAGCAGCTTATTCACTTTCAATATCTAATCTTTCTTCAGCGACATTGCGACCGGGACAGTTTTGATTATTCAGTGTTTCCTTATCATCTTAATTGGAGTCTCCGTCTCTATACCATAACACAATTCACACTTGGCCATTCAGCATAATTCACAAGTTAAACGAACTGAATAAATCAAAATAAATTACTGTAAATATTGTTATGGAAGAACGGCGACCCCAGCTGTTTTTCTGTTCGATCAAAGGGCAAGAGTGGACAACGTGATATTAACGGAGAATTCGTGTAATGTTTAGGAAATAGGTGGGTATTTGTGAGTTGTATCTATTTTGAAATATTGAGGGGGTTTGGTAACAATAAGGCAGTACTTAGGGGGATATTCCTCGTGATATTATCGAGGATATTTTTGACCATTGATAACTTTCACATGTTTCTAATATTTCGAAGATTCAGACCACGAAAAGTTTGAGGAAACATTTTGAAACAAAGCAAAACTTGAACTTTATGATTCACACTTTATTGACTACATAGCATGACGCGTTTCGTCGTTACAAACGACTTCTTCAGATGCTTACAAAATAATCATTATTCTGTAAGCATCTGAAGAAGTCGATTGTAACGACGAAACGCGTCATGCTATGTAGTCAATCAAGTGTAAATCATAAGTTCAGGTGTTTGAATTTAAGTTTATATTCAAATTCCATAGAATACTGTACAATAGCAATCGCTTTATAGCTTTTTCAAAAAACTTGTGATTTTTGTGTTCAATAGTTTTTTTGGTCTTCAGTGAACTGAACAAGCCTTCAAAATTATCTAACGACTTTTAAAGGAGCTAAATAATCTCCGAGGTTCTTTTCAATGCCCAGTTTTTTTCGAAAGGTTTATTTTTCAAACAATTGCGTCGTGGAATTTCATTTTTCAGATTAAATTTTGACAGAACGATTTAATTGTTCAAGTCGAAGAGCTGTCAGACATGTTGTCAAGTAAACCTTTTATTTCAATCAAAATATTATGGGTTATTTACTGTAGGATGAAAATTCGTGATAACAAATATTTGTTTTTATGAACGAATTGATATAAATGTGACCAAGGTCATATTCGATTATTTCACCATAACCATTGAACATTTGATAACATTCAACTGCCTGTTGACAGTGTATTTTGTGTATTCCACTACAAAAAAATTATAACATAACATTGAGGACGAATAAAATTTTTCTATTCCACTTAAACTTTACCTAGTCTGAAGACTGAAGAGTTTTCACCATTGCTTAAAAATAGGAGCTGATGAAAAATACGTATAATAGAAGAAATATTCAGATGTTGGAGGTTGACACATACACCCTGTATAATACAAATATTATAAAGGAAATTAACGTTATTCTGGTTTTACTTTCTTGTCGAGACTTTCCTGTCACATTTTTAATCATTTCGACGTTTCGACAAATGTTCACTTGTCTTCATCAAGAAATTTCATTAAAATGACAGCGATACTGTCAATACCAGTAACACCAACTGAATGACACTGACACTTCTACGCTGCGCTGTCCCAAGTCTGGGCTCGATGAAATTGTCTCTTTACTTACTCGTTGTAAGTTTATCGTGTTATATAAGCGGAGTAATGATATTTTTTTCATTCAAACGTTATTAATAGAAGTTGTTTTTCGAATCGATTTTCAATTTTCACGCCTTTCATATTATAACATAGTTGTATGCAAATTCGAAATCAATTAGCTAAATAAGTTTCTACTGAATGATGACTTAGCTGAAAATTAATAGTTGATTAATAACAAGATAGTTGATGGAAAACAACTTTCGAAGTTTTTTAGCCAATAGGATGTCTTTAGAATGAAAATGTACTGCAACGGGACATTTATATGACCTTTTTGTCGATGTTAATTCATTTATTCACTGTTTGTTTGTATTGAGATGATTTCATAACGAAACCTCCACTATTTTTTTCGAAAATTCGTTTTTTATTCTATTCAATTTCTGAATTGTAGGCAGTGAAATATGAGATTTTATATAAATAATATAATACGACTATAAATGAAAAATCTAATAATTTGAATAATTAAAATTCCTTTTTAAATAGTTGAAAGAATTTGCTCTTAAAATTACGCGACAGTTTATGAAATCTTTCAAAATATTTGTGAGAATAATAATAAAAATTGCTTAAAATTCCCCTAATTTTCGTGCAAATAAAAATATTTCACTATGTTGACATAAAAATGAAACCGTCTCACTCTACTTTCAAGTCGAAATGGAGACAAACAGTCAAGGTTACATTTTATTATATTTTAATCTGTTTATTCGAATAGATCTCAACAAGTTGGTATCTCGAATTTCTAAATGGTAACTAAATAATGTTCATATTCAATTCTATCATAATTTACGAAAATGTCTAATATGATTTTGAATATTAATGGATCAACATTTCACTGGTAACTAAATAATTTTCATATTCAATTCGATTTTAATTCATGAAAACGTCTGATATGAATTCAAATATTAATGGATCAACTACAAAAGGGTCCGGAATCAAAGCTAACAGTTAATTCACAACAAATTAAATTAAATATGTCTATATGAAGGTATCATCTAATTAAATAACATATTAACTTGTTGCTATGTAGAAACAAACAAAAAAGCAAAATCCCATAAATTCTCATTCCATTCAAGAGATAAACACCTTAATTTGAACAAAATTCCTTGTATATATCAACTGATTATTTGTGCATTCTTGTCGCCAAAAAGACGGTTTCTTTTTCATCGTTATTTCACATCTTATATTCATAGATTTTTTGTTACTTTTTTTTTCACATGTAAAGTGCATAAATTTTTCAATTAGCGTGTTTTCGAAATTTGCGATTCCACGTATCGACGCTGATTAAAAACTCACTTTTAGGCAAAAAGCACCTCAATTTGCATACATAATTCGCGATAGTGTTATTGGGACCAGGTCTAGTTTTCAGAAAAACAAACAAATTCCTTGCATTAAATTATTTGATAAGAAAATGACGACAGTAATGTTATCGTGTGTTCATCTTTGTCCCAATTTTATGATGCACATTCTCAATTTAACATAGAATGTATTTATTTTTTCGTGTGGGATTCTGAATATATTATAAACGTGTTATTATTCGCTTTCCTCTTGGTGAAACATTATGTTAAAAACAATGAATTGAAATTAACACACTTCAGTTTCACTAAATATATCAAAACCTCTATATATATTTCGGGAGGTTAACCCATTATCGAGAGTATACAATATTACTCATTGTGACATTACTCATTGTAACATTATACTCTTGATAATGGGTTGACCACCCGAAACATATGCAGAGTTTTAAAAATATTTAGTGAATTCCACATTGTAATAAATATGAAAATAAACACAAAAATGAAGAAGGGAAATAATAGGGATGAAAATATATGCCGAAAATATAATATCTTACTAAGTAGCTTTCAGATATCAAAACTTCGAAGAATATATAGTTCTTCAGGATATTAAAAAGACATTGAAATAATGAGAGTTTAGATAAAACTGAGAAAATACGTACAAATCATATAATTTCAGAAACAATGTAACTATAATATAAAATTTGAAACTGTTTATACTTTGAAGAAAAATATATTTAATTATTTCATATCTATTACTTTTTTTATTTACTTCTTCGTTAAATAATTTTGGTCTCAATATTTTAAATAGCACTCAATTGTAAAGTTTCAAATGTTATATATCTCGAATAAATTTTTCACATTTTCATTTTGAAATGTTGATAGCCTGTTTTTCTGAATTATGATTACCTGTAAATACTCTTTACTCAATAATAGTTTAAATATTCCAACATATAACTGGTTTTTTCGAAGTATTTTGGCGCCTCTTCATATAATATTCGATATTGGTTTCCCTCTGCAATTCATCCAATTTAGAATGAAAAAATACGATTTCTATTTTATTTCACACAAAAGTGAATGATAAAAATCAATTTACGAAAATCGAATAAATATAATACAGCTATTTGATTTGTATAATATTGAAGAAACAAAAGTTCATTCACTATATTACGAAATGAATTGTGAAATTGGTTTCAGATATTAATTCCACAGAAAACAAAATTCCTTCATACGAAATAATATTAATATTAGCCCAAAATATATCATTCAAAATGTTTAGAGATAATGCATTTGAGAAAAATCTTTTTTCAAATATTCTTTTTTTTTCGAATAAATTTCAGGAAGAATTTTTGAACAGAAAGAATGTATCATTCATTTCGATACATAGCAAACAAATTATCATATCCAAATAGTTATATAAGTTCGTGTTAATTATTTCAAAACATCAGATTTCACATGACCGTTTCTTATGATTTATTAAACACATCCGAAAATATATATTCAAAGAAAAATTCTCTAAATTATCGAACACGAATATATACAATATTTCTCCAAATAAAAATTTATTTTGAATAATACTGATGACCTACTTTTCTTCATACATAACAAACTAATATTTTACGTCAAGTGGAATGACCTCTTAGTTTACAGATTAAAATTATTGAAAATATTAACAAACTACATTAATTCAAATTTCATTATATATAGTTAAATATTAAAAATTTATTTTTCGATTGTCATTGCGTTATAAATTTAATGAAATTAAGAATATTTCATTGAATTTGATGAATTCACATGGAATATTTTAATTTTTGTTGTCATCGGTTATATAGTTTATGTTAAATCATTTATTTGCTTAAATAATTTGTTCTTGATAAATTTTGCAAATTAATACATACGATTTTCACAACAATTTGAGTGAAATATGAAATCCCTAATTAGATTTATATTAAAAACTCACTGAAATTTCCCCTCTTTCTACTTCAAATGGTGAAATTTCTTTAAATCCTTTGATATATATCACTCACGTACCGGCACGCACGTTTAGACTAAAAAAAACACCGGCTATTTCGGCTGGTTCTCGATTATGACTGAACACACAACTCAGTAAGTTCCATCTCCGCTAAATCCGTTTATCTGGATCGACGCGCACAACGTGTTCAGCTTTCCCGGCAGCGTTGCCGGCTCTACGCTTTCCCACAATATTTAGAGAAAATATAACGTATGATTATTTCGTTAGTACAAATAGAGTCCTAGACTAAACCAGGAATAGACTTTGCCTTCCAACTTATAGAACTACCTCGTATGTAAGTATCTCCTTTCTCGAGGACTCATAGAGGAAAAAATTTCCTTTGCTTCCATTTTTTCGCTCAAATCTCGAGAAACAAACTTGAAGTCGAGTTATTTCTTCATCCTGTATCCCTTGTGATACTACAGTCTGATTGATGAAAAATCTATCTGTTGAAAATCAATAATCATTACATTTTCACTGGATTTTCACGTGTACATCTTTCGGTAGCGTTGCCCGTTGTTGATATGCGTGTGTACATGGCGGTAGCGTTGGCGGTTATTCTTTTCCACAATATTTAGAGTGAAAAGTCGTGGAAATTCCTTCTTTCATGAGGATAAGAATTCATAGGAAAACACAAAAGACGACTGCTACTAAAGACAATATAAAAAATACATGAAGATGATAAGAAACAACATACGAATCAACGCAAACGTACAAAGATATGAAAGAACTATACGTAAAAAACTTAGGCTAATATATGATAAATGGATCAACAAGTATGCAGATCTTGGTTCCAAGAAGTTTGGCTCAAAATCACAAACACAAACAGTTAAATGTTAATATTGCTCTGTTCACCGAATCACTGCAATGAAGGAAATTTTAGGACATTGGGAAGTAGAACGTGAATTGGCTTATGGAAGAGACTCTAGGTACAAAAAACCAAACATTATGCAATAACTCCTCACTTTTCACGTCGTTGTTAATTATTTTATGCATGAAAACTAATGCATAGCAATTCCTTCGCGATCTCAGTGTGTCTACGTTATGCGAGAATGGACTTGTCAGTAGTTTATGATGTATGCCTATTTGTGGATATATTCCGTCTATTCTAAAGCTGGGTAGATTCAAAAACTTCCTTCGAATAGACTGAAATCTATCAATATGTGACTGATAGCCAGGATTCCAAACTATTAACTCGTATTCAAGCTTAGATCTTACGAAAGCAGATCACAATGTTCTCATAGTTGATATATCCACAAATCCTTCACTCAGAATAATGATAAAACTGTCATTATGGAGACCTGGGTGAGATATATATCGGTATATGTACTGGGATGTACTAGGATGAAGGTACAATCACTAGCCTACTCTTACTAAATGAAAGCAGCAGAGCATTTGATAGCATAGTACGAAAGCTGTTGTTCCCAATAATGAGCTATCTTAATTCCAAAACTGGAGCCATAAACTGATTCAATAGCTTCCTCCTAAACCCTCAAAGTGTAGAGTTGCATTACAGAAATCAAATCAAATATTCACACCTCGCCACTTTGACAAGGGGTATCCCACATGTCACCCTTTTAGGTCTGAGATTCTACCTTATATACATCTTCGATTTTCCCCTCTTGATTCTTAAACGAATTATGCACTGTTACGCAGATGATATACAGTTAACGAATAAACGGTTATGCTTTGAGCCGTGATCTGAAATTTAATGCTGACAAGACACAACCCATCTTCATCGGTTCCGCCAAGAAGAATGAAACTATCTACTCTGGAGACAACACTAACTGTAGCATTAATATGTGGTACGAAAATCATTTGACGAGATCAAAAGTTACACCAAGATCAACTTAACTACATATGTTGATATATTCAATTTAATGTTGCAACATTTAATTCCCCTCAGAATATTAAGAATTAACTAGAGCATTTGTTTTATACAATACGTTGAGCATGTACACTCTAGCGTATCCGATATGGTGTACCACAGGGGTCCAATTTGGATCCATTGTTCTTCTTTATATATATATATATATATATATATATATATATATATATATATATATATATATATACATGAATGATCAATCTTCACGACATAATGATCGATATGATAGTGTCAGACTGATTGATTGGAATCAGTAACTTGTTATTCAAGAGCAATTAATGCTTGATATTACCTCCAAATCAAGACTCAATTCCAGGGTCAATCAATTTCAAAATGAGAATAGATATTTAATAAAAAGATTAGTTCATATGGAATTTTGTCAATAAGAAAGAAACGATAATGTTTCACGTATTTCAATACCTAGTCGATATTAGAATCAGTGTAACACAAGGGCCCTTTTAAGTTTTACAAGGACTCCCTTGTTGATTTCATTCAATATTAAGAAATACGAAGTTTTCTGATCAACATTGTCTTTCCATTTTATTAATCTCAATAAAACTGAAAGTTGTATTTATATTAATTGATCAATAATATGCCTATGATCTATGTGAGAATTTTTCAATCATTTAATTATTAATCATCACGATCTCTTCATCTGGGAGTTGTTATTTATGTATATGAACTCCGTAATTTCAATTTTATTCAAGCAAGTTTTATTTTCGATTTTCAATTATTCTGATTTACATACCTGATCCCAAAAATTGGTATACAAAGTATCCTCGATTATAAAACCAATATTTCAATTTCAAATCTACCAGAAATAAATTTCTCCTCTGTTCTTCGAGTATTCATATATTATAAATTATAAATATTGAAGGAGAAAGTTACTTAGTTATGCAGATTCACACATCATATACGGCAACGTATAACGTCGCTACATTTACATCGATAATAATTATTTAAACCGCGCCAAATTCAGTTATTCTTATCACTGTCACCACATAACCTATTTTGGGGCCGAAAGATTGCTAAAGGTTTCACTTCAATTACGGATAATAATTTCTCGCAAATCTAAGTTCGTGATCTCTAGTCAGGAGTCGCTTTATGTTTCGATATGTCATTACTTCGTGGCATAAAGATTTATATTATTGTTTGTCTTGAGCTTTTGAATGTGTGAAGCGTGTTAACTGTTATTTGTTCGAATTTAATGCGATCTATAGATTATCCATTTACGTGTTTATGGATGATAAAGCATTCCATAGAGTATCGGTTTTACTGGCTATATAAAGGTGTCCATAAGTTAACGCAAGATTTGAATTCAATATAAAAACACAGTTTTTATTAGTCCATCCCCACAATAATTGAGAATTTTTTCGAGGTCCCTAAATACCAGCCTTCATTTTGAAAGATTGTGCCTATATTTTTGCCCGTTCTCCCATGTTTTTGTTCCAAATATGCATGAAATCGTGTACAATTCCTTCAGTGTAAAAACAATCAAAAGCTTGTCCAGTATTTGAAAAAGGTGATAAATCAGATATTTGTAATTTTAGCCTATCTCGATAATTTGTAATTTCTGCAAACTATTTGAATGTGAATGTGAAAAAATTTCTATCTTGTTCATCCATTATTTCATCACTCCAACGTGGTTTTATCAAAGGTCGTTCAACAATTTCTAATCTAACATGTATTATTCAGTACATTGCTGAGGGTATTGATAATCGCAAACAGACTGATGGTGATATACATGGATCTAAAGCGTTTGACAGGCTTGACCACGGTATTCTATTGAATAAACTAGGCACTTTTGAGCTTTTGACATCCCTCATCAAATTTTTCGAATCGTACTTGATAAGCAGAAAGAAATACCCACGGCGTTTTAAGCCGTGGGTATACATCAATTGAATACTGCGCTTCATCTGGAGTGCCCCAAGTTTCCTTACTTGGTCCTTCGCTTTTCACAATGTTCATAAATGATATATTCGATGTCATATATGTTGAGGGTTTATTGTTCGCTGATGACGCCAAGATTTTTCATTATGTTTCCAGCATCGGTGACTTTAAACGCTTTGCCAGAAACTTGCGTAATATTGTAAATTGGTGTGATCCCAACAAATTAACTCTCAACATCTCCAAATGTTATGTTATGTCGTTCTCCACAAAATACAATTTGATAAATTTAACTATGAAATTGGTAATAATATTTTGGGAAGACCTAATACATTTATTGACCTTGGGGTAACCTTTGATTCTCAACTAACTTTAGTTATTTTCGGTTATTTTTTTTAGGTTATTTTCTCAATAACCGCTGCCTGTAGAGTATATGGTTTCATTGTTCGTGTTGGAAAGGAATTTAGCAATATATCAACTCTGAAAACATTGTATTGTGCTTTCATAAGATCTAAACTTGAATACGGATCAACAGTCTGGAATCCTGGTTATCAGTTACATATTGACTATTCAACGAAAGTTCCTGAAACTTTTGAGCTTCAGAATTAATGAAATATATCCACCTATAGGCATACAACATGAAACACTTACAAGTCGACATAATGTGGACACACTCAGTGCTCGAAGGAAATGCCATGCAATAATCTTCTTGCAAAAAATAATTAACAATAAAGTGAAATGTCAGAAATTATCGCAAAAGCTCAACTCTATTGTTCAAAGAGTTTCTCCCAGAAGCGAATTCACGTTCTAACTTTCAGCAGCTAAAACGAATGATCTAAAAGTTTCTCCATTGCACACGATGTGTGAAGAGAGTAATATTTTGGGAGCCAAGATGTATATTTTCAACTGTTCTGTTACTGATATTAGGGCAAGTTTCCTTGATATGCATAATCTCTGCTAGAACAATCATTAACGTGTATTTACGTACAGGATTCATATTTACTCATATAGTTGTATGTATGTATAAGTGTAAATATGTGAATGTATATGTAGGTGTGATTTATCTTTATATGTATGTATAACTTTAATGAGCATTTAAGTTTTTTTTATACCTATAACTAATTGTGTTTCTCTTTATCAGTTGTGATTCATGATCACAAATTCTAAAAACTTTAAAATTTGTAAGTACAAATTTGAAACTTTTGTACTACCAATTTTGTTTTTAGTATGTGTTGTATTTCCTGTTTTGTAATTAGGACATATCCTGTAAAACAGTGTAATAAATAAATAAATTAGTTCATGGTGCCACATCTTAAAAGAGTAAACATACACAGTGATTCCAAATTTATATTCCAATATTGTTCTTTCGCATTTCGCATAATTCCAATCATCAGGCACAGATTACTTGTACTCGGAAAAAGCTGTACTTATTATTAATCTGAACGCACGTGAAATACACTTTGGACGATATACATACTAATTTATGCATGAACTGACATCGTAAAACCTCGTCTCAATTTCCAACCATCCGGTCTTCTACGAAAGCCTCTCACTTGGTCGTTAGACTTCCTGCGAATACCTCGCGAACGCAAAGGCCTACAATTCTGGAAATTCGTCCTCTATCGACGGTCCCACATACGCAGAGACGTCATCGATGTCGTCACCGTTTCGACTCGCGAGCATCCCAAAATGGAAATTGCGTCATCTTCGTCTTTCAGAACCTGATTTTAATCAACATCTTCATCAAATTTTTTCTGCTTTGATATCATCCCACGCTCGAATCAACTGTGGAAGTATCCGATTTGGAATAGGATCGCTTTCGTTGAATTTGCGATTAGCTTTGATGAACAGCGACGTATTTGCCTGTTTCGCTTGAAAGAATTGAGTTTTGATACATTCTTTGATCTGAAATCGCCAAAAGACTCCTTCTTTCCTATGGTTTCTCTCATGTGAAAAAATGTTCTATACGTTAATTAGCTGAAGATACTATGCTCTATTTATGTGGGAAAGATAACGGGTAGAACTTTAAATTTTTTTGAAGAAAGGTATAGCTGAGAAGTGATTTATTCTCAGTTTGGTTTGGCAATTAATTATTTGCCAATAGTGCAATTTTATTTCTAAAATAATGGTTCTGTGCGGAATACGTATCGCGCGAATTTTGTGCAGCGATGAATCGCACTTCTGGTTGAATGGCTACGTCAATAAACATAAACTGCCGCATTTGGGGTGGAGATAATCCTCAAGTGTATGTCGGAACACCGTTACATCCAGAAAAACTGACTGTTTGGTGCGCTTTATGGGCTGGTGGAATCATTGGTCCGTACGTCTTCAAAAACGATGATGGACAGAACGTTACAGTCAATAGTGATCGGTATAGAGCCATAATTACTAACTTTTTCATTCCTGAACTGAACAACCATGATGTCCACGAGCTGTGGTTTCAACAAGACGGCGCAACATGTCACACAGCTCGTGCCACAATCGATTTATTGAAAGACACGTTTGGTGACCGACTAATTTCACGTTTTGGACCTGTGAATTGGCCTCAAAGATCTTCTGATTTAACACCGCTTCACTACTTTCTGTGGGGCTATGTAAAGTCATTGGTCTATGCGGATAAGCCACAAACGCTTGACCATTTGGAAGACAATATTCGCCGTGTTATTGACGATATACGGCCACAAATATTGGAAAACTCATCGAAAATTGGACGTCGAGATTGGACTACATCCGAGCCAGCCGTGGCGGTCATATGCCAGAAATCATATTTAAAATGTCATGCCACAAGTTTATCCTTCGAATAAAAAAAATTCTTGTCAATCGAATGATCTATCGTTGTTTTATTGCAATTCAAAGTTCTATACCTCTGAAAAAAACACCCTATATTAAGAATATGACAGATGGGATCAATAGAGACCTTTCTGTAATTGAATCGGTTATTTCAGAAACCACCTGAGCGACAAATATTCCAAAGATGTTGTTTTGTTGGTACTGTTTACTTCAGAGTTGAATACATCGTTTAGCGCAGATATAACTTATGTTCCATATCACCATTGCTATTTGGCAGCCTTGAAAAGAATTCGTTCATTTCAGAGGCGAATTTCCTTTGCCCAAGCGGCGTCGCATAGGTTCTTTCTGTGGTATATTTCACTCACAACGGTTGGAAATGAAATGAAAATGTGCCTATTGGTGACTTGGCAAACCGAAAATCCCATTCATACAAGTATAACTCAAAAGTGAATGGTGTTCTTACTCAAGTTTATAGAGGTGTTGTCTTGAAAGTGTTTCAAATTTGATTATTCCAATAGCATATTCTTGATTTGGTGAAAAAAATATTTGAAGGAGACTAAACCTATACTTAAGATGCAAAACAGTTTTTTTTAGTTTTCCGAAAGTTGAAAAAAAACCACTTAGGTGGTTTCTGAAACAAACGATTCAATTAATGAATGGTTATGTGACAATAGCTTATCTCTGAATGTGCAAAAATCTAACTTCATAGTTTTGGGTACAAGTAAAACCCTTAAAACCAATGAAAATGAGGATATAACTATAAAGATTAATGAACAAAAAATTAGAAGACGGGAAACAGTAAATATTCAGGCATTATGATACGAAAAATTAGGTTCCAATAATCATGTTGATTTCATATATAAAATCTCTTAAAAAATTAATTTTTGAAAAAAATAGGAAAAAATCTCTCGTCTTATGTGAAATTATTGTTGTTCAAATCAATAATAATGCCACACTTTGAATATTTCTCCACATTGTTTGTTTAAATAAAGAAAAAATTCAACAATTACAAAAGTTACAGTATAGAGCCATGCGAACAATTTTAAAGTGTAATAGGCCTGTTAAAATTATACTGAACTCTTTAGAACTAATGTCTGTTAAACAAAAAATACTCTTTCCTTCATGTATATATTCATATTCAAAATGAAAAATCTGTAAACTAAGTCAAAAATAGTCAGTATTCTGTTAGCATCTGAAGAGGTCGTTTGTAACGTCGAAACGCGTCATGCTATGTTGTCAATAAAGTTTAAATCAAGAGTTCAAGTGTTTGCATTTTAGTTTATTTTCAATTTAATATTATTGACACAATTTTTGTGAAATTATTTGTAGTAGCTTCCTATCTCAACGTCATTATAAACCTAGTATAAAAACAAAAAAATTATGTTCAAAAACTGGTGTTTCATTTATCAAGTAATTATAAAATTCGTCATCTTGCATTTGCAAATGCTCGATTTGGTTATATCAGAATACCAGTGGTCATATAATTGTATCAATGCAGTGGGCGGCAGTAGGAGTTCCAGATACAAAAACTCCTTATTCGAAAAATCATACATCGATTCCCGTTATTGTGCAACTTTGCCCAAAATCAAATTTAAAGTATTTCAAACTTGTTCTCCAAAAGCACATTTACTGGTTTATTCTCAATTTCAAGTATTAATTTCACCCATTTGCATAATCTGAACCAAGAAAGTAACTTTGCAGTAGTTTGTGTAATTAAATATGTCGACATAATTCTTTCATTTAATCGTTCATCTATCAGTTTCAACACTTTCAATTTGTCAGTGGAATTTTGAACTTCCCAAAATTTATTTATACACCTTGGGTAAAGCGAGGTTGAAAATATTGCGGAATTACCAAGAAATACCACACTGTACATAGTGAATAAATTTATTCGTTGAGTAGGTACTGATAAATAAAAGATTAGTCATCGCTAGAAGAATGTTGGCACGTATTTGAATACACAACCAATACTAGGGTGATATAACGACAATCTAGATTAAAAAATACGATTCTGGTAATTGTGTTAGTCATTGCGTTGTGTTGGGTTAGTTACTATGTTTAGTGGTTCATTCATGAGAAATTGTGTACTATAGTTTCAAGATGTTTATACGTTCTACGTTCCTTCCTAGTGCTAAATTTAAAATACTCTGCTATTTCAAGTCTTAATATAACATTATTCGACGTTAAATAAATATATATATATATATATATATATATATATATATATATATATATATATATATATATATAATTTTTTCAGTGTTTAATTGGGATTGCAGTCCATTTCAGGGAAATAAGTTACCTCTTTAGTATTTTCCAAGCTTTTGAAAATGTTTATTTTCTTCTTCAGGGCTAAAATTGTACAATATTAACCATGTATATAACAAGGCACTATTGAAAATGTTTCTTACAATTACTGTGAAGTTAGTCGAAAGGTACATTTGTTTCTTGAATTCAAAAAATAAGTACGAGTATTCCCAAATGCTTTTGGTTCGAATATTATTGCATTTTACGTGTTTAGTAGATGAAGGAAGCAACGACACTTGCGTAATATACACAAATAATTATAACAATCATCGTTTCCTAGAAATGGTCTATGGACCATTTCTAAAAAAGAGAGAAAACTGTATTAATAAAAAATCTGATACAGAAAATCTAAGCAACATATATATATAAATCTGATTGGTTCTTCTGATCAATGGCTCATATTCTAATATCCTATTTACCGACAAATCCACTCTAAATACACAAAATAAATTTATTCTCATTTCGTTAATGATAAAACTTCGGCCAACGTTATGCAGTTTAGGAAACGCTCGGGGCGCTTGAAAAACACATCACGAAACAATAAACTTGAAAGGGATAATTGAGAAATACAGTTAGTGTCGTTGCTTCTCAACTACTAAACACGTCGAATGCAATAATATTCGAACCCAATGCATTTGGGAATACTCGTACTTATTTTTAAAATTCAAGAAACAAATGTACTTTCAGACTAACTTCACAGTAATTGTAAAAAACAATTTCAATAGTGCCTTGTTATATAAACGGTTAATATTGTACAATTCGAGCCCTGAAGAAGGAAATAAACATTTTCGAAAGCTTGCAAAATACTAAAGAGGCATCTTATTTTTCTGTCCTGGACTGCAATCCCAATTAAACACTAAAATACATATCTACAGTCGTGAAAGATCCAACTATATATATTATTAAGAAATTGAACTTGTATTCGCAAAACTTAGGACTTTTGCTTCATCCTCTCCGAATGCTCTTTCTTCCGTTCATCTGTCCATTTTCTTTCAGGTTGGCGATTTGATTTTTGCTCGAAGTTCACATGTGGGATCTGTGTGCGAACATATTGATCTGTTGTAGATCTTCTTGGACCTCTTTTAGCCACTCTGTTCCGCATTTATTCTTATCAATTATATCGAGTAGTTTCTTCGGTATTCTCAACTGCTTCATTCTGTAGAAGTGTGCATAGAACTTTGCTCGTCGTTTTCTGATTTCTTCTGTTATCGTATTTGTCTTTTGATGAAATTCGTTCTGAGGTCTTTCCATCCAAATGCCGTTTCTATTGATTGGCCCGTAAATATTTCTAAGAATTTTCCGTTCTTGTTTCTCTATTTCTCTAATTCTTGAATGACCTTTCTTTAATTCTTGCTTGAAAGTTTGGTTCTGAAAGAATCGTTGTGTTATAATGCCTCAATTTGGCGCTTCTCGAAATACTTTTTTTGTTATAGTACGCCCATGTTAGCTTGTAGGCCCTTTGAAGAGTGGTAATTCTCTGTTCATTAGTCGGTTTCAACATGAGGACTGTATATCTTCTCCGAGGTATTTAAGATGGCCGACTTGCAGAGTTTCACTGTGTTTTGTGATAAGAGAAGATTTATTTTTTTGTTTTCTTTCCATGTATTTATTCTTCGCAATTTTATGTAGTTTTTCTATTGCGAGAATGGCTTCAGTTCTGTTGTTTGTGATGATAATAGCAATACTCCATTATATATATATATATATATATATATATATATATATATATATATATATATATATATATATATATATATATATATATATATATATATATATATATATATATATATATATATATATATATATATATATATATATATATATATATATATATTTACCAAAATGGGAGGAAAACTGCAGAAAATCGCATCCACCATTCAAAATGAACTATCACTATAGTATATTTTATTTCAATAGAAATAGTGTATTTGAAATATATATATTATGGTATATAAATATTGTACTGATATCGTCAGGATTTGATAATTTCAGTATATTAAGTGAAGTCTTTGAGGAATTACATATATTAGTAGAAGTTGAAACCGATGAACCTATTCAAAACAGCAGATTTCGTTCCGTAAAAGAATCATCAGTTGTTTCACGTCCATGACTAAATGGGGCAATGATTTCAAAATGAAATCGTTTACAACTTGATGTTCAGGATTATTGGAAGCTTAATGATTCGATATTGTTGTCTAGAATGGCACAGTAAATGAAAAATTATATTTCTTCTGTGAATTACAAATTAATAATTAATTTGTAATTCACAAATGTACAAATTAATAATTCAAATCAATCAATTTGATGCGACCTTAAGATATTATTTCTCCTGAACCACATTCACATCGAAAAACAAGCTAAAATAATAACTATAAAAAAATTTATCATTCAAAAATGATGTTCAAAAATAAGGATTCACGTATACAATTTTTCTAATTTGCTATCAAACTAAAACAAATGTCAAAACTGTACAGAATCAAGCTCCCTTGCATTGCCAAGCCGTTTCTTAGAATTCAGTTCGGCATTAATCAATGAGAACATTAATAATTTCAGTTTTATTAAATCTAGTTCAATGCGGAAGCAGAACTTCAATATATATTCTGAAGTTCAAATAAATCTCCTATCAGAAATTTTCTATTCATACGTCACTTCCAACAAGTAATAATGCAGCAATTTATTATGCCGGGATATTAGATTTTAATCTTATCAAGTGAAGCAGAACACGGTTACTCTATTTATTTTTCTAACCAGAACGTATTTAGCAGTCTATGAAAAGCAATGATTTTATAGGATCTTGAAATCAACATCTTCATAACTCATGGAGAAGAAATAATGATGTTTAAATAATAAAACTAATTTATATTATTTTTGAGAAGTCGAAATGTTTAGAAAAGCTCTGCAATAATTTTAGCATTATTGAGAATATTAGAGCAACTCAAATAAATGATATCAAGGCTTCGGAACAATGTATCTACGTAACTAATTTTTATATATAACGCCCTAATGAGGCTTGAAGTTAGACGTTTTTTTATTTACTGATTTCAGCATATATTCCCATCATAGATGACAATATAATTTGAGCTGATCTAAAAAGTATCCTAACACTTACTTTTCGTCATTTCAATTAATTTAGGGGATACAATTTGAAGATACAACTACTCAGTTATTATCCAAAATATACTCCAACTGTTCTGAAAGTTTGAATATTGAATTAAAATTCTTCATTTCAGATTATGGCTCCAAAGTTTCCAGTAGTAATCAAGGTTGGTCATGCTCACAGCGGTCTAGGTAAGGTAAAAGTGGAAAACATCAACGACTTCCAGGATATGGCCAGCGTAGTAGCCGTAGCTAACACCTATTGTACTGTAGAACCTTACATAGATTCCAAATACGATATACACGTGCAGAAGATTGGAGCAAACTACAAAGTTTTCATGAGAAAATCCATCTCGGGCTGTTGGAAAACCAATACCGGATCTGCGATGTTGGAACAGATCTCTATGCCGGATAGATACAAGCTTTGGATTGATGAAGTCTCGGACCTGTTTGGTGGTCTGGATATTTGTGCTCTAGAAGTAAGTTATTCTTCTAAAATACAAAGTACAAGTCTTTTCAATGATCTATATTTCCACAGATTGTAGTAGGAAAGGATGGTCGCGAATTCATCATAGAAGTGAACGATAGTGCTCTCACTCTTCTTGGAGATTCTCAAGAAGAAGACAGGCGTCAAATTGCCGATTTGGTAGCCTCCAGAATGCATGCTATATGCAGACCAAGAACACCACCAGGTAATATCGAGGAGCCAGTACCTCCCCCTGTGGGATCCCGCGGCATCCTCGGAAGTTTGAGCAGTCTTACTCATTCTGAAACTCCACCGCCAAGCGCCTCAGATCATACTTCCCTCTCGAGTGTAGGAAGAAGGGAAAGCCAAAGTAAGTAAAGAAACTAGTTGGATGTAGATTCTTCCTTCCTTATAAGAAGCTTAGAATTTATCTTGTGACGTGGTAACTTATGGTATTGACATTATTAGTAACAACTCGGTAAGAAGTGTTTAAAAAATTATTAGATTATGTTTATGATGTGACTATTAGTCGTGTTTGTTATTTTCGTTCTGAATAGACTATATCAATTTCAAGAGTTCTTTCTCTACAGCATCCCAGACTAGTACAGTGAGTTCTGGGCGTCTTCCAGAACCGCCTCCTAGACCGTTCCAGCGCCAAAGCAGTCAACAGTCTAATCCCCCAGAGGATACCGAGGACACTATGAAAAATCTCAGGAAAACTTTTGCTGGAATATTTGGAGATATGTAAACCCCTTCGGCTACAAAAACACCCTAATTCTACATTTCTCCTTTTTCGTCAAACGTTCTGTGGGAGATATTTTCAGTACTGCCACAAGTTTAACACTTATGAAATCAGTGCAAGATATGTTCGATCGTTGCTCAAGCAGTAATTGAAGAAAAACTACATCACCAAAATTTATAGTTGGCCAAACAACTCTTCCAAGGTAACCTTTGGTTCTTGGACATAAATGTCCTCTAGTATTTATGTAAACACTCTCTTGAGTCTTCTTTGTTAATCACGCAAATATCATTTTATGCAGCAAGATGTTGAGTTAATCAACGAAATAACCATCTTGCAAAGTGTTGCACATTCATTTCTTGTGAAAAGGTGAAAATAATTGAAAAAATAGAATACATTATAATAAAAGGTATTTTCTTGGAGGAAGTAATGAAGAGATTTTTAACGAAAGTAAAGGTGTATATTGATTCTCATTGGGGAGAGAAATCTTTACTATAAATTGCAATAATTTCAACACGATTTCCACTATATCTAACTCTGAAGATTCTGAAATTTTATCAAACCACAGATTACTGCTTGAGTAATCGTAATATTACTCAAAATCTTCTTTTTGGGTTCATTTGTTTAAAGAGTAAGATCTCAGAGTTACCAGACATCATTGATTTCTTAATAGATGAAACTATCGATTGTAAGTGGTATATCATGTACTTTGGACGTTTATGCGCTGTCAAAGTTGGTTCTATGAGAGATTTGCAGATACTAGTTGAGGAAAATGAGTGAAAACTCTGTGAAATATCACTGTGCATCAGTATCAAGTATCGCCAGACAATTTCCGCTAATCATAATTTTTGACAGATGTTTTGAAGCTCTTTGATTTTTGAATGATACATTTTTACTGAGACACGTACAACAAAGTTAAATTACATCAGCCAGACAAAACTATTAAGTCCAAACCTTCACAAAAGTAACAAATAGTCAGTCTTTCGTCCCTCACTCAATTTATCATTTCTTTCTGTTAGTTTCAATATCTTTCTGTGTACTGTGGGAAACAAGTAAAATATTTTTTTGACTTAGTAGTTTTCACGTGTAAGAAAACTTTTGGTCATTATAATCCATCTGGCTGATGAAATATAACTTTTTAATAGTTGTCTGGAAGATATATGTAAATATGGAGCATTGGAATATAAGTGGAGCTCATCAGTTTTTGGCTGAGCTTCAAAGCGTCTGTCAGAAGTTGTGTTAAGAGGAAAACGTCTGGCAATACTGGATACTTCTTCCAAGTGATTTTTTACAAAATATATATGAAAAGAAACCTTCCAAATTCAAGTTGAGTAACTCGAAATTTCACTTAACTTTCTCAACTGATACTTGTAAGTCTGTCACTAATCTAACTTGGGAGTGCGCAGACCTTCTTATGCATGAGATGCTACTTATGGGTTCTAATGGGTATTTGAAAAAAAAATTATGTCTGGCTGCTCTGGCTCTATAAATGTTCTCACATCTTTCACTTTCTGCTCTTCTGACAAGATAAGCAATACGTGACTAGAGTATATCCACTGCCTGGGGTCGGTACGGAGCAAGTGCCATTGTTGTATTTCATAAAAAAAAATTATTGTTATAAAATGATTAGATATGGCAATTTAGTCGTTAGAATGAGTTTTTGTAAATGGTTTTAGGACTAAATTCCTAGTTTCACGATGAAATTCTCACCGAAGTACATAGATATTTGTTAATAATGACAATATAACTTGATATTTCTACTTGCACTGTAAATTAATTATTAAGGACAATGTTGTTCAACGAATACAGAGCAACGAAACTTCTTGGAGGATTACTTTTCTTCGCTACTTTGTCGATAGAAACAATGAGATGTGAAAGACGGACTAAATTATATATTACAACTGAATGCAGCCTAAGAATCTTCTTTTTCAAATTACTCAACATCGTAATTAAATTGACTAATTGATGGGATATTCTGATATTGATCCTGTAATTTGCACATATTTTATGACCTATTGTGGAAACGGCGGCGCATTTGGGGGTAGCTACTTTGTAACGTTATACAGGGTGTCCAGAATTGACATGTAAATACGAAAGAAAATCCGTTTAGGATTTATTAATTTTTCAGATTCACATACCTCCAAAGCAAATTGTGACGTACGTTTCACAATAACGTTGGCTTCTTCGGACCAACTGTCATTAAGAAGATACGTCGAAATTGATAAATGAAACTTTGTAGACCTAAAAAACATCGTTATTATCACTGGCATCAATGTGAATACGCTTTTCACAAATTATTTATTCAATGATTTGTTAATTCGAAAAATGTATGCTAGAGTTTCAATTTTGGCTTTAAATCAGTCATGACTTCTAATGTCATAATTTTTTTCGAAATTGTTCGTCTTAATTGAAAAATTCATCTTTTTTTAGGCCTTCGGTGCCAAAATAATGGTTTACTCAAATCATCACGTTCAAATTTCGAAAAGTTTACATGTCATTTTCAGGCATCCTGAGCGTTCAAAGACATTATCTATAAGATGTCGAACTAAATCTGCAATCTTGTTTTCAAAAAAATTTTCTAAATCTAAAAATGACGTCAATAATGGAATAGTATTCCTTGAAGTTGTTTATCTGATGAGTGGTTGAACATAAGCTGCATAATGTAGAATATTTTATCTATAATAAAAAAGTCAGTGTCTGCCTCCAAGATTACATAAAAGCTACTTGGTGTACGAATATATATATTGATCAGTAATGTAAGATTAATGTATATAAGTGAAATATTCACGTCTTTTTTTCAATTATCCTTTGTCGCATGTGTATCTATAATATATTAATTTTTTTATATCGAAATTATACAAGTGTAGAGGCTTAAATCATTGATGTAGTATCATTTTGCAATTAATCTGAAAATTGTTAATTGTGGATACTGGAAGATATCTAGACGTAGTGGTCTATTGAAGTCTAAAGAAAATTATTTCAATCAGGTTTAAATAAACTTTGAAACTCTCGCTGAACTATGACGCAAGAACAATTGATGTTTTTCTATGAGTAGGTCACAGTTACTTGTAGTTATTTCGCTAGTAGTTCAAGTGGACATCAAGAATCTATGCTCTAAACCACGGTGTCTAGATTCTTCTTTCAGTTGATAGTGGGATTGATAGCCTACGATTTTTGTAGTGTTGGTAGTTGTTTAAGGTTATGTTCGACATACGGTATGATGTACGAAACCACTTGAATAATATCAACAGAATCTGTAGGACGATATTGCAGCAATAGTAGATCGTCACGAACTTAATTAACAATGTGCTGTTAGTTTGAAATACAAAAGAATCAGAGAGATATTGGAAACCAGTATGCTATTTTATTCTTAAAGTAGACTGAATCATGTCAAAAACTCCGAAATTTCGGACAAAATTGTGTATATTTAGATACCTATCTCAGTCAAAAAGAGGGATAAGTCAGTAGGTCTTTTAAAGGTTTGGTATATTTTCATGATCTTGATCTACCACTTTCTGAATGATCAAGAAATAATGGTGAAAGAAACAGATACCAACCAGATTCAAATTGCTCATCTAGAAATATTTTTTTGAATAACTGTTATACAATTTGAGTAGATCTACCATATATTTATCTACCATATACTGAATGATCAACATGTACCATGGTGTATGAAAGGAAACAAGCAGATCTATACTGCTCTTCCTGAAAGGTTCATCTCAATATCTTTTATAAAGTATGGGTAGATCTTGACATTGATCCACCATATACTGGATGATCAACATTAACCATGGTGCATGGAAATGATATAACAACTAGGACCATACTGCACATCTATCTAGAGATCTGATCTCTAGATAGAACTCTAGGTAGAACTGTTTAGATCTTTCTGGTGTCAATGAACCATTCAATGAATGGTCATTGTTGTATAGAGCAGATATAAAAACCAGATCAATACTAAATATCTGAAAACGATTACTTCGCTTACTATCATATAGTTTGGACTCTGGATCTTGATCTTTTATGTAACTTCGGTTCCATATGCATTGTAGAGTTATGGACCAACAAAGAGACAGTTGAACATGACCCTAATGAATATTCTGGAAATAACAGTTATAGAATGTGAGGAGATCTTCATCAAATTGATCTGGCTTATACTCTATAATCAACGCTTAGTATGAGGGATAATATAGGATGCCATAACAACAATCAGATCCTACATTAACTTGAAGTACCTTGTTCTGGAGGTACAATATGCTTCAGAGCAGCCTTATTGAATTTCTGACAGAGCTTTTTCGATAACCTCACAGTCAACCTTGAACTTCCATTGGCGTATGTTCATACTGAGTCTTGAACATATTTGGAACGTATTTGGAAAAACTATAAACACCAAATCTCTTGGAAGTTTCAAAATATTGAACTTCTGATCTAGATTTACCATGTCTTAGACTCTTGGTGGTTCGTATGTCGTATTGTATGTCATATTTCAAAGTTGAGTTTATTGATGTTGACTATTTTTAGTGTAAATATGTTTTGTTGTCTAAGTTAATTAATATCAGATCACGGCATATCTGCAAAGTTTAGCAAAATATGCAATAAGGGTGGGAGTGGGTAAAATAATTACGGATATGTATAGGATATGGTCGTTTAAATTATCTTCTAGTTGCAGTAGACTTCTACTTATTTCCCATCATTCCTGAAATGAATCACAATTTTTTCTCATCAAATCGCCTGGTGTACTTGAAATGGTCGTTGGGCTTATAAGTCCATTATCATATAACAGTATTTTATGCAATGAGTGGAAGATTTGTTCACTGTTCAGAATTAAATCAAAGACTCAAAGCTTCTTATATACTAAACCAAATCACTGTGTGTCTATCTATTCAGGTTGTTATCTATCGATTAATAATGTACTCCTTGCCCAAATTTCAATGAGAAAATAGAAAATGTAGAAATTTGCTTGAAGATTTGAAATTTCGAAACTAGATATGTCTTTTGGTCTCATAATTTTTTCAGAATTTTGATAGAAACAATACATTATTAATCGATATGATATTTCTTCTTGTTGTATTCTTAATGTTGATGTAAGTTCGGAAAAAGCAAGTCATATGAAGGTTGTATGTAGAAATAGAAACCTGAGCAATGAATTATTTAGATCAAGCGTATTGTATAGGGTTATGTCAATGGAAAAATAAACTGGTATAATGAATTTTGAATATTTTTTCACACATTTTCGAGGTTATCTTCTTCCAATTAGGATTCCCAAGGGAAATCCAATGTACTAGCTACTAGGCTTTTTGCCCAATTCCAGTCGGCTACAGATATGAAGAATTAAAAAATTTCAGAAACAAAACGAAGACTATAATAAATATTACATCAGTTTCTCCATTAAAACTTGGTGAAAAACGATCTGTACTCATCTGAAGAAAAATTTAGTAAGTAATGGTTAAATTAATACAAGAAGGTTCCCCTTCTTGGTATGTTTTGTATTTTCAGATAGTTATTCTTATTGAAAACATAAACGAAACACTGTTGATAAATAATGAATACTTTTCATAGTAGATTGAAGCATTGATGCATGACACATGTTCCTAAGTATTACATTATAATCACCATTCTGAAGATGAGTTCAAACTTCGAAACATCGTCTAATCTCTATTTCGCTCCTGAAATTCCTTCGAAACATTCAAACCTTCCAGTGGACTAGAGATTGCGAGCATCATTCAAGTGCAACTAAAAGCTGAACTTTGCTCGAGCCCTATACTCTGTTATCCTCAGACTGGAGGATTTTTTGTGCTGGACTCCGATGCTAGCAATATGGGCATTGGATCAGTCTTATCCCAAGTACAAGACGGCGAGGAGATGGACATCGAATATCGATATAACATCAAATTTTCAGTAAGCCAGAAAGGAATTATTAGCTCTAGTGAAATCTATAGAGAATTTCCATAAGTACCTTTACGGGAAGAGATTTTCAGTTCTGACTGACCATGCATCACTTAAGTGGTTACTTCAGATGAAGATTCCTGAGGGTTAAATAGCAAGGTGGATTGAGAGAGTGCAACAATATGACTTCAAGAACGAGCATCGTCGTGGCAGAATCCACAACAATGCTGATGCTTTGTCCAGAAGACCTTGCAATGAAGATTGTTGTCATTGCAAGAAGATCGAATAGCAGGCAGGCATTATAGACGTGAGAAGAGTTACAACTTTGTTTCGAGAAGGATGGGCTACAGCTGAATTGATCGACCTACAGCATCAAGATCCTGACCTAAGACCCCTTCTCACATGAAAGACTGAACACCAAAGACCAACATGGAAAGATATATCTACCATTGAAGCGGTTAAGAAGGCCTTATTGGCTAAATGGGTTTCCTTAGTTCGTGAAAATGGTTTGCTTAAACGAAAATGGGAAAGCCCGGATGGTAGAAAAGTGAAAACACTGCAGGTGGTACCAATATCCAGAGTGGATGAGTTGGTTCAAGAGATGCTGGGAGGCCTACTGATGCTGGTGGATTCGATTCCTACAGTGTTGTTGGGATCGGAACCTGTAGCTCCAACACAGTGCTTATGAAAGGAAAATTGCATTCATCAGCATGATTTGAAATGAAAAAAAAATTTAACTAAATAATAAATTGTCGAAAGAATTATGAAGGTTGCAAAATGCATAAAATGATGCAGAATATAATCTTCTGGTGTTTAAATTAAAATTTCTGAATGAAGAGTGTACAACAGTTTGAAGAAAAATTTCATGCCCATAAAGACAAAATTATTCAGAAATTTACTTTCGTATTATTCTCAAGCAAAATCAGAAACAGAAAAGGCTTTTTGGAAAAAACTTCTCAAGTACCAATGCATTAATAAAGTGAGAAAAAAGAAAAGTGATATCCCTTAAAAATATATTTATAAGTATAAGAAATTGTGATTCTGTTTGTCCACCACAATCTCAAAAATAACTAATTTTTTCGACAGCTTTTCAAGAAACTATCACAAACTGTAGCTCCATACAGTACTTATAAAGGGAAAATTGCATTAATCGGCGTGCATTGAAATGAGAAACAATTTAATTTAGAAAAATTTATGCCAATAAAAACAGAATGATTCAGATATTTTCTTTCGTGTTATTTTCAAGCAGAATCACAGTCGAAAGGCATCTTCTTTTGAAACAAATTCTCAAGTATCAATGTGTTGATAAAGTAAAAAAAGAAAAATGATATCCCTCAAAAAATCATTTTTACAAGACAGGAAAATCGCATTAATAGACATGCTTTGAAATGAAAAAAAATTAATTAAATAATAAATTGTCGAAAAAATTATAAAGGATGCAATATGAATCAATTGATGCAAAATATAATCTTCTGATGTCAAAATTGAAACATTTTTGGATGATGAATGTACAGACCGTTTGAAAAAAAATTTGGTGCCAAAGAAGACAAAATGATTCAGATATTTTCTTCCGTGCTACTTGAAGGAAAATCACAAAAAAAGGCATCTTCTTTTGAAACAATTCTTCAAGTATTAATAAAGTATGGAAAAAAAAAATGATATCCCTTAGAAAATCATTTTTACAAGTGTAAGAAATTGTGATTCTGTTTGTCCATAACAATCTCAAAAATAGCAAATTTCTCGACAGGTCTTCCAAAAATTATTTTCGTTTTGTTATGCAGTTTATGAAGGTTCCCATATTTATTTCGTAAATACCTAAAATTATAACAGCCAAACCTCTGGTTTCTTCACGCAAAGTGTTGGGTTGGTAACGATATGAAGATATAGATATCTCTCAATCTTCCACACTGTTAAAGATGAACAATAGCCGAAGGTTCCACTTGGAGAGCAATAATAGGCTGATGACCAGACTATTGATTTATTCCGAGAGTGAAAAAAGTGAGATCCTCATCTACAGTCTAATTTATATTCAAGCGAATATTTTGTTTTATACATATTTTATACTGAATTCGGTCGGTACTTTGGGTGCGGCAAATTTGAATTCATACCGACGATCTGGCTGAATCACTGCAAAAAGTGGGCGGCGAACGAAACAACTTAAACCGTGAAAATTCTCTAGAAATTGTGATAGGTACTTATCTGCATTTCAAATTTCAAGAATATCTCGTCATATGTGTTCAAATTGTGGGTACAGGCTGTCCGAGCGTTGCGTTACATGTTGCTGGTTATATTTCCAAAATTTTTTAATACTGAAACTAAATTAGCTTGAAATTTTGTTATACAGGGTGATTCTGATGATTCTAATCGGTTTCTAGCACTTGGTGGGACGTTTTTAAAGATCATTCATTAATCGATTAGCGATACTCGATGGAAATCTGAATACATCACTACATAGTATAAAACAAAGTCGTTTTCTCTGTCTCTTGTCCCTATGTATGCTTAAATCTTTCAAAAACTACGCAACGGATTTCGATGCGGTTTTTTTAATAGATAGAGTGATTGAAGAGGAAGGTTTATATGTATAAAAACATCCATTAAATAGTGGAGAAATACTGTTATTATTGAGGTTTCTAATGTAATGTCGTAAATAATTGCATTTTTTCCGCTCACATTGCAAACGCTGGCTGAACCCTACGAGATTTATCAAAATAATGTACTAAGTATTGTACACATTGAAAAGGTCTACAGAAAACTCCGCCATGGTATATGTCTATCTCTTATGGATATACCACAATAAAATTTTTTTGTCCTTTACTTTTTACGACAAATAATGGCTAATTTTCGAAGCGATTTTAACCAATACATCATTAATCCTTTTCCAATTGAAAACCTTGAATACATTGTTGATTTAATATAGATCTATATGGCCCTTTACAGCATATGATTTTAATGAATATTTTCGAAGATATTGCAGATTTATAGAGAAAGTGAAATTGTTTTATGCTACACCGAAGTGTTTGAAAATTCCTTTATTCATTACAATTCTCGATATCACGACACTTATTTGTGTCTTCTTCAGGAGAAAAAATAGCAGCAAAGTAATGACTACAATGATAAATGTCAATATTTATGAAATAAAATTACTTACAATTAGAGTTTATGCAGTTAAGATAACTAACATTTTTATATAACCAACTTCTCTAATTTTGTTGCCACTTATTCGAGTGAATAGTGAATAAGTGGCAACAAAATGAGAGACTCACTTTACAATGACAAATCTCACATTCACTTGGCTGTTTCGGGCTGATCATCTGTTATCGAGAGTTCAATACAACTGTATTTAACACTTTGTTTCGCGTGTCCATTGTATTGAACTTATGACAATTGTTGATTGAAATGGAACATACGTAATCAAATTAATGGTCACAAGATTAAAAACTTAAAATAGATCCACGATTCAAGAAAATTAATATATTTAAATATTGTCCACTTAAAATATAGAATTATCGAAAAATAAATAAAATTAAATAGTTTATTATGAATTGGAGGTAATAAACTCTCCAATGCTTAATTTTAAACCCTGGTATAATCATTTTCCCAATTTTGAACTAAATACTCATACACCTGATGAAGATTTTGATTGCCGAAACGCAACCATAGTGAAAAATTATTATTTTTAGATATTCTCAAATGTATTATATAGATAATCGGTTACGAGCTCGAAGTGTATTCCCATTGTATTGAAAAATTTTGTGAAATTTACTCAAATGTTTGCAATAATTATACAATACAGGGTGATTCACTCAAAATCTTCCTATCTTATAGTTTCAAATAACGAATAAAAGGATGATATATTTCAGAAGATATTTGAGTTGCTTTGGTGTTGACATTTATCCTTCATAATAGCTTTCATTTTTAACATCCGATTTATCACCCTAAAATTATCACCAAATAAATCAGTATTTTCAGTTATTGTTCAGGAAAAATTTCATGAAAACTTTTTTTTTAATCTTACGTTATATTTTTGTGTTAGAAAATACACTCGGTTTTTTTAATCGGTCAGGTGATACAAAAATATTACAGTGCGAAATAAAAACTGTTCAAAAAGCTTAGCAACAATATAGAAATTGATGAAACTCTAATGCCAATTTGTTCACTAACAAAGTTATATCATTTCGATAAATATTGTAAAAACGTAACTATTGTTTCGTCTTTACATCGACATCATCAGGTGTGTATTGTTTACGAATTCAATACGAAAGAAATGAAACGAGTTTATACAGTCACATATAGTTGAAATAAAGAAAATAAAGGAAATTTTTACAAAAATAAAATAAAACATACAACAAATTTGTAACAAGTATTACCAACATAATATACGAGTCAAATGACACAATCTCATTTCATTTAAAAACTTCCTCCTACTCGAAATAATTCCAATTAAATTAAACTTTTCTTCTTTTCATTATTTCAGTGAATTTTTAAGATTTATCATTCAGGAGTATTTCAATATTTCTCAATTTGTCTCTCCATATATGCCTGATATATGTAAATAAATATAAATTAGCATACAACAAGCTTTTAAGTTACAGCTCTTAAAATGTCAGAAATACCTCAAGTGACCCAAAATAATTCAGAAGAAGCACACATAGTTCATCCATAATTCACGTTTTCATAAATTTAAATAACAATACGTGAATATCAATCCAAATAAGTAAGCACTCTTTTAGCTTCAACCAACTCGACCACAAACTAATGAAGGCAAAATCCTTTCTCTTTGGAGGTCAAAAAACTCTGGCAAAGATGGATGGTATATTTATATTTTGACACCTTCCTTTTCTGCTTATAGAATCGCAAACATTATTTCCAATGCAGAATAATTAACATGTTCAACAAATGTTGTGTATTTACTGCTTTCACTGAGTGTGCGAATCAAATTTAGGCATAAGCAGCATATACAGAACTAATATCGTATTCATGAAGGTTTAAATATCGTAAAATCAGCTATATCAATGAAAATCAAAATTCGTATCGAATTAAAATCATTCTCCATATATGAGTTCTCTCAATAATTGATCATCAGGGTTCCACTTGTGCCTAAAACTATGGAGTGAGATTTTTAAACGTTCAGGGATTATCTCAAAACAATTCATTATTTGCTGAAATGTCTTTATTGGTCCACTCGTATCATATTCTTGGAATATTTGCCGCATACATAAATAATATTATCATCAGCGAATAAACCTTTAGATCATTCTACACATGATAACAATAACCTACCTAAAACAGATCCTTGTGGTGCTCCAAAATTAATTTTTGTGCTATCCGACAATATGCCATTGAACTTTTTGTGTTCGAGAATCCAAAAGATCTGAAACAATTAACAACTACTCCACAAAAATCAATTTCATTCGATTTTTTCTAGAAGAATGATCTACATAATGTTTCAAAGCTCTTTTTCAAAGATTCTCGAATTTCTTGATCAATTGAAAACATTATTACCAGCGACTAACGTATAGAGCATTTTTTCACATGACAACAATTAGGTGCTCAAAACAGTTCCTTGAGACAGTCCAAAATCAATATCGTGGCTATCCAACACCATTTCATTGAGCTTTTTGTGCTCTATCATCAAAATAGACCAGAAACAATTATTAACTACTTCATCAAAGTCAATTTCATTCGATTTATTTCAATAATAATGATCTACATAAAGTTTCAAAGCTCTTTTGAAATATTATACCCCTGCAGTAGATATTACACTGAGAATCTCGAATTTCACACTATAATCAGCGAATAAACATATAGAGCATTTTTCCACATGAGGACAATGAGGTACCCAAAACAGTTCCTTGAGGTACACCAAAGTCAATTTCTGTGCTATCCAGCACCATGCCATCGAACTTTTTGTGTCCGAGAATACAAATAGATCTGAAACAATTATCGACTGCCCCATCAAATTGTTCAATTTCATTTGATTTTTTCAATTATAATAACCTACATATAACTTCGAAGGTCTTTCGAAATATCGTACTACTACAGTAGATATTTCCTTAGGAATCACGAATTTCTTGTTCAATTGAACACATTATTACCAGTGATTAACGTATAGTGCATTTTTCCATATGAGATCAATAAAGTACCCAAAACAGTTCCTTGCGGTACTCCAAAACCAAATTATTTGCTATCCTATACCATGCTATTGAAATTTTTGTGTCGTAGAATCCAAATAGATCTGAAACAATTATCAACTACCCCATCCAAGTCAATTTCATTTAATATTTTCAACAATATTGTTCTATATATAATTTCAAATTTCTCTTGAAATGTTATAATACTACAGTAGATATTTTACAGAGAATCTCAAATTTCTTGATACATTGAACACATTATTATCAGCGAAAAAACGTACAGGACATTTCTCCACATGAGAACAATAAGGTAACCAGAACAGTTCCTTGTGGTACTCCAAAATGAATGTCTGTGTTATTCGACACCATTCCATTGAACTTTTTGTGTTCGAGAATCCAAATAGATCTTAACCAATTATAAACTTCTCCATTAAAGATTTTTTTTTGTTTTTTCGATAATAATGATCTACATAAAGTTTGAAAGCTCTCTTAAAATCCCAAATTCCGTAGCAGTTAAAATGAAAAAGGATGAATACACTTGGTGTCAAAAACTTAAAATCATATTTTCACCTTATGTTCACATAAAAGGAATAACAAATAAAATACACAATAATATTGATCTAGGTGTGTTGTTACATGCTTGGCGCCATTTATGTGTGAAATACAAATATTGGTTTCAACTTAATATCACAGGTGTTGTTTGATTAGTCATATTTGGCAATATTTGGAGATTCTAAAATATATTTTACAGCTAGTGAATTTAAAATAAACATTCTTTCCATTCAGTTTATCTGACAATGTTTTTCGTTTAGGATATTTGTGGTTAGTTTGATCATATAACATAAAATATTTCGAGTAACCGACAACTATAAATGAATTCTAAGAACCACAAATGAGCAAGAACATACATTTCGAAATATCTAAATTATGCTGTAAATTCCATTTTATCAAAACAAATTTATACCGATTTCACAATTCGAGTTATTCGAATGTACCACATCAAAAATAATGAGCTTATAAGAAGAGGAATGTTTTCTACAATTAATTTGCAAGCTATAAAACATTCAAAATCAAATTCATAATTTTCAGAAAAGAAAAATATAAATGAATACTAGTTATTGGAAAAATGGTGAAGTTGCTTGCTTTATTTAGTTTTAATTTAATTTTTCATTGAAAATTTATTTGCGCTTGACATTCCATCTCTGAATCTGGAAAGTTGATAATGATTTTAATTAGTAAATCAAAATTTATAGTGAATTCTCCATCGAACTTTCATGCAAAATAGCAGTTTTATCTCATGCAACGTTTTGTATAAATGGTGGATGCGCCGTCGAATGTTCCTTGTAAAATTCAAAACTAGATGCTTTCCCAATTGATTTTTCCTAATAATTCAAGTAACTTCATCTATTTTCCAAGTGGAATCACATTTTTCTCCACACTGAAGAACAAATAGAGGTCCGTTTCGCTTTATTTTTGATATACAATGATTTTTTTTGAGTTCTCGGTAAGACAGATTATTATTATAGTTTGAACTATTTTTCAATGAAAAATCAATTATAGACTGTTACTTTCACAATTATCGTGTTCCAAACTGTAAGAATGTGAATAACTCTACAGATACGCGTCTTTTAACATTATTCCTCATATTTTCACTTGTCTGTTCAAAAAAACTAAAATATCTGGATATATTTATACATATCACAATAAAATAGCATACCATAAAAACATTAATCTTCCATTTAAAACAAGAAATATATAATATGATAATTTCTATGGTCGCATTTCAAATAAACATCAATATTCAGTGCATTTGATTGAAATATTGTGAGAAAAAACTTCCTGTTTAGAATTTGAGTAAACCATAGAAATTAAATACACATTCAAACATTGAACAGATTATGAAATGTCAATCAATATTACCGACCAAACTTCCTTTCCTCAACCTCATTATCTACAACTTCCTTTAAGTCTAAAAAATCCACGTATGTTTCATTTTCCTACAAAGTTAACGAAGTATAAACTAAATTCTATGAAATGTATTCAAGAACTCACCGAAAAAATGATGAAACATTGATAAGAAAATTGAAGTTGTATGAAATGAAGGAGATAATTCAAAAATAAAATATGTATGGAACATTTATGTAGTTATGTAGATATTATTTCATTTTAAGGTATGTAATACTACTACTTTTTAAATCTCTCTATTTAATTATTTTTCACACTATTCAACATACTTAAAATTATGTGCAATAGTTTTTTACTTGTTTAGGGTTATATCAAAATTTTCTCATTAAAAATTATTGAAGTTTTCGAATGATTCTCAAAATTCAAAATACATTTCAGCTAAAATTATTATCATCGACAACGTATCTCCGAAAAAATAGAAAACAAATTGAATACGTTGTTCAATTCGTCATATTACGTAATATCAGAAATTTTAAAAAAAATTTTATTGAACAGAAATGTTGATTTTAAAGAATTTTATGAACTTCAACAGTTGCAGGTCTAAAAACATATATCCAAATATTCAGTTCAAATATTTATCCATGAAATAACATAGCATATTTTAAAATTTTCAGAATCAATAAATGAATCTAGGTCACTATTTTACATACCTACCTACAAATTTCTTCCAGTGAAATAATTTCGAATACTTCGTTAAAAATTTATGTTCAAATTGAGATCGAAATAATCATACCGAAAATTTTATTCGATTTCACGATTTTCAAATGGAATTTCATATCAATATCTTGAAGAATCTTGATCGGAACGTAAACCATAAACATGCATTATTTCAATCATAAATTAACGACTTTATAACCAACAATCAACATTAAAACTAACGTAATTCCTTCTAGAAATGTTGTTCGTTTTCAGTTCTGAAATTAAAATAGAACACGTACAAATAATAGAGGTGCAGTTCATATCTAAATCACCGGATATAGCCTTATCAATATTACAAAGCCACCAGTGCTTGAACCATGTTCAAAGAACGTTACCGGGTCAGGCAGCTGGAATATTGCAATAAACAAATGTTTGGCAACCTAATTGTCACATGTCCGACGTATTCGACCCACATGCCTGAAAAATTGATACAACCAGTGCCGATTACCGTGAAACCAGTGATAACACCGGAAGAAGTCATCAAGAAGCATCTGATGGAGGCGGAAAAACGAAGAACATCGCTGTTGGTGGACCAGCTACTCCTCGACATTCACAACTCGTTCCAGCATTCCACGGATTACAATTCCACAACCAGTGGAAGATCTTCGCAGAAGTACAGCAACGTGCAGTCACATGATCTGTACAAAAGAGGTAAATGATTTGACGTCGCGATTGTTTTGTTTAGATAATTTTCGGTCGATGTGTTTGACTAGCTGATAAGTGAAAATGTGCGACGTGTTTCGAAACGATACAGCGTGATCCAAGCGGAAAAAATGGTGATTTTTAGGTTAGATTCGATGAATTTAATTACCGGTAGGTTATAATAATGATAATAAAATTCGTCGAGAAACATTGTTAAATTACATTCAACAATTGATACAATAATTACAACTAAGAAGAATGCTCCAATGGGAATTAATTTATTTTTGAGTCTGATCTTCCTTTCAGCCCTCGAACAAAAACATTGGTTCAAGTTTACGTTTATATTCACAATAATATACAACTTTATCTGCGAAAAAAAATTTAGAGGTAATTCAAAAAGAACACGTCCACTGGAAGTTCGAAATAAAATTCGTTTATCTCAAATAATTCAATACCGTGGGTAAAAAGCCTTAATAAATTCTATTTGCTATTTAATTGGGGTTCAAGCAGAAGTTTCGATTCGGATTTTACATTAATATTTCCGATAAAATGAAATGTTAACACAATTTGAAATATCTGATTGAAATAGCTTTATTATCTTTCGGCGTGTAGTTGAATAATAGAAACTAAATGAAACAAAATAAATAATAGAATGAATGAAGATAGTTGAAAAAATGAATTGTTTTCTTAAATTTGGAATTTCTTAAATTTATCAAATTCCATTTATATTTTCATCGGTTTTTATGTCTTTGTCGTTGCAACTAAAATGTCGGCAGTAATTCATATAAATATAGATAAAAATTTTACTATATCTACGTGAACAGAAAAATAATCTTCATTATTCAACTTTAGAATTAATGGTTTCATTTTGATGAAGTTGGTTGATTGTTCGTTGATCTATTGGTGGAACATTAAAAACTTAATTAAGAAACTTACCCTGAGAAACTCAAACTGAGAAATCTCAGTATAAATTCTGAAAATGGGGTAACACCCTGAAACAATTGTCAAGTACTATAAAATTAAAAATTAACAAACTTGACTTAAGTTTCATTAAGTATATTGAAAACTGTACACGTGTTTCGGGTGGTTAAACCATTATCAAGAGTACTCAAACAGAATTATGTAGAATTTTTAATATATTCAGTGAAACTTAAGTCAAGTGTGTTAATTTTTAGTTTTATAGTTTTTAACATAATGTTTCATCAAGAGATGAGCGAAACCTCAGTGTCATTTATTAAAAATTGTCGAGTGTTTATTATAAATTTTGTGAAACCAAGCCAAGTGTTTTTATTCAATATATTTTCAGTTTATGAATGAAAATTTCTAGATATCAAACCCAGGCGATTTCTTCAAAATTTCGAAGTTTAATTCTATTGATCGAGAAATTTTCAACGATTAGTTAAAACTATCTATCATTTAGGTTAGTTTCTTATACTTTTGAAATAAAAATACAGTGAAATCGTATATTTTCATTTTAATAACCTGGTCCGTAATCACAAGATTAAAAGCCAAATAAAACATGAAAAATATCAATTATTCTTATCTCCAACAAAACGTCCAACAAAAATTCTAATAAAATGAGTTTTCTGGGAAGAACTCCCTTGTTATTTAACTATAAGTTAGACTACTTTTGTCCAACGTCTCTTCCGAATGAGGTTAGAAGTTGAGGGTATTCAATGCGTACATTTCGAAATAACCTGTCTTTTAAACTTGGCAATTTTCCATTTTATCATGAATACGTAAATTGACATTGAAGTAATTCAATTCTAAAGAAATCTGCTTCTTATTATTGATTTATTTGAGTGTGAATATTTCCTGAGCTGTCTCTTTGAATGGAAATATTTATAAGTCATATTATTTGAAGATTTGCAGGATTTGTCATCTCTAACAGTTCATCTTGGCGGTCAAATAGAGCGGGTCGGTATCAAGTTGGTTAGACGCCTGAAGCGCCGCGAGGCCCTACGGCGCCAACAAGAAGCTCAATGCGACGTCATCACCTGCCAGCTGAAGAAACGTGAGTATGCTACGTTGCCATTCTACACTCTGTAAAGAATATCTCTAATTTTATCAGACAGTGAATGTTTAACCAAACGGTGTTGAAGGGGCCATCGAAAATAATAGGTGGTTTTTTGAGGGTAGTTTTTTTAGAATCAAATGCATCATATTTGATTCACACTCAATTTGCATCATATATTCGAAATTTATATCGAAATTGATAACTTGGCCTTTTCCATTTACATTTTGAAGATATCTTCATGTAAATGTTGTTCGCGGCTCCGTATCAAATGGTCCATTCGGAAGGTCCAATTTTGCGTCACTTTCTCGAGCATTTCGGCCTGTATCCCACGAATTACACGTGTTATGGTATCCTGTAAGGCTTCAATCGTGTTCGGCTTGTCCGCATGCACTAACGACTTTACATAACCCCACACGAAATAATCCAGAGGCTTCAAATCGCATGATCTTGGCGGCCAATTCACAGGTTCATTTCGAGAGATAAACTGCTCACCAAATTCATCCTTCAACTTGTCTATTGTTTCACGAGCTGTGTGACATGTGGCACCGTCTTGATGAAACAACATGTCAACCAAGTTAAACTCTTCCATCTGGGGCAAAAAAAGTTGCGTATCATAGCTCGATATCCTTCGCCGTTGACGGTATCGTTTCTTCCAAGGTCATCTTTGAAGAAAAGTGGACCGATGCTTCCACCAGTCCATAAACCACACCAAACTGTCGATTTTTCGCGATACATCGCTAATTCTTGTATGGCATGTGGCTGTTCATCACTCCAGATGCGACAGTTTTGTTTATTTACATATCCGTTAGGCCAGAAATGAGCCTCATCGCTGAACACAATTTTTCGATAAAACAGCGGATTTTCATTAAGCTGTTAACAAAAAGGCTCATTAACAAAAAATTAGACGTTGAGGTAGGTCATTCGGCTTTAATTCATGCAGAAGTTGAATTTTAAAGGCTTTCAAACCTCAAACAAGTAAAATGTTCCATGTGGTTGAGTAAAGCATGCTTAATTGATGAGAACGGCGACGAATTGACATTTCACGATCCTCATTAACACTGTACACTACGGCTGCAATATTGTCTTCAGTACGAACTGTACGCATGCGAGACAATGGTTTAATGTCCAAAAAAGTAAACTTGCTGAGAAATTTGGTGATAACAGCACGAATTGTTGATTCACCAGGTCGATTATGACGACCATAATATGGTCGTAACAAACGATACACATTTTTCACAGAGCACGAATTTTGATAGTAAATTTCAACAATTTGCAATCGTTGCTCGTCTGTAAGTCTTTCAGTCTTTTCATGATGAAATGGCAGAGTATACTGAAAACTTTTCATTTTGACAGATGACATTTGGATGCCATTACCAACCAGTGCCGACAACCTGAAAAACATAACTCTAAAAAAATCACCCATTATATATCACGAATTGAATGACATTCGTCACCAATTTCCTGTACAATTTTTCGGTAAAACTTTCGACGCTCAAAACGTAAAAGCTTTTCCTATAGTAAACGAAAGTTTTTTCAACGACGGCAACGCCGCAACCGATCGATAATCCCTTATCCAAGTAGAAAGTGCTCCAATTTCCACGTCGCCGCTTTTTCTCCCTTTTCCGAGCGTGGCACGAAGGGAAAACGTAGTACAACGTTTCGAAAAAAATTCGTATACCCCTCAGTGATCTTGCTGACGGGATTCAATGCAGTTCCCTCATAGAGATGCACAATATATCATGTCCATATTATGAGTGCGTTTCTGAGTTCTATTATAAAGGCAGCGAGTGGCTCGAGCACTGGTAAGCACTTTGGAGTTTTTCAGAGGGAATATCTGCATTTTAATTCGTCCGAATTTCGAACCGAATGGTTTTCAAAATTGTCTTTGAGAAACCATACAACTTATTTTAACTTAATGGTATTTAGTTTTAGGGTTACTTGAATAAACGAATTATTATCTAGACTGTAAACTGACACTATAACCTATCATTTAAAAATTATATCCATTAATTATTTCATGTTGTAATTTAGGTTAAATTGTGACATATGGTATATAAAAACTTTAATGCAAAGTACCAAGTAAAACTTTCCACTATTTCATTCCAATACGAAAATTTTTCAATGTTTATATATATTTTCTTTAAATTTTTAATGAATTTTTTTATTTTATTAAAGTATAGGAATGCGATGAAAAATCATTCTACATATTTCAATTGATGTTTATATTATTCTGAGTAATACTCTTCGAAAACCTAAGAAAATTTTGTTTACAACATATCAATACTCAATGTTTTATGATAAATTTTCAAAATTAAGTTATCCTTACTAATATAATTTCTCTGATAAGGATTCTTCAGTAGTGTTTGTAGGCTAATGCTCCCATTCAAAACTTCCAATAAGTCCTTTTTTATTTTTGCTAATATTTATTTTTTCTTATGCTGATAGTGACAACTTCTCAATTGAAGTTTCAGTTTCATTCTCGGTGTTTTTAATTTATTGCTAATAGACTAATATTTCCACTAGAAAGTTGTAAAATTAATTCAAGCTAATGGGTTTAAATTTATTAATAATAATCAGTATAATATATCGATGTTATTTGTACTCACCGAATTATATTTAAGATGAGTCTAGTTACAGTTTTAATGGAGGAGGAGAAAGATCATGTCTAATAATAATTTTCAATTGTGTTAGAAATGTTAGGCTCAATATTTCACATCTATACCATAAAACTATATTTTCATATCTCTTGTAAACTATACACGATATCTTACGATAGGGATTGTACATCATTTTCGTCAATTTTGCGTTATATTTTGCTGATCTTCCATTTAGCTTTCTAATGAAAAAAATTTCATAGTTTGAAATTTATTTGATAAATCATCGTATCACTGCGGAACCAAGAGCAAATAACCAACTCCGATATAAAATATTCTATTGAAAAAACGTCTAGGCATATCCATAGAATTTTCCCCAGAAGACTTTGTTTTTCGTCTTTTCCAGATTAGGACTTTTTTTTCTGTCTGAAATATTGAGTATGCAAAGAATAAAAACAACAAGCTGAATGAGCTGAAAGTCGTGATGGCCTCAGACAAAACGTCATATATAGTATAACATCGTACAAACGCAAAAACTTAGCAAATTCATACGTTTGAAAGTCGTCGAAGATATCTTCAATAACTGTCAAACAAAACAGATATAAGGATGCCAACTTATGATTGATCTTTTTTCAACAGCAGGAGAGACCAGAAGCAGTTTGACCATTGCATATGGTCTCAGGAAGGATGTGCACAAGAACAAAATGAAGGAACTAAGAACCAGCACAATGATAGTAAATTTCCATGAATCTAAATCACAACCACAAAACTTAAGGAATCAACACTTGAGGAGATAAATCCAATCAGAGTCTTTGAATGTCAATCTTCATTTGGTGAAAGACGATCATGAATGAATTCATATCAGAATTGTATTTCATGTAGGTTTACCCCAACTAATTCTGGTTTCCAAGTCGAATACCATTTTTTATTTGGCGTTGTAACATTACCAGGTGATCTCAACCTTTTAGAATTGGAATTAACTCGAATTAGAAGACATACCATGCCATGAGACAAGGAGATTTGAAAAAGTAATTCTTGGATTTATTAAAAAGCTTCAATAACGCTTTCAACTGAATTTGATGCAAGAAAATTCTGATAAAACTAAACCTACTTGATGTTATGCAGGAAAGCGACGAATCTTGCCTTGAGTAGTAGGTAAAATTACGGAGATTCCTTTGGTGAAGATATTAGCAACTCAATTAATCTAGACTCAAGTTTTGCGTTGGTTGTTTTATTGGAGCAAACCACTCAGTACTCCACACTCCCAGTATATCACTAGTTATATTGGAAAAAAACAATTTGAAGAAAAGATTATTGTAAATTAATCGAAAACTAAAAAACATCCTATTGAACCACTGGTGAAATCAGTAGAGAAACGAATCGTTGAAGAAAAGCAACTGGAACATGAACTGGTGGAATCTGAGTTCGCAAATAAAGGCACTTAGAAAAAGGTCTAAAAAGAGCAACGAGTCTCGATATCTAAATATTTTCCCAACAGCAATTCTCAATTAGAAATGACATTCTGATAACAAGTACCATACTTCGAAAACCAACGAACATCGTAGATTAAAATAGAAATAATGCATTATGGCATAATAATCAGTTACAAATGTATCGTGAATATAATCAGCTCTGTGACATGCTATATCGAGGAAGATTGAACGATATGAACTGTTTAACACATTTATCGAATGTAAAGCTAATAACAAAACAAATGGAAACAAACGAGTCGAGGGTGGAATTCTTGGTTACATTCGATCTGAAGTGTAGTCTCAGTGCTTCTGGAAAGCACTCCCCAGGGCGAAACTGTAAGGAAATACATGTTTCTGGTATTATTTCAAGCTTTGTTACGAGGATATCATTAGTGCCTACGCTGAATTAGAAGCTGCTATAATAATAATTGATCCATTAGTTTGTTCGAGGAGTCTAATTATCTCTTGGGAAAAATAATAAGCGAATAGTCGGTTTTCCACTTATGAAATTAGAACATTTTCTTCCATAATAACTGTGAAAGGGAACGAATTCTATATTCATCGTGCTCATATCATCGCTCTAGTAAATATTCAATATTAAAAGTACACTATAACTTTCTTTCGATAATTATTTACGAATTATTGGAAAGAATACTAAAGCAGATCTGGCTGTGTTGGAATTCATTTCCTTATAATTGAATATAACTTAAATTCAAACACTTGAACTTATGATTTACACTTTATTGACTACATATCATGACGCGTTTCGTCGTTACAAACGACTTCTTCAGATGCTTACAGAATAATAACAACATTTTGAAAAATACAGGTATATATATCAGGGAATTTTGGTGTTCTATGGTTTTGGTTTTACCTAAGATATTCCATTCTGAGAAATAATTTCTATTACCTGAAAAGGTTTAACAAGGGTGAATTGTTTTAATTCTATCTGTTCATTGAGCAAGTTTCCAGAATTTTTATGTCGATTTATTTCCACTACTTCCCAATAATCTAATTGACTACTTCTCTCTATATTGTGTAGAATTTTGAAATTCGTATCAAAAGTATGGTTTTCTGTTAATAAATGGTTAGCATAATTCGAATTACTTTTATTATGGGCGAAGCTATATTTATGTTCCTGTGTTCTAGTACCGAAATTTCTACTAGTTTTACCTATATATATACCGGGACATGTTCCACAATTCAATTTGAAATTGAAACACAAAATGGCAGCTTTCAATAGTTTGATACATCGATTAGTAACAATTCCTCTTTCTAGAACCAATTTCAACACCGAGAAAAATTTAATCAAGCAAATAGCCGTGAATAATAATTATAATCCTAAAATAATAGATAATATGATATTAAAGAAAAACTTCAAAAAGGCGATTGGTTTGGTTTATCCTCTGGTCGAAAACAATATCAACTATAACAGTCTTACATACATCGGTAAGTCCAGTGAAAAACTCAAATCTCTTCTTTTTAAGTATAACATCAACATTGCTTGCCGTACTGGAAATAACTTAGGAAAACATATCAAAAATAACAAATCTAAGGTCAACAAAATAAAAAATCAGGTGTATATAAAATTAACTGTAGTAGTTGTGATAAGTTTTATATTGGTAGAACGTTTAGAAGTTTTCAAATAAGAATTTCGGAACATAAACGTAGCTTTGATAATCAGAAGACAGATTCTCATTATGCAAATCATTTGATTAATGAAAATCATATATTCAATTCCGATTTTGAAATTTTGAATACCGCAAACAAGGGAATGAAGCTTAATTTGTTAGAATCACTTCAAATTAATAAATACAAATATTCTGGCAACCTTTTGAACAGCCAAATCGATCATACCTCAAGCCTCCTTCTTAATCTTTTCAAAATTACTTTGTTTACTATATAATAGTTCAGCATGAATTGATCCCTTCTACCTGTTTTCTCTGTATTCATAATTTAAGTTTATATATTGTATGTATTCGAGAAATTGTCATTAGTCTGCACGTAGCATTTGAAAAAGGTGAATCTCATCGAAACGTACGTCATTCTTTTTAATACATGTTTGAATCAGTTTAACAATCGTTTTATTTTGTTTCTGTTTCATATAGCCAACTCTGCTATAATATTCTTTCGAATAATTCGGAAAAATTATCGCAAGAAAGTATATTATACTTTCAATATAATGGGGTAAAATCGTTTAAAAGTTATGTGCGTACATACATCCCAGCTCTTCATATTAATTTATATAGATTTCTACTATATTGAGGTGAGTTTTCTCAGAAAAATATATAGATTAGAAAAACTTGAATACTTCAAGGTAGTGTTGGTATCAAAAAATCTGGGAGTTGAGATACTTTCAAATAACCCTTTACAAATGCTGTTCATTGTCTACATAATGCAATATAATTATGAATGTTGGACATCATAAGCCTCTGGAACTTTGAGCGAAGAATTTCGATTGTAGTACGAAGAGCTTGAATACAACGAAAGCGGTTCAAATTCCCTGAATTAACAAGTCTATTAAACTTACAACTACTTCAAAGTTTTATGAGGTGACAGGACATTGATTTATCGGTCTCTGCCGTTCTCTTGTTCAATCACATTTCTCAGCGAAGTTAATTTGAATGTGCTTCAACTGAGTAAAGTGAACCCCAAAGTGATGAATTTCGAGGTAACTTTATAAAATGGTTATTTGCTCTTTTGTGCTTGTATAAACGAAACTTATTAATCAATTCGGCAATATTTCTCTATCATTTCTTCGCAGAATGTGCAATATTTGAAATCGGAGATGAAGGAACCACCAATTTTATGTTTGAAAGAGAACTAGGTCAATATTTCATAGGGACGTTTGCCAAATTCAGCTGGCTATTTTATTATGAATCCCATTGTAAGTTCCAAACCAGAAAAGATTATGGCATTACTGAAAACTCAATCGTATAATTTTCAAAAAGTTTAAAAATTCCATAGCTTTATTGACAAAAAAGAAAGAGAGAATAATCCTCAGGCAACCCCAAATTGGGCAGTTATTCATTCAGAAATTCAGAAATATTCGAATTGAAAATCTGAACGACGCCTAAATCTACGAAAATGATTTTCTAAACAGTTTTGGCATTTCTTGGTGATGTTGAACCAAACAAATATTATTTCTAATCGCTTCCATTACACACTGTATAATCAACAGTAAATACAGACCTGCCACCAATAAATCTTGTCTGTTTGCAAACATCAAAATAGCTGCAAGAAAAATACTTATCTCAAATGAAAATGTTGCACTGAGAAAGACGAATTTCATTTGAAAAAACTTGAGGTTTTCGAAGAAGAATATATCGTGTCACATAAGGCTACATTTTTCCTAAAAGCTGTGTAATTTCGTGAATTTTAAATACTAACAATATCTGTTAGAGTTCGAGTATCTCTAGTAAGGAAAATTGTAGTATCTGAAACATTTAAAGACTTTCTCATCGCCTTCGGTTTCAAATTTCAACTTGGATGTTCGTGAAAGTCGATCTCTGAAGTTTTGAAAAAATGTGAATGTACTTGTGAGTTGTTGTTGCTGCTGCCATCTAGCGAGTAGTGAGACGAAATCGGTGCACTACAAGTGTTCAAAATTTTTGTTAATAAAGGAGTAATTCGATTCAGATTCTGTGTCTTATATTTTCTCAACTTTACAGTCCTGCCAAATACCACAGAAGACATGTGCTTCACGGTGAACCCCCAGCCAAGCGAATCAGGGTTTTCGCAATGGGTGGCAGCCATGAAGATGGTAGCTCAACTACCAGGTGGTATCCCGCCAGAATTTCGCAGAAGACTCTGGCTCACGATGGCAGAGAAACATCTTACTTCGAAAGGGGTGAGTATGCTATCAAGTACCCCATTTTTTCATAAAGATATGCAGAAAATATACCAAGACATTCCTAGATAATTCGTTAGCCTAGGGGGAGACAAACAAAGAAATAACAAGATAAAATAAATAAATACTTGGGAAAAGCATACGAGTATCCATACTAAATTTTTTATTCTGTTTTAATTGTTATAATTTTTCGTTACTTTAGCATCTGACACCTTACTGTTTTTCAATGCTATTTGTACTAGATGGTACAAAATTTTGAGTGTGCTAATATTTTCGAAATAATATAAAAAAATATAAACAAATCTTGAAGGAACATAAAAAGACTGCGACGAGACCTCATTGAAAAAAATCAACGTCGATTTATTTTCACTACAAATAATAAGAAAGCGGTTCAACGAGATTTTATATCGATGAACAAATAATTGCATTTTCCGAGTACTAAATATTTTATCGATTTTTTCCATAAATTATTCTGTGTTTATATTGGAACGTTAAGAGAATATTGTTTCTTGTCTCAACAAGCTAAGGAAACGAAAAGAATAAATTCATTTGAAACTTCTGTGATTATTCAATTCAGTATTAATTACTCTAATCCAAACTAAGCTTCACTTTACCAGTTTGTAAATACCCCGAGGGAATGTTCCCGGAGTATTCTGAGAAAATATTTGCTCTTTGATGCTCTCAGACTTTTCTGCCTGTTGGTATCTATAACCCTCGAGTTGTAAGTGTATCTGTTAAAATATTCATGGGAGCCTTTTGGAGAAACGACATATTTATGTTATCATGTTTTGAAGAAATATTTTTCTTAACATAAAGTGGAAATTGGATATAACAAAGTCGTTGAAGTGATTCTTTCACTTCTGACTTTTTCGAGTGGAAACACTTAAAAAATTTCGCGTAATCATACAAAACATGATGTTAACTGAGGGTTTGATTCAAAACTTCGAAATATTTCGAATAGAACATACACCGCTGTTCATTTTATTTTGGAAATCATCAGGGAGTTCAGGCATTTTGGAATTGAGTTTCGATGCTTTTTTAGGTCTGCACTGAGTTTTATTGAGGTGTGGATTTATATCCTTTGACTGTTCATCTTTTTTTTGCCTCTTTTCTACGATGTTATTAGTAATTTTTCTTCACATATTATGATTTATTGCTTTTTTTCAGCTCTTCCTCTTGTTCTCTTGAAAACTTTTCTCTTCTGTCAATCTCTTCCTGATGTTCTGGGCATAATCTCTGTTGTTCTTCTTATAAGATTATTCTTATAAGTTCCCATATTTTTAAGCATCTCCTTTCTTTTCTCTTTTATCATGTCCGTGAGTTTTTCGATTTTCAGTTCTTCATGCAGATTCTGGTTGGGTAAATATCTTGGTTGCTCCTACGGCTGTGCGTACTATTATATTCAGAGTACCTTGGAGTCTCTCAATTTGTGCGATGTGCATTTCCCAAATTACGGCTCCATAAAGGGGCCCTGGTGTAATGATCGTTTTTATTATCTCAATTTTGTTTTCGTTTCACATCCTGCTCTTTTTGTTCAAAAGAGGGTACAGGTAGGCATGCATCTGTCTTGTTTTCTTGAGATTCTCAGAAATGTGTACTCTTTATGTGAAGTTTTCGTCCAGATATACTCCTAAGTACTTCGCATTTTTATTCCACTGGATAGAGTGACCGTTGAAGATTATTTTCGGTGGTTTCTTTTTCCTCTTTTGTGATCAAAGTAAACAATAACTGTCTTGTTTGGGTTCATTGTGATTCTCCATTTTTCGAAGTTTTTTTTTGCTCCTCCTGTAGTCCCTTTTGAACGTCATTCGATGCTTTACTGAGATCCACTGAATTTTAATAAGGTCCGGAATTATCTTCCATTTGCCTCTTCGTCGTCGATTTTCACTTTGTTCTACTTTTCACAATTTTGCTTCCATTATCCTTCTAAGGATAATTGTTAAGGGCAAGGCGTCGGGAATTTCTGCTTGGCTGATCACGTTCACACAGCGTCCGGCAAATCTTGCCGTCGTCAACGTACCAAAGCCCTATCCTTTAAAGGGAAATCAGCTAGTTACTGAAATGCCTACCTCTATCTAAGATACATGATCAACTCTCTCAAGTATGGTAGGATGCATTTAGTAGGTACTACCATACATAGATAGCAGGCTTTGTATGCATTTCGACCAGACACCTTAGAGATTGCTGCAATGTGTGTCCGAATGGTTTTTTTCCTTGTCGCTCTTAGTGTACTGTCTCCAGAATTGGTTTTTGTAATCAAGTTTGTTTCGTCTAGCTTCCAAAACGACTCAACAGATTCAAAAGTGAAACTCGTCGTATATTTCGATAAAATACTCTATTCAGAACATAAGAATGTAAATATTTGCAAAACACCACGAAATATTAGGTCACGTGTATCTCTATTATTAAATATTTTCATTTGTTGTGCATGTAATCTTCTTCATATCATATGTCAGGCATTTTATACGAGCTCATGTCTTGAAGGCGGAAAAGTAATAGAAACTGAATATTTAAATATTCAGTAGGATGAGCAAGAGTTTATCAAAAGTAGTAACTGTCATGCCGACTTCGTTTGGTCTTTGAATTGAAAAACTTTAACCTGGAGATCTGACATTCGTTAAAAATAAATAGATGTATTATCTCGTCAAATTGCGACTGAACCCACGATGAAAACTTTCTACGTTTCAGGTCTGTTTTCGTGCAACAAATACTCGAAAATAGAAACTCTATAACAAAGAGTAAGTCGGGTTGATTTTGCTTTGTGAAGTTTGATGATAGAACTGAACTTTTCGAAATTGTCTCTTCATTCACTCTCACTTTTATATCTAGACTTGTTTTTCCTGTTACCGAATATACCGAAGTTTTCCAGACGAATTGAAGAAAAAGACGAATGACAAAGGGAATGACAAAAATCTCTGCCAACAAAAAGAATATGACAATAATGAAGTACCAGAGTTTGGTGATTAATACGAGGGTATCCTTTTATATTTCTTGATTAGAGAACAAAAACAAATAATTATCATCGAAAATCTCTTCATTGTTTTCCTGAATATTCCCCATGAAGATCTATTTGGCATTCGTTTGAACCAATTGTCGAGCACTTTTGCCACTCTGATTGAGGTTTCTCCAAAACATGCATTCTGAATGCAGCAACCCCTTGTTCAGGTGTCGAAAAATGTTGTCCTCTCAGTTTGTTTTTTACGTACGGGAATAAAAAGAAGTCATTCGGTACAAAGTCAGGACTATACGGCGGATGACTCATCGAATCGATGTTTTGGTTGCTCAAAAATGCAGTTGTTGATCCCGATGTGTGAGCTCGCATTGTCGTGGTGAAGAGTGATCCGTCTTCGGCGGTTGGTTTTCCTGATTTCTTGGAAGACAACTGGCAAACAAATATTTGTGTATCACTCAGAATTAACTGTTCTGCGTTGTTCCAGTGGTACGGTTGCGACATGTACAGTTTTTCCGAAAAACAGGCGACCATTTGCTTGGAAGTGCTTCGTGCACCAACAACTTTTGTTGGATTTGGCTCATCTTTAAACACCCATACAGTCGACTGCTGTTTACTTTCAGGCTCATACGCGTAAATCCGCGATTCATCATCTGTCACGATGTCATAGACATGTTTCGAAACACCACGATCGAATGTTTTGAGCATTTTCTTCGACAAATTGACACAAGTCTTTTTTTGAACGATCGACAAATTGTGTGGGATCCAACGCGAACAAATTTTTTTGACAGTCAAATGTTTATGCAATATTGAATGTATGCTGGTCCCACTAATGCCTAAGGTGGTCTCAATCTCACGATAGGTCACATAACGATCTTGCAATATCATTTCGCGCACAGCATCAATGGTCTTCGGAACAACAACTGATTTTGGACGACCTTCACGAAATTCGTCTTGGACTTGAACTACGACCACGATTGAATTCACAATACCATCGATAAAGACTGGTCCATGATGGAGCTTCATCGCCAAAAATGGAATTAAGTTCATTCATGCACTGTTGCTGTTAATCCACGTCGAAAGTTGTAAAAAATAATCGCACGAAAATGTTCACGATTTAATTCTATTTTTGGGCCGAGGTGAATCTTTTATGTTCCTGTAAACAACACAAATAGCGCTCGTATGTCAAAACGTTCTGAGTGAGTATAACCTCAAAAATGTCCAACTTTACGATAGAGCTGTCAGTTGCCAGATTGCAACACTAGGGTTGGTAAATCCCGTAACCTAAAAGGCAACACTCGTAATTATGAATTACAAAGAAAACTCCCTTTTCCATTTGAATAAGGAATTTTTTTTCAATTAAATAAGTAGATGAGGGATTTTTCCTGTTTTTAATTATCCTCGGTAAAAATGACTCATACTCTGATCATTGAATAAACAAGTATAAAAAGAGTTAAGATCTCCTAAGACATAGAGTAAAATATATACCACAAGACTTTCTTTTTTGAAATTTCTGTGTTCAACAACTGGCAAACTTACCTCAAGCTGAAGGGTAAACTGTGATAGAGCTGAAAAACAACTAAATAGCTAATATTCTTGATGTTCTACTGGAAAAAGAAAGGAATTTTGCTTAATAAAATAAGTTTAAACAGTTATATTCAGGAAAAATTATTATTCATGAAATAAGTATATAAACTTGATTGAAGAATGTTCGCTGATCTCTTGGCGAAACATTGTTCAATATATTAAATTAAATAAAAACACTTGGATTGGTCTCACAAAATTTAAAATACTTGACAATTGTTTCGATGTGTTAATTAAACTGTTTAACTTTTGAAAATAAGGTAGTTTTTATTTAAATTGATAAATAAATATATAATAGCTTTTGATATTTTAACTTTTGATTTCTTTGTCAGATGTTCAGTGCTTAAATGAACAGGTAAATAACTTGTATGGTATCTCTGAAATTGAGAATGAAACATTTTCAGTCTAAAGCGTCTAAAATAAAATAATCGATAAGAGAATAGAAACGGAAAATTTGAAAACCATCAATAATTTTCCAATCACGCAAATTAAAACCGAATTATATACGATATATCAAGTTGCAATGGAACGTTTGATTTATGACGTTCAACTTCAAACCCGTAAGTTTGTCAAATTCCGTTTTCCGCTGACTCCGAATTTCTTGCACCGAAAATAGTGCAGCTGGTGTAGTTCACACGAACGCACACGTTCTCATAACCTAATAAATGGCTCGAGTGACGTGGCGTGACGGGAGCAGATTAATATTGTCCTACAAGTTTGGAGTGAACTGAATTGGCGTACCATTACGGATGATGCACCCTCCTCGCAGGATGCCATTAGCGGAAATTGAAACGCTCGAAGAAAATGCCTTCACCGGCGACTTCCTACTCGTCAGTTACCGCGCTCGGCATCGGTTACGGTATCGTAATTTAATTACATATCAAACAATGTAAAGTGATTCCATCTCGAGGTTAAAATTCAACGTATTTCGTTAGCGACAAAGGTAGACATTTACGTCTGGCATCGATGACTCAATTTGGAAGTGAAGTGGGTAAATGTTACCTTCAATGATGCAACTTGCATTTAAGATGCATGGAAGCTTGCAACAGTTTTTCTATTCTGGCCTTGGTGACAGATATGTGCATTATATAAAGCTTTTTATCGAATCGAACAGTGAGAGAATTAGATGAAAATTTCATTTGGAGTTGGACAAGGTGACATCATTTCTCTTTCAATCTCCACATGGAGCATTTATTTATTGATGCGTTACTGAATTGAGAAGGAGAAAAGCCCATGAATGATCGGAGACTCAACAAGCTTAAATAGAAACTTGCAGACGCAAGAGGCTACAGCAGCGTTCAGTAGAGCTACAAAAATACCTACAGAAATTCATCTCATTTCTAATTCCATGGAAGCTTTGTGAGAGTTTAACTATTCACTGCCGTTGCAGACAGATATTGTGCAATGTATCTAACTTTTACTGGACTCGAACATCAAACAGCACAAAATGAAAATTTCAGATGGAGGTAGTCAAGGCGACATTCTTCTTCTTCATCATGGTCTTCAAGAGCTGTATTGTTATTATTGAATTCAGGAGACGCAAACTCTCGAATAATGATATAACTGAATAACTGCAATAGAGGTTTTTACTAGATTGACTTGATAGTAGACCTCCCGAATCCCGAACATAAAATGTTCATAAGAGACTTAACATGTGCAGTATTCAAACTGAAGGATGCAGTGACATACAGTTAGTTGGGTACTGTCATCAATGAGAAAAAGAACAAGTCTCAAGAAATGGAAGCTAGAGGAATAGAAACCCTAAAAAATTGATGTTGTTTCACCATGTAGTTTCAATTCTTCATTATGAAGTGATGACTTGGTCTTTAACAAGAAACCACGAGACTTCAAATTATGCTAACAGATAATTGTCAAGAGGAGTTTGATAATACCAGAGTACGTTGAAAAATCAAAAGCTACACTATTAAAAATAGTACAAGAGGTACTATTTTAGGTATTCCTATACAACGTATTGATACTGTGTATCAATAAAGTGTACAGGAAAACTTCATGAGGAAATGATAGCCCATTATGTAAGCAAGAGAATCTAGCTTGCCGAGACTCAACGGGATCATAAATTACCCAGTTTCAGAATCTACTTTGCCAGAGTATCTACAAAATTGACTCTGAAACAACTAGTCAGATCAAGATATCCTTGATGAATCCTCATGTCCAAATTGCCGCGTATATAGGAATAGTTTATTTAAAAACTATTCGAACAATTTTTGTCTTGTGATATTTTGGCACGCATTTATTGGAAAAGAATCGATATTCAGAAAAAAGACACAAAAAGTAGTCTATCTTTCAGATTATTGTTCCGGACGAGTATTACTACTAGCGAAGCGAAAAAAACCGACTTAGGGGTGGCGTTCCATCTTTTACCACTGTTATATATTGTGGGGTTTCATTTGCAAATTGAATTTTTATGTAGTCAGGCCAGTGAGTATGAAAGCATCACTTGATCGTTGAAATATATTCTCAATATCCCTGAACCAGATCCTTGAGGTACTCCAAAATCAGTTTTTGTGCTATCCGACACCATGCCATTGAGCTTTTTGTGTTCTTTAATCAAATAGATGTGAAACAATTATTAACTAGTACATCAAAGTCGATTCATTTGAATTTTCTCAGTAATAATGATCTATATATAGATTCAAAGATCTTTTGAAGTTTCATATTACTACAGTAGATATTCCACTGAGAATCTCGAATTTCCTGATCATTAAACACATTCTTATCAGCGAATGAACGTATAGAAAATCTTTTCACATGATTCGCATAATATAGTCTGATACTCGTAAACCGTCCGTCTACTCATAAATGTCTCAGCGCCCGAACATTGAAACTTTGCTCATATAATCTATAAAGTTTTCCTAATTATGAAATATTCAGAGCACTCCAGAAACGTGTCACTTCTCCAGCAGAGGCACTTGTCGCCCGTCGTAATTACCTCTGCACGCTCTTCTTATCAAAGTAAATATTGTATTCTGTACTCAACTAAGGTGAGTAGGTATATAAAACAATGTTCTAAACTAGGGTCGAATTTCTTCCAGTTTATATTCTATCGCTTTCAACTATTTTTCGAATTCATTCGAACAATAAATGAGATATAAAACGGATAAACGCTGAATTGGATTGTTCAATATCGATTTCGGAATTTATAGAACAATATCAGAAGAATATCAATATAGAACAATATCAGAAGAACAATATAGAACAATATCAACAAAATATTCGAAGAAAATTTGCATATAAGGGATGATTGAAAAGAAGTAAATTTGGCCATTTATGATGCAATTCAGTAATTTGAACATTCTTCTGGGAAAAACTATTAAACTTATAAAGCTTTATTACAACTACCACAAATTATAAGAGAAGGAATAACATCTCAAGCAGTCTCTGAAAATAGGAAAGTCTGCAACGTTTGAAAAAGAAATCGAGAGATAGATAGATGAGAATGTAATGAAAGCTAGAAAGTTATGAAAGTAAGACAGTGTCCAAATAAATAATTATTTGATTGATTTTAAGATGCCTCAAGAACTCGGATGTCTAACTACCATAATTACGATTAAATTTATGAAAATTCGTTTATCAATATGAAAAAGTCATACGATTTTCTTAGTAGAAAAAGTAACAAATAAAAAGTAACTTTATTTAAAACAGCTAATAAACTCAACAAAAAAGAGGAATTATATATACTCGTACAAACATCAAAAAAGATATTTCTGCCTTAAATATTATTTTTTACAAAAATATACAATAATTTTTTCAAATCATTATTATTCTCACATAATTTTAATTGCGGATCTAGACTATCAAATAAAATCATTCCTTTCGCACATAAATCATTTAGGCCTTCAGATTTACTGCACTTATCTATACAGAAATCATTTTTTCTTCTACGTATCTTACACTGTCAAAGATATAGCTAGGAACCTTGCCATATTTTATTTTATAAATAAAGTTTAATGTTCTATATACTATGCTAATATCCTAACTGATTCTAAGTAATGTGCTGCCTAATATTCTACAACTTAGTGTTTCTAACATAAGTGATGCAGGTGTGTACCTATTGCACTTCAATATAATGCTAAATACTCCATTTTGGAGCTTTTGCAACTTTTGAATATCATTTTGAGGCAAGGTGTATAATACAGTTGAACAAAAGTTGTTGTTCAACAACTTTTCCCACAAAAATATGTGAGAATATTATCGACTTATACAATAAAGAGTTTGAAAAGAGACTAATATAATTAATTATTCTACCTAAAAAATTTACTTTTCTTGAAATTTTTCTCATAACATACCCAAAATGATTTTTAAAACTCAAACTGTCATCGATATTAACACCTAAATACTTAAACTCAATGATTTTTTCCAATGGTACATTATTAACTTCGATTTGTATATTACAGTCTAATCTAGATAATTTTGCTTTGTTTGCCACAATAATACATATAGATTTATCAGTATTTAATGAAAGACTGTTATCACACAACCATATATGCAAGCTATCAAGGTCACTATTAATTTTATCAGTTAATTCTTGTATATTGTTGCCCGTAGTATTCAACATCATGTCATCAGGAAATATCGAAATTTCACAATTCTCTACATACTCAATCACATCGTTTATATATAAATTAAACATAAACGGTCCCAAAATTGTTCCTTGTGGAACACCATAATCACAAATATCGATATAATTACTTGCTTAAAGTTGATTGAATCGCTCATATCTTGGTGAAACATTGAATAATATATTAAATAAAAACAAAAACAAAAATTCAATTCAATCAACTCAACTCACAGTTTAACTTTTGAAAATGGGGTAACACCCCGAAACAATTGTCAAGTGTTTATTGAAAATTTTGTCGAACCAAGCCAATTGTTTTTGTTTTTATTTAATATATAATTATATGCCAAAATTACCTGCAAAAAATATATCGAGATATCGTTAAATATCGATGTATAGTATTGGTTCGATGTAGGTTGGTCATCCCCAGTTTTCTTTCAACTGGAAAAGTTTATTTATGTTCTTCTTTTTAATGAATGGATATTTTTTTATTATTTTGAATATTTCATTTGATAATCAGGTTATGCCTTTATCACTATTGACGGCAGAATATATTTAGTGCAGTAAATTATTTCGTTTTTTTTTCGAATGTCGTAATTTCTTCAATGTTTTATATTATTAGAATTCACAAAATGACTAAATTACTGTCTAAAATATAGAATAGTTACTGTAGGCCTTAAAGTTTATCGATTGCTGTTTTGTCAGCTGTGACCGAATTATCTATGTAGATATGAGGGACTTTTTCGAATTACAACCGCCAATAGAGTATAATAGAACGACTAGAGCGCAAACCTCGGTCTAAAACGACCGATCGATATGATTAACGAAGTGATAAGAGCTCCCTTCTATTCTCGATCCACTATATCAACTTTAGACACGTTATTCGGGAAGTCTCCTGGACTAACACATCGAATGTTAGCTGCGAAAACAAAACTCGAACTGGAATCTATCGCACGAGTTCTAATGATTCGGGTATTTACTCGACGTGTTTAAGGTAGGGGTGTCCATGTAAAAAGTATCGACTTTCTTCGATTTAGTTTTCTATCGATATTTTGGTATATATCTCAAGAATATATCGATGTAACGTAGGTGCTACAATTGTGTTTAACTCGAATATAAGATGGGGATCAGGTGCTTATTGGAAAAAATAGATAAAGGAAGGAACAAATAATAATAATAATAATAATAATAATACATTTATTCCCAACAGATATACGTCCAATTACAGAGAAAAAATAAGAAATTGTACACAAATAATAATAAATAGGAAAAAATGAACGAAAACAAAAAAGAGAGTTAAAAAATTGAATTAAAATAAATTGAACTAGTATTGAACAATAAGCAGGTGGAACAAACTAAAAATAAATTATTATCTATTACAAAGTTAATATCTAACTCAGCTCAAACTAACTCTATGGTCAGCAAAAGTTGACCATATAGTAACGAAAAATATTTGATGAATAAAAATGAAATTAAAATCCATAAAATCGATTGCAATAGTAAATATAGTAAACAAATGAAACACACAAAAATTGAAATATTATTTATATCTAAGTCATATATAGACAACAGAAGTACATAAAGTACAAGAACAAATGTACTTTATTAATTTGAAAATTAAAACTATAATATTCGAAAATTTCATTTATTCAAAAATTGAAATTCAATTTTTCATCTTGTTACACTATTCAATAGTACCTTAAAAATATATTTCACCTATTGTAAACTGTAGTAAACAATATAATACAGAGTAACTGTATTCAAACTTCGTAAACTCTACTAAACAAAATAGATAACTTATTTATAGCTCATTTCCTACTGAGAACGAAGCAAGTGATCACAGACAAAAATTATAAAATTTTAATGACTAGTGCTGCCATCACGCGGAGTATTAGAATATTATATCGTGTCTATGGTGTGCACTTCTACTCCATGGTTAACATTGCTTTTAGTTTGCAACCACAGAACAGTCACATTCAGGTATGTTCTGTGTTTGCAACTATTTATCGAATGAATAACGAACGAGCTTTATTACTCAAATATGTACATACATTTCGTTCGATTTGCGGTTCGTCGAAGGAAATATATTGCGGTTCAATATCGAGTTTCGGAAGCTGAAGTTTTAATACCGCTTTCTAACTTCCATAATGTAGGATCCTAATCTACATTAAACCTTCCTGCCTGCTTCGTAAATCTCGTACATTTAGGAGCATCCCTTGGTGAACGCTATCACGAATTTTGGCAATATTGAAGCTTCTCTGTTCGGGAAATTATGGAAAATTCTCCGTTGGGATAGTAATATATGGATTTCGCAATGATTAATAGAAGTTTGTCTGCAATATAATGGAAACAATCTGGAGAAAATTCAATAAAATAATGGGAGAATTTATTTTCAATATTTTAATAAAACACAACTTTTACTCAGTCGTTCACTCTTGACAGATTGGTTGTGGTTGTGTCTCGGTCATGTGCCACTGAGTCCCACGCAATACGGTGCCACACTGCTCTATGCTTAGCGGATCTAGAGTTTTCATTGATGCTGGAATGCGTCACATATTTCATTAGATCTGTCCACTTTGTTGGAAAGCGCCCATGCGATCTTTTGCCCTCGACTTTCCCTTGGACCACCAATCGTTCGATAGAGTCTAAGAGATAACCTCTCTTTGATGTTTAGCTACTTCAGAATCTAGACATTGTTGCGATGTGCATGGAGGTAAATTCCTCATATTTATTCTTACTACGAGTATATTCCAACCAAAAAGCTCCAATCAAACTACATCAGCCAAAGTATTTTGCTAAAGAATCTTTCATTTGTTATCCAGCGTATACCTATATCCTACTCAGGATTGGAGACTAGAAAATTCAAACAGTTATTCAAACATTACATTTAGGACATTATGTGTTCGTCGTTTATTGAAAATATAAAAACCCCTCTATATTTTACTATCAAATAAATGATAATTTTTCCTCTACTTAAGGTTGATTGGACGAAAGTAGAGAGGACATGCTTTAGCGAGTGGTCACATCCAGATGATGGTGAACTTGGTGTTCAGATAGTCAAAGATCTCCACAGAACCGGTTGCAGCTTGTTCTGTGGTGAGGGCGGTCAAGAGAATCAGGCCTTGTTGAAGAAGGTCCTTCTAGCTTATGCCAGATGGAATAAAGCAGTGGGTAAGTAGATAGCACATTATGTTCGATATTTAAGATCATTTTACCTTTGTCTTAAGGAAATATTGAAAAATATGCAGGAGTTTCCATTCTTCTTTTGACCAGATGATTTTGTCTGTTTCCATGATTTCTTGTGACTATTGTGATGTTAAATCCATTCTAGAATTCATTTTATTTGACTTGGTTTCATACTTGGCACAAAATTTCGAATTTTGTACTGTGCTTGTTGAAAAAGAGTTCTTTTTCACAATTCCTAGAACGCCATACCTCTTTTTCTACAAGAATTTGCGTTCTTCTTCCAGGCAGATGAGTTGAAACAAGGGTTGTCTTGGTTCAACTTTTAATTCTTCTAATTCTTAAAATTTGTCTTTCAATTAAAATATGTTTTTTTCTGAATGGCAGAAAAGTGACACAATACAAATATCGGTGCTCTAAAAATTGGCAATAATACGTGAATTATTATCTCATTTTTACTTGGGTAATTGTGTCACTCAAGTTCAGGAAGAATGTGAGGAAAAGAACGTGTTAAAATAATTCCATTTCCATCGCGATGGAAAAGAAAAAACCGAAAATGAATTAATTCTTAATTTTATCCAGATTAAAGTAATTTTGTCGGCTGAATTAGAGAAAGAAATGAGTAATTATACTGTTAAAATAAATGCAGATGGAAAATGGGCCGCTTATTCCCATTGTGATAGAAAATAGGGTACTGAAAATGAAAAGAAAACAGTGCAACGTAAAGGCAATGAGAACATTAATATTCATTGGTTTATTCCGACAAACAAATGGAGAGAACTTTTCAAAGTTGATGATATCCGGCCAAGAAAAAGAATATAAATTTGTCAAGGTAGCCGAGTTGGTTAAAAGTTCCGATTTGATAAATTGCCAAGATGCATTGAAGATGGCAAAATCGCGAACTATAGAAATACGAACGATTGAATTGAAAGAAAGTATTCCACCCTATATCTTTGATAATGATACACTCATTTTTTCATTTTCTGATTTCCACTCCCATTCGGTACTTTCTTCAATATTTTCTATTATTTTTGGGCTTGTTCACTTTTATATAGAGTTTGTAAAAGTAATAATCAACATCAATAATATTTTCAACTTGTAAAACGCATGCATACCTAACCTAACATACTCCATCCTAACCTAACCTAACATACTCCATCCTAACCTAACCTAACCTAACATACTCCATCCTAACCTTACCTAACCTAACATACTCCATCCTAACCTAACCTAACCTAATGTACTCCATCCTAACCTAACCTAACATACTCCATCCTAACCAAACCTAACCTAACCTCACTTTATCGAAGCTAACCTAACCTAATAAGAATATATTTAACCTGAAAGGGGTAAATTTTCACGTAGTTGAATGTTTTGTTTTAACGTTAGTTGAATTTCGAATCTTTCGACCATGTCTGTTCATTCATTTGTTATATTCAATCATACTTTCAACTGATTAGACATAAATATGCCTTACCTAAACTAACATAACCTCATCTAAGCTACCTTAAGCTAAAAATATATTCGATTTTTTTGAGCTTATCAACTTCTGCATTAGTCATCATCAATCTTACAATTTATCTTCAACCGCTGAAATATAAACATACCTAACCTAACCTAATATTAGATAACCTTACCAGATAAGAATATGGTATATATTTACCTAACCTAAAAAGAGATAATTTCCGAAATTCCACATTAGTCATCATCAAACAAATTTTGATCCTCTAAAACATAAATATGCCTAAGGTAAATTCACCTAACCTAATCTAAGCTAACCTAACTTAATGAGAATATGTTTTCCTAACATGAAAAGCATAAATTTATAAGAGGTTGATTATTTTTTACAATATTTTCAACTTTTTCAAGTGGAAAATTGTGAACTTCTACAATAGTTGACATCAATCACTAAAAGATTAACAGGATTAACCTAACCTAGTCTGAGCTAACCTAACCCAACCTTACCTAACCTAACCTAGTCTGAGCTAACCTAACCCAATCTTACCTAACCTAGTCTGAGCTAACCTAACCCAACCTTACCTAACCTAACCTAGTCTGAGCTTACCTAACCTAACCTAGTCTGAGCTTACCTAACCTAGTCTGAGCTAACCTAACCCAACCTTACCTAACCTAACCTAGTCTGAGCTAACCTAACCCAATCTTACCTAACCTAGTCTGAGCTAACCTAACACAACCTTACCTAACCTAACCTAGTCTGAGCTTACCTAACCCAATCTTACCTAACCTAGTCTGAGCTAACCTAACCCAAAATTACCTAACCTAACCTATTCTGAGATAACCTAACCCGATAAAAAGAAAAGTAAGTAAACTTTTAATGAATTAGAAAAACTAGAGCATAATGTTTCACTCAAATGGGTCTTAACAGTGCCTACCATAAAGAACAAGAAATTGGCCAAAACTCTTCGTTTTTCACGTGAAAACTCGCTCTTTTTTCTGTATGATAACGATCATATAAGATTGTTTATAAAAACTAAAATACAGCCAGTAGTATTACTTTCCAACTGAACCAATTTTCATAAGAACATACTACTAAATATTGTCGCTTACTCACCGATTGAGTAGAACAAAAGAATCCCGAATAGTAATTCTTTCCTAAATGAATTAGTAAAACGTTGGACCAACCTGTTTTTCGCATTCATTTCGTATTAGACAGATTTGGGGAACCGTCCAACTTGTACTCGAAATGGAAATCATTCCGCGCGAAATTCAATTTATGAGATCTCCACCCACAAAGCCGTTTTCCCTATAGAGTCGCCATTGATACCGACTAAAAACGAATTTCATTTATTCCATTCCCGGATGGGATTGATCAATTCGTTGTTTCATATCGACAAAGCCAGTTCCGAAACCCCGCAGAGCTTCCGTATGTTTTCGACGACATGAATTTGAATTGTAACAAATAATTGAATTTCCCTCGAATTCTGCGTATTTTATTCTGGTTATTCCGACTACGCCATTTCCACCGGTCTTCTTGTAAAACGTACGCCTTAATAAAGTTACATATTCCACATCTATTTTCTTTGAAATTCAATTTTGTGTAATTTTTTTCGGCATTCTCATCTCGGTTAGAACGATCTTTCAAGTTGTCTGCTTTCACCACGACGTATACGATGCCTATTTATCATAATTCGAGAATTTTTGAGCGGGAAATGTTCCCTGGAGCAACATGGCTCCCAGATTCTAAATTATATTCGAATAATGCGTCTAAGACCATAAATATATTTTCAATTTTTTCAGATAAAAACACTTGGCTTGGTTTCACAAAATTTATTACAAATACTTGCCAATTGTTTCGGGATTACCCCATTTTCAGAAGTTAAAGTGAACATTTTTCGACCAACATTCTTATATACCTCGTTACCTGCAATAGACTTAAGGCTGATATTTCCGATGATATCTTCGATGTCTGCGAAGTAGAGGTACAGGTCAATATATAGGAATTAAATTTGATCTGAGAATTATCGAAAAAAAGGTCTTAAATTGAAAATTTGAGAGAAGTATCAGCTAAACTGAAGGTAAGCTGATCATTTGATATTTGTTTTTTCCTTCGGTGAAAATCATAAATTTCCACTTGTTCTATAAGGTCCAGAGTTTTACTTTTCTTCTGTGGGTGCAGCAATTTCAATGAGTTTAAATCTATAAAATAGTTATTATGAATGCAATGAGTGAAATGTCCAGTAGAATTTTTGTTAAGTCAATTGTTCACTCAAATTAAATCAACTTTATTCTTTCAATTTTTTCGTTTTACTTCAAGTTTCCGAAATTCTAATGGTGAATTTTTTGGAATATCATTCAAGAAGACCAAGGAAGTCACAGGAAGAGTGGAACAATTTCTCTAATTCTCTTCTTCTAGACTATACTCTATCATCATCTTAACCATAACTTCTTTTTTTTAACATAAAACTGCTCAACTCAAATCTCAGTAGTTAATTTCCAAGTTTTTTTTTTTTTAATATAGGCCTCAAAGCTCAAATATAAGCATTTTGCTTCAATTTTTACACTTCTAGCAGATTTTATCGGACTAAGTCTTCAGATTGTCCTATCCCAAATTGTTTATCCTACCAAATTTAATATCCTGGCTATTTTAGCTATTGAGTAACGACATATTGTGTCTTATGGTCTGTTTTCACGTGTCTGCATCTTTCTCTCTTATTTCTGATTCTTCAAGACCGATCGTAAAAACTGACATGGAAGCTTCAGACATTTCATCGTTTGAAACAAATTGTAATTTCGGTTAATTTTTGGATCTTATTTACGTCAGTTTTTAATATTAATACATATAATACTATTAATATTCCCAATTTTCTTCAATAGATCGTCTTCACTAGGTTGAGATTGGGTTTTATAAGATATGGATTATATAATAAAGCAGACATTTGACAAGGAAACAAAACCGAATTCCCCACAATAAGCAAAATTGAATTTCTGATTATTGTCACCATAAATTTGATATTAATACGCTTAGGTTTCGGAATTTTATCAAGCCATCACCAAGAGTAGTAAACTCCTAATTGTATCAAAATCCTGTTGATGAATTAGTAGCTCGAAACATTCGAGTGGTGTAATAAATAATTTTATCGAATTAAGCCGAGTGTTTTCAATTATACGATACCATAAAATTGTATGAATACGCGGCGAAGAAAAAGAGAAAGCAGACGATGTCTTAGCAAAGTAATTAAAAAATTTAATCTGAAAATTCGCTTGTTAACGAAATAGGTACCTAAAGCAATCTACTAATTTTTCTCGAAGCGCCCGAATGCCGTTAAATAATTGGAGTGTATGGTACGGTTAGAAACGAACGCTATTCCTATTCAACCTACTGCAACAGGTGTTCGATTCAGCTCCAGACCGGGCAAATTCTGGAGGTCGAATATTACACCTGCATCGAATCGAGAATGGCTTTTTTTGCACTTTAATTCTATTCACTCGAAATGTCAATGTGAGAACTGAGTAGATTTTTATCAATACACCTGGTTACATTTATATACGACTACGACAAGTTGAAGGTATATAATGATGTCTACTTATATTCCAAGAAACTTAGTTTATTGGAATGATATATGGTGTTCTCTCCACATTTAACATCCAAGGTACTAATTCCATTGCCCTTCAGCCAAAAATTAACACATACATTTTTGTCAACGTTCACCATCAGATTGTTCATTCGACACCCATTTACAAACTCCCTCACAATGCATTCACATGCCTCCAGAAGTTTTCAGGAGTCCTGCCAGAAATAACCACCGATAAATAAACCGGCAAATAGTGTCACCAAAAATCGGGACAACTTCGCAGGCAAATCGTTTATGAATAATATGAATAAAAGGGTCCGAGTACAGAGCCTTGCGGCACCACAACAGCAATGTCATGTTCGCCTATTCTCACTATTTTCTAAAAACGTTTTTAAAACATAAATTGTAGCATTTATCAAGTATACAATCAAAGGATACTGAATAAAATGTCGAAGATGAATCAAAAAATATATATATATGTAGGTATGTAGATCTTTATAAAACCCCAATTTCTCTTCGAAGCTGGTGTCAAACTGTAGTTTTATTTCTTTGGGCATCCTTTTATATCACCAAATATTGGAAAAATTGATATTATGATTAAAAACATACAAAGAAAATAAACTTTCTTATGTTCAATCGTATTGGAAACATCACAATCGGCAAGTCTTGTATATTTACGAATCAAACGATTTCCCAAACGCGGAAAATGGAAATCATAATGAAGGAAACACGATCGGTGATTCAGTGAAATAGGAGAAGTACTAATAATCCCTGCGAATCAGTTACCCAAACGACTTTCAGATCTATAAATCAGCAAGTCGAGGCGGTGTACAACGCCCCAAGAAGCTTGAGAACTGATATCCCAGATCGGGTTCATCAGATTTATCGGTGACAAAAGTATCGAGATCGTAACTTGTGGCCTTTATATCAGAAAAAAATCCGAAGTTTACGTAAAATCGGCAAATATCCATTACAAGAACAACAAAGAACCAAAGCATAGCGATTTTAATATTGAATTAATTAAATACTTACCACTGGAATATATGAAACATATTCTGATTGATGATTGATGAGGCCGATAGTTGGAGAAAATTAATAACCATAATGAAACAATATTTAGATTTTTCTCATATTTTAATACAAATACGAATGACGACGTTTCGAAGTACTACTTCTTTTTCAAATGCTGGATTGATACTTAGGTGTAATTTTACAAACTCAATACTTACAGCTATTTTCACATACCAGATATGTTCTATGACTAACTTGGAATGAGGACCATAGAAATAATGATATTTAACAAAAAGGATCGTATACCTGGAAAAAACACAGAAAATCAATAATTTCTTAAGTCAGGTATACCAACTAAATGTAGGGCCTATCTATATACCTACATTTAGTTGGTGAGATGTTGAGTATGTTGGACGAGTTTAGTTTTTAAAATATTTTCATCAATAACAGGCTTTTTCATTGAGAAAATGTTGAATCTTTTTTTTGTTGACGTTTCGTTGCGAATTTTCAGTTTTAATAGTTTATAAATTCAAATATAATTATAGATATTATTAAAAACAGATAACGAAGACAACTAGATAAACTCAAAACAGCCGAAAAGCACGAATTAATCAATAACAATAGAAGACTTAGCAATTGAGGAAGATAAAAAATGTAGAGAAATATAAGAAATAAACGTCAAAATTTTAAAAGTACTACCAATGACAAAAAACACATAAAATATCTCCAAGCTTAATTTCTAACAATTTAATGAATACTTATGAAACCAATACTAATCAAATATCAAACAATAATACTCCTGATCTATCAACAAAAAACAAAATTAACAGTAACTAATAACAATTTCCTGGACTACTACATTACAATACAATCATTTATACAGAACACTCTGCCTTGCCATGAGCTCGTCAGAGATTTTTATCATTGCGAAGAAAATGAATAAATCCTAAAGCGAACGTTGCGCCAGTATTTTCGTGAAATATATAAAAAAGTACGATAATTGAATTTTCTATTACTATTTCGTTTCTGACAGTTCATTAGTGTCAATCAGTGTGAATTATGTTTTCGGAGTCCTGACAAAGCCATTATTTGTAGCGAAACGTTAAAAAGAAATAGATTCTTTCATTCTTGATATTTTACTGTCTGTTTTTGCCACCAATATCGTTCTTCAGATATACATGTAAATCTGAAATAGACTTTGAGATCAACTCCTAGTACTACGTAATTGAAATATTAATTCAAATCATCCACGGCCTTAGTGTGTCACAAATATATTAAAATTAAGAAAACATGAATGAAATATTAATAAAATACAAATTTCCTCCATGACTTGGGCAGTGAACTCATTTACTAGACTACTGCCAGTAGTAGTCGATATTAGTAATGGGTGTCCCACAATTAACTCAAGATTTCAATTCGCCGCCATTTATGCAGTAAGGTGTTGGCAACCCTTAAAAAAATTGACAGCTGACAGTTTGGGGTCAGTTACAGGATAGAACAACGTGACTTCCATTAAATTTCATACGAAATATGATCGGAATAGTGTTTCAACTTCGTCAATTGTGAAGAGATTAATTGAAAAATTACGAAAGACAGGACCTGTAGGAAACGTCAAATACACGTTGGTCGTCCAAAAATAAGCCGTTCAAATGTCAATATCGAACTAGTGCGTTGAAGTATCAGTGACAATCCAGAAAACTCAATTCGACAAGAATTTCAAAAAAGCTCTCTACAGCGTTTACTCAGTAAAGATCTGTGTCTCTGAAAAATTCAATCAACACAACAATTGACCATGCACAGCGAAGAGAGTTTGCAGAATAGATTATCGAGCTTCAAGAGAAGAATACTGATTTTTCGATCAAAATCTTCTTAAGTGACGAATTGAATATAACTCAAATTCAAACACTTGAACTTATGATTTACAATTTATTGACTACATAGCATGACGCGTTTCGTCGTTACAAACGACTTCTTCAGATGCTTACAGAATAATTATTCTATGTAGTCAATAAAGTGTAAATCATAAGTTCAAGTGTTTGAATTTAAGTTATATTCAATTATAATGGATTTACATCAAGTAAACGCCAACACTATTAAATATTAAGTGACGAAGCACATTTTCTCCTTGATGGGTTTTTCAATCGCCAAAACTGTCCTCTTAGGGTTCTTCGAACCCACATGTGATTGTCGAAGAACGAATTCATCTTAAACGTATCACTACTTCGTGTAGATTTTGGGATAAAGTCATAATTGGAGCATACTTTTTTGAAAATGAGGCTGGTCAAGCAGTAACTGTTACTGATGCTCGATATTTCGCCATGATATCACAGTTCTTTTCGCCGAATTGGATGATATCGATGTGGCCAATATATGGTTTCAATAAGACGATGACACATGCCAGACATGCCGTGAATTTCTTCAATTACTGGGTGAGACATTTGCAGGTCTCATGGGGTTATTTAAAATCACAAGTCTATGTCGACATGGTTACTAACACGCGTACATTAGGAGAGGAAATTCAGACCTGCGTCAACTAAATTCAGCCACATAGTCGTGAAAACTTTATAAACGAGTGCATATGTATATGAAAAGTCGAGGGGTCACACTAATGTGTTATGCCACAAATAACCTCATCCTATGCACTTTATGATTCAATAAAAAATTTCCAATCGAAATACTAAGAACAGTGTTTTCTATTCAACCAAACTCTTGCGTTAATATTTAGACGACCTTACATATCTTCTAAATCGACTAACATTAGTGAAATCAGTGATAGACTACAGGCCCATGTCTAAACGCGGATGGATCATATGATTTTTTTGATTTTCTGACAATTTCCAGGGTAAATTTGTTCATTTCATTCTGAACGGCATTAGTTTCATACTGTTTCAATACAGCTTTTACTGCATTATTCCGCAACGCCGTACAAAAATCATGCGACAAGGGGAAAAACTCAAAGATTGCAACCCCCTCTCTTTCGCGGTCCGGGGGATCATCCCTTCAGTTTTTCCCCTTGTCACATGATTTTTGTACGGCGTTGCGGAATAATGCAGTAAAAGCTGTATTGAAACAGTATGAAACTAATGCCGTTCAGAATGAAATGGCCAAATTTACCCTGGAAATTGTCAGAAAATCAAAAAAAATTACCGACTTTGTGGCGCACCATTTTTTTACGGTACTCCGCGCTTTCTTATTATTTTTCATGGATCTATCGATGGTGAAAATGCCGTGCAAAAATATATGACGAAAATGTACTCACTCCTACCTGCACTTCTGAATTCTCACCAGCACTTAGTTGGGCAGCTTACAAGTACAAGCATAGTGCTGAATCTTTTTATTTTATGCTCTTATATCATCCTATATACGTCACCTGGTGGTTCATATGACCCATTCATTTTTGGACATGGGGCTGTAGTCTATGACTATTGAACGACAGAATATACATCTACCTGCAAATAAAATTTTATATACAATGATATTCTCGAATTCGTGTTGGAATCGTTACCATATCAACTTATCCAGATGTAATTCAAGTTCTGAAATTATCTTCAGGCTATCGTAGCTCGAGGACTATCGGCTGCCAACTTAGGCTTATTCCTAACTATAATGTCCAATTATTTGAGTGCCTAAGTACGTTTAAGCCCCTTTGATAGGAGTATTTCTGCAGTAAGCCACTTTGGTAAATTAGTTTTGATATTTGAAGCATCGAGAAAGAGTTCAGTGTTCGAGAAGAGATAAGCTGTAAGTTTACGTTACTCAATTTAAATACTAAGATTATGTAGAACAGCTATGAATTCAATAATTTAGAATTTGAGTTTTTAGTTTTTCGATGTAAGTATAAATAAATTGGTAGTTATTGAAGAAACACTTCTTATACGAAGTGAGGTGAAAAGTTTGCGGCCTGACCAAAAAAACAATGTTTCAAAATTTTTTTTTGCTTCATTTTTCAACATAATCTCCGTCAACAATTATACGTTTCTAATAACGGTATTCTAATTTAGTTATACCAGTTTTAAACGTAGATTAGTCCAGCTCCTCAAAATACTGATTAATATTATCGATAACTTCTTCGTTGCTCTCAAATATTTTACCGCCTAGCCATCGAATTTTTATTCGATTGAAAAAGGTTAGGAAGTCTGTAAATACCCTCGTCACAAAACAGTTAAAGAAATGTATTGATTTTAGTTATTCAGACATTTTCATTTTTAACTGGTCTTGTGCTCACGCCCCCCTGACATATCTTCACGCCCCCTAGTTTGGGAATCCCTAGTCTAGAGAGTAAGGAGGATGCGGCATCAATTCAAACTTCAATTCGTGGATTTTCGACATGGAAACAATCACAAAATTTTTCTTCGCCAACTAAGATCGTTTAATTTACACCTAGTTCTTCAAACGTTGCAATAGGTCTGCATAGTATGACCAGTGATAGTCTTAACTTTTTCAAAATAGTCAATGTATATGATTCCTCTCGCATCCAAAAAAAACGGTAGCCATAACCTTGTTTGCCGATAAAATTGTTTTTGCCTTCTTTGGAGTTGGTTTTGTCTTTACCACACAATATTTTGACTGTTTTTATTTTCAGGAATGTAGTGATTAACCCAAGTCTCATCAACAGTTAATGAACCGACGCAAAAATTCACTTGAATTGTATTTAACGCCAAATTTTCGGTAGAAAAGTTTTTTCGAATCAGTTTTTAGTCGAATTTTAACAAACGTGGCACCCATCTTGCACACAACTTTTCCATGCTCAAATGCTTGTACAAAAAGAAGTATTTGATGACAGCACATATCTACAATTTTTCCATTTTCACGAAAACAACAGAGGCGTCTCGCACAATGTGCTCTCAAACGCAAACTTACGTAGCGATTGGGCTGAAACTTTACATAACGGTTCAGTAAAAATGGTACTGTAAGACACCGCTCTAAAAGTAGACTTAGTGACGCCATCTTTTAGACAGGACGAAAACTTTTCATCCCACCCTCGTATTATAAGTTTATTTAATATTACATTTCGATTACAATTGTTCAATTTTAAATACTTATCTGAAATACTATGATAATATCTGAAATATTTTGAATTTTTCTTCATCAGTACTAAAAAAAAAAACGACGTTTTCCCACTAGGGCAATGCCAGTTCGTCTTTCGAATTATCTGTTATCAGTTTTTACACTTTTCACTATGACATGGCGCTAACATTCAAAAAAAAATTAAGCTTCATGAAATAATTAATTATTTTTAATATAACAAATTCACGAAAATGTGCTGTTGTTCCAATTTTGGCAACTTTGTAAATTACGCATAAATCAACGAGGAACAAAGTTTAATCATTTTAAATTATTGAAAATTTTTATAGATGCATTCATATCGAAAACATTTTCAAAAAAGTGATCGATCTTTCTCAAACAGTCTTCCAGGAACTCGGTCTCGAATCAGAAAATTGAAATCCGTTGCTATTTCACTATAATAAAAAAAAAGTTGAAATTGATGTACTGCTTGCGAAAATCCCATTAATACCAATTTACGGCCGGGAGTTATCAAAAAGGGTCGTAAATTCCATATTTTCTTTCAATTTGCAGAACCGATACAAGCAATTCGTTTTTTCCGTCGATGGATGACATGTCACCGATATTAAGTGTTCATCTCGATCGTAAATTACAGGAAACAACTTAAACGTTAACAGTTTCCGCTCGGCAGTATATTGACAAATGATCGTTCAAGGAATCAGACAGCGAAAAATTCGCTGATCACTTTTACCCAAGATAAGTTCATCGAAAAATTCAAAAATGAAGATTGACACTTGAATAACTTACTCAAGTTCATATCTTTCGAAAACAAAAGTTCCAGTGCAAATCACAGCAGCTTGATACCTGGTTTGCAATAAATAAAACATGCAAAGCTAAGCGGCGATTGCGAGAGAAGATTGGTTCTGTGGGTTTTTGAGTAAAATGTCGGACTTATACTAGTACACCTCTGAGGAACGAAGATATTAAGTTTACCCAGAAGCTCAGGACAGTCGAGATTATTATTGAGCAAATTGAATAAAAATTTCAATGCGTTTAAACGTCTCTTGGTGTGGAGGCTTCTAGTGTAGCCTCGACAGCAAACAAGCGTGATCACAACCCCTAGGTGGATGTACACCATCCTCTCGAAATGAGAGCCATTCAAGAACTTCTGCACTGCCTCCAGGTGGTTTATGTGTCAACCGTGACACCAATAATGTGTGTTTATCATCATTAACATTCATTCAAAGCTAACAAAAACCTGTTTTGGTGTTTCGTATCATCATTAGATGTGATAAATCATAGAAAAAGCGATAGCATCCTCCTTCAATACAGATAAAAATATAGACTATAGGCATGAAATGATTATAGAGCAGCAAACGTGGTGTTATTGAAAAGTATTGGTTTCTCTATTTTCATCTGAATATTTATTCGTCAATATTCTTTTTTCATTCTTCAAAGTAACCCCCACAGGCACAATAATTGTTATGTCCTCGCTCATTGCAAAAAGTCGTCCGTTCATAGGTTTCTTGAGTTTCGGGAACAGGAAAATGTCACAGGGGGCTAAATCCGTTGGATACAGTGGCTAAGAAATGATAACAGTGTTGTCCTCGGCCAAACATTTAGCAATTTGGGAAGAAACTTTGCTGGCTCACGTCTCATGTCCAAAACATACGTTAAAATTGCTTGGCTCGAACCAAATGAGATGCTGATATCATCAACAACTTCTCTTAGGGAAATTCGACGATCCTTCTACCCTATTTTCTTCGCTACTTCAATGTTTCCACCAGTTGATGACGTGGTGAGGCATCCTGAACGAGGTTCATCGTTGGTGTTTTCTCAGGCTTCATGGAGGAGTTTATACGACTTGTAAACATTTTTTCTACTAGAAGTGGACTCACCGTATGTCTCTGTCAACATTTCAGGAGGTTTAGATCACTTGATTTCTTCTTTTACACCAAATTCATAGCAAACTCTTTGATGCATTTTTCTCGACAGTAGAAAATATCCGAACTCATAAAAGACATTGAAAAGACCTGAAACGTTTCACAGATGTTCAAGACAAGTGTACCAAACATAGACAAATCGAAGATGGATTTGACGTAGCTCGCGAAATTTTTAAAGACGCGTCACTTTTCAATCACTCCTGGTACATAGTAAATTACTATATGGTCGTTACGTTATATTTTATAGTTTTCTTTCTGCAGGGTACTGTCAAGGATTCAACATGTTAGCTGCACTTATTCTGCAAGTGACTGAAAAAAGTGAAACGGATGCTTTGAAACTTATGATATATCTGATAGAGGGGGTGTTGCCCGATTCGTATTTCGCCGATAGTTTGAGAGGTCTGTCCGTCGATATGGCGGTGTTTCGGGAACTCCTCAGAACTAGGTTGCCCAGACTGTCGAAACATCTGGACCTTTTACAGAACATGGCGAAGGAGGGAACCACCAGCTACGAACCGCCTCTCACGAATGTTTTCACTATGCAATGGTGAGTTTTTAAAAATTAATTCTAATTGACGCGAAATGTATAAATGACAGTCAGAAAAACCTTTCGTCTTTGTCTTCCCGCAAAATGACGAATGCGCCGATCCAATTAAATATTTGTTAGATCTTGGATGTTTAGAGTATAATTAATATAACTTCCGAAATACTAAATCCGTTTTGAAAACTAAAATCTACGTCAAAACTCATCTACAGTCTTCATGTTAAATATACAAGTTTTTTCTTTTCGTTATGTGTTTTCAATCATATATTTTTTAGTGTTTTTCAAAATTATCATAAAGACATTTTCTGGTCTTTTTAAATCCAACAATTCTGGTCTTTTTCCAGAACTAATCATCTTCAGAAGCAATAAAATGAAAATTTCATTAGAAATTTCCACTATTTCTACAGGTTAGGTTAAGGCTAGGTGTTCAATTCGAGGTTGTTTATCGAACGTTGAATGAACTATCATGTATCGAATACAATTTGTAAATAATCATCTTCAGAAGGAATAACACAAAATAATTATTGAAATTTTTCAATAAATCCACTATCTCTAAAAGTTAGGTTAGGTGTTCAACTCAAGTACTTTTATCGAACGTTGAATGAACCGTAATAATTAATATTCATTCTGTGAACAATATTCTTCAGAATAAATAAAATGAAAATTTCATTAGAACCTTGCCACTCTGTTGACAGGTGGGGTTAGGAAAGGTCAGATTAAGTTAGGTTAGATTAGGTTAAGTGTTCAATTCAATTTTAATTCCATAATATAATTTGTAAAAATAATCTTCAAAAAAAAAAAAATCTTCAAAAAGAATAAAATGGAAATTTTAATGGAAAACTTCCACCATTTCTGCAGGTAAGGTTAGGTCAGATTAGGTTAGGTGTTCAATTCAAATATTTTTATCGAACGTTGAATGAACCGTAATAATTAATATTGAATTTGTGAACAATATTCTTCAGAATAAATAAAATGAAAATTTCATTGGAACATTGCCACTCTGTCGACAGGTTAGGTTAGGTAAGGTCAGATTAAGTTAGGTCAGGTTAGATTAGGTTAGGTTAGATTAGGTTAGGTGTTCAATTCAATTCTTGATTCCCTAATACAATTTGTGAATATTTCTCTTTAAGAAATGAATAAAATGGAAAATTTGATTGGAAAATTTTCACCATTTCTGCAGGTTAGGTTAGGTTAGACAGGTTAGGTTAGGTTAAGTGTTGAATTGAAGTCTTCTAGTCGAAAGTTAAATGAACCATAATGTATCACATACAATTTGTTGTGAGTCATTCAGTTTAGAAGCGATAAAATTGAAATTTCGTTGAAACTTTACACTATTTCTACAGGTTTCTCACGTTGTTCTGCAATTGCTTGCCGCAACCATCCGTTTTGAGAGTTTGGGACTTGATCCTACTCGAAGGTAATGAGGTATTGCTCCGAACGGCTCTGGCGATCTGGCAAGCGTTAGCCGATAGAATTGTTAGAGTAAAGACTGCCGACGAGTTCTACTGCATAATGGGAGTACTCACCAATGAATTACTAGAAAATAACCTGATGGATGCCAACTTGTTGATAAAATCCGTTGTTTCGATTGGACCTTTAACTGAACTGAAGAGTTTGAGGGAGCATTATTTATACAATATCAACCCTTGGGGAACGATGCAGTCACCTTTAGAGTTTTCAGAGAAGCAGTTGAAGCTGTATCCAAAAGAAAGGTAAGAGATTATAATGCTTTGGAATAAATTCTGCCTTCAACTTCATCCCCTTTAATTCATCCCCTTCAGTTGTTGATTCGACATCAGTCTGAGTTATCTTGTTCACCGTTGTCAACGAATCTCTTGTAGTGTTTCTAGTCCATGTTCTCAGATTTGTAATTCCCAATAGTCGTCTACGATTTGTGTATCTTCTATTTTCCCTTGAAGTATGACATGAAAAGAAGGTATACATCTGGCAACTGCAGATCTCATTTCGCATTCTATGTCCAAAATACTCGAGTTCAACATCCAGTAAAAACTTCATCTGTTTCATAAAAAAGTGTTGAACTTTCTTAGTATTTTGAAATTCTTATTTTACTGTGGATATTGAAGGCCTTACTGATGATCAATGTTTGGCATTCCTTGAAGAACTAACAGCCTTTGAAGTAGTATCGACCAACAGAACAATATCATCTGCATATGTCGTACTTGGTGAATAGCACAGGTCACAAGTCTCAGCCTTGGGGCACTCCGTTCTTTATACTAAACTCTTTCGTTCTTGATTCGAGCTACGTTCACTTGTTGACGATACAGTTTTATTTATATCAGTCACTTTGGAAATACGAGTCAACGTATCTCTTGATATATTAAGATCACTGCTTCACCTCACTGCTTAGCGTTTTGGAGGATTCTAATTCCGCTAGAAAAATGAGACTGTGAGTCAATCGGATGAAGTCCAGAAAAAAAAACCGTTGCGTATTAAAAATGCCTGTTCTACTCTCTAAATTGTTCAATCTTCAGTTTCAATCAGTTCAGCTAAGCTAAATGTCCATAGCACACTCTCAAAATCGTTCAAGTATCTTCACATTAATTAGAATGTATGTTAATTTTTCACAGAATGGCACTGGATATCAGTGCTCTTAAGAAACAGTACATCAAATTGAAGCAGAGACAAAGACAGGCCCACATTATTTTCACTGCAGCCATCAGCAGGCATCCGCCACCCAGGACACCTGTAGCGATGAATCATCTTCTGATTGGGAAGAGCGCACTTGTTCCAGCTAAAAGACTTGGCCCTCCAAAAGGTATGTGCTTGTCTCCAAAACATGAACAAAGTGCGCGATGACAATCTTAAAAAATATATTTCAGGTAGCATTCCTCCGATGAGAATACCAGCACCGAGCACCCTCCATTGGAAAGATGCCTCGAAGCACTCCCCCAGTTCTTCGTCTTCAGATACCGAGCTGTGCGATGAGAACGATCCACCTAGCGAACCCTCCGACAACTCAAATCAGGTATCCCCCATTCACGAACTTCCTCAGGATAAACCGCAAGAACTAGACTCGTCTATTGATAACAACGCGATAGCAGCAGATACCATCTCAAAGACTGATTCTCCAAATAGAGAAGAATGTGGTGTTAGTGTTGTTTTCGATACTCTCGTGCCTTCTCATAGTCAAGACGATGTAGAGCAAACCGTAGATTTAGATTCAGAAGACGATTCGGTCGATTTCGAACTTTTCCTTGAAGATCGTGTCAAATGCTTCAAACAAGAAGAGTCGCCAAATTCGGAAGACAACAGAGTGAGTTTATCTAGGAGAAATAGCGAAAGAGCGCTTCAAATAATCCAAGAAAATTCCCTTATACTTCATAGAATATTGCAGTGCCAATCCCGACTTAGCCTTTCACCTCCATTGACCGAGACTGATAATCTTGACGACGATACGTTGTCTAAGAAGTCGTTAGATTCTTGTAGGCTAGCCGGGGATGGAATGTTCTCCTCGTCTTGTTCAAGTTCTGAAACCGCCACTGGACAAGTTGACCTACCTTCGGATAACGAAGTAGCTTCAAGCAGCTTTCAGGGTGGATACGAAGGAAGTTTCCCAGATTTTCCGCTTCCTGAGATTCCAGTGGAAAATATTCGTGAAGATGGAACATATCGTTCAAAATACGATGAGATTCTGGAAAGAAGCAGAGATTTAAATGCGAAATATTACAGCCAAATTCTTAATTTGAACGATGGATCAGATAATGGTACCTGCATGATACCAGAATCCAAGACATTTACGAATCAAGAGGAGTTGATAGATTTCAGCTCGGATATCGCAACAAGTGTTGAAAAGGACGCTCAAACTTCCGGGATAATCAGAGGTAATTCACCAAGTTTTTCTGCGTTTTCTTCCCAAAATCCAAACTCTTCAATGGTAAGCATAAGTGTACCAACATTTCCAAGGGATAGTGAAAAAGAGACCAAACAAAGTTCTCGAATGAGTTACTCGAACATGGAGCAACAACAGATTCATTTGATCCATCTTCAATTGATTTCTTTCAGAACTTCGTTACTTGTGAAGATTACAGCGCGGTGTCTTCAAGTGGACTCTGCAAAAGTCAGACTCTATCAGTTGCAGATGAAGAATTTGAACCAAAACAAAGTTCAGGACATTTCGATATCGAAAGATCCCAAAATCAAATAGAATCTGACGGTACTTACCAGGAAAAAAACTTTTCGTTTATAGATTTTTCAACAGATCCATTCAACTCTCGTTTTGGAGACACCTCTGGTTATCACTCCAAAGACAGCGGTACTGATTCATCTTCGATATCTGACAAAGATGGTTCGTTGTCCATAACAGCGTCAGGATTCAAATCAAAAGCAGTTAGCCCTGGCAATATTTTGGCTTTGATAATATACCTCTTGTTCCCCTTGAGAAGAAATCCTTATCTGCAACTAATTCCATCGAGAGAAATGATTATAATACGAGTAGTAGAAGAAGTTTATCAGCTTCTAATTCTATAGAACGTGCAACAGCTTCGTCTAAACAAATGGTTGTTGGAGAATTATTTGATTCGTCTAAAGATTCTCTCATAAGACTGAAAGAAACAATAAAATCACCAGAAATACCTTTCGAAAGTAGCTTTCGATCAATTTCCGAAAATAGTAGTAGTACCGATTTGGTAGATAGAGAATCTTCTGTCAAATGTCCAAATGTAGCAGAAAAACCTTCTACTCGCTTCACAGTAGCTCCTCCAATATTAGAATTGGAACGAAAAACTCTAGAAGAGCTTCTTCCAAGCAGTTATAGCAAAAATGAGAAGAAGTTTGAATGTAACTTCGACGCATTGGATGATATTTTAGATTCTACAAGAGAAGAAGTTGAATATTCGAGAGAAGAAAATAATATAGATAGTACTCTTCGAAACTCAAATGATTTTGCCCTACCTAAATCTCCAGTACAACATTCCTGTGATTATGGTACTTCTGGTCCTATCAAAGGTACCAAAGTAGCTTCTCCAATATTAGAATTGGAACGAGAAACTCTGGATCGGCTTCGCCCAAGCAATTATAGCAGAAATGATGAGAAGTTCGAATGTAACTTTGAAATATTGGATAATATTTCATATTCTAAAAGAAAAGAAGTTGAATATTCGAGAGGAGAAAAGAATAGAGGTAGTACTCTTCGAAATGTGAGGTATTTTGACTTACCTAAATCGCCAGTACAAGATTCTTGTGCTGGTGGTACTTCTAGTCCTACCAAAGATACAAAAGTGGTTTCTCCGCTGGGTAGAGGAGATAGATTTCCTAAAAATATGTCCATAGCACTTCAAAATCCCAAATCACTTATCAATGAAGATTCCACTGGTGATCAAATATCCAGTTTCAGGAATTTCACATCTCCTGGTAGAAATTCTCCTCTTGTGGAAGTGAATGATGAAAAATGTGGCAATAGATCAACCCTAGAAGATTCTCCTACAAGTAGAGAAAGTACTACACATTCTTCTTCCCCAATTAGGAGTCCAAGTCTCTTAGATAGATCTCCGTCAAGACGAGAAGATTACAAACAGCCTTCTCAAAGTTACAGAGGAGCCAGATCACCTTTAAATGATTCAGTGATTAGGAATCTGTCCTCTCCAGAAAGAATTTGTCCCTCTCCAATGAGATCTCCATCGGCAGGAGAAACTAGAAGTTACGAAAATGTTTCTCCCAAATCCCCCAACAAAATCTTCAATCCGTTCCCTGTTCCTTTGAGTTCGAGGCAAAATAAAGAAGTAGCAGTTAAGCTCGGTTTATATAAAAAGTGACAGAAATTTTTAGCCTTACGTAATTTTTTTATCATAGAAGACTGCCTTTACTGTAATTATTATTAGTATTGTTGTACAGTACGTAGTTATGTAACAATTTATTTTATCTAATATTTACAAAGTAAATTCGAAAATCGTTGATGTGTTAGTTGAATGAATAAATAGAAACAGTTTGTTAAGTAGGTTGAAAAAAAAATAATTAACAGATTTTCAAATATGTTATTTAAATATTACATCAGAGAACTATTCCGGAGATTTTTTTTGGGTTTTTGCAATGCACCTTGTTGAAAGTCACTTTTCATATTATTATTTAATAATTTCAGGGTTTCAAAGAATCTCAATTTTCAATTTATATACCATTAGATTCAAAATTTTTTGCATTTTACATTTTCTCATGTCAGTTTGCATGTGTATCTTCTGGAATCTTATAAATGATATTCTCAATGAGAAAATGTAATAGCCATTTGAAATGTTTGTTATTTATACTAATGTAACAGAATTTTTTCATTACAATCCATGCACTGACCTTTAAACGACGTTATAAGTGCCACTCGGTATGAGACAATTTTTAGCGAAGAGTGCTACGGAATAAATGACAAACTATATAAGAGAGAAGACCTTGAGACTGAGCAAGTGATGAACCGCGGGTATCGCCATCTGTGGCCCAGTAGAATACTACATATTTCACTTCATTTAAGATGTGCATTAAAAAAATTGCAGTCTAGTCAAAGAAATTGTTGTTTAAAATAATGAAATTCAGTATGAAAAAATAATCTAAAACGTAACATTTATTTGATTAAAATTTTGAATAAGCTTAAACACTACTGGAAATACTTCTACCTTTAAACTTAAATCTATATCCTCCTACAAAACAATCAAAAATGGGTAAAATCTTCGTAAAGAATAATTCTAACATCGTAATATTTGATGCCAATCTTGTGATAGATAATTTGGTATAATATAATCTTATGAATAGTTATACGTTACTAAAATACTTCCTCTTCTCTTCTAAAGCTTGATGTGTCATTTACAACTAATCATTCAAATGTATAATTAATAATGCCGAATCAAAATATCGAAACGTTCTTTGCTTCAAACAAAGTGTTATGAAGTTTTAATGACCGATAAAGTGTTTCAAAAATAACGTCAATCAAAAATGCTCAGGTGAAAATTTTCATAATTGCAATAATGGTCATTAAACCTATAATGTTTTTTGAAATATTATGCATATAGCCTCCTAAAAACAATTTAAAATATCTAAATTTGGACTGAAAAATCTATTTGATCTAGAGCAATGTCTCCCAACATTTTGTGCCATGCCCCACCTTAATCTTTCTAAAATTCTTATGCCCCCCAAAAAGGTGAAAAAGTTAAAATTAAAAAGTGCGAAAGGGTTAAACGTGTAGAGTCCATTCTCAAATTGTCCCCCTTAACAATAAAATTGCCCCCAGTTAGGCGTGGGCCCCACGTTGGGAAACACTGATCTAGAGAAATATTCCAATAGATAATCTCGTAAAAATTCAATTAAAATAATTTATTATTTGAATTTTAGACCGTCCTTTGGAGGTAGTGTTTTTCCTGAAATATTTTTAATCTTGAATATTTTAGGAAGCTTCTGGTTCGGCATTTACATGAATTTCGAGCTGTGCCACCTCCGTTCTCAAAAATATGTTAGCATATAATATATTTCCATAAGTTGTTAAATGAATAACTGAATAAATAGTTTTGTTATTCTATTTGTTCACAATTACCTATCCTAGAAGTTCCTAAGCCTATTATTTTTGATTTATTAAGATCTTCAGAAGTGATAAGATGAAAATTAATTAAGTTTTTTTTCAAAAAAATTTAATCAATGTTAATTTTTTTTCTACCATTTTTGTTTTCAAAAAAGTCACTTGTAAAAATAAAGTACTCAATTTGTAAATTTTGCTTTTTCAAAAGATTTCTTTCTCAAATTCATCAATAATTCTTATTTCTCAAAAAGAAAACAACAGAAATAAACTTCCAAATTTATTTAAAAAAAAACACAAAGCACATTATATATGACCAAAATTAACAAAAGTCTATAAACTTTTTTTCAATGAAAAATAATTTCTAGTAAAAAAGTTTATTAGGTTAGGGTCGATAAAGAAGCAAGAGTATAAATAAAGTCATTTTTAATTTGAATTATTTCGTCTCCTAACCAAATATAATTAGATATTTAAGTATTTTAAGATGTCCTTTCATATATTTGTATATTGAAAATTGAATAGAAACATGGTCAAACGCTTAATCTATTAGCATTCATCAACAAAAACAGAAAATACTTGATTAAAACCTTCGAAAACAGGTAGATCACTGAAATCTCTTGCGAACGTTTCGCTAGCACGTAGTGAACATCTTCAGTCATTCAATCTTATATCCTACATGTAGACTGTGTATACTCAAAATTGGAGATGCAAAGACCTCTGAGGAAAATCGAAACTCGTGCTAACTGAATGAAAGAAGAAATTCTAGCTGACAAAGGCACTCAGGCCCGACAAACTTGACAAACTTATCCATCAACTTCCCTCAGAAGACTCAACCAATAGGTAAACAATTTTTGAAAAATATCTCGAAACTAAGGAAAGTACATATTCCTTCACCTTTAATTGCCAAATAAAATAATTGTTAATAAAATAACATTAGTAAAATTGAACACAATGCTAGAGTAGCGATAAACATAACCTCAATCAAATGAAAGTATCATAAAAACATAAAAATGGGTGTTGTACGCACTTGTATATAATACTAGATAGATCCACTGCTTTTATAAGAACAATATTCTAGTTGAAATTGAAAAGGTACTTCAAATACTTGGGCACACAAGACATAAAAATAAATACACATTGACATTCACTCCATTGTCGTCATTATTTATCTTAAACCACTGAATTTCTTCACATAATTTTAGTAGTTTTTTAAGTTTCAGTAGTTGTATTCATCTAATATCGGTGGACAAGTACACACTAAATGTTTATCGCCATAAATATCATCTATCCTAGCTACTGTAGGCCAAATTTTCACTTCCGGTCTAACAAACGGCGCTGGAAAAGCGGCCTGTTCCCTGGTATACGGTCTTTCCCAGTTTGAACTTGTTACCTGTTCTTGAGTATGTGGCGCCATCTTCAATGGATTTATTCTGATATCCATTTTCTCATCTTCGATATCCTTAATTTCTTGTCTTATGCTAATCATAGCATCGCAAAAACGGTCCAATTCCTGTTTATCTTCTGATTCTGTTGGTTCTATCATCAAAGTTCCTATAATGAAATATTTAGATTGAAGTCGATTTAAAAACGCTGATTAGAACAGTCTTCATAGAGGGGACAGGAATGTTATATGTACATGTTAATGGAGATAAATCTGATTTTATGAAGATGACAACTCTACAAAAGAAGGAGCAATGAGGAAACATAATATACAAATGGAGGAAGAGAACTGCAACAAAGCTCAAAGCTTTGGTTATCGAGGATAATGTGGATGAATGGAAAGATACGGAAATAATGTTAATGAAAATAAATCGGCAGACAGTAACTCTTAATTGCTTTAGAGGCTCATAAAAGCTCAAAAAATGTGGCAACTGCACTCTCCAATAGTGACGCATGGATGCAAAGTAGAGAAGGCTGAAGAAAATTGATATTCAGAAAAATATTAGGAGGAAAAAACCTTAAATATTTTAGCTTAAAAGAACCAATACGTATCACAGAACCCCAAAAAAAATGTGGATAAAGATTTACTAGGGACGAAAAAATGCTCACAAAGAAATTCCTAAAAAGATGGTACACTGAGACAAGATAAGACCAAGAAGAAGGAGGAATTCAAAACCACTGAATTCCTCCTGAAGGACAGATGAGAAAAAGAACTAGGAAAGAGAGGAAGAGAACCATGGCCAAACTAAGCCATAGCCTCAATATCCTTCGTGCAGCACATTTTATAATCAAATTATCATCAGTAAAAGAATATATGACATACCTGCTACAGGCCAGGACATAGTTGGTGCGTGGAAGCCATAATCCATCAGTCTTTTAGCAATATCATGAGCTTCGATATGAGCTGTTTTCTTGAACTCCCTCACATCTATGATAAATTCGTGTGCACATAAATTAGAAGTGGGACTCTTAAAGAGAGTGACGTAATATGGCTCTAAAACTTTCGACATATAATTGGCATTGAGGATAGCTACCTAAAAGAGAAATAAACCGGTCATTATTTGAAATTTGTGATCCGATAAGATATTTGGCAAAAATGTAACATTAGTACTTACTTGTGTCGCTTTTCTCAGTCCCTCTCCACCCATCATCTTTATATAAGCCCATGAAATCGGCAAAATTGCTGCTGAACCAAAAGGTCCTGCACTAACGGCCCCTCCATTCGAAGAAGACTTATCACCAAAAGGATTTACCACTGGATGTCCAGGTAAAAATGGAGCTAAATGAGATTTAACACCGATAGGTCCCATTCCAGGACCACCTCCACCATGTGGTATGCAGAATGTTTTGTGAAGGTTGAGATGAGATACATCGCATCCATAATCACCTGAAAAAAGTTTGTTTTTGTTTTAATGACACTCATGAAGAAGTATTTAATGTTTAACGATTAGAATTATTCATCTAAATATCATACCTGGTCTACAAAGTCCAACTTGGGCATTCATATTTGCTCCATCCAAATACACTTGTCCACCATTTTCATGTATCAAATTACAAATATCAGCTATGGTTTCTTCATAAACACCAAAAGTCGAGGGATAGGTTATCATCAAACAGGAAAGTTTTCCTTTATATTTCTCTGCCTTACTCCTCAAATCGTCCATATCGATGGAACCATCTTGCTTCACTTTCACAGCTTCCACCTTAGGTAAAAAAATGGAGTAATAATTTCACTTGAGAGATATAATTCTAAAGCATCTTCTTTTCTTAATAACTTACCTTCATTCCTGCCATTTGGGCACTAGCAGGATTAGTTCCATGAGCACTAACTGGAATCAAACATATATTCTTGTGTCCATTTCCAGTTGCTTCTTGGTAGCACTGAATTGCTCTTAATCCAGCATATTCCCCTTGTGCCCCACTGTTTGGTTGGAAACTTATATTATCGAAACCTGTAATGGCACATAAATCTCTCTCCAATTCATCAAATAATTGTTTGTAACCCTTTGCTTGTTCAGCAGGAACAAAAGGATGCATATCAGTAAAATGTTTAAAGGAACAAGGCATCATTTCTGTTGTTGCATTCAACTTCATTGTACAAGATCCTAAGGGTATCATTGAATGTACTAAAGATACGTCTTTATTTTCTAAAATTTTCATGTAACGGACAATCCTATTTTCAGAGTGGTGCGAGTTGAAGACAGGGTGTGTTAGAAAAGGAGATGTTCTTTTGAATGCACTTTTGGCAATTGATGCATCACTTGCTTTTGAAGAACCACTGAAATAAAGTATTGTTATTTTCAATGTTTTCTTCCGTTAGGTTACTTACGTATTCTCCCTTATGTCCTGGACCTTTTGGGAGCTTCCAAAAACGTAAAATAAATCGTTAATATCTTCTTCTGTAACTGTTTCATCTAACGATATACCTACAGATTCATGGTCATCGTAATAACGAAGGTTTATTTTTTTCTGTTCAGCCCTGTGTCTAACCTCCTCTATACCTATTATTGGATATACCTTGAGAGTATCAAAGAATAATTTGTTAACTTGTCTGTTACCATCTTGTTGCAATCCATAGTTAAGTACCTGCAAATGTCATTCATTTTTATAGAGGTATTATAAGTATACTCAGAAAAAAATCAAGTAGATGCATTCATAATTGAGTGAAAAAAAAAGATTTCAAAATGCGTACCAGTGCAAAATTATGAACTCTGGTAGCAATATCCTTCAAACCTTGTGGTCCATGATAAACAGCAAACATTGCTGACATATTTGCGAGCAGAGCTTGAGCTGTACAGATATTACTGGTAGCTTTATCTCTTCTAATGTGCTGTTCTCTTGTCTGAAGAGCTAGTCTATATCCATCTCTACCAGCTGCGTCTCTGGTAACACCTACCATCCTACCAGGCATCAATCTGACTAAAGATTGTTTGCAAGCAAAAAATCCTGCGTGTGGTCCTCCATAACCTAGAGGAACTCCAAAGCGTTGAGAAGTTCCTATTGCTATATCTACACCAAAATCACTAGGTGGGTGAAGAAGAGTCAGACTTAAAAGATCTGCTGCGCAGCAAACGAGAGTACCTGAGAAAGATTAATACATATATAAAATTCTTCTTTACAACAACTCATGAATAGCTTCAAGAAGAGATATTTATGTCTGTTGAGGGCTCTTTAGTATTCTTACCATGAGCATGAGCTTCTTCGACCAGTTTAGTGAAGTCCAAAACGTTTCCTTCGGTATCTGGATATTGGAAAAGAACTCCAGCTACATCATGGTTACTAAAATCAAAAGCAAACACATTCCCTACTTCTATTTCAAGACCAAGAGATCTTGATCTGGTTTCAACTACTGATATAGTTTGGGGATGAAGTTTGTCGGAGAGAAACATCTTCTTCCTTTTATTTTGTCTATAGCAAAGAGATAATGCTTCAGCAGCAGCAGTACCTTCGTCCAACAGAGAAGCATTTGAAACTTCCAGGCCGGTAAGCTCTGACACCATAGTTTGATAGTTCAAGAAACTCTCCAAACGTCCTTGCGATATCTACAAAAACAATTCGTTCATTCAAAGAATACATATATTTATAAACAAATTCTGAACCTTTTATATATGTATAAATGGTTTTTTCTTCTTCTAAAATTCTATAGTACAAGAGAACAGTAAAACTAATTGACTTTGAAAGTATCGTACAATCTTTCGAACATTCTCAAGGCGAAACAAAGAAAATTGAAGGTTAAAATCTTCAACATAACAGAGACGCACTATTACAAAAAGTAATGTAATAATAAATTATATGACATGGTTAATATTTAGAAGGTCCCAGAACTATTGAACAATAAAATTTATATTAACAATCTCTTTACAGTGTAAAATTACATTATAAATTTGATGAAATTTCTTTGATTCACATTTTTTATTGCTCTTGTTTGATGTTAATCTCAATTTTAGTTTAACTCAGTTAAAAAAATTTTCTTGTTGTTTCATAATTGATATATCCTTTTTATTTTATTTCAAGTTTTTATCATTGAAGCTTGTGATTGATGCTGCTCATTTGATATTATTGGCCCATCCTTTTCTTCTTGTGACTTCATCAGAAATATCGTGTTATTATTATTGTAGAATTCACTATCATCAACTGTATGTTTCTTATATTGCTCATAGAAGTATTATGGGTTGCCGAATATTAATTCTCTACAAATACCATGTGTAACTATGATTACACTATAAATTAATTATTCAAGTTCTAAATGTAAACTAGTAAACTGCCCTTTCCTAGAAGAAGTATTCTAATGGCCTTATTTTATCCATTCAAAAAGTAATAGTTATATTAAACTCTAAATTATCAAACATTAATTTAACTTTTAATTCATATTAATAAACTGATGCTTAATTTCAGATACAATTCAAGGAAAAATTACTCAGTTGATATCATTGACCATTTTTGCTTCTTCAATATAAACTTGAATTCAAACACTTGAACTTATGATTTACACTTTAGGGACTACATAGCATGAAGCGTTTCGTCGTTACAAATGACTTCATCAGATGCTTACAGAATAATTCTGTATTTCTGTACTTACAGAATCATTCTATAAGCATCTGAAGAAGTCGTTTGTAACGACGAAACACGTCATGCTATGTAGTCAATAAAATGTAAATCATAAGTTCAAGTGTTTGAATTTAGGTTTGTATTCAATTATAAAGGATTTTCATCAAGTAAACGCTAACACTATTAAATATTTAAAACCTTTTACTTCTTGTTGCTTTCTTGATATTTCGGTTTATTAATATTGTAGAATTTACATTCATCAACTGTAGGTTTCTTATATTGCACATAAAAGTATTGTGGGTTGCTGATTATTAATAATTGTGGGTAAATTACAACCTTAGATAACTGTTTCTTATTTTTCAATCTGATTTGTTTCTGTTTTTAGTTAACATTGAATAATATTATTTGAGACAGTAATTTGTGTCTTTTATTTTTATAATCTTTTATTCTTATATAAGTGTTATGTTGAAGATTTTGACCTACTCTTTCGTTTGATTTTAGCCTTGAAAATGTTTTGTTTGAATAAATTGTGTACTCTAGCTTTGTTGTACCTAATAAATTATTTTATTTCTTAAGGCTGAACTTGATATTTATTGTAAGTGTATTTCTTGTTGTTCGTTTTTACATGATATCTATCCAGAAGAGATCAATGTAAACAAATATCAGAAATAATCGTAATATAAATAAATTCAACGCCATCTTCTTTCAATTGAGGGAAACATTTTCAGTGAGCATTGAAATAAACCATTATAAATGATTATGTACTTAATTTCTAGAAGCTATATACAAACCTCTGGTTGATATGGTGTATAGGACGTAGTCCAACCGGGATTTTCAAAAATATTCCTCATTAAAGCATGCGGTACACAGCAATTATGATATCCCATGCCAATATACGACCTCCATATCTGATTTTTCTCAGCAATTTGCGTTATCTTATTTATGAGTTCGTACTCCCCTGTAATCGAATGTCGTAATAACTTTTGATACCCCCAGCAGAAATTTATCAAAATCATTCTTATTTAGAACTGGCCTTATCGTTACAACATAATAAGTAAATGATAAGGAATAAGCAAGAATGTCGTAATGATTCATTTAAGTTGAATGATAATTTGGGTTAAATATCTAACTAATGGGGCAAACTTGAATTGTAAAATTTGTAGTTTTTTGTGAATGTTAACTTATTAAAAAGTGCACATGAACTAAAAAAATAATCCATTCGATATTACAATTGAATGGATTCAATAATGAGAATTCCTTGTTTGATTACAATAAAACTATGGACATCGATTATTTTTTGAATTATTTTTTCATCGCTGAATTAAATCGGTAATTTTTTTCCTTAAAGCATTACGTACAGTGTTGCCAAATAAAATGTCGCCCAAGTAATGTAATTTGATGACACAAATTATGAGTTTTTCTCATTTTTTTCAATTCAGACACTGATGTTATAAGAATATATTTGCTATAAAAATGAAAAATGGTTGAATTTTTTTCTTTAGTCATAGACGGAATATCAAAACAATTACTTACCTACTGCTTCTTCTATGTCTAATGGTTTGGTAAGTCTAATTCTTTCAGGAACTGCTCTATTTGTTAACTCATCTAAGCTCTACAAAAAAAACAGGAATTAATTAAACATCTCAAACTTTAAAATAGAATAATTGAAGATAATAACACACAAATATTTAAAGAAATATTTTGACCATTTGATGAAATTCAATCTTAAAATTCTTTTATATATTCCAGGATAATATTATGTATTAATTTGAATTTTTAATGTATTATCTATTAAAGCAATAATTTCATTTCGAAGTTGTTTTTTCTGTCTTATTGTTATAAAAATCAAAATCCTATAATTTTTTTAGAAAAATGTACTCACTTTCAGTCCTAATGTATCTAACATTGTTATAATATCTCTATCCCTAGGCCCAATGTGCCTACTATTGAATTGTTCCTTCTTAAAAACTAAATTCTCATCTACTTTTAACAAACTTGAAACACTAAAACATCTTAGATTTTTTGGAACATCCCTTATTTTCAAATAAGGGCTCTTCAATTTTGAAACGATGCCCCTATACATTTTAACTTGAAAAATTCGCAATATCACAGCCAAGCACAAGAACTAGAATGATGTATATTGTAACAGTAATTAAATATTATTTAAAATTGCCTAAGAGGTATTGAAACATTCTGAGATCATAGGTCATTAAGATAGATAAGATTGTTATTCACTCTGACAATATTACTTAACATTAATATATATATATATATATATATATATATATATATATATATATATATATATATATATATATAAGAACAAGGTTTAACAGGTTGAAAATGGAGTTGAGAAATTTACGGTATTTACGTTGCTTGTTTTTGTAACAACCGTTTACATATGTTTCAAGCTAATTGGCTATCATCAGAACGGCGTAGTTCAAGTTATTAGATGTTCAAACTTGGATGCTGATTGAAAAGAAAAAGACACAGAACAAAACAACACAAAATTCCACGTGAGGAATCTTCATCATTTTTGGTTTAAATTGAGTATCTTGGGTACGAGCCATTACAACTCTATTTTTAGACTGAATCAATGTCTACCTGCGATGAGATATTTTTACCTTCTAGAAATTTTGTACCGACAATAAGATAAATTAAGAACAAGGTTTATCAGGTTGAAAATGGAGTTAAGAAATTTACGGTATTAACCTGAGATTTACGTAGCTTGTTTTTGTAACAGCCGTATACATATGTTTCAAGCTAGTTGGCTATCATCAGAATGGCGAAGAAGGTAAATTGTTCTCTGAATAAAAATTATATTTCTAAATTACATTCCCGTCTTATATATATTTCATGTAATTCAGGACACCAAGGGCATTTTATTTATCTATTTCAACGAAAACTAAAATTCTGCATTAAAGGCTTTCAAATGCAAATAGAACAACTGTTTGAAGTCGCCAATACTACATAGTTTTTTTTACTCTGTAGTAAAAACTGGCAACAGATACTGCAAATCTTACATCAATCATAAAATATGAAAGAAGTTTAGTAACTAATTTGACTAATACTTAGTAGTTTTTTTTTTAATTTCACCATAATACTAACGTTAAATGAACTTTCAATTGGAAATGGCGGTTAATTGAAAAAGACTCTTTATTAGAGAATTTTTCTTCATTTTTTTTGAATATTCATTGATTTTCCCGGTTTCAGTTTGATCATTCTGAGAATTTAATATCAACTGCTTCAATTCATGTTGTATAATATCGTGACGTCATCGCGTTTTTTCGTTATAGATGTACACAATCCTGAAAAGCGTAATCTTATTTTGGAATATATTGTTGCTCTGTCATTTGTAAACTTATGCTCGTTTTTAAATTTGTATTTCCTTTCATTGGAACGCTTGAAACTCAAAAAGTCTACATCTAAAAAATTTTATTACGGAATGCAGCCAAAATATTATTCATATCATATCGTGCTGTCACTTCGAAATCCAAACGCCAACATCATCGGTCACGTGACGGGACGTCTCGGCTACGTGTACGCGAGTGGCCAAAAATCTCTTTGGAAAGTACCGTATATTCTTCTGATGAACTGGCAGTCCACATTGCGGTTAAACGATTGTTAGACTGATCATTGTTTATGTGAACGTTTCAATTTGTATCTTCAGTTAAAGTGACTTTTTCCCACCCTGCAAGATGGGGTGTAAGTATATTTATCAATACTTTCAAAAAAAAACTAACCTTTTCCAAAGTACGAATTTCAAAATAAGGATTTTCTCAACTTTATGGTACATAGTATTTGTCACACGTATATTCAAATATGTTTTATTCTTACAGATAAATTCTTGGAAGTAATCAAACCCTTTTGTAGTATATTACCTGAAATAGCTAAGCCAGAAAGAAAGGTGAGTAATTCCATTATTAATTTTTATGTTTTCTATTTTTTCTCGATTAATGCTGAATTACATCATTTTGTATTGGAAAACTAAATGGAATGCCCGATTTTCCTATTACGTATTTGTCCAAGATGAGATTTGTAATTTTTTTTCTCCAATTCAACCATTTTAGATTATCTTTACAGATACCATATGTAACTATGATTACACTATAAATTGATTATTACAGTTCTAAATGAAACTAGTACACTGCCCTTTCCTAGAAGAAGTCTTCTAATAGTCTTATTTTATCTATTCAAAAAGTCATAGTTAAATTATTAAACAGTAATTTAACTTATAATTCATATTAATGAACTTGTACTTCATTTCAGATACAATTCAGGGAAAAAGTACTATGGACAGCTATTACTCTATTTATTTTCTTAGTATGTTGTCAGGTATGTTGATAAATTTTTAAATTATGTTGAAATTCTAAGTGCTTTGCTTGCAGATTCCACTTTTTGGAATTATGAGCTCAGATTCAGCCGATCCATTTTATTGGATCCGTGTTATTCTTGCATCTAATAGGGGTACACTCATGGAATTAGGTATATCTCCTATTGTGACATCTGGTCTAATAATGCAGTTATTGGCTGGAGCTAAAATAATTGAGGTTGGTGATACTCCAAAAGACAGGGCACTTTTTAATGGAGCACAAAAATGTAAGAGAAATTGTATTATTGTATATATTTTCAAGGTTTTGGTTCATAATATTCAGTGTTTAGTTAATTAATTAACTTTCTCTTTTCAAATATGAATATATAAATGTTAACAGTTAAATTTTATTAATATTTTTCAAAATTTCATATCTAAAAACTATTTCATTCAAAATTAGTAGTAAATATACAATTTGAAATGTGTCTTTTTAGTATTTGGTATGGTGATCACAGTTGGACAAGCCATAGTTTATGTAATGACTGGCATGTATGGAGACCCTTCTGAAATCGGACCTGGTGTCTGTCTTCTAATCATAATACAATTGTTTGTTGCTGGACTGATTGTACTTCTGTTGGACGAACTTTTACAGAAAGGATATGGTTTGGGATCTGGTATATCTTTATTCATTGCCACCAATATTTGTGAAACAATTATCTGGAAAGCATTCTCTCCAGCTACTGTTAATACTGGAAGAGGAACAGAGTTTGAAGGAGCTGTCATTGCTCTTTTCCACCTACTTACTACACGTCAAGATAAAATAAGAGGATTGAGGGAAGCATTCTACCGTCAGAATTTGCCAAATCTCATGAACTTGTTGGCTACTGTTCTTGTATTTGCTATAGTGATATACTTCCAAGTAAGTGGGCAAAGATTCGGTATTAATTATTAGCTAATGTTGTTTATTGACAAAGAAACAGCTTATTTCTGCTCTCTATTGACTACAAATTTTTTTTACATTTTCCCTTATTATATGACATCAATATGTTTCAACATGGTTATGAAAACATTTCATGATAAAATGTATTGAAACTAATTTACCTTAATTTTCAGGGTTTCCGTGTCGATCTACCAATCAAAAGTGCCAAATACAGAGGGCAATATTCAAGCTATCCGATCAAACTATTCTATACCTCAAACATACCCATCATTCTGCAATCGGCTCTTGTCTCAAATTTGTATGTCATCTCTCAAATGTTAGCTGTTAAATTTCAGGGCAATTTCTTCATTAATCTACTTGGAGTTTGGGCAGATGTTGGAGGTGGTGGTCCTGCAAGATCTTATCCAATTGGAGGTATGTGAAGATTTTTATGAACACTTTGAAATTTATGCAGTTTTATCTATATTGAATTATTATAAAGTTGAAAATTTTGTGTTTAGGTAAGAAGGTTTCATCAAAATTAAATTTTTTTTAGGTCTCTGTTACTACTTATCTCCTCCAGAAAGTGTTGGACACATTCTTGAGGATCCGTTCCATGCATTGTTATATATCATCTTCATGTTGGGATCTTGTGCATTTTTCTCAAAAACGTGGATTGAAGTGTCTGGTAGTTCTGCAAAGGATGTTGCTAAGCAATTGAAAGAACAACAGATGGTCATGAGGGGCCACAGAGACAACTCCATGATCCATGAATTGAACAGGTAAAATAATAAGATTCAACTCTCGAATAATTTTAATAGTCTGTATATGACAAGTACGTTCTTCAAAAGATACATAGAACAAAATTTAGCAGATTAAATTTGATTTCTGGCAGAATTTCTATAAGAAAAATTTTTTTTCTTGAATATAGGTATACACATTTACAACTGACAGTTATTGTTTGTATTGTAAATATTTCTTTATGGTATATGGTGTTTTTTTTTTCAGATACATCCCAACAGCAGCAGCATTTGGAGGCCTGTGCATAGGTGCTCTATCAGTTTTAGCTGACTTCATGGGTGCCATTGGCTCAGGTACTGGTATCCTGTTGGCTGTAACTATTATCTATCAATACTTTGAAATATTTGTCAAAGAACAAAGTGAGACTGGTGGCATGGGTACAATGCTGTTTTAAGATAAGAAAATAAGTTCAATTTAGAATGTTTCAATGCAAATTTTTTTGCATTTGCAATTATGTGAGTGTGATATCAACTATAGTATGTATTTAAAACATAGCAGAGTAATATAATAACTTAATTATTATTGAACTTATTACCAGTTACTCAATTATTTTTGTTTAAATTATTTTCAAAGGAACTGAATAAAACTGGTAGTTAGTTTTAAAAAATTTGGAATATATAGATATTGTATATGTACCATAGTTGATATAAAGTTTCAAGTGAAAATTGACTTTTGTAATGAAATATCGAAAAATAGTTTTTTCATTGTATATTTTTTGTCATTTTCATCCCATTATTTGAGGTAGTGTATTGTTATGAATTAATTTATGATTTTTTTAATACACAATCCATTTTGACAATGTTGTTTTTAAATAATTTCATTAAACCTAATCCCAATTGTGTATTTGTTCCAAAGAAAAAATTGTAACATGTTTTGTATGTAATTACAATTTTAAAATTTGCTGTTTAGTTTCAACTTGTTTAAACTCTTTTTTCATTGAATTTTGGAGGAGAAAATATCAAATTAAAATAAAAGGCTGCCTAAAATAGCAGCCATTTCCCAGTGTTTTGATCTTGTTGGCCCCCAAACAGAGTAGCATAAACACTGCTTTTTAAGGACAATATATGAAAAAATCTAGGATTTGCAAAATAACAAAATATCTTGTTGAAATTTATATTTATACATTTGCAGAAAATATATTTTAAAATGCTAAATATAAATTATTTATTCAAAAATAAGAGAATATACTGTATTAATTCAAATAATGTGTACCTACTTAGTGTACAGAATTTTTCAAACACAAAATAGTTTCAAAAACAGATTAACTGAACTAATCAGATGTTCATTTTTTGAATCCTTCAATATTATATAAAAAAATTACAAATACTGAAATATTGAAGGATTATTAAACATAGACAACAAAATTTAACTAGTAAAATAAATTAAGAATCATTTGGAAAGCACACATTTGGAGAAGTGCTATTAAAAAGTCTATCTTTTATCATTTGAGCCATCAGTCCATGAATTATTTCAATAGTTGTTTTGCAACTATCCTTTGTAGCTTTCAATAGTTTGTCTTCTGTTCGTTTTTCATGGGGATCATTTCCACCAACAATAAAACCACCTCGACCTGAAAAACCATTCAAATAAAAGGTTTTCTAGCTTCATTTGTTGATTGAAAAAACATATAATATAAACCAAACAAGTGATTAAAATCCTCACCAATTGCAACTTCAGACTGTTCAAGCTTCTCTGACAAATCAAATATCTGTCCAGTGGTGTAATCTGCATTTGTCAACAGAGATGAAGAACTCAATGTGTTAACCCAATATTTATTCCATAATGAATCCAACAATCTCCTATCCAGAGCTGATTTGAAATAAGATACCTCAAGAGAGTAATATTGTTTACAATGAACTCCAAAATCTTCAATTTTATTTAGAGGAATAGTTTGGTATTCTGAAGGTTCTTCATTTGCTGGTTTATAACCCTAAACAAATTTTAAGTAAAAATCAATAATATCCATTAAAAACAAAGAACTTAAATTCTCTATATCTACCATTCAATTATGATTGTCTCTACAATATGTTCACTTATTTTAACAAAGAATAAAATATAATGAAATAAGCATACCTTAGGATATGTTCTAAATGCACCAAGACATACTTTTCCAGCTGATATAGTCCTAACAGGATCGATAACAATAGCTACGAAAGGCTCTTGAAAATTCTGATTCAGCATTTGGGTACTCACATCTATTCCAGATAGCCAACAGCCATAGCCAGGATGACTATGATACCATCCAATGGCATTTTCTTGCCTTCCAACCTAAGAGTAATTTGAAAATTCGAATTTTATTCTCAGCTTCCAAAAAATTTAAAAACTAATTACCAATTTTGCAGCATCTATATATGAACTCATATACTCATAAGCTTGAGCTTGTGCATTAACTCTTGTTTCAGTGCCTTCAACTGGCAGGGCAAATGAATCCATAACTATCATGGTATTTCCATCTACCTTTCCTAAAATAAGTCCCATTACCTCCAGGATACCTCCTGATCTGGCATGCATTACCATTTTTAGTAGAGCCAATGCAGATATTTTAATATCTTTGAAGAAATGGGGGCTAAAACATTCAATGAAAATGACTCGATTTAACAACTAGCGGATTTCTCACTCTTTATCCCATGGCTTCGCCGATAAAATATCCTGTTGTTGTTTCTTATCATAACGATATATTTCATCCACTGAATTAATAACTTCTACTTTATTAGTTAATTCCCAATTTTTTTGGGCTATTTGTTTCTGACTCTCAGATTTGGACATTTTTACAAGGTGTTAGATCACTTTGTTCATTCAAAATTGGCAAACAATATAGAATAGTTTTCAAGCAAGAATATATTCGTTCAATTTTTTATTACTTTATGGTATATTGCTTGCTGTACAATAGGAATACTTAAGAATTGACAGATGAGAACTGGTATGGTAGTGCGTTCCATTTAACTATCTTACCAGTATTTTTCAGTCTTATTTTTTTCTTTCCAATATGTTTTAACTAATATCAACCTATCAATTTATCGTCACTCAGTGTTTCTAGAACAAATTGAATTCATTGCTTTAATATTTAAAAGAAGCCTTCAAATTTATTTATAAAGCTCATAAGGACAATAATACAGAACAAGTAGATATTAATTGAGTGACAATCCAAACAAACGAACTACCGACTTCGGAATCTGTTGAGGTTACCTCTGTTGCTTTTCTTGTCCTGTCAGCGTCCGCTTGGTTATTTATTTAATTTTTAAATTTGAAACTTTGATTCTCGAAATTCAGACGTACATAAAATGTGTACGAATATTTTGGAATTAAAGCCAGAGAGAAACTTCCTAGACCCCAATTTTGATGGGTACAAATTATCACTTCGGTCTGCAATTACGGAGAAATATTTGTTAGATAGTCCTATCAAAAGAACACTTATAAATTCAGACCAATATTCCTTGTTACATGCTAAAATATTTGGCATGAATAATTTTTTAACTGGAGAAAGTGAAACCGACTTTGAAAACGTTTACTTTGTAGATAATGAAAGAAATTTAAAAAAGGGAAGCTTAAATGATAACAAGAAACTTATGATATGCAATATATGGAATGTACCAAAGAGCAACGCACAGAAAGATTCATCTGATAGTGATTGTTACAATTTTTCTCTTAAGTTGATATCAAACAATTTAGCAGTTTTAGCTAATGGTGAGGGATCCTTTTTTATATTGGACACAGGAAATAGAAAAAATCACGACAAATGGAAATTGTTATACCAAGAAGAATTATGGGATGGCAAAGAATTTTATATTCAAGATGCAGTGTTGAATGAATGTACTCTTCATGTTATCCTATGTAGAATTGAACAAAATGATAAGAAATCATCACTTTTGGTAAATATAGTTAAGTTAACTAACCTAAATAGCTGGGAAAAAATATCTTTCAAACAACTGTTAGTACAAGGGGATGTTAGCTATTTATATTTAGATAGAACTTGTGATGCAGTCTATGTTGCCAGTACTTTGGGGTGTTTATTTACATTTGATTCAGAAAATCCAGTTGTAGATGATTTGGCTGCATCAGTATCAAAAAATGTAACAGAAAAATGTTACAAGTGGGATCAAGATGAAAATGATGTAGTAATACATTTCATTATGCCTCAAGATATCAAAAAGGATTGTGTAGACGTTACTACAAGTAATACAATTATTAAAGTAGAATTCAGTGGCATTAGGTAAGCAAATAAATATAATTATAATACTTAGGTTTATTAAGATACTTTTATTTGAATAATTTATTCACAATTTTCATTATGGTGCAAAATAATAAAAATTTAAATGACTCAGTATAATTTCAGAAAATTTAGTAGTAAATTTACTAATTATAATGATACAATAGTACATGAATTACAAATATACATTTTATTTCTTTCAGCCTGATCGATGGGGTGCTATTCAATACAGTTGAGAGTGATTTGACCACTGTAAACATTACCAAGAATTTGATAGAGATCAGTTTAGTAAAAAAAGACCAAGGCTTAACATGGCCAGATTTGCTAAAAGACACTTCTTCAAGTGAATCATTTATAAGGAGTGAAGTGAAAGAGGAACCTAATTTTTCTGGTGAAAAAGAGGTAAAGAAAAAAATTGGAGTTACTAAAACTCCTCACAAATTGTATTTGTTTTTATTTCTTACTTTGGTTTTCTTAATTATATCCTATTCGTCATTTTCTTCTAGTTATTAAAAGAGGATACACAACAAGGTTTAACATTCAATACAGAAGAAATTGAAGAATGTGACTTCACAAATGATGAATATACAATTTTTGAAAGAGTTTGTCTAAAAACTCACCAGGTAACTCACAAGTACAACTTTGGGTCAAATCAGGTACTCTTAACTGTGCAAAGGAATAAGAATATGCCTCCATGTATAGGGGTAAGACATGATGTAGATATTTGTATTTGGGAACCTCAATTTGAGAACAGTAATTTTCAATTGAAAAATGTTGCTACGCTTTTGGCTATGGGATATATTCAGGTAAGCTCTTTGATGGTTTATAAAATGCAAATTCTTTAATGTAATAGGTCTACAACTTCACTCCATGTTTTAGGCTTCAAAACAACAAAAGAAGTTTATTTCTTGCCCTAAGGATACTAGTTATTCATTGATTTGTGAAACTAGCAGACATTTATTTATATATCAACAGCAAAATAGAATATGTACTGAAGAATTGAGAAATCGTAGGTCTGGCTCTAGGATTAATTCAATAGCTGAACAGCTAGTTGTATCCATTCCAAATGATGAAATTTTTGGCATTTATTCATCTCCAAATGCAATATACATATTGGGAGAAAAATTTTTAATGTACATAAGCATTTGATGCGATTTGATATAAAGTTATTTTGCAAAAGAAAATAAAAATTTTTATGTTTCCTATGTAATTATTTCACCTTACAAATTTGAAAATGGAATTAAAAAATATCAGGTAATACTTGTCATGTTTCAGTTTTATTCATAAAATATTCATCTTAATACTCTAATAAAGTTAATTGTCCTACAAATTGTATGGAAAATTGTTTCCACTTAGCTAAATTGCACTAACAAATCTCTTGGCGCTATGTTTAAAATTGCATTTACATCTAGTAACTTTTAAGCACAGAATTTTTGCTCATTGCTTCTAAGTATTAGGGATGGTCGATGATCATCGATGTTGAAAGCAAAAACATCGATGTTAGCTATTCGATAAACATCGAAGTTAACGGAATCGATATCGATGTTATCTAACGGCCTCACGCACAACCAATAGGGTTGCTCGATGATTATCGAAAATCGATGTTGAAAGCTAGAACATCGATGTTCGGTATTCGATAAATATCGAACATCGATGTTGGGCTTTCGATTATGACATCGATGTTTTACTAACATCGATCATCCCTACTAAGTATCGTAGGGAAACTACAATGTCGTAATTACTTACTCAGTGATCGCAGAAGTAGTTCAAATAGTAATTCTGTACCTTTTCATATCACAATGAGAATGAACTTTATCTGACATGAACTGTATACATGTTTTATATTTCCTTATACTTATTGATAAAGCTTAACTTGAAATCTTTTCATCTCTTTTTCCCGTACTCCTGAACTCCGCCTTGCGCATTGTGACTTTTCAGGATAAATAGGTCATCCTATCTGCAAGGAAAGCTATGACGTCAATAAGAGTGAGCAGGATATATTTCTACTTCGCATGGTTGGGATTACTGCTTGTAGTTTTATTTTGATTGCTTTTGTTAGAAAGAAAATTTCAATACCCAAACTTAATTGGTTTTTACGTACCTGATATTTTTAGATTTTATTCATTCTGTAATTTTAACATGCATAGTGTATTTTCAACTGTGAGGTGTAAATATTTAGCGACACATATCAATTGCAATTAAAAATAATTTCTGGAATGGCAAATAGAGTGCTAACTAAATATAAGTATTTTTCTAACCTAGTTCAATTCTTGGATAAAGATAAATCCTTTTTATACACAAGTAAGACAAGTTTATGTAGTGTTAAAAAATTTGGAACTAGTGCATTATATTATGGAAGTGCTGCTAGAGCAGAAACCACCAGCACAACTCAGGGTTTATCGAAATTGCAAGCTCAAGAATTAGTTCTACGACTGAACCAAGAGGAAAGACAAATATTATTAAGTTCTCTACAAGAGTACCAGTCGAAAATAGTTAAAGATGAATTAGAAGGTAGTTAGAGAATGTAGCTTGCTAATTAGATTCTAGTTTGTGTTTAGAAGCATTAAATGTGGCATGATAAATATCCGAGTGCTATTTGCTGTACTGATTACAGGCTATTACCTTTTTTAGTTTACCAAATCTGCTATGGGTTGACTATTCCACAGAAATAACATATTCAATAATTGATTAATATAACCAAAATATTTATAACTGAGAAAAATATGTGTAAACTAGATATTGATTATATTCTTCAGTTATACTATTATTTGCTAGTTCAACCAATTCAATTTTAGTTGACATTTTGAATTTCTTAATTTTTCTCATAATACAGTTATTTCTAATAAAAATAGTTGATTATAAAATAATAGGATCATAATTGACAAATAATAAATTAACATTCAATTCTACTGATTTATTTTTCTAATAAATACATTGATATTTTAAATCATTTTGAAGCTGGTATGAAATGATATGATATTTTATATTAAATTCTATTTCCTCATTCATAATAGGATACATTTAGTTTATTTGAAAACTTATATAATAGAAAGATTTGACTTTTAAGGACAATTAGCTGCCTCTAGATGGAGAAGCAAATTTGGCAGACCTAGTAAATTACCAACTTTAGGGGATGTAGATCCAACTGGAAGCTATTGTCCGGTGCCTGAGGATTGGCTTAAAAAAAAATGTGGTATGATTTTTGATGATTTCTTTTTTCATATGAGGAATATATGTCTACCCATTAAGGAACATCCAGAATTTTTCATTACAGCTTTCATTTTCAGCATAACAATTTGAGGTATGATAAATCATTCTCATTTGAGAATATATTCATGAAAGAAAGTAATAATTTTTTTCAAATCTATTTCTTATGTAGTTCTGGGCATGTTATATGTTGCATTTTAAGGACTAAATCCATTCAATCAATTTCAATTAGAATATTTATTGTGTGAAATGTTTTTTTTTTAGCAATCTATACTTTCATATAATTCAATTACTAATGCTGACTAAACCAGAGTGTTGGTAACATGTGTTAATATTAGCACAATCAATTGAAAATCATTTACTAAAATAAGTCAAGGGAATAAAAACATGTTCATCTGAAAATTCATTTAATTTCATTTAATTAAAACTGAAATATTAATGGATTTAGTTTCTTCTTGCATTAAATTTTATTCAAAATATATCTTCACACAATTGTAGTCTTGAGCACTTGTCATGAATGTGTTTATCTTATAATTTTGTTTATAGCTTATATTTCTCAAATATGTACAAGTACATTTTTCATACAAAACTTAAGTTACACAAGTTTAAGTCTTAAATTGCACAATATCACCTCAGTGATTATAACATAAACTACAACAAAATAAATAAATGAGCTCACGCTCGAATCATAATGACAAATTCATGTTGTTAAATATAATAGTGAAACATTAAGCCAAGAGTTTAATATTTAATTATGTTTCACCAAGAGTTAAGCGTGAATTAAATCTCAGTGATTATAATTTCAGCTAGCTGACATTTTATAAAATTCTTATGTTCTCAATATACAATCAAAAAATATCTGTGCATGGAATTGTTCATAAATTTGTAAAAAATTTCATAAATTTCTGAAACAATTTTTTTTCCTTTACAGCCGAGTCAGTTCCTAAACCCACAACAAAGAATTTAATTGACAGTAAGATGAATTTATTAGTTTGTGACTTTTTTTAATAGAAAATTTTCAGTTGGTGTAGCAAACTCAATTCCGTTCATTGGTTTTGGATTCTTGGATAATTTTTTCATGTTAATCGCTGTAAGTTTATGCTGTTTTAAATTGTGCATGATGAATTTTTATAATAATGACACACCATGTAATAAAAAATCTTTCTCACTAGTGTGTTCAACATTTTCAATCAAATAGTGGAGAAATTAAACTATTTGTTGTTTTATTTTTATTAGCACAATCATTTCAGAGCACTCTTTTATATAATATCTTGTCTTTTTCAAATTTTACAAATTTTTTCAAACCAATGAATAATATTTTTAAAATTTTCTCAGGGCGATTACATAGACTTATACTTAGGTTCCTATTTGTGTATCTCCACAATGGCAGCAGCAGCTTTGGGAAACACATTTTCTGATATACTGGGCATAGGATCAGCCTTTTATGTAGAACGTTTAGCCAATAGAATAGGGTATTCACCTCCAAAATTATCACCAATCCAGATGGATATGTCTTGTTCCAGAAATTCTGCTAATCTAGGCAGAGTATTGGGGGTCACTTTAGGTTGTCTACTTGGAATGTTTCCATTGCTGCTAAGAAAACCCAAAAAAGAAACAGAAAAAGAATAGTAAACGTTGGATGTTATATGTATTTAGAAAAATAGAAGTCTATTCTTATTAAACTCATATTACACCTATGCAGAACTTTAAATTCTCCATTTAGCGTTTTTTGTGCCATGTTGTGATCTTCCCCTTTCTAATTTACTTTGTATTTGGAAATATTGATAAGTTTTTGAGATCAAATGAAAAATGAAATTGTTACATCTTTTCATTGAAACAGTTCAATTTTCTTTGAGACTTGAAAGTAATAATTGTTTTTACAACATAAAAAGATTAATACTGAAGACTGAAGGAACAAAGTTCAAAAATTTATTTGTAATCTATTTTGAAAATCTTTCATTTTGAATTTTAGAACTATATTTTTTAAGGTATAAAAATCTCTTGATGTGAAGCAATTATAATTTTACAATCATTTAATAACTCAATATGTATTTATATTGAATGGATTTTTGTTAGTTTAGTTGGAAAATATTTGACTTGTCAATCATCTGCTTTTAAAACTGATAATTGTCGTTTTATCAAATTAAATTAAGCTCTTGGTTAAGTTTCACGATTATAATCGTGAAACATTAAGCCAAGAAATTAATTTAATTTAATATTCAATTATGATTCATCAAGAGTTAAGTGAGAATTCAATCTGTCATTAATTGTTGTTTTACTACTAATTAAAAATTTGTTTTATTTTTTCATTTGAACAATTTACATTTGATATTGTACTTAGCTTTGTACTATTTATTATCTTTTGATACAATCAAATAATTTGATTCTTTTATAATTCTGCCTAATACAAAAACATATTAAAATGAAGGTTCCTGATTAATTAATAATACCATGTTTATTGTAATATCCCTATATTTTAAGATTTAAATTAATTCAGTAAACATATTTATTTACATGCCTCATTTTTATCTTCAGTAAATATTTTTAAGCAATAAAAATATATGTTGTTAAATTAAATTTATGTTATGCAATTAATAGTCTATTTATTATACACTTTATTGAATGTTGTTTCCTTTTACAGTCAGGAAGTTGAAAAAAATATTTTTTCAGAGTTCATTAATTTTTTCATTATCTATAGTTATGGTTACGTTTGATTTTAGAGAATAAAAATAAAAACATCTGAAAACAAATTTTAAAAGAGCAGTTGAATGATTTTCACTATTCTACTTTTTCCATTTATTCCTTGTGTTCAACAGTGTTAAATGAAGTATAATTTTCATTAAAATTGTTAACTTTTGGACCAGTTTTTAATACTGTGTTTTATCTAAATTATTCAATGTTAAATGTATATATATACAAGCTGTAGAACTTCCGATTTCCTTGCTTGTTACATTTTAACCTCAAGATGAGTAGTATGCAAATATTCACTATCCTCACTGCTTTATCACGCAAAGTTGTATACTGAACAGTAAAATCAGTTGTAAATGTAGATTAGATCTATACAAATTCCGCCCAATCTAAATATTTTTAAATGTGTATATTCTTCTACCTATTAGATCTAAAAAATCCAATGAAATGAACTCGCTCGACATATGTGTTAATTGTAACAATGTATAAATTATGAAAAAATTAAACTGATTTACGTCTGACTGAGTTTCATTTATAGTTTGTAATATATGGTACAAAAAAATCGATTGTTGATTTGATTTAGGGAAATCAAAAATTCATTCATGGACATGCAATTAACCTACGCAAAATATTAGATAGGTTCATCCATTACTAGTTATTATGCATATAAAATATAGGGAAAATTACACTTTGTTTTTATCACAATATTTATTTTGTGACTGCAGTTTCAGAGTATTGCTACATTTTGAGTGATTTGTTATGAAAACAAAGTCAATTTTTCTCTATAAGTACATAATCTTCAATGGAACACTGGAAAAACATATCAATATCATAAAACTTGTGTGGATAAATAAAGTCGAGTATAAAAATTCATCAAGAAATATACAGAAATTGAATGTTTCTCAGACAGTCTACTTTTGCTTTTATTAATTTGATCAATTGTAGTGGAAATTACAATTGATCTGCAAAAAAAATCATTTTGTAAAATCCTATGTTGTTTAGCAAATTCTCACAAAACTTTTGATGACAAAATGAACTAGCTTAAATTAATTGACCAGATAAATTAACTTTATTTCCTAAAATGACTTTGACATATTTTAACATAAAATATATCAACAGTTATACATTTTTCAAGGGTACTCTCATTATTTACAAAAGAAGATTTGAGAATAACAGCCATCTTTAAGTACTTACATACTAAAGAAAAGACAAATTTTATAAGTACTATATATTTCAATTTGCTTTACAAAAACATCAAAGGATTTTCCTTTATTATATATTTTAAATATAAGGTGAATTAAATATTTCCTCTTGCAAGGAATCTGTCCACTCCTTATGCCAAGAACCTTCCAACTGATCTTGAATTCTAGTCATTGTGGCTTTATTCATGTTAATATGATTACCAACTTCTAAATTACTGGAACTAACAGAGAGTATTTCTAAGTAACCAATAAAGCAATTATAAAAATAATTAAATGACATATGTTCATTCATATTATATTCCTGGGAAGATTCAGAAAGCCATATCATAGAGGGCAATTTCCACCATTCCCAACAAGCCGATTCTACTTCAGAATCAGTAGCACCATCACTTACGTTGCAATATGGACTCATCAGAGTATTGATAGAAGCTAGAAATAAAGATGTTCTTAAAATATGCACTGGTTCAACACTGGTTTTTTCATTGAGTTTTTGCTCAAGGCCTTCTAAATATCTCATGGAATCATTTTCCAGTAGTGTATCATTCAATTTGACTTCATTAGCAACATGTTCAATGGATTTAACTTGGAACGCATTTCCTGGGACATAGCTAACTAAATGAAATGATCCAGCTATTATCAATACACCAGCAGTATAAGATGCTACCAAAATCATTGTCATTGTAAAAACACACTGAACCAAAGCATATACTTCAATCAGATCTGCCAAGTTTGATAATTCAGTGTAAGTAAAATATCCTCTTCGGTTACCTTCTCTATCAGCCAATTGCATTTCAAGTTTATCAAGTCTTCTCCAGAATGCAACCTCTTTAACATGAACTTCCCAGTCCTACAAAAATCGTAAATTTAGCTATTTCCAATTAATATTTTTGTTTTATAACTTACTATAGCTTTGAGAAATTCACGTTCTAATTGAGCAAGCTGTTGCACTGTTAATCTCCACATTCAGCCCATTCATCTATAAATACATCCTCTCCATCATCAAAAAGATATTTACTTGAAATCATCTATATGGGAATATAAACATTTAAAGAAAATAAATATACATATAAATTTTAAACATACCAATGAGACCAAAAACAAATCAGAAGGACTAGTTCGTTCTAAATATTCAGGATTACGAGTTTTTAATTTCTCCAAATAAAGCATTGCAATAATTAGAGAACACGGGGATACACATGCATTTCGAGATATATTTGATGCAGTATTCAAATGAAGTCTCTCCAAGGATTTTCCATATTGCGCTTCCGAAAATAATTCTGCTGCTAGTTCTAAAAAAAATCAAAAACCAAAATCGTAAAAAATAAATTATACCAAAATGTGTTCAACATCATTTTCAGGATTAAGAAGTTCAAAACTCACCAGTAACTGGTAGGCTCAATTTGTCATTATTTGGTAGACTGCTATAGTAGAGAGTTTTAGTTATTCTTGCAACATATTTCTGATGATCGAGTTCCTACACGATAAAAAGATGATAGTTTTTTAGAATTAATCTACATAACTTGATTACTCATGTTGCCGTAATAAAAATAACTGTTAATCATTAGGACTCACCTTGTAACTTTTGGGAGGTCGCTTTACTGAAAAAGCAGACATCGCAATAGAATTCTATCTACTCTTTCTATTAATTTAATGGAAGGAAAAATATAACAATAATACGCAATAAACAAAAATTTGTCAGACTATCTTCCAAGCCTAACCTCAAAATCACAGCATATTCCAAAAATTTCATTGACTGATTAGGTCAATCATTGACCTAATTAACTTGTTGCTGGAGCTACAGAGAAATATTCGACTATTTCTTAATCTCTCCGTTTTCTTTATTTTCGATGAGCTCAGCAACTTGTACATACATGCATCTTAATATTTATTCGAATAACAATTTTTCGATTATCCTGATGTATCCAGTATATTTGAACACATCATTCAGTAAATGATTTGTGTTCGTATTGTTACGAAAAAAAGTTAGGACCACCAGCAAACGAATATAGAAATTTATATTTCTAAATATTCGTGCATATGATAACCAAGCAACTTTTGTATAAGAGTATCTGAAGTTAAAAAAACGAGCATAGTATAGTGTGGTCATTGTTATTGTTGATATTTCTATTTGAATATAAAAAGACTTTATATGATGAATGTCAAATAATTATTGGATAATAATTATTTGACATTAGCCTATTATAATAATAGGCTAACTTGAAAGTTAGAGAGGATATTTAATTTTCATATTGTTCGGTATGAAATTCCAGCCCACAGCTTTACTCAACTTAAGTAACTAGAATGAGGTTTTGTCCAGCCAAACCAAAGATTATAGAAAGAAAAAGTTATGAACAATATATGAATATATACATTTATTGCCACACAAAAAAAAGAAACCTCATTGCACAAAAATAGCAGTATATTTAGTCATTATATGATCCATACATAAATATCAATCCCAACTGTATTGCACAAACGAAAAAACTTATGAAATTCTGCACCTGAAAGTGAAAAATTATATAAGTTGAGAGTGCTCAAATATATAATAAAAATAAACTGTTATAAATCATAATAGTTTCTCTGGTTTCAAAAAAGTATCAAATGTGTCAAATCAAATGGAGAATCTATACAATTTATTATACATATATAATATATCGTAGCTGGTAGGAAAAATGAACTCCATATTCCGAAAATAATGACTTACCATCATAAAAATGTTATTCAGAATAATAGAGTAAATGAACCAAAGAAAGGTAACAATTGCTGCCATAAATGTCAAAGGAAAAGGTATAGATGACGCGTCTTTACAAGAGATTATATTTGCCTAAAACAATAATAATTTCAAAAGACTACTGAAAGCATAATTTTTTGTATAGTAACTCACCAAATCGATAAGAGGACTAGCCAGAAGTAAAATCTGAAGTATCATAATTATGAATCCGTATCTGTATTCAAGTTTGTCTTGATTTTCAATATAAGCGTATCCTATAACAACAACAACAAGTGCCATTCCACGAAGAAAATGAGAAAATACTTCTTTCCAAGCATCTTCTGAATAGTATAGATAAACAATCACGTACGCCGTGTTTATTATAATTACACCGATGTTAACGGTAAGCATAGCGTCGTCGTCAAGTATAAGGGCATATTTTAAAACAAGAATTCCTCTAGAAGTCAAGGAAATTCAAACCAGTTTTTAAGGCATATACATCTCACAATTAAACCTACATCAAAATTGCGCCAACGAATGGCACGGCACTTATTCCTCTGGTACTCTTCCTGTCATAAATATCCTTACAGATAAAAATTCCAGAAAAAAATTGTGCGATACTCAACACGCTTGCGACTTTTCCGATTAGTTCCTTATATGGCAATAATTTTTCTTGCAAGGAATCCATTTCATCAGAAATTTAAATCGAACCAGAATTTCTATCGTTTTGTTTGGAATTTTGTGTTACATTTTATTCATTTAGTTTTGATTTCATAATGTGGTATTGCTGACTGTCAAGTTTGAAAAGTTATTTTGACAATAGTAAATTCACAGTTGGTTCACAAATCAATCACAAAATGTATATTATTGACACATTAATCGGAACGAAGTACGTTATTTTGTCTTCATGATCTAATAGATGCCCTATGTATTTGAAGATAAAATCTTTTAGAAATTAATCTTGTCAGAAATGTATTCCTCTATATAAGAGGTATATTCTGGAATTCATTTTATATATTGAACTTTCTTCTATGTTAAAATTTAATTCATATAAAAATTGCATACTATATTGCATAAAAATTCTAGATCAACTTCTAAAAACTTATAAAAAAAAACACAGAATATAACGATTATATCAAAAAGTTTGGAAAAAAGTCTCCAACGTCTCAAGATGGTCAACCAGCAATAGAGCACACATGTATTTTTGTTGCTTGTTCGCGTATTTTACTACGGGTAAATTACTACTGAATAATACAAATCACATCCTAACTCCACTTAAAAGCCTAGAACATAGAATTGGCAACGTCGAATAAGTTGATTCTAGTCACCCTACCAAGTATAGTTAGGCTGTGTTCTAGTAGATCCAAAGAACATACCTAAATTTTGATATGTTCGGTGCTGTGAGTAAACCGATTCTCAGCCTAACTTTACTTACGTAGAGTTTGCCTGTGACCGATCGATCTTCGAAGAACACAAAACCTACAAATTTTGTTTATTTTGAAATTTTCAATAAGTTTAGGGTATGTTCTGTGTCGAACAACGAGATAGCTTCATGTGATGATTGCCTTTTCAGAAAAATTTTCACAATTTAACACTATATCTTATATAAAAAAAATAGTGTCAACGAACATTGTAGATCATACAATCATCTATAGAAATTATTTATACACTTTTTTCTAAGACGGTTTGTCCTAAAATTGTCAAAGGTCAAATCGAATGAACTTCAATCACCAAATACTTCTTTTTATCACAACATACAATACAACTAACAATTTTAGTTTTCTACACAGATACGAGCTGAAATCTTAAGGAAAAATGTTCAAAGCGGTGGTAAAGATATAAGTCAATTAAATGCCAGGACAATTCAAAAAATGGACCTTCATTCCCTTTTTATCTGTAGGTTTTCAATTTACGTTGTTAGGGAAAAATTCAATTGATAAAGTCTATCTTCAGTAGAATATTCACCTCTCTTATTTCAATACATTTTTTGAATTGATCATTTAAAATTAAACTATTTAGGTATATTTCCAAAAAAAATTCCACATTTAGACATATAAGGTGAATTAATAAGGAATAAATTGAAGATGAACAATAATAAATTTTTATTTTGATAACAATATACCATCGGATACAACAATTTACAAATAAATTGAGCTTTTTGAGAAACATGATGCTTCTTGATCTCTTGAAAAAGTCATCAACTACAATTCATTGAAATAAAAAATTTTATAACAAATAATCGTTTTAATAAAAAAATACAATATAAAAACCTAATTTTTTTACATATATAATATCAAGAATACAGTTTTCTTCTTTATGACATTTCACACTAAATATTGAAACTGCACAAATTTTTTCATACGAACCCTAAAAAAATATTGTTTTTATGAATAAAAATATCCAAAACTTATGATTGCTTACAATGAGGAAACCTGGCCATATTTTGTAGCTTTTGACATCAAACGTTATTAGAAGCGCAGTTTGATGGCACTTTAAAGTATTATCTTATCATATTAATTTATCATTATTTGAACTAAAATATAATTAAAATACAATTGAAAATGATATTGATTGTTAATGATGAATTACATCAACTTCATCTATGATAATAATCATAGATGAAGTTTAGAGTTTAGATCATTACATTTAGAGATATCTATGATATCTCTAAATGTAATGATAGAAATTTAACAATTTTGAAAGTTTATATTCTACGGGAAATGTTAAGTATTTATATGAATCTATTACATTTCATCTATAAAATATGTGAAATTTAAGAATCTTTGAAAAGTAACAAAACTTCTGGTGAATGTTTATGAAAAATAGATTTCTTTAAATGAATTACCTAGTGGTATCCTCTCCTCTGTTAAGAATGTTCTCATTATTCATTAATCTTTTTTTGTATTTTCTTTAACAACCCCAGGGTGCTTACTATAAAGTAGTATCAGTACTAATTGTACAACACATAACCCAAAACCTACTATATTTTGTACCTGAAAATAAAAAAAGTGAAACATTTTCAAATGATAAATATTTTTTCACTTACTATCATGAAAGTATTGTCCAAAACAATACCATATAAAAGCCAAAGGAAGGTGACAATAGCTCCCATAAATGTTATGGGAAATGGAATTGATGAGGCATCTTTAGAGGAAATTATCTGCCCCTGTAATAAAAATTATTCTGGTTTAAATTACTAAATGAGATACATACAAATATTGACACCTTAAAAATAATAGCTTTTTGGTGTGAAGAAATTATTCATATACTTTGAGAATACATGCTCATTACACAAGTGTTAAAGGCCACTTAATTATTAAGGATTGAATTTTTCAAAAATTAATAGTTAATTTAACCATGATCAGCAGAAATTATAATTTTTTGATGAACTTATCATCACTTAAACAGTATTACGTCCTATAAATCATCCAATTACTTTTATGAACATGATGAACAAGTATATGATGAATATTTTTACAAGATAATGATGAATACTTTTCTGATATAATCAGATAAATCTGATAAATTTAGTTTAACCTTCAAAATCAAATAATAATCAGGTATACTGATTATTATTTGTGTTCCTTGTCCAATTATTCAGTTTAACTTTCAATGACTGAATTTTTGTTTATACTCAAAAAAGTTATTTTACATAAATGGTCATAAAATTAAGCACATATATTACGAATTGTGTAGAAAAATTAACATTTCCTTGGAAAAAAGGTTTTCATTTTAATTTTATATTAATTTGAAAGAAAATATATGCTTTGTCTTAACATAAAAATAGCCATTTAAAGATGAAATAAGTGAATCTTATCCATATCTATCTATATGGAGAATTTTTTCTCTACTTCACATACATATTTAATATCGATAACTTAAATAGTAATACTAAATAAACCTATTATTATTTCTATCCCTGTCTGAAAAGTAATTTAATTTGAATTTTGCACTATTATTTTGGAAAACCAAAAATTTTCCAAAATTTTAAATTTTGTAATTTTATCAATTTATTCATTAATAATCACAATTTGGCATTACCCAAAATTTTATTTAAAATAAAATAATAGTTTCTCCATTCAGCCTCAAAATACTTACCACATCTTTAAGTGGACTGCCTAGTAGAAGTAGCATGAGAACTGTAATTAACATCCCATATCTGTACTCTAATAATTCAGGAGATTCAATTTCCGTATAACCCAAGCATACAGCCACCAAGAGCACACCACATGAAACTGGTTTATATACTTCCTCCCATGAATTTTTAGTATATACTGAATAAAATATAACGTAAAGTAAATTGATCAGTATTGCTGCTATGTTCACAGTAAGCATTGCTTCGTCTTGGAGAAGGAATCCATATTTGAGCATCAAGGTACCACTAAAACATATTTTTTTTAAAGAAAAAAGGTACTATAATTTATGTTTTTAAAACTCACAGTGCTACACCACCAATAAACGGGACAGCACTTATTCCTTTGGTACTTTTCTGTTTGAATATATCTCGACATATAAAAACCCCAGCAAAAAACTGTCCTATAGTAACTACACTTGCAACTTTTCCAATTACTTCTCTATAAGGTAGGAGTATATTATGCAAAGTCTCCATTTCTCTTGATTTTCAAATTACTCTGTATAAAACTCTGAAGTTGAATGGGTATACCGTTGAATGTAGCTTCTAGGTATATCAGTGAATTATTGTCTTGTTTTATTACGTGTTGAATTTATCCTTGGTGTTAGGGAATAACGTTATCAATTATTGTCATATCATCCTCTTTAAATAATAAATACGATATGAAATCAAAATTTGTAATTTGTATTACTCGGATTCTGCGTGCAACTGCGATTTAATGACAGTGACAGAATCAAGGTTAAAGTGACATATTTTAGGATTGTTTTACCTATTGAAATAGTTTGCATTTGGAAAATATGTTTAGATATGATTAAATTAATATGATTAAAATACAATCACTTGGAGGAATAGTTTACTAAAATCAATAGTTTGTATTTTAGCATAGATTAATATATACTAATTGGAGATTTTGAAAAATAATTCCTGTTGAGAATCTGAAGATGTCAAATTGCAATAGCGATTTCTAAAAAAGTTTTTATTTTATAATGAGAATATATATTTCAAGGTAATGAAGGATATTGGATCACTTTTTCTTTTAGGATAAAAAATAAGAGATATGTATATTCTATTTCAAATTTATATCTATATTATATAATATTGCGGGAGTTACTTTTAAGTACTCGCAACATAATACCTATTGTAAACAGATAATTAATATTATATCTAATTCTCATTACTCATTTTAAGGAGTGGCTAAGTTTTGAAATTGTTATTTTAATACAATCAATATACATAACAATGCTGAGTAGAATTGTTAGATTGTAAGAAATACATAGAAATTATTCTGAAGTTGGTATATTCTAGAATATTAAATTTGAATGAAGATAAATTAAGGCTAAAATAGTAGTGTTAATCCAATTTATATTAATTACCACAGGCATTTTTAATTTCGGAACTGAAGTAATATCAATAAATCTTTGAATAAAATATCATTATTTGCATATACATTTATGCTGCTAAAATGCTCAGTGATTGTTTTGAGTTGTGTTTCCATGGAGATTGTGAAATTTTCACTATTTTTTATGTTGTAACAATTAATAAATTCTAAATGTAAGTTTTAAAACTATTTTAGTTTTTGGCAGCTTATGGGCAGTCTTTTCTGTTTATTTTGATGTATAATTTCAAAATGAGAATTCATGCACATCATTACAAAGTTGGGTATACCCAAAGTTGATACCCATTTCACCAAATATATGTGTTTTTAATTATACAAACATTTTAGAAAGTTTGTCAATTTGACAAACTGTTAGGAAGATATAAAATAGTTAACGAGTTAATAACTCATTTATAATATCATAAATTCTTTACTGAATAACATGCAAGGTAGAAGTCAAGATAATCCTCCATCTAATGGAAGAGATTCATATGACAAAAAGGAAAAATCAAAGAACAGTGTTAGCTTATCGAATAATTTGAGTACAGTGTCCCAGTCTATTCATGAAAGAGAAAACTTACGTAGTCAAGCACCCTACTCTATCACAGAAGGAGAACTTAGGAAACGTTTGGAATCTAAAAGATATTCTGGAAGAAAAATTACTCAAATATATTCATGTTTTGTTGGTAGGTAGGTTGAATTATATTCATGATTCTTGGTTGAATTATTGTTCCAGTTAGTTCAAATATTTAATTCATTTATTAGAAGTGTTTCATTTAATGATTTGGATTAAATGTAACTGGTAATATTTAATACCTAACTATGAGGTGATTTCATACTTAACTATGAGGTGATTTCACTCAATCATTTTGTTTTAAAATATTACTTCTTTTGATGTAAATTCAGACATTTCCTTGTGCATTAAATGTCCTCAATTTATGTATAATAATCTGAATTTTCAGTCCTTGTTTACATAGAAATAGCTAAGAACATTAATGGATATACTGTTTGTGATATACAGGCTATGGAACTTCCCAATCCTTCAAATTTTATTTTTAAAAATCAATGTATTTAAGATTTAAATTAAGTAATGTTTAAACTTGAACTGAAAAAACAATATTAATTAAATTTGTTTCAGTATCAATGGGTCACTTGAATTTTGGTACTTGTTTGGGTTGGGCTTCTCCTATGATGTACCATTTTCTACAGCACGAATCCCAATTTAATGAGAAAGGTTTTAGCAGTTTTGCAACATGGATGACATCCATGGTACCTTTAGGAGCTAGCGTTGGTGTTGGAGTTTGGACTGTAATGGGATACAAAAAAGGACCAAGAAAAACGCTCTTGATACTCTCAGTCATTTATTTTATACTTTTGGTCTGTCTTTTTTTTTCAAGTTATATGAGATCACTCTTACAAGCAAGCAGGTTTTTTCTTGGTTTCTTTGGCGTCGGTTACATGGTCTGTGGGGACATGTTGATGAATGATACTACCCACAGAACTCTTCTAAAATACTCAAGAATAGCTCCTAGAATTGCTCTGCTAGTGGGAGTTATTTTGGTTCAACTTTCTGGAATCTTTTCTGAATACACCAATACCGCCTGGGGTTGTATGACTACAACATTTTTAACCTTTATAATGCTTTATATAATGCCTGAAAGTCCTGTTCACATGTACCAAAAAGGAGAAACTTTTGCTGAGAAATCTTTAAGCTGGTACATTGGCAAAGATAATATATCAGATACCATGAGACGGATAAGAAGAGATTATGAGTACCGTAGAATGAACATTGAAGACAAATATATGCTCAATTCAAATGTTGTCAGAAAAGGTGTGTTAATTGTAATTGGTATTATAGTGTTTCAAGTTGGTACAGGATATCATTTATTCCAATTTTACAGTACTATCATATGGTCAAAAGTACCTCTCATTGATGTTGAATGGGACATTACAGTTTTAGGTATCGTCTTAATATTTTCCAGATTATTCTGGGCATTAGCTCACCTAAAATTGAATTGGCCAGTAAGAAAACCCCTAATGATAAGTTGTACTATAGTTGCGACAGCTCAATTAGTATTAGCTACCATTTTACTATTTTTAAACATAGAAGTGTGTATCTCCACAAATTATTTAAGGTGGTGTTGTTTTGTCTGCTGCTTTTTTATAGTATTTGGATATGAATTAGGTTTGAATCACTATACCGCAATATTATTATATATGTACATACCATTCCAAGTGTATCAGACAGTAACGACTATAGTGAATTCGGTATTTTGGTTTTTAGTATTTTTCATAATTAAATTTCACGGATTCTGGCATACAGGACTTCCAAGTTGGTTGCTGTTTTTAGTCATCTCCATATTTTTGTATACAGGTACATTGTATATGTATTTATTTGTTGTTGAAGTTAAACATAAAAGTCTTGTTCAAATTCAATTAGATATTGGTGGTAATCCTACAGGTACTAGAGCAGCTTCTGGAATGAGATTGGGACCAAGTGATATCTAACAATTAGTAGATTTTCTATTTTCACAAACATTACTTATTTTCAAAGATAATAAAATTCTATTGAATTTTGAAGTTAACTCAGAACTAACATACAGTAATACCGAAGTTATTTTCAAAAACTATATGACAAAGTTGTTATTTGTAAATTGTCAGTACATAGTTCATAAAAAATGTGATATTTATGTATTGTATCAATGAAAATTTAGCAGCTAAAATGAACTGAGTGACTTTCTTGAACATAAATCTCAGAATAATCTTATGACAAAAATTAAGAAAATATGTAGAGAAAGAACACATTTGTACATCTAAATAATATTTAAATATAATGTTATTTACTTTTAATCGAGTTTTTATCGAGTTGAAGAGTGGATTTTGCTACTATTCATCAATTTATTTATTAGAAGTTATCAATATGAAGATTACTTAATATAATGTTTATAATATTGATGGATTAAACAGAAAATTTGATGGTGATGGTTCTGTAAAACCAAAACAATATGAAACTAGGTAAAATAATAAGTGTATTTTGTGTATATATCAGTTTTTCAATTTTTTGACCCACTTAATGAACTTACCTATATTATCGTACATCCATAATGGGTCTCACATTGATATAGTTCCAAATTTATTCAATAAGATCAAAAGATACTCATTGGTGAAATTTTAAAAGTGTATTTTGTGTAAATATCAGTTTTTTCATTTTTTGATCCATTTAATGAGCTTACCTATATTTTCTTACATCCATTATGGGCCTCACATTGATATAGTTCCATATTTATTCAATAAAATCAAAAGATACTCACAATTTCACTTTAAAGGTATTTATTTTCAAAATGTGGAAGTCCATTAGCCCTACATTTTTTTTTTTTTTGACATGCTGATCTATTGTGTATCTGACAAAAATTCATACCTTTGTTTCAATTATTTTCAATGCCCATTTTTTGTAACCAGCGCAGGTGGACCATTTTCTACTTTTTGAGATTAATAATGATTTATATAAAAATATACTTAGCAAATAGCACACCAGAACTGTTTGGATTTATCTTGTTATTTTACACTTGTGGAAATCTTTTGGAATGTTATACAAGATGATTTTAAATCAGCCAAAAAAGAAAAATGACTGATTAAAATAGATTTTCTAATATTGGACAGTGATATTTTATATACATTCTTTTGCATTTTTCAGAAAAAATGTAAAATTCATTATGAATTTTTAATTAATCAAAGAAACAAAGGTATGTACCTTTCATTTGAAGCAGTTTGAAAGTTATCACTGAAATCATCGACAATTATCACTAAATTTATTCTACATTTACGAAATGAAACTTAACTGCACTTCAGCTGTAAATTGTTCCTTTTTTAATTAATAGTTCACTTCAGAACGCATATTCACAATTGGTTGTCAACTCTTTTCGAAACACAAGTCTCAATATATCATTCATATATTATTAATCAATAATATAAGTTTATTTTTCTAGTGTTTGAACAGAAATTATGGACTACTTAATTCACACTTAAGTCACTTCCTGCCTAAAAATATTTGTTTTCAGTATAAAAATGTACATCTCTAAAAATCTTATATTTAGTGAAATAGTTACTTTAATCCTGAAGACTTTTTCACTCGTTAAAATTATTTCAAATCTTGAAGATAGTAAAAATGAAAACTAAAATGTGATAATACACAAAATGACGAATTTACTAAATTATTTCATAATAAATATTCATAATCTATCATTACAGTCATTTCAAAATCTCGTTTTTAATGAGCTATTGGTTAGTTTAGGAAGGAAATGACAAAGTGTCCATCTTCATTTACATTTTCATTCAAAATAATGCACTTGTTTGATAAAAGTTTTAAAACTAAAAAAAATGATTTACATAACTATTTGTGAAATTTTGAAACTTTTCAACATTAAAACTAAGATGCTAAAAAGTTAATCAAGTTTCTAACGAGGCTCCATAAACAAAATGAACAAATAACAAGTCCTTAGGTATTTGGATCAAGGTTGAGGTGAGCTTCATTGGAAACTTTATGAACAGAGTATATATATATGTATATCAAAGCTTAGATGTCATTCTTTACAAAAAAAGAATAGAAAAATGGACTGTGATCCTTCTAACTTCTTCCTACTTCCAAATCAATAATGTAAACACTTAAAAAATAGAACACACCAACAAAAATTTAGTCGACTACTCCATAAAAACTTCTAACAAAGGAACATATGTAAAAATACTCTCTTTGAATTATTTTCTTAAAACTTATGAATTCATTGTTTGGAAATAGGAGGATGTTTCCATAAATTTAAGTATATCCTTTACATGACTCATTTGAAGAAATCCCCTAATTGAAATTCTGGAAAAATTAATCACATAGAAAAAAATACATCATAAATCCTAAGTTATATGTACATAAATATTTTTTGATTTTGTATATAAAAAAATCTAAAAGATCAATCGGACAAGGGATTTAAAAAATGAGCTAATATTCTTGTGATGTAGAAGAATGAAAGGAGGACGTTTGAGAGGAGATGGATGTCATAATTTGTCCCATTTAAAAAATGTTTCATTCGATATTTACACATTTTCGAGTAAAGCTAATAAAAATTAGTATAATTTTGAATATCAGACGCCTCGAATTCTTAGTATACTTGGCATTTAATAGAAATGAATCTAGAGCTAAATTACATTAATTTGGTCACGAAAATATTCGAAATTTTTCAGTTTTTTAGATTCTCAAGCTTGAAATGAAAAGTTTGATGTTTCATGTAATAAAATTTGATCGTTCATCTTCATCTGTCAGTTTGAAGACATAACCATTAACTCACCAAACCTCCTCCGATGACCAATCAAATGTTCACGATATGTATATCACTAAGCGGTTAGTACAAACTGAAACTTGAATGGTGAAGAATAAGAAAATAAAATCCGAACTAATATATATATATTCATTGACCGAACTCCACAGAAGTACACAAATTTCGACTTTCTGTCAGCGCAACAACTTCAGCTGAAAGACTCGAAGAATGTATTTCATGAAAAAACGTTACGGTAGACAGAAGAAATAATTCCGTCAGCGTATTGGTAGACAGAGTTAGAAATGCTGCCATCCGGTCGACGCTAATGTACCTCCGACGGTTCCGGTTTAGGAGCGTGATGGTTCGCCGGATCCGCCGCATTCAGTGGCTGAAACAGAGCCAACATTGTTTGTTAGCATACAAGAGAAATCGACAATATTGCTTATTAAAGGCACAAATGAGCCAAATGCGAAATTATAGCCCATACATTGAACAAAAGGTGTAATACTTCTATACCAAGTCAAATACCAGTGCAAAATATAACCAAGAACCATACAACTGTTAGTATAAACAAAAATAATAAAAATTAAAAAGAAAAGTAAATATATACATTTTCTAAATTTATTTTTACCAAAATAATTATCAGAAACACGTATCATTATCAAAGTACCAGTTTACTAAAATTATCAAATGCCTAACTTTTCATTAGAACATACGTATGGTGTGAGTGAATAAATGAGAATATTAATAGTGTTGGCGTTTACTTGAAGTAAATCCATTAAAATTGAATAAAAACTTGAATTCAAACACTTGAACTTATGATTTACACTTCACTGACTAGGTACATAGCATGACGCGTTTCGTCGTTATAAACGACTTCTTTAGATGCTTACAGAATATTAACAACACAGGGAATTTGGATATCATATCATGTTATTGAAAAGATGTTTGAGCCAAAATTACTTTGTGTTCAATGATAAAATTTATAGTAAGTAAGAGTGGTCTTATTGTGGGAAATCTGTTAAGTCCTCTTTTAGCTGAGATACTTATGGATGAGTTGGAAAATAGTATTCAAATAAACCCGAATTTCAAACACTTTGTATTCTGGTATAGATATGTAGATGATATAATCACTTGTTTTACTGGTACCGACCGTTCATTAAAAAATTTTGAGAATTTCATTAATGCAGTTCATCCTAATATAAAATTTACAACCGAAATAGAATCTGATAAATCCATTGATTTTTTAGAATTGACAATCACAAGATTAAATAATAAATTTGATTTTTCTATTTTCCATAAGCCTTCCCATACAGATACCATAATACATAACTCCTCATGCCACCCATATCCACATCAAATGGCAGCGTTTCAAAGTATGATAGATACACAGATTAACTAATATACCTTTATCAGAAGAAAATATCAATAAAGAACAGAACATCATTAAACAGATTGCGGTTAATAATAATTATGAAAGCGAACTAGTGTCAAAAATGCTTCACAAAAAACTCTATCGGAAAGCTTTACGATTAGTATTTCCTTATCAGTCGGATAGAAATCGTAAATATAATAGTTTAACATACTTTGGAATCGTCAGTCAAAAAGTCAAAACCTTTTTAAGTAAACATAATTTTAATATTTCATTTAAAACGAACAATAATTTATCGAGACACATTAAGAACAATAAAAACAAAATTGAAAGAGAAGACAAATCAGGTGTTTACCCAATTGAATTTTACACAATATAGAGAGAAGTAATCAATTAGATTATTGGGAAATAGTGGAAATAAATCGGCTTAAAAATTCTGGAAATTTGCTCAATGAACATATAGAATTTAACAATTCACCCTTGTTGAACCTTTTTAGGTATAGAAATTATATGTCAGAATGGAATATCTTAGGTAAAACCCAAACTCACAGAATCCCAAATTCCCTGATATTTATACCTGTGTTTTGAAAAATGTTAATATTCTGTAAGCATCTGAAGAAGTCGTTTGTAACGACGAAACGCGTCATGCTATGTAGCCAATAAAGTGTAAATCATAAGTTCAAGTGTTCCAATTTAAGTTTATATTCAATAAATGAGAATGTGACACAACAGGCAATTTGCACTTTGAAAGACATTGTAAAATTGTGGAAATTACAATATTCCCTGTTCAACTTCGATGTATATTTCATTGATACAGTATTCACAATACAAATATTTCCTTATAAAACAGTGATAATAAAGACCAAGTGAAAACAAAGAAGATGAAACTAGAATGACTTGAAAAGAATATATTTGACTGAAAATCATTAAGTAATAAGTTCAATCTATGAATGTCTAAAATATTAAATACATAAAAAACATTTCCTACACTATTATAAAACATTAACTTTCCTACATCAGATGCAAGTATAAAAAATAAATGCAGTGATAATGCACACAAATGACCTATAAATATATAAATGCACTACACTAACTGAAAATCTTTGCCTGAATTTTGAATTACTTGTGAAATGTTGCAACATTTAACAAGAATAGTACGAAATACAAACAATATCTTTTAGAATTTTTTTTGAAACTTCAATTTGCTCCAGTATGATTAAAACAATATTAACATGCAGTTAAGCCGATATCAGTACCATTCTACCCAAGTATTAACACTATTGTTACTACTATGAAGCAAAAATAAATAAATAAAAGAAAACAGACACCTTTGATTACTTTATGGCGGTAGTGGTACTCACTAGAGCATGGGGTGGGACCACCGGCCCTACAGGGGGGGCCGGTTGAGGCGTAGGAGGCGCCGCGCTGGGCGTAACCGGATGAGGTGCCTCGTGTGGTGTAGTAGAATGTGCCTGCTGTACGGGCAGAGCCCCACCAGCCTGATAGTAGCCGCCGTTCACTCCTGCTGGGGATACTGTGGAAAATTGAATAAAACTCAAATTAGATAAAAAACATAAAGTATTAAAACAGTAGAGCATGCATTGCTTCCTAAATAAAAAAAAATAACCACTGAAAGTATATAATCAAACATTTCTCAATCATTAATAAATCAAACACATTTTTAAGAATTCCAAAAATATTTTATATATTGTCCGATACAATATAGTTTCAATATAAAATACCTTCATCAGGTGCATGAAAATCGAGTAAAAAAATGTATTAGCTTTGTTTATATACTACTTAACTTTTTTACAATTTCTTAATCAGTTATTACATTAGACTTAGATTGTAGTTTTCAAATATCTTCACAAACTAGAGAAATTGGGTTTGAAAATTTACATCAAATATTTGATGTGTTGTATATTTTCCTACTTTTGATAGAAAACTAAAATAAGAATAATTGAATTGAAAAAAATTGTATATCCCAGTAAGATTTTGGTTCTATTCGAATTTAGACCATGAAAATTATTATAGGTTTAATATGCAATTTAATGTTGTCTCTTTCGAAATGAATCACTTATAAAGACAGTACTAGAAATGTGAGATGAGAGGAATTTAATCATTGATGTCAATAACAAATTCTTATCCAAATTTAAAGGACAAATAAACAAGTGTCCAATATTCATACTGATTATTCCATGTATTAGCTGAATGCTTGAAAATAACAACAAAAATTTACAGAATATAGATACTAGAATGGGATAACTTGAAGATTTTGTACTTTATTTGAAGGTAACACCTAGAGAAGATATTTATTATAAATACATTAATAATATTCTACCATTTGTTGTGCAAGTTGACATTATGTTTCAATATATTCAGAGTATCGTAGGATATGTTTAGTACAAAAAATTACATTTTTGAATGAATATTAAAATGATCTCAATTTTTGATTTGAAATCTCATACTCATACCAATTTTCTTTTCTTTCAAAAATAGCATATTTTTGGCTCTCATTTGGACACTAAGCAAAATAAAAAAATTAAAATTTCTGCTCTATGTGGGACAATAAAACTTCTGTGCAAAATATAATAGAGCAGTATCCCTTAGCTGCATTATAAATGTTATTGCAATGAACGAAACAAATACAGATACAACTCAATGAAAAGAATGATACATTAGTAGTTATTTTGTTGATGAAGAAGGCATTTAATGTAACAAAGTTTTGGAATCAGAACTATAATACAAACATACTAAACTTAATATGATGTAAATATAAGATAGAGCATTATTCTTTCAAAAAGTCATGAAATCTTTAAAAAATGGCTGATTTGAACAAATAAGATGGTAGGACGACAGTAGACAATCAGCCCCCTGTAATCTTTCTGAATACAAATCTTTTTGAAAACAAAGGCGAAGTTTTCACAATCACCGTGATCTTTCAGAATACAAATCTTTTTGAATACAAAGGCGAAGTTTTTTCAATCACCAATTTACTACACAAAATACTAGAACTTTGTGGGTAGAACACAAAGTACAATGAATATAACGATAATAATTGAGGAATTTATTGAATGTTAAATAAAGCAGATAATATAAGTGAATAATGTTTTGGAATTATCAGAGAAATTTCATCCACTGAATGCCTGCAGTTAGATGTAATTAAATTATCCAGGATTTTAAAAAAATATTTCAAGTGTACCCAATCACTTATTTACCTTCAGGGTACGCTCCTGGACCCATGAAGTATTCTTTGTTGACGCAGTTGCGCAAGTTGTCTGGTATGCGACCCATTATGGCACGTCTGATCTCTGATGCGGCCATTTCCCTGAGCTCTGTTGATGAAGCCTCGCTGTAGAAGGCCGCATGTGGCGTACACAATATGTTGGGTGATTCCTTCAGAGGGCCAGAGAACACATTGAAAGGTTCATTTTCATGTACATCCAGAGCTGCAGCCCGTATCCTGCCGTGTTTCAAGGCCTGCGATAGAGCTTCATCATCTACAAGACCACCTCGAGCTAAAAAACAAACCCTTAGTGTAAATAAACTGAACTATTAAAGTAGAATATTACAATTTTTTCAAGGATTTCATTGAAAAAGATAAAGCTAAATACAAATAATGGAGTTTGACCACTAGTCATTACAAGCACATCCTTAGCATATTTAATAGTGTTGGTGTTTACTTGCTGTAAATCCATTATAATTGAATATAAACCAAAATTCACACACTTGAACTTTTGATTTACACTTTATTGACAATATAGCGTGACGCGTTTCGTCGTTACTTCTTCAGATGCTAACAGATTACTGACTACACAGTCTACTAACTGAACAGTCAGTATTCTTTTAGCATCTGAAGAAGTCGTTTGTATCGACGAAACGCGTCATGCTCTGTTGTCAATAAAGTGTAAATCAAAGGTTCAAGTGTTTGAATTTTAGTTTCAGCATCATTAGCAACTACATTTTCCTGAATCGAATACCCTTGGCTTTTGAAGTCAAAAGTAGTTTTTCTCTTACAAAGTAAACACCAGTAGAAAGAGAATGTTCTATAAGAAAGGCTAAACTCATGATGAGAGTATGGACCTGACATGTTACCAAATGTTAAAACACTTGTGTAAAGTCTTGTTTCAGAGCATAAAATGTTACATCATGGTATTTTAGGTGGATAAATTGCAAATATCAAATGCAATATTATCATTATGTAAGCTAATAATAGGAATTATACATACACCTTTAAATTTTAATATTGTATAACCAGCAAAAGCATGGTGCAGGAAATAAATCAACTCTCTGAAGATAATCCTAAGAATTTATATAAAATTTTTAGCAAAGCCGAATAAAATATACAGTTGAGAAATTAATTTTTAAAGAAAAGTATGGCGAATTTATCATACCTGTATTGACCAAGAATGCACCTGGTCGCATCTGCTTAATCGTGTATTCGTTTATCAGATGATGGTTGTGCTCATTGAGAGTGCAATGCAAAGTGACACAATCGGATTGGAAGAGAAGATCCTGCAGTGTATAAACCCGAGTTAGTCCTAAACTTTTCTCTATCCCATCTGGCAAATAAGGATCGTAGAATATTACATTGAAACCGAAAGCTTTGGCGCGAAGCGCTACCGCCGATCCTATCCGTCCTAAGCCGACTATTCCCAAAGTGTCGCCCCGTATCCGCGCGCAGCCCTGGGCTGCCTCACGGACCTGTTCTGGCCCCGTGAACTTTTTACCCTCTCTTACCATATTCGCTAACCAATACGTCCGCCTATACAAATTCAGGATGAGACAAAGTGTCGTATCGGCTACCTCTTCTACGCCATAACCAGGAACATTACAAACGGCAATGCCCAATTCGCCGGCCGCCTTTACGTCTATGTTGTCCACACCGCTACCGATACGTACGATAATACGCAATGTTTTAAACTTTTCCAAGTCCTCTTTAGTGAGGATTATGGTGTGCCACATGAGTGCGCCAACCGCCTCGTTCAATACTTTTTCGTGTATTTCATTAGTGCTTTGTGCGTCGCAGAAAGCTACTGTTGCCACGTCTTTTAAGATTGGCATTTCTATGGAACAGTCTCTACCGTCTAGCAGAGCGACCAGGGGACGCGTCTGCAACGGTCCGTTGGCGATGGGTGTGATTCGTGGCCTTTTTGGCATCATTTTGCGCTTGTCCATTTGTTTACAAACCGGTAAAGGAGAATTAACACTGTTGCGACATACACACACACAAAGTTTTCCACAACACTTTATAGGTTCACTAGCACTTTGCACAAAGGTTTTTGATTATCTCCGTTCTTAGGGCGGATCGGTCCTTTGCTGTTACCCTTTTGTCCTCACAGCGGACCGTTACGTCCAAAATTAGGTTACACTCCGCGACAAGGTATTTGATCCATTGTAAACCATAAGGGCGGCCTGTAACAGAAAAGAAATAACATCAGATCTGAGAATTACTGCGTTTCGGATTTTAAATAGATTCAGACATAATTTCAAGTGATCATTTATCAAGAAATATTTTAGTAAGTCATGGCAATGTTAACCTATCATCAAACAATGAGAAAGTTGAACAAAACACTCATTTTAAGTTGATAAGGCTAGAAAACTAATCAATAATTACACTTTTCGTTTCGTTATACTAACTAAATTATAATGATTAGAGTTTGTGATTCGTTGAGGAATTGGGTGTTTTTATTTTTTCTATATTTCTTTTTTGTTCGTAGGGCAGTTCTGAAGAAATTACGTGAATAAATTGTTTAAAATTTTACATTGTTTCACTCAGCTTGTACATATAATAATTATAAAACGATAAACTTACTCTTATAACTTACTAGGACAATGAGATCTAACCGGTTGAACGAAAGATATTTGACAGTTCTACAGATCTTTTGAAAAATGAATAAGTCAAAATATCACGCAACATTTTGATGTGAAATGCAATTAGATTGCGATTACTCATTTATTTGCTAGATGTATTGTTTAGAATAGAAGAACGTAAACATAAACTATCATTGCCATGGAAGTGTCAAACTGTTATTGTTATTATTTTGAAAATGTTGTACACTGATCACGTATCGACCACACTGGGACTAAGATTTATTTATTGTTTGAATTTAGGATTTGGTAATAACTAACTGAACATGATAATTTTTTTTTCATAAAGCAGGAAAATATGTTTGTATAAATTTGAAAAATATAGAGATCCTAAGTTTACACTAAATATTTTTTTAAAACTTTATAATTGAACTAAAATCACTTGGCGTTTCACTGCAAGTTTCGAGTTACCAGGGTGAGTTGCAGAAGAATATTAACATCTACTTTTATAGATAAGATGATAACAAAGATGACCTGAGATATAAATTTTGTCATTTAAGAGGAGTAAATTCATTTTGTGAGGGCGCTAATTGCAAGAAATTCCAGGTCAAAATTCTTGTCCTTTTAACCTCAATATACCAATTAAGTTTAATTGAAATCTAGGACATAATTGAATCTGATAGAATCTTTGGGAGGGCCAATGGTTTTTTGTGTTCATCAACCCTTGTATTTCTACCCTTTTGTTTAATATAGAAAAGTGGGCATTAACCGTGAAATATGTTGTTAACACCACTGTTTTCTGCAAAGTTTTCTTCAATATTAATCAAAAATGAATTAAAATTTCCCTATCTTTACATATTGTATTGACGTTATTTCATTAAAATCTGTTAAAAATTCTATTAAATATATTTTAGAAATATTTACACACTTCATTCTAAGTTGACGTGTGGCATACGCAACAAATTCTTTGTTGTTTTTTTTATTTGATTTAGTTATTTAATATTTTTGTTAATTATAGAGAAAAGAGTTATGGGAGAGTTGAATATCTAAAAATCAGTGAAGGTTTGATCTTTTCCAGGAAAATGTATGTACGAAAAGAACTAGATAAAAAGAACCACAGAAGTTGCAAGGGCTATATATGTGTGGACTCTATGCATGAGCTTCCTCGATGAGACAGAAGAGGTCACTGATTACGAAATTATTACAGATTAATTTACTATATGTACACGTTTGCTTAAAATATCCTTTCTATTTTCAAGTTTATAGATTTACTTTTTAGTTTTGTATAGTTTTTTAACATATATGTGAATATTTAGTAATTAATACGCTTATTTAAGGTATTATGACGCGTATAAAACAAGTATCCCAAGTGAATTTCCCAATAAATTTGTTTTTATTTAAAATTACGATATAATGCATATTATAAGTGAGCAAACATTTATGTTCTGTTTCACATAAGCCCTTATTTGCCATATTCCAATACATCGCGACTCGCTAAATATCTCGGCAAACAAGCACTTTATCTTCAAGTAACGAAATTGTGGCGGTAAACAGTCCGATTGCTAGTCGCGGGCTGAGGATAAATTTTGACTGCGCGGGGTAAGCGCGGAAGGGTGGTGTCGGGAGAGAGGAAGTCAGTTAGTTCTCTCGGACAAGTACACTTAAACTAATTCCAACTTCGGGCCCGAATAACGATCCCAAAGTTGCGAACTATTATTGCGCGATGTTTGCCTTTCCGGCGGAGCGCCGGGGGGCCAAAGGGGGGTGGTTTTCGCTCGTCGCGGGGGATGATGGCCGGGAGCGGTTTAAACTGAAGTTTGGAAATGTGTTTCGGTATAATATGGCGTGTGTCGACATCTCAGTCCTACTTCGAGTGTGTTTTAATAATTCACGAATGTGGGAGCAGAGGAGAGGGTGGGGGTAGTTACGAAAGAGGTGAGGGAAATACGATGGAAGTTCGAGAAGTCTTGCAAAGTTTTTCTACGGTTTAGTGTCTGTTAACACGGATAACATATGGAGCTCGGTTTGGATGTTAAGGATTCAATTGGACATATAGATACCTCGATATTATTTGTGGTGAATTTTGTGAAGAAAATATATGGAACGATCTGTTTGAAATCTCAAAAGGCCAGGATAACGAACCAGCTAACATAAATTGACAGTAAAGGCTGAAAAAAGAATTTTTTTTCGGAAACTGAATTTTTGTTGGTTAAAACATCTGTCAACTGTCAAAGAACCAGGTATTTGGAAGTTATTTCTTCTTCTAGTTAACAAGCCTACTGCTTGGCTGTGGCTTACAAATGCTGATGAATTCGATTCCCATTCTATCATTGTGCCGTTCAGAATCGAAATTCTAAAAGAATAACTGCCATTCATTAATTAGAGGATTCAATTTTAATCATACCGAGATGGATGTTTGTGGAAGTTTCACTAATTTTAATAAATCAATGATTCCTTAATTTGTTCACAAAACAATGGGTATAGAGATGCGTTCATTTTAGAGAATATTCTCAGCTGATTGGAGGTCATATTTATAACCACGAAACCAATATCACCACTATATTCATACAAATGTTAAGTGAGGGAAATTTCTGAGTTTTCTCTGCTTCATTCATCGGAAAATTATACCTACATTAACAAAATTGTCCACTTCGAAAATATTCACAAACGCTAAAAATTACCAATTATTAAAGTTACCACTTATAAAACCTAGTAAGTGTAGGGAATTGTCATTGTCATTCGATGGAAGAAAACATATCACAGAATAGTATCACTATTCTGTGATCACATTGGGACTTTTCCCATTTCAACTGTCAGCATATAAAAAGGGCTACCAACATTCAATCTTCCTTCTCTGTCAGAGCTCTTCTCTGTCAGTTATTTCTATGTTCAACATAAACAATCTGTCATTCTAACTTCCATCAAGTAACAACAACAACCACGTGTTCAATAGATCGTTCCTTGTAAATAATCTTAAATATATATTTTCAATACAAGTGCCGTTTCATATTTCCACACATAGAATAATATAGCAACAACGCTATAGTAGCATAAACCCTAAACGAAACATAAACAAACCAAGAGGAAGTGACAGATGAGGTAATGATACCCGCAGTGTTACCAACCACAAAGCTCAAAATATCTCCATACACGCGCCAATAACATAAAAGATGTAAAATGAGGACTCATTTGTTGAATTGTAAATTACCAAGTGAAAAAAGAATCAGCAAAAAATTATTCTTCTGGAATTTCAAGTATTTAAAAAACATTCGCGCTATTTCTAGTTTACTTTTCACGCAGAGCAATAACGAAATATTTTCAGGACAAATAAGATTGTCGAAATGACATTTAAACGTCAAAATCTAATTTGAAACGTTAAACCCTGTCCTGCGCGAATTCCTGATGAAAATCATTCCTGATCCCGTTGACAATCAGTCGCCGTTGACGGAGTTCTCCACCGGAGAATAATTATCGCTGAACAGGCGTGCGTCCCGACGCCCCTTTTTATGCCGCCCGCTCGGGGTGTCAAATTGTAAAAACTGAAAAGTTGGGAAAGCTTTATTGCCGGCACAAAACATTTCGCAGTTGCAACTTTTTCCTGACTGGAAACTTTTTATCTGGCAAAAAGTTTTGGGGCGATTACCCATGTATACGTCCGAATTTCAAAAGCTTATTACAATATTTCAGAAAGTTTCGAGTCGAAACTCGCAATTTATACTTTTTCCGCGAAACTTTTTCCGTAGACAAACAAGTTAATAAACCGATACATGCAGAGGATTTTTATATGGACGAGTTATTGTACTGTAAACAAGCCGGAGGAACTTTGCGGAGATAAAACTGGACGTTCGCTTTGTAATGCCACAGAGGTCGAGAAGTTGGTAAAACAGCAACATTCTTTCGACATAAGGAAGTTTCTTTATTAGGCACCCTCAAAATATTGTTCAATATTTCAGTTTAACATACATATAACCTTCTTCTGGATGAAGTTTTCCAAGTCTAAACTGATATAAAATTCAACATTTTAGTCCGCTATGTTACCATCACGCCATAATCGTCACGCTCTGTAGTAGGAGATCCTAGTTTTTCTTCCACCTTAGACAGTGGAAGAAAAACTACTGAGTTATGCTCGAGTTCGAAATACTTATCGCATTTTAAATATTTCAATATCAATATTTAAGTTTCATATATGTAGCCTTTTTTCGAAGAAGTTTTCACATCTGAACTGGGATTATAAAATGAACACTTTTGCCTGGTGTGTTACCATCACGCTATAATCGTCACGCTCCGTATTGGAGCACAGAAAGTGAAATGCACAACTACTGAATTATTGATATTCATATTGCGTTTTGAATTACATTGACTTTTTTACAGATGACCTTAAATGAGCAGTTTCTTCTTGTAGTGGTATTCTGTTACTTTCGATATAAGTTTTTATTGTATTTTTTCATATCGTCTCACGACTTGTACTATATTTTGTGTATATCTATTGAAAATGTAGATATTACCAGCTTTACGAAAAATGTCTTAAATTTTAGAGCTTTTTGAATAAACTTGTTACAACTTGTCTAAATGGAAACCTTGTGAAAACCAATTATTTTTAGAAACAAATAAGTTTTATGTGGAAAAATCTATCATGTACACTTTAATTTTCATTTCCCTTGTCTAATTTCTAGAATTCCGTGAAATTTTCGAAAATACGTGGATGCAAGGAGTTAACGATACATATATACCGATTTTTGCGTAATTTTAGCCAATGTTTGGGTTATTAATTAGAATAAGAAAAATTGAAGCATTTTCCAATGAGAACTTATGCAGATACGTGTTGTAATTTCACTTTTTTATTCTGATAGTGCAACGTTGCCGATTATTTTCTATCTCCAGTTTAATTCGTCTATTTTTTTTGCCGAAAAAGTAGCAGTAGAAACTTAAAATTTGAAGCCTTCACTCTCCGCACGTTTCTCCACTTAAAGTTGCTTTTTCCAGATGTCCGTTTCGTTCTTGCCAAACGCAATAAAGACAGAGGATTCTACGCCCGATTGGGGCCAATCAGCGTTCGGATAATTAGATTTCGTCTCGTCCGTCTCGAGTCCGGATCTGAGAAAAGTTTTAACTACCCGTCCCGGGCGGCGCGCGACAGCGACCAAACTAGATCGGAGAACCGAAGTTGTTACAAAAGTGCGAGTTTATAAACTTTATGGCAGAAGTTAGTTGAGGGGAACGGGATCGATTCGCGAAACTTTACTCCGTAGTTTCCACTTTGCGAAGTATTCGAGGCAGGACCGCATTCAGCAGTTCGGGAAATCATAATTACTGTGCGCGTTCTAGATACATTAATAGATTCACACAAAAGATGCTACTATACACCTATGGGGCTGCTTTTCTGTAGCAATCGGTATTTTTGGACTTCAAAGAAGTTGTATTAGATTATTAGGAAATCTAGACTATCGATTCCGCTGCAGAAAAGCATTTTCACGGCTAAAAATCCTGACTTTGCATTGTTCTTTATGTCGAACAATAAAATACCTAATTTGTTGCCAAAATCTGAGAAAAATCACAATGTTAGGTCAAATGCAGATTTTCACATAGATACACCAGAAATGAAAAAACCCTACGTGCAGACTGGGCAAATCTCAAAGTGGTCAAAGTTTCTATTGTTTTAAATTTTATAGTTACCTCTTCTTGTGAGGAACGTGATCAACCCAAATTCAAGGTTTTTTATTGTGAAAAAACTACTACTCAGTAATGCATTTTTAACAGATTTATACTTGAAATTTAATGATCTTTTATTTTGGACTTTTATTCTTTGTTTTGTCTAATTTTAACTCTTTTTGCACCTGTGCTAGATATGTAACAATTTGAATTGCATCAATAAATGTCTGTATACTTATCTAAATGTATAGGTATTCACCATCAATTCGTATTCATCCTTTTCGAGAATATTAAATTCAAACACTTGAACTTATGATTGAACTTTACGACTTGAACATTATTCTGTAAGCATCTGAAGAAGTCGTTTGTAACGACGAAACGCGTCATGCTATATAGTCAATAAAGTGTAAATCATAAGTTAAAGTGTTTGAATTTAAGTTTATATTAAAAAATGTAACAATTGGAAATGAAATGTATAAGTATTCATCATCAATTCGTATTGATCGCTTTTCTCGAGTATATAACCAAATAATCCAAGTTACTTGTAATAAACACAAAGATTAAAATTTAAATAAAGTGTATTAAAATCATAAATGTTTTCAACTATTTTAATACAACTGGTCATAGTTAGATCCAGGTTTGAAGGTATCATTCATTGATTACGTGACGGTCGAAAGGGGTGGAATGATTCCGAAAAAAACCACGATATATCACAAGGAAGAGGGAAGAGTATAATGAGATATCACGTGTCATTTATATTTCGATGAAGGTAGAGGAAACTGAGGTTCAACTTCAACAAAGTGCAGTGCCAACATCTGACATACAAGATTCACTTGTTAGTGTTGAAGAAAGTCTGGCTAATCGGAGTCCATTCAAAACATTTATGCATAAACATTTTCTTTCACAGCTTCCTTAAAAATTCTCCGAAAGACTGAAGGTATTCATATTATAAAACCATATTCTTGAACAATGTACATAGCGAGGAGTCAACTAATTGCGCCATCTACAAGTCAGTTTGAATATTCTGGGTCCACCTACATACTATACCCAAAAACGGAATATTGAAGAACTTGCTGTACTCAATTAATTGAAAAATCGTTTCTCATTGAAAGAATTTTTCAAATTTCTGAACAATCAACCCACTTTCGTAATATCCGTGAAAATACGAACAATGGGACTGGTGGCGCCATCTATTCAATCTAGATCGAAGATTTGTCAGTGAATGAAGCAATATGAAACTTTCGACTGCCTTTATTTACAATCGAACGGAGTTTCGAAGAGAGTTAGATGTGCTGAATTGAATAAAGATTACGATTGATTTGGCATGCACCGATCAACTTCACCGAACCGTGTAGTAGTAACAGGGAACCTTCGAATGAATTCACTACTTTCTACGTTCGCACGATTGCATATATAACAGTACAAAATATCAGGAGAAATCCGGCGTTAATTTAATAACTATCATCGTTACCGCAAGAATAAAATTTTCAGACTTTTTTAATACAACTTAATTTTTTGTTCGACCTAATAAACATTTGAATGAAGAGAAATCCGTAATTAACTGAAAAAAAAGGAATATACATTTCCAGTTATTCATAACCCCCACTAAACAACTGAATATCCCAAAAAAATCGACAAATCTCATTCGAAGCTTTCAGTAAATAAAATAACGATTTTAAACACACAAAAAAGAAATACATCGTTAATAAATACAATTAATTTGGGGTGCAGACCTGAAAAACTGAACAAAATAAATATTGACCATCAATATGGAGTAGGTAAGTTTATATTCAGAATAGAAAAGTCAGTATTAAAAACGTATGAAAAATAATTTTTTAAATGACCAAATATATCAACGATTTAACGTTGTTCCATTTAATCTAGTAGACTAGTTTATTTAAGAGCTATTTATTAGAGCAAAAAGTAGCTTTTCTGTTCACATAACTTAGTTGTATTTTCTTTTTTTTTTTCATTACTTTTGTGTGGCAATGGGCACAAACTAAAATGGTCAGTTGTTCATAGAATCATAGATTTACGTTATTTCCTTATTTTATATCTTTTTAACTGTATACTTATGATGAAGCCGATATATTTGTGTAGAAAATCCGCTTCTAAGTTAATTTTATTCAGAATATACAAAAAGGACCAATGATAATAGGTTTAACAAATAAATTAAAAATGGATTTTGGTACTTAAGACAACTTAATTATGTAATATTTCACATTACAACAGAATTTACACAATTGAACACAATATGAAAACATGTTTTGAAACTCATCTGATTACTGCAAGAAGAAATTGGTACGATTTTCAATTTAGACACGGATATTCGAAATAATTTGAACGATAAATTTGATTGAAGTGAAACTTCTCAGGTAGCTATGCGAAAGGAAGAATAATTTTCTAAGATGCACATTTTATTACATAAGAGAGGAAAAAATATGCCGTATAGCAAAGTGAAAGAGAAACCATCCAAACCCACGTGTCTCGTTCGGAATACAATGACGTAAAAGCATTAAGTTTCAGTTACATCACGTGTAAATTGAAATTGAAATGTAATTTTTTCATTGAACATTATATAAAAAGTAGAAAAAACTTTTTGAAGAGTTTCGTTTTTTAAAGTCGCATCTTTAGTTACTTGGATTGCAATTAATGAACCTCAATATTAAATCAATTGTATTACATATAAATTGTTTCAGGAAAATCAAAACAACTCGTAAAATTACAAGGACAAAAAACAATTTCCAAAAACATTTCTTCCATGATTTCCTTTATGCTTTCGAGCTTACGTTTCTCCATTTGAAACGAAACAGACAAATGAAAATAATACCTATATTCCTTTTTTCTCCGTTGTCATTTAATAAGACCAAAGAGAATATATAAAGCTCATAGACAGAAAGAAAGAAAGCTCATAGACAGAAAGAAAGGTTCTCCGAAATGACGTTCACCAGGTGGCAGCACGTGAACGTGAGGCCCAGGAAACTGTCAACAAGTGTCAAAATGCTGGAAAACGTGAATTCAAACCACAGAAAATTTTGTCGTTAGTTTACAGTTCGACCATAGAGTAAATATGGTATGCACGTCTGTGTAAGAGATGTGACATTTAAAGAGTAGTGCTTGTAATGTTTATTTTGAATAATTTAATGTATTTCTAAAGCAGTTTATAAGAAAGTATACTTGTATGTGCTTCTTTTCGCTATAAATTTCGACTGTGTCAAATTTCACAATTGCTTTCACGCAATTTTTTAAAAAATATGTATAAAGCTTTATGTAAAAATAAAGTTTTACTTTAAGTATCAAGAGACAAGTACGCAGAGACTTTACGTACTTACTCATCTCTTCTTTCGTTTGCGTAGTCAAGATACATAACCAAGTCATCAATTTTTCAAGAAGCTTGCGCTAGTGCAACATTTTAATGTTATTATCACGGGTTCGATTCTCGAGAGCATACACGAAGCGAGAACCAGGAAGTTGAAATCGTTTAAGGAAACGTGTATCGTTGCGTGTCTTGCCAATTTTAACGTTCCACGTTCAGATATATTCGTTAACTTTACTCAACGCTAGAATTTGCGGCGGTAATTGTTACCAAGAATCTTTATTTATTGGCGCCCGTTACTTATATGCATACAAAGTTCTCGAAAGAGTATTGAATAGTCCATAAATAAATTTACAGAGGTGTCGCAGACATCAAACAGGTTCTGCAAGCTCCATTCATGATTATCCACATTTATTTACGTAGCTGAAAACAACTGTGCTTTGAAATCCGTTTCTAGTTCGTAAACGATTAATCCAATTTTATGTTTTGCTTCTTCAGTTCGCCTGATATGGATAACAATAATGATAAATATTGGGAGTATTCACATTGGTATGAAATATCAACTTTCTGCGAATTCAGCATTCGAGAGACCAAACCTAAATGGCTTTTACGTTTCTTATTTTTCTTTCGAGCTGACCTTTTTACACGTCCTCGTTGCTGTCCCATTCTTTCAAGCTTCATATTCACTTATGGACCGTTCCTTTTCCTCTACCCGTTCTCGTAACAGAACTTGTGTAAATGAATCTAATTGCCCAGTTCGGTGATGCCAAATCTACTGCTTCAAGAAATTTCAACGTTTCGACAATTTCGAACTTCAAAATTAGAATTCACGTTTGTACGCCACTAGGGATTTTTTTCTAACTATATTGACATTTTCTATTCCTCATGTTATTCAAAAATGTTAAATTTGTGTCAAAAAACTAAATTCGTACAAGTATTTCTACAAACTCAAATAGGAAATTCAAGCAAAATTCGTTACATTCGTAGTTATTATCGATTCTTAAATTTAAAGATTATTAAAGATTCCTTGGGTGGACCGAATAACGAATGAGGAAGTACTTAGAAGAGCCGGCGTCGAGCGAGTGTTAAAAGCTTTTATATTAAAAAATATAAAGCAACGAAAGATCTCTTATTTTGGCCACATATTCCGAGGCAATAAATATGATATCCTAAGACTAATATTGATGGGTAAAATAGAAGGTAGAAGAGGTTCAGGCCGAAAACGGCATTCATGGTTGTGCGATATCAAGAACTGGTGTGGGGTGAAAAACGTGGGTGATATATTCGCACTAGCTACGGAGGGGCAATTACGTATTATAGAATGAGTATCGCCTACACGCTGTAAGCGTTGGCACGAGAAGAAGAAGAAGAAGTAGTTATTATCGAGCAGCTAACTGCGCCGATATTTTAAGTTAAATACACGAAAAATAATTCGAAGGGGGCTTCGAACCCCTACCTAAAATCCACTCTGGTTTAACACACCACACACTCAAACTCAGATATTTCTGTATGAATAAGAAAGTGCGTTAACTCAGGGAGTCAATTATAGATAAGGGGATCACAGTCCCCCTTGAATTGATATTGCGCGATGTTGAGTTTTTAACACAATTTATCAAATATCGCAGTGTGAAAAGTGCATTACTTCACAGAGTGAATAAAAACATCGAAATTCCCCCAGAAATTATTACTGTGCAATTTCGAGTAGTTAACTCAGAGTACCATTAATAGTTAACTAGTAACCATTTCGCAATTTTGATTATTTCATACACAAATAACTCAGTGTGAATGTGAAGCGTAATGATATATAGATCAAAAAGCCCCCTATGAAATGAAACGACACAATTTTGAGTATTTAACAGGGTAGTTCATACAGAGATACCGCATTTTGAATATACTCACAGAGTTAACGATAGATCGGTACCCCGTTGGATATAAAATAATTATAGGAAACCATTGAACTGCGTAATAACGGGTGTTTTTTTTTAGAGGTATAGAACTTTAAGTTGGCATTACTGTTGAAGATGGCGACCGGCGAACAGCTGAGAAGTGATTTATTCTCAGTTTGGTTTGGCAATTCATCATGAATAGACTCACGCCTGAACAACGCTTGCAAATAGTGTCGAATGGGCCCAAAACGAGATTGCCGTTGTTCCCGATTTTCATAAGCGAATTTTGTTTAGCGATGAAGCGCACTTCTGGTTGAATGGCTACGTCAACAAACAAAACTGCCGCATTTGGAGTGAAGATAATCCTCAAGTGTATGTCAAAACACCGCTACATCCAGAAAAACTGACTGTTTGGTGCGCTTCATGGGCTGGTGGAATCATTAGTCCGTACTTCTTCAAAAACGATGATGGCCAGAACGTTACAGTCAATGGTGATCGGTATAGAGCCATGATTACTAACTTTTTCATTCCTGAATTGAACAACCATGATGTCCAGGAGCAGTGGTTTCAACAAGACGGCGGAACATGTCACACAGCCCGTGCCACAATCGATTTATTGAAAGACACGTTTGGTGACCGCATAATTTCACGTTTTGGACCTGTGAATTGGCCTCCAAGATCTTGTGATTTACCACCGCTAGACTACTTTCTGTGGGGCTATGTAAAGTCATTGGTCTATGCGGATAAGCCACAAACGCTTGACCATTTGAAAGACAATATTCGCCGTGTTATTGCCGACATACGGCCATAAATGTTGGAAAAAGTCATCGAAAATTGGACGTCCAGATTGGACTACATCCGAGCCAGCCGTGGCGGTCATATGCCAGAAATCATATTTAAAATGTAATGCCACAACATTATCTTTTGAATAAAAAAAATTCTTGTCAATCGAATTATCTATCGTTGTTTTATTGCAATCTAAAGGTCTATACCTCTAAAAAAACACCCTATTCAAAACGTCAAGTGATTTCGTAATTGTTATAAGCATATTTACTGAAAAAATTACAGATAATAATTAGAATCTAAACTTCATCATTTTAATTGAACATTTTTGGTTTCTCTTCAAAAAAGTCCAAGTACCGGGGATGTCCATTAATAAAATTTACCAGTAACAATAATTAACATTTTAAGATTGAAATTGACACTCAGGAAGTAGCAGTATCAGTCGGGTGAATTACCAAGCTCGGCAACGCAGACATTACTTTCTTCGTCTTCTGGCCCTCGCGTCATCCCGGTTATACCAACCTAACAAAAACAAAGCGCGGGTACGGATTAGATATGGGCGAGCTCTCAATTGGAGCGCGTAATTAGGAGAAAGGCGAGTGGCAGAAGGGATACAGCGTGGCATAATAAGGTCGTCGTGGAAGTGTGGAAGAAGAGGAGGGAGAGGGCTGCTGGATGTTCTGCGAATCCGTGGAAACTGCACGGAAACTCGAAGGGTAGCGGGAAATACATCCAGCAGGGTTGTTTCCAAACTTCGAACAGGAGCAGGCGAGGTAAATTTCGATGCTATATTCGTATGTTGACATTTTGCGGTGGAATAATCATCGTTTTATTGTCGTGTTCTTGTAGAGGGGTGAAATGTTATGTGAACATGTAAATGCGTAATTTGAGAAAGCGGTATTTTGTTCTGAAATTTAAAATATTTGCGATTTTTGTTGAAAATATACGGAAACAGATTTTCGCAAAAGAAACTTTATTTTTTATTTAAAATTCGTAAATTTCATACATCGAAAATCGACACGATTAAAAATTTAAAAATTACATTGATTTCGAGAATACTCCATAAACTTATTATTTGTTTGCTCTATTTCGGAAATATTCCACGACTTACTATACTTTTATTTTAGATTTTGATGATAGTTCCATTTACAAGTAAACTTTGACAGTTAATTTCTTTATACTCGGAATAAGTAGTGATATATACTCAACTTTTTTAATTTTCCGAATTATGGACCTTTTTTCTGTTAATTGACCCATTATGAATCATATTTTGAAACGATTTATAACAGAAAACTTATTAAACGTCTGTGTCTTATTCGAGGTTCGAACACAGATCTGCCATATGATGGGTTTCCAATGTAACCGCTAATCTACGCAGGCAATGTAACAACGTCGTGAAAACAGAACGAGATAAAGATCAATTTTGTCATTATAATTGGTATGCTCTTTCATTTACTTCTTGAGTAACATATTGGCCTGGTTTTCACGAAAGAAACTTTATTTCTTTATTTCGAATTTATTAATTTCATACATCGCAAACCGACCCGATAAACTTAAAAATTATAACATCGTAAACTCTCCATAATTCCTCAAAAGACGAATTATTTAGAGAAAAACAGCATAAACTCATAATTACAATCGAAAATTAGATTCCGCACGAAAGTAAAGAAGTCTTTGGAAACTCTATCTTCGACAGTCATTTGTCCGAATATTAATATCGCATTAGCCGGGAACTGGGAACTCGGAAATTTCGCAACTCCTAACAATTTCAAACTTCCACAGCGGAGAACTGAGATGGCGTCAGTTCCCCCATTACCGATTTAATGGATTTTTAGAGAGATGTTGATTCCATCAATTTGTAGTAAAGATATAGAAGGGATAAACATCGAAAAAGAAACAAACTTCGTTTATTATCACGATACTTTATATACATTATTTCATGTACATAAAATATTAAAGGAAAGTCAGAGAAGTCCGGCAACGCTGCATACGATTGGGGGTGTATATTATAAGTATTAACGATAATCTATACAGATACATTAAATTGGAGTTCAGTAATTTCATGTTGAGATTTTCAGGGAATTAAGTAAAATTTTTACATTTTTTGCCTGTCTGTTCCGTCTAATCTCCGAAACGGCTGGACCGATTTAGATGGGAGTTCCACTAGAAGATAGCTGAGTTCATAGGGCGTAACTTATTTACAATTATGAAAAAGGTGTAAAAGGTGGACAATGAATCTCTGTTCAGAGAAATTATGTGTGGGGATATAGGTAATGAGCATTTGGGATGAACATATAATAGTTTTTCTCAGAAAACCAATGTTTTGGAGAAGTGAATTGGGGATATCGCACTAGAATGAAACTATTTGATTTGTTCCTTGTTTTTCGCTGTAAAAATCAAGAAACAGGCATCAAACCTGAGGGTAAAAAAAGGAATTACATAATAGAATTAACTATCAAAAATTTTAACCATTTTAACAGAGCAAAGGTAAGAACTATGTATTATATCATTGGAAAGAATTATGTACCAAAAATTAATATCTTATCCATGTTTTAACACGATTTTAGGGTCCTTTTGGAAACGTGGTATAAAATGAACAAGATAAATTGTTAAAAAAATTTAAAACCTATACAATCGAACAATAAATACATTTTAATAAACACTAGTGCAAATTGAAAGGAGTCATATTTTTTAAACAGAAACTACAAAAGAGCATAAAAGAGGTTACGATATTCTTAGATGAAATGAAACAACAATTTGAAAGAACTGGTCAACAAATCTACGTTCAAGTATCTAAAAAAGGTAATGAGCTTTACTAATGTCAAGAATTTACAAAAAAACAAGTAGGTAAATACTGCAAAAAGTAACAGTATTTTTGTTTATTTTTCTTGTAACAAACAGAATTCACAAAGACCTATCTCTTCACAAAAAAACAGGAGCAATATCAGCATAAATGAACATCTCATAATGACAAAAAATTACAAAGCCAATAAAGAAATATAACGTGGTTTACTTCTAAACGACCAATTTCGAATTAAAAAAATTGAAAACCTTACAATAAAGACACAAAATGACTCTTTGATTCTGTTATAGTCGCGCACCTGGAAAAATTAACGTAGCATAGTTTTTGATCCAGCTCGATACGTACTACCTGTCCGGAATAAAATCCAAATTATCAACTCTGAGTTTCGAAACGTTTACGGTAAATTTATCGACGCGCTTAGTATTTGAATTTAGTTCCTTTCAACCCTGACCTGCGTCCCCTGTGCGTGGGGGTTTGTTCGCAATTATATCCCAAATAAGACGACGAATTCGTTTGAAAATCAAATATTTGTTCCCAGATAGGAGCGAATCGTTTCGGAACATTTCGAATTAAGAGTCAAGGATTAGAATGTCATTATTACACGAATCATCATCAGAGGCATTGCCACGACAACACTTTGTATCTCTTGGTATTTCTTACTTTGAAACAATTTCTTTCACTAGAGTCTCGGAAAAATATTGAATTTTTAATTATTTGTATCTTTTGTCTTATTTTTCATCTTATATCATTGATCTTATATCATTTATATCTTATTTCTGCCTTTATCAATGAAAAAGAATGAAAGAATCATCTTAATTTGTGAAATATCTAGTCTGAAATATACGTGACAGAAAAGTAGGTATTTCAAGTACAATAGCTAGGGTCGAACCACAAAAAGATGAAGTTCACGATGAACTGTGTATAATGAATTACCAAATAGTGTATTAAACGAAAAACTCAAAATTAAAAGACTAACTACTGCTATGCAACAATGCAAGTTTATTAGATATCTTATAATACGGGGATTGTGAGATAATTTTTTGACTTGGCAACATTGAATGCCTTAGGCGCCATCTAGTGTTTTAAACTGAAATCAATTCTTCAAGATATGACACCGAAGTTTCGCTTATCTCGTGATGAAACATAATGTTAAAAACAATAAATTAAAATTAACACACTTAGCATAAGTTTCACTGAATATATTGAAAATGTTACATTCAGTAACATTGTATAGCCTTGATAATGGGCTAACTACCTGAAACATATGTAGTTTTTAATATATTCAGCGAAACTTAATTAAATTGTGTTAAATTTAATTTATTGTTTTTAATAATTAAACAACTTCAAAGTAATTATCGTATTGTAACTACAATAATATTGTCTCAAATAATGAATAGTAGAAAATATTTGTTGAATATATATTGAAATATATTCGAAATACATTCGTGAAATATATTCGGTGAAATAAGGAAAATAAACAACTGTCCATCACTATTTACGACAAAAACAAGTTCTACAGAGGCTAAAGAAAGTTTCAAATTGTTTTCTTGTCTACATTGAAAAAAAAAACGATTTTGACAGACAAAAGCAGTTGAGGAATAAAACGTATTGTTTATTAGGCCGAAAATATAACTGGCCATCCTGGTACCTAAAATATTTTTTAAATTTACAATAGAGACATTAGAGGAAGTTCCAAAACCAAAAAAGAAAAATATATCATTAAGAAGAATTGTAAAATACCTGTTAGAATTAAATTCAACAAAAAATACGAAAATTTCTAACCTTACATTATGTGATATACAATAATTACATTAATTCAAAAAACCTTTTTAAATATTACTCTTATACGTGATAAAACTGATCAATATTTCCACCTTCAACAGAGCTCGTAAATAGCATACGAAACGTTTAAAAAAACAAAGAATTCGAAACAATTATAGAATTCTATTATTAGAATTGAATTCAAGAGAAATAATAATAATATTATGAGACTCATTTTTTCTTTCTTCCAATTTATATTTATTTAAGTCGATATATATTATATTACGTCCAAATTCCAATACTTAGCACCAGTTTTCTTTATTTAAATACGTAAATAAATCTGGCAGAATTGATAATTATGTTTGAAGTTCAGAATAGGCGGCATTGAAACATCTGAAGGTCGCTCATGCAATCTGAGCCAACTAACAATAAATTCTGTGAAAAAAATCAAAGAGACGGGTAGGTAATTTACATAGAATGTATCTCGAGTCGAAAAGATTTACTACGAGATATACACGAATGATGAAATTTTGTTTTTATAACTACTGAATGTTATAGAAAAATATTACACATTGGCATATCTTTGAAATTTTGTCGGCTACATTGGAAATTATCCAGATTTCACATTTATCAACACAACAATAATTCATTAATAATTCGAAAATTAATAGTAAATTGAAAGATATTTCAATAAATAATAAACTATTAAGATATTCTTCTTACTTACCATAAGTTGAATGTTTTTTATAAATAGTTTACTTTTACTTTTATATTAGCCTCCTAAATATCTCAATAATAAAAAATAATTACAAGAAAATTTTTGATAATAAAATAACCTCGAAATATTTTTAAACAATTTGGAATACAAATTTTTATTTCAGTTATATATTTTTATATTTCTTTGCTCTATTTCAGAAATATTCCACGACTTTACATACTTTTATTCTAGATTTTGATTATAGTTTCATTTACAAGTAAACTTTGACACATTATTTCTTTGTCTTTGGAAAAGTAGGGATATACACTCAATTTTTTAACTCAACTTTTTTAATTTTGCGAATTATGGACCTTTTTCTGGTAATTATGAATCATATTTTGCAAGGATTTATAACAGACACAACTCATGAAACATCCATGTCTTATCCGAGGTTCGAACACAGATCTGCCATATGATGGGTCTCCAATGTAACCGCTAATCTACGGAGGCAATGTAACAACGTCGTGAAAAAAGAACGAGATAAAGATCAATTATAATTGTTATGCTCTTTCAATTTCTTCTTGAGTACCATATTGGCCCGATTTTCATGAAAGAAACTTTATTTCTCAATTTCGAATTTATTAATTTCATCCATCGAAAATCGACACGATGAAAAATTTAAAAATTATAAAGATATCATAAACACTCCATAATTCCTCAAAAGACGTAATATTTAGAGAAAAACAGCATAAACTCATAATTACGGAAATTAGATTCCGCACGAAAGTAAAAAAGTCTTTGGAAACTTTATCTTCGACAGTCGTTTGTCCGAATATTAATATCGCATTAGCCGGGAACTGGGAACTCGGAAATTTCGCAACTTCTAACAATTTCGAACTTCCACAACGGGGAACTGAAATGGCGTCCGTTTCCCCATTACCGACTCAATGGATTTTTACAGAGATGTTGATTTCATCAATTTGTAGTCAGATATAGAAAGAATAAACATCGAAAAAGAAACAAACTTCGTTTATTATCACGATATTTTATATGCATTATTTCATGTATATAAAGTACTTTTCCGGATTAAAGAAAAATCAGAGAAGTCCGGCAACGTTGCATACGATTGGGGGTGTAGATTATAAGACATTAAATTCCCGAATCTCCTACGCTTCACCCTAATTGAATATTGATGAACGAAATCGGATCGTATGATTTCGTCAATTTCCACTTATTTTCAGATGAAAAGAACGCATATTTCATTATACGAGCTTCCATTATACCCGGAAAGGAAATAATTGCGGATAAACTCCCACACAAAGCTGGGTACGGTCGAAAGCAAACCACTAAATTCAAAATCTTCTACTATGCGATAAATCTTTCGAAAACGTTTCGGCGCAGGCCATAAATCTTCCATCCTTTTGAAGCAATTTCGTTTTCGTCCTTTATTATTGTACACGATTGGCCAGATAACTGTTAACAACGAAATCGACGTTACGAGAAATAACCCGAAAACAAATCGAAGTCTTCCAAGAAGTGCGTTTCTATGTAGGAAAAAATTTCCAATTATTCGTAGATAACATTTGTATATTTACGCAATGTCTTCAAAATAACACAGTTAAAATGATAACTACTACCGAAATTATATATTCAACATATTTAATTCAACATATATAGATAATATTTAGACTATCACTTATACGAAGTTGACGGAATATAAAACACCATCGGTTGATTTGAACTATTTAGAATTTTATGCAGGCGGGAAAATATGTGTTTAGTATGTTTATTTGAATACTGGTTAACGTTAAGACGATAATTTATGGATAAAATCTGAAGAAGAAGTTTTATTCTCAACGTTTTTATCAAAAGCAATAATACTTTTTTTAATGATGGTAATTGGCATCATTAAAATTGCCATCAAAAAGTTTTCTTCGGGAATATAAAAGATAAAGATAATCGGTAGGGGTGGTTCAGATTTAAATATTAGACTGACAATCTCGTACACAGATTCAACAAAAAAGAAATAATATTTATAGGAATTTAGAAATGCTACTAAAGTCAAAAAATCTATAAACACGAATAAAAGATAACAAAACCAATAATAATAAAAATGAAATATGAGAAATTGAATATACATTCCTTATTTGAAAAGTAACCGTAAGGGGTATATTTTCGATTTGTCTAGATTTCACATCTGGTTAGAAATCAGGCCGGATAATCGGCACTCTATTGTCATTTTCTCTGGGACAATCGATTTTCACCAAGGTTCCAGCAGACGTAGCGTCCTATTGTTCACATTTCGATGAATTAATTCAATCTGGGCGACGTCAGGACCGGATCCTGTATGAATAACAACGAATGGGGCCGAATTGCACCCCAGCTAACAGTTTAATCTTCAGTTACCACAAGCAATAAATCCTTCGTTATCTGTAGACGTTGAAACAGACGACACAGGAGACCGCGACGTTGGGATTAACGTAAGACCTTCAACCCCTAAGTCGCTGGGGCGGCGTGGGAAGCGGGTTAATTGGTAACATTACAATCTCCCCGATGAAAGGACTGGAAATTGAAACTCTGTATCTCGAAGGACCAAGTGGTATTATATGTGACTTAGTGAAAACAAATTAAGAAGTTGTACAAGAGATAAGAACTACTTTTTAAAGGGTTGATCTACTTTGAAGTCCAATTTTGTCGATCAATACTTAGTCGATACACATCTGATATAGATACAAATTGTACACCCCTGCATGGCCATAAGTTTTTTATCGTGTTCTGTACATATAAAACAACAAAACTCACATTCCTAATTGAGCGTGAAAATGTAGCTAGACTGTATTCTACAGTGTGCCGCATTTTAGACGAAGACACCCCCATATTAAAGTTGCTAAAAGGAAACAATTGAATTTTTGCAGTTTTTAGTAGGACATTGTCCTACTAAAACAGGAGGACAGTGTCCTCCTTTATATATAACCCCTACGAGATCACAAAGATGAAAACTATTTTCACTGAAGACCCTAAAGTCGAAAAGATTTTTCATAACTACATATTTTGAAAACGGTAATTATACTCTAGAATCGAGGGAGTTTTTGCGAAACCCCATTTAAACTTTGTTGTGAATAATTTCGAATCGTAGTTTAACTTGAAAAAAAAAAATTTTTGAAGGAAAACATGAAAAGTATAAAATTTGTCTCGATATTCATTGTCGTTACCGATGTTACACTTTGAAAATTAATCTAAATTACTTACGTATTCAATTCCACTGCAAAATTTTGAGAAAAAAGTAAAACAACACTTTATTTCACTGTTAAATATTGCAAAACTATCCACTCAGTTTTGGTGATAACTCTAATATGGTAAATTCACAACTGAACGCAAAAATGGTTATGAACTTGAATCATTCAATACAAGGGGGAAAGGGTGGTTTTTACCTGCCTATTCAAAATAGAGAACAGTTTCCGAGGTCGTTGATAATTACGATAATCCTAATGCCCAGGTTATTTCCTCTATAAAGTAAATGTATTTTGTAATGCCTTGGCACCCAATGATTTTACTTGAGAAATATTCTTTAAATAGTTTCAAATTGTTATTGAATGAAGATCTTCATCATTATATGTTAATTTTTGACGTTAAGTGATCTTCCGTTTCTAGTTTCACAGTTATATTAACTATTTTTACACATTCCAAAAAACTGCCAAGACCAAAACAAAAACCAAAAGGTTATTTGAAGTTGGCATAAAGTGGACAAAAAATGAGAGGGGAAATTCCACAAAATAGAAAACGAAAAGACAACTTAATTCGAAGTCCTAGTTGATATTACTGATTCAGGTAAAAAATTTATGTAAAGAATTGGTTAAAAGAATAGTGAAAATGATAATAATTGACGAGTAATGTATAGATAGAAAATGAACGGAAAGAAATGCAACCAAATTGGAAACCGAAGAATCAACGAAATCAAAATGAAGAAGAAACATGCAAATGATTAATAAAATAAAGAATAAAACGTTATTTAAAATACAAAAAACTACTAATAAAACATAGTTCCAATGTTGATAACCCTACTTTTCTGTATTTTAAGAAATAATACACATAAGAACAAAGAGATTAAATGAAATTGTGTATTTTGAATTTCCCATTTATCGAACAAAAATTAAATTTATTTTACTATTAATAAACAGTGGACGAAAAAGAATAAAATACATTGGAAGGATAAATTAACTCACAAATATTTTTCGGTTATTTGATAAAAATATTATGCGTATATAAAACATAAATTGCATCTTCAAATTAAATATTAATAAATTGCATCTTCAAATTATCGTAATGTTTACTTTGATAAATTCAAAATACGTATAAAACATAAATTGCATCTTCAAATTATCGTAATGTTTACTTACTGATAAATTCAAAATACGTTTAGCTTAACAATTTATCATTGCGCACTATTTGATAGTATCATTCATGTTTGGGCGTAAAAGATTATGCAACAATTTCCTATCCTTTCATGATTTTGAAATAATATTTTATCATCATTTTATGTTTGTAGTGGGATTTTTTAAAATCTGATATATGAAATATTTTGATTACAATAGACGCATTAGACAGATACGAAAATTATGAATTATAAACCTCAAACATAATAAATTATTGTTAACATAATCACAAACAAATTTTTAAATAATTATAAACTAAATATTTTTTTAAAAATTCATATTATACTCTTCGTGTGAACCTTTCTTGTGAATTTTTTATTGAAGTCTTACTGCATTTTAAAACATCTCTCATTAGTTCTATTTTAGTTATAAATTTTTTTAAAGACATTTCGAAAAGAACAAATTGTTCTATGCAGTGACGGCAAATTGCATCACGCTTATACCGTCACGCGTCGTTTCCCCCAGCGCTTCCAATAAAATAAAAATATTAAGTATACACTCAACTAACGCCTAACAAAATGTGGTCACGCATAATATTACAGTAAAATTCCTCTTCCTGGATTTCTGACACAATTATAAAACCATTATAATAGAAGTGCTATAAAACTCTGAAATAAACCTGTTCCTCGTCTTAGAAGTATTCGTTAATCGTTGGAAATTGGTGAAATTAGACAAATTATAATTCAATCTTGAAGTCTGAAAATTCAAATATTCTCAATTCATTGGTTAGAAAATGAGAAAATAATATCGTTAAGAAAAAACGAGATCACAAAAAAAGTGTGAAATTTGAAAATTAAAACAATAGTAATGAAGCTTGATAAAACTTGGGATGAAGCTAACAAAACACTCCAAAATAATAAACGTCTTATGCAATCGAATGAAGAAAAAATTTTTATTAACACGAATCTTCTCAAAAATGATCATTAGTATCTCTGGTTTATTTTGAATCGTAATAATACTTTTACGCTAATGAAAAATAAAAAGCAATTTAAAATATTAAAGCTGTGAAACGATGACAAAATTATATTTAAAAGTTTTTTACTTGAATAAAGAAACGAAATTCACTGATCAAAACTGTTTACATAATTATTTGGGTGCCACTGCTTTATTTACTTGAAAGTACCCAAATTCATCAAGAGACTTGGTACTTAAAATTATATCTGATACAATAAATTACAAGTTAGGACGGTTTAACTCAAAGAATTTAATTAAATAAAGAAACATAAAGTTATTCATATTCCATTATCTTGAATAACGAAAAGAATTCTTTAGAACGAAATTACGTGTTTGAGTACCACACGTTATTTCATTAACTAAATAAGCTAGCTCAGTGTTAAGTACCGCTGACTTATTCCCAAACGTCATAATGCTCATCTCAATTTTTTTCACAATTTCGGGAACAAACCCAAAATAAATAAAACAGGAAACCGTCTCTTATCTAATGAAATAATATTGATTCGTTATAAACTTTCTATCGACTTTGTGTAACGGTAAATATTTACTTGAACTTTGCCAAACACGCCATATTAGGTGTTGCCAGATTGATAAATCCAATTCAATATTTTTCTAACGTAGGAATGTTACGAATTTACTCGAAATTAATAATCTAGAGCATTATTTATCTTGTTCAAATGCCAGGAGCTTTAGATACTATTTCTAAAAATCGAATATATTTATATCGATAATATTTGCACTTTTTTACACGTTATCAAAAGGTAAATTCAAGACTGAATGGCGGTGGTAATACCAACAAAATTATATCAATTGGGTAGATAACAGGTTAATCGAGGGATATTACAAAACGATTTATACAAGATGTTTGTCGTTTAAGCGTCATTTATCTTCCAGTATCTAATTTAAGTTCGGAATAATATCTATCAATTTGGATGATGGCATTAGAAGAAACTTATCTGCCAGGTAAACTTTCCTTCATATAACTTTAACAGTTTTATTCATTCTTTTGGGCATTTTTCCTGAAATAGGGTCATAATTTTACGTATATGTTATAGACCATATCTTTAATGAGTATATTACTTATAATGCCCGGACATTATGAATAATGACTGGCTAAGTGTACCAAACGCTAAATACCCTATGACTGCAATTGGCAACACTGTAAAACTTCTCTCTGATATACTCTCTGGAATACCTTAATCTCTGGATATCCTCTGGGATAATATTCACTCTCCACATTTGATGTTCGCGGACGATTTGAAACTATATCATGAAATTAGATCACAGGACAATTGTGTTCAACTTCAACTCGCGCTGGATCATGTTGCTAGTTTGTGTGAGGACAATTATTTGAGCTTGAATGTGTCAAAGTGTAATGTTGACTCTTTCACAAGGAAAATAGACTTAATTGACTGTGATTACAGCGTCGGTGGTCAGGTTCTTTCTCGTTCTGATAAGGTGAGAGATCTTGGTGTAGTCTTCGACCAGAAGCTTTGCTTTGTCCCACACATCACCCAACTTATTTCGCCTGCCTCGAAAATATACGGATTCGTCATACGTAATGGCAAATATTTCAATAATTCCTCAACACTCATAGGACTATTTAATACCATAATCCGTAGCAAGTTGGAGTATGGCAGCATGATCTGGCATCCCGTTTACACTTGCCATCAACACCATCTTGAGGCCCTTCAGAGATTCTTGAAATTCTTAGTTTGGAGGGAGGGTAAAGTGTATCCACAGAGCGGAGTCAATCATAACGAATTATTGAATCGATTTAGTTTAATCTCATTGCAGAGCAGGAGAGAAACTTTATCATTAAAATTTTTGTACAAATTACTGCACAACAGTATTGATTGTTCTCGTCTCTTGTCCGCTTTGAAATTTCGTGTTCCTAGGCAAAATTCTCGTACTACAGAATTATTTCACCTAGAGACTCCGAGAACCAACTCCTTAATACAATCCCCCATTTGGTCTATGGAGTCTACATTCAATAGAGTTGTCAATAATTGTGACATTCACTTTGACTCCATAGAAGTTATTATTACGAGTTATGTAAACAAAGAAAATTGACTAAAATCAATTGATTTAGATTGATTTCTTTGTAATATTTCATTAAATGCTATTATTTAGTTATTAGTTACTATTTTAGTTTTTTTAGATTGAGCTCTTTGATAAATCTATTTTATTTTAATTATTCAGTTACTGTTCAACATTATGCTATTATTTTCTGTAATTGAGTATTATACCTGTTGAGAATAAAGAACTTATTATTCTTATCACTTGGTCGATAACATATTTATTAACTCTTGATAATAGGATATTACCCCGAACATGTACAGTGTATTGAAAATTTAGAAGATCTTGAAGGGTTTATGTCGCAAAATATTTTGAATAAAAATGCAATGGAGAAAATTTAGATTCTCTTATACGTTAAGTGATTTAGTTAACCTTTCAGCAATGAGCTATAAAAAAATAATAAAAGAAACAACAATCACATAACATAACATTTAAAGAAAAAACTTCAAGAGAACAGAGATTTTCTAAAAACTATAATGCAACTATAATTAAAAGTTGCTGTTTTTATGGAAATGTCTTTATTTCATCTTATCGACTCTAAGTATTATGTCTTCATTAATTTTCATTCTGTCATTGAAATTCACAATTCATAATTTAAATTCACTGCCCAGTACCATATATTTTGATTTTCAAGTGACAGAAGAACTGTCGAGTATTTCCACGAGCACTCGGTGGGGTCAAGTCCGATCTAATACAATTAGAACAGTTCAGCCAGTTCAGGCTCATAAACTTCCGAAGACTTTTTCGGAAGTTCAATCCTTCAACGTTGCAATTAATCGGGAAACGATAGCGACGATCTCGAAAAAGGGGGGCCAAAGGGAGGGGGGCGCGCACCGGCACGGGTTTATTTAATATGATTTGTAGGACAAACTGGAAAAGTTCTCCATCGAGTTGCGAAAAGTTTTAACGGGAAACTCGGAAGAAACCGCCAAACTCCGAAGGAAACTTCCAACACGAAACTCCGGTATTATTTAGTTCTTCCCCGACTTTTCAGTTTTGGCTATAATTTTGTTTCGAAGCGAGTTCCCCGTCGACGTTTCTACGTAATCTCGGGGTCAGGGAGGGCGGCGAAGGACGGGGTGGAACAAGTTCGTTCAAGTTTTATAAGTGTCTGATAACTTTTGTTTCATGTCAACCGACTTCGGGGTAACATAAGAATGGAGATTGCGTGCGATAAGATTGGGGACACTCGCCGAGTTTCTCGATCGGGGGGTTGCATTCACAAGTTTTTTCTGTCGTAACTTGAGGCGCGTGCGATATATTTGGAAAAATGTTGATGCTATTTTTTATTTTTCCCCTTCACATAGGCGAAGAGTTTCAACGGAATATATGGAAAAAATAATGGGAATATTCAAAAACGAGAATTATAGTTATTTTTTAAATTCATGAGAACCCTGCTTTTCATTTCTCAATTTTCGTTTTTTTTTGTATAAGAATAAAAATATAAACAGTCAGTACCAAAAAATATAGAAATTCATCAATCAAGGGGGCGGGGGGCTTTATTTGTTTATTTTTTATCACATTGAGCATGAAGCGAAGGCTGGAAGTTAATTTTCTACAATAATATTTTATTAATTTCGATCAACAAAACGTATAGAAAAAATTACGTTTCTTTAGAATATTTAGAAACGTGATATTTCAAAATTTTCGATTTTTTTGTATAAGAACACGAATATAAACAATCTGTAGAAAAAAATCGAGATTTATCAATCATTTCTTCTTTTATTTCTTAATTTTTTCAGGACATCAGACTTGGAGAGGTGGCTAAAAGTTGATAATATTATTATCATATTTACCCATTTTCTACAATAATTTGTTAATTTCGATAAACAAAACTTATTGAAAAATTTAAATTTTTTTAGAATCTTAAGAAAGGCGATATTTTTAATGTATTTTATCAACTACTGAAAGATCTGTTTTGTACTTCGTAATTTTCAGTTTTTCTGCATGAAAAATAAATGTGATCAGTACAAAAATCATCGATAGAAGGGGGGGCAGCGGTCTCCTATGTCATAGGAATGCTTATTTTTTATGACACCATATTTGGGGGTAATGAAGGTGTTAAATATTAAATTTTCCTTCCTATTTAGCATATGCTGTCCCTCAATCGTTAATAAGTTAATATTATGCGAATTAAATTCCTCCATTCAAAGTCTATTCCTATTTCTAAACCTAACAGCTGCAACATTTGAAAAAACAATATATTTTGAAATATAATGAAATATAATTTTCAAATATAATGAAATTTATTTAATATAATGAAACTTATGTACAATTGCCCGAATGAAAACCTCAAGCTGAACATAAGATATTTGCTTGTTCACATTGTTTGTATTAACGAAAAATCATATTCCAGAATCTTAACTTAGTGAAAATCTGAACATAGTTCGCTATAGCTTCACCCAAATTTGGGAGAAGCTATAGCTTCGTCATTAACATATATATGTGTTAATGACGACACCGCGTTTGGTATATGACAATTTGGACAGTATTATGTTTCCATATAATGGACTTTTCACATCGAAAACAAATAAAAAGTATATTTAAATACCTAATATAAGCAGAGTAGCACAGCAAGCTAAGAACCGTTTAATTGAAATAATTTTATTACCAACGACCATAAAAAATTGTTTGAGGGTTCGTTTAATTCTGTCATTAATTAAAGAATCGTATCTTTGAAGTATTCACCGTTTTATATATTAAGAAAACTTAGGAGCGAAGCGGAAGAAACCGCATTCTGGGCATCAAAGTAATCGATTTTAAAAAACACAGCGTACGCGAGCCTTCGTAGCATCAGAAGTGAGATGTCAAACGCCAAAGTCTAAAACTTGAGTAAGTCAATTTAAAAAAGATCGTGCAAAGTTGTTCCACGCCAACCCGAGGGTGCGACCGGGTACGTGCGTCGGGGCTGCGTTTGACTGGAGACCGACAGGGCGGATATTCAGTTCTTAATTAGGAAAAAGTTCCGCGGACGTCTCAAAGGTCCGCGAAACTTCGAACTCCGCGACGGTTCAATTTAAAACACAACATTATAAGGAAATTAACAATTCAAATGCCGCGGGGGCCACGGGGCAAGATTAAAAGTTGTCCCCTTTAATTTTTTACGTGGGCGGACGTGATACATGAGACGAATTAGAAATTTTATGGAGATGAGGTTTTTTTTTATGGATACACTCGATGTGGTCTATTATACTCGTTAAACTTTGGGAAAGTTCAAAGCGATTGCTGCTAAGGTTTTAAGGGAGAATAATTTTCAAATAATAAACTTTCGAGGAAAATTAAGAGAGTAGTCTGATTTAATATTCATGTTCATTTTTATGCGCTCGTAAAACTGTTGAAAATAAAATGCAGCAGATCCGTCGGATCGAAATTCATTTCAATATTGTAATCCTTCAATACTGACTATTTTAGGAAAAAAAAACTTTCATATTCACATAGATCTTATTTATTTTTGTTTCGGAACGATTTGGAAGGGATGGCTTGCACCCTTATCAACACACCTGGGGTTTCTAAAACTAACTTTTCAATAGAACATAAAAATATATAGACCCAAACAAACGCTCTTTAGATTTTCAGTTTCTTTCTCTTAGATTAATTGTAGATAATTTACGTAATTTAGTCATTTCATTTTATTTATTTCTACAAGGGGTCGGAGGGGTCCAAAATCGTCCAAGTGATAAATGAGCAAGTTTTTCAATACGTAATGTGCCTATATTTAACCACAAAATTATGTATAGCTTACCTTCTACAAATCTTAAGGATATACAGGTAGGCACTTCTGCAAGTTTGAATTGTATCTCACCTGAAAAAAATATATCAATAAATTAATTAATGGTAATCAATTTTATGTTATTACTTCATTATTACAAGATTCATCTTCGAAATACAAGTAAAGGTTGTTTTTTTAGAGGCATAGAACTTTAAATTGCAATAAAACAACGATGGATCATTCGATTGACAAGAATTTTTTTTATTCGAAAGATAATCTTGTGGCATTACATTTTAAATATGATTTCTGGCATATGACCGCCACGGCTGGCTCGGATGTAGTCCAATCTGGACGTCCAATTTTCGATGACTTTTTCAACATTTGTGGCCGTATATCGGCAATAACACGGCGAATATTGTCTTCCAAATGGTCAAGCGTTTGTGGCTTATCCGCATAGACCAAAGACTTTACATAGCCCCACAGAAAGTAGTCTAGCGGTGTTAAATCACAAGATCTTGGAGGCCAATTCACAGGTCCAAAACGTGAAATTAGGCGATCACCAAACGTGTCTTTCAATAAATCGATTGTGGCACGAGCTGTGTGACATGTTGCGCCGTCTTGTTGAAACCACAGCTCCTGGACATCATGGTTGTTCAATTCAGGAATGAAAAAGTTAGTAATCAAGGCTCTATACCGATCACCATTGACTGTAACGTTCTGGCCATCATCGTTTTTGAAGAAGTACGGACCAATGATTCCACCGGCCCATAAAGCGCACCAAACAGTCAGTTTTTCTGGATGTAACGGCGTTTTGACATACACTTGAAAATTATCTTCACTCCAAATGCGGCAGTTTTGTTTGTTGACGTAGCCATTCATGGACGATTTTGTCGACGATAAAATGGACGTAGTGCGCGATGCGTATTCCGCACAGAACCATTACTTTCGAAATAAAATTGCACTATTTGCAAGTGTTGTTCAGGCGTGAGTCTATTCATGATGAATTGCCAAACCAAACTGAGAATGAATCACTTCTCAGCTGTTAAATCGGTCGCCATCTTCAACAGTAATGCCAACATAAGGTTCTATACCTCTAAAAAAACACCCGTTACAAGTAGAAGAAATCTTGATTTCATATTAGAACTTTACAATCCTTTACGTAATATAACAAAAAAAACATAAATATGATAACTAATCAACTTGACCACACTAATTCTAATATTAAAACACGGCCTACTTTAAACAAAAAGAAAACATAGTAGGCAACGTAAATTCAATCCAGTTTTTCTTTGATGTTGGATGTTTTATATATCATTTAAAACCTAACCATAACAGGTTTAATTCGTTTAATCTCAACATTCCAGTTATCTTTTTAGTTGTTCATATGGACGGTGATAACCGAATCGCAATACTCTACTAACCAACGGAATTTTCTGACGATGTAGCAAATATTTCATTGTCAAGGTCAACGAATTTCCATCCATATAAAAATAGAATTGTGCTATACTTGCTTACGGAGGAATAATTTTAACCAGTGGAAAAAGTTATGAGTCAGGAAATGGAAAACAAAGTCTGAAGGGTTTCTCAAAAAATTTTCAGGTAACATGAACAAAATTTGGAATGGGGTTATCAACTAGTGAAGCTCGTGCCACTTGGGGGTGGGGCAACGATGATCCAAGGGGGGCGCTACGAGCAGTTATATATTTATTATCCATTAAGAATGTATTTCAGTCGATTGAAATTTTCATTGTTTCTTCATGTTGGAGATTAAGCAAAAACTATACTCGTTATAATTGTTTATGTTCAACATTCCTAGAAATGGCTCAGTGATACTTCTCACGCTCTCCCTATTTTATGTTATCGAATATGATATATCTGTCATCAGCAGTTTTAGTATGTACTACCGAAACATTTAAATTTCTGAACTTGAGACTGTTGATATTATATTCCCAATATTTAGTCTTATTAGATTCTTCGACTGAACAATACACCATATTACGGCAGTTAAATAAATGATTTCATAAAGAGACGATCACCGTGTTTTACTTAAATGCACCAGATCTTCCAACACTTCATTTCATAATAATTGAGTTGGGACAATGTTGGGAGTAGTATTTTATCGTAAATTTTTTGTAGGCGCATAGGCCAACAGATTGGGAACCACTGACCTAGATAGTATTTGTAACATGAACAAAATTTATTATAAATTATATGGTTTATAGGTACGCAAAACATGTTTTTACTGATTTTAAATAATCCCAACGAATTTGTCGTGATTATTTGTGAAGATAGTTTAATATTGTGATGATAAACACATAACTGTCGGGAAAATTTTCAAAAGAAAGAGGTGTACCGTAAATTTTCTTCGATTCATTTCAACTTTTTACTAATAAGTGAAAGTGCTAGGTTAAAAAGTTGGGTAATATTGCGAAACTTTGAATAATTTGTTCTCCTGGTTCTATTTGTCTGTCGAAAAATGTTTTATCGAGCAAATTGACGCTTCTACTATATATTACCTAGCAAGATTCGAATGACAAACGTACAATGCCATATCAATTTAAAGGAATGCGAGAGGAAACTCACAATTTTAATGATGTAAATCGTATCAAGTAGATTACCTTCGTTAGTCTGGGTATCTCATACAAATTCGCAAGGAAAATCAAATCGCTTAATCTAATATATACATTTTCGAAACTATTCTATTAGATTTCATTTCAACTTTTTCAAATTCATGTTATTAAAATTGGTGAGCTCTTCTTCAAGTTTCCTTTTCGATTTAACCCATTTGGGATAGTTGTAATAACGATGGTATGTAACTAGGGGCCATTAATCAAAGGATACTTTAAACCAACTATTTAAGCCGCCTTCGTGATACGTGGTGCGGTTCTAGCAACCCCCATCTAGCTAAAATAACGGGTATTGTTTAGTACAAATATTGAAAAAATCAGAATAATCCACGAAAAAATTAATACACGTGGTTACTCTCACTGCACCCACCCCACTTGTGATGTTTCGTGATTTTTCAGAACCACCCTCTCCTTTGAACTTCTTCTGATGGAAGGTCCCCTAGTTTTATAACGCTGGGGATATAGAATTTCCAAGAGATTCGCAGTAAAAATAATTTCATAAAGAACTACCATTGGATAATCACTGAAATGATTCCTTTGATTAGTATACTCAATATTTAATGCATTTTTCTCTTGGTATTATTCACTTCTAATTTGTATCTCATTTAGTTTCTCATAAACTGTGTCTCTAATAGTTACCTACCTATTGTCTAGATATACGACGTTTGTTCAAAAGAAAAGGTGAATTTACAATTTTTTCGGAAAGCATTCATTTATTCATAAATATCCTCAGATATAAAGTGCTTATGCCACCGCTTCTTCCGTAAATCCACCATAAATCCACGAAGTACCTTCTTTCGAAGCTTCTCGGTATGGCCATCAGCTCTGACTTTGAAGATTCTGACTTTATCTCATCAATTGTGCCAAAACGCTTTCCTTTCTTTGGTTTCTTCAGTTTTGAGAATGGGAGAAAGTCGTAGGGAGCCAAATCTGGTGAATAAGGTGGCTGAGACATGATTTCGGTGTTGTTTTTGGCCAAAAAATCACGAACAAACTTGTATGTGTAAACTGGTGCATTATCGTGATGCAGAATCCATTTGTTTTTCATAGCCTCCTTGTCGTATCAACCGAACGACCTTTTGGCAAGAACTCATTGTGCACCACGTCTTGGTAATCGAAGAAACCTGTGGGCAAAACCTTCACATTTGACCGAACTTGGCCAGCTTTTTTCGGTCTTGGCTCTTCTGGTCGTTTCCATTGCTCAAAATTTAGCAATTTCGGAACTAACTTCGCTGCCAACGCGTTTCATGCTCAAAACATCCCAGAAAATTGCATGGCACGAGCCGATTGATATGCCAATATCCTCTGCAACTTCCCTTAAAGTGATTCGACGATTTTCCAAAACCATTTTCTTCATTGTTTCGATGTTTTCTTGACGTGGTTGCAACTCCAGGACGCTCATCATCAACATCTTCTAGGCCTTCTGTAAAGCGCTTGTACCACTTATAAACACTTTTTCGAGACAAAGTGGACTCGCCGAATGCCACAGTCAACATTTTAAGTAGGTATGTTAGAGCACTTTATTCCATTTTTAGAACAAAATTCAATACAGATTCTTTAATACATCTTTTTAACAGTAAGAAACACAAAAACAGTGACTAAGATTTTCAGTTGTCAAAAACAAACTACTAATCCAAAACGGCTGATAATTTCAACATATTAGATGTTAGATTACATTTTTCGATAATCGAATGTACACAGTCCGCGAAAATTCAAAATTGACGTTTTCCTTTGAACAGACCTCATAGTTAATACATTGTCTACAATTTTCATTTTAATCTTTAACACAAATTGAGAGTTGAAATAACCGAACAATCAACTTCAGCGGTTCTTCTCGAAAAATATTTTTTCGACCAGGTTAATCGAAATCCCGTGTCCGAGTTGAAACCGTTGCCGAAAAAACGACGCATTACGGCTGCTTTCAAAGCGCTTTCTCTCGTTAAAGTAGAAAAGATGGCGTACGTAGCTACAATTCTTGGTTGTCAGTCGTTAAAACTGACAAATTCATTAGTATTCCTCCGAACCGATCGCTGAAACTCTGGCCAGTTTTAGTATCGATTGTTCTCTAAAGACATGACGATGATTGCCGGTTATTATTATTTCCATTCAAGTCCGCGTCTATCACCTTGATGTAGACAAGCTTTTTCTTCCGCAATTTACACATCGATGCTCAATTGTCGTCGTCTTTGGCGTTGTATATTACAATCGAGACGGCGCGTTGGAGCGTGTCGAGCGAGGTTAACATTTTATGGAAATGAACACTGATTTGAGAAAGGAGGAATATTATGGTTATAGAATTTTAGATACCTTACATTGAGTTATATATACGATATCTGTACTGCATCTTCTACGTTTAATTCTTTGTTATAATTATTGTTAATTTAAAATTCTTTAAAATGAATTCAGCTAATTTACGACAAAATAAACTCAGGATACTTACAGTTTACATTTTTATAGTTTTTACATTTTAAACGATATGAAGTCACGCGATCATTGAAATTCAATTTTTCATATAACATAATGTTAAATATTCAATAAGTTTTGCTGTTTCAATGTTTTGGCTATCAATTTTAATATTTGTGTCCTCGTTTGAAAGTCCCTTCCGAGTTTTACTTGTACCCAAAATTACAAACTTTTGTACATTCAGCGATAAACTGTTATCGCACAGACACGGCCGACTTTAATCAGGCCATGAAAAGCGTAGCCCGGCGATGTTGCCAAAATTGAGTTAGTGGTCTATTCTTCCATTATGTTGTTCCCAAGGTTTCAAGCAATATTTCAACTCACTAATTTTTGTGTATTCCGAAATACACAAAAAAATATAAAAAATATTATTGGTATTTATGACATATTTAATATCATATTGGGTATTATTTCTGTAAAAGAAATAATGCAAAACATTAGCAAGAAAACAACGATGTTTTCGATAAAACTTCAATGCGTAAAACATACTTCTATAAGTCAGTGGGATTTTTACACTAACATTGCAAATATTGCGAAATATTACAGATATTGAAGATATCTTTTTGTGGTAAAATGGAAGTAAATCCGCATTAAATCAACCGCACAGGGAAAAAGAGTGCACAAAATGAAAGACATAATTATGGTATGAGAGGTTATCTTTTTTTCATTGGAAGTAATAATTTTATTTCATCAATTAAAATTTGTAGATTTAAATTTAAGCAAGTATCCTTGTTTTCTGAAAAATCTTCTAGCGCACAACTAGTTTTAATCGATGCCTCATTTAAATAACATTAACTTTTTTCCATTCAATATGCGAAAGACTGATATACACTGTCTGAAATATCTTTTAATCTTATCAACAAATTTCGTATTTTAGACCATCTAACTATCAATTTCAAGTCATTAGGTATAACAACTTCTTTGCATTCAAAAATAATATTACATGTCTTCTTTCACTGGACTTTGGTTACTTATGGTAACATTTTCTTTACAAATTAAGAATGTAAAAATTAATTTTGTTGTTTGCATTTCAACATTCCAAGATTCAGGAATATTTATTTTAATGGAGAAATGGAGAATTAAATCATGTAAATTGTCAACTAAATCTGACTGTTCAAAAATGTTATTCGAATAATCATTGCGAGCTAAATTATTTCTCCGCCTTTCCTCTGGGGTTTTCCTTATTAAGATCTATACACTAAAGAAAATTTAAGAATAGAGGATTAATACTGAAACCGTTAAATATTCCACTTCAAACTACGAAAGTCTCAAACAACACAAAATTGATTTCGTTTCACTGAAATCGGTGAGCACACACAACACTTTGTTTTTATAGTTTGATCTTGTGATATCAACAAATTATCAACAACACATGTATTACACTATACACAATTGAAAAACATAGTGTTTACATTAAAAGCTCAAATTATTTAACTTAAAACTGTCAAAGTTTCGAGAAGTGTATTATTGGCATTAGTAACAAACTAAACTAATGGCGGCGTGTAAAATTCCTATAGACCACCAGCGCCACTGTTGTTTAGTCATTTCATGGCACGTTTGAAGTCGGCCGTGGCACAGCCATTTATTTATGGCCAAAGTTTCGAATAAATTCAGCAAATTCACGAAATAATTGGTTGACAAACTTGCTATTTGGCAAAAACGTTGAATTAAAATATTAACGAAAAACTTGTTTATAAATTTAACACCGGGACATTAAATATGTACAGTGTTGCCAATCCTCCTCAAACGACACGAAAAATTCTTAGTCGACAATGATTTTCCCGCTTTTCTTCAACGCTCACAATTCTGTAATCAAGGACTTTTTCTGTCTCGGTTAAAGCAGGTCGCACGTATCTCCAAACTTCCGACAAACAATCTCAAGTATCTCGATTTCCCGGTGCCTCGACGGACCGCTTTTCATCAACTTTATTGAACATTCCATTTTATACGTCCACGTCATAAAGCTCTGTGTCAACTCGACAACTTTCCCGAACACGCTCTAACTTGCACGAAACTTTGCAATTTCGCGTAGTTGCATTCTGGCGAACGCGTAAATGGTTCAGGTAGTGGCACTTTCTTCGCAGATAGACGTGGAAGGGGACAAAAGAAAGGATTATTGAGGTTATGTCGAGATGGTTATCCGCCGTACGCAAAACTGCTGCGTCACGCGCTTACTAAGATAGATTAGACATTGTAAAAGTTAGGGGAAGAGGTTTCGCAAGTGCAATGGTTCATAAGTAATTCAATTCATAAATTAAGTTTAGTTAAAAGGTAAAACGTTATTCAATAAGTGTTAGGAATTAACGAAATTCGCCCGGTTGGCAGTTGTTCGATAAAAATGTTGAAATCTATGAACCAGTCTTTTCGTTACTTTTTTACTTGCAGTTTTTTGGCAAATAGCAACTTTTTCAAGGAAAATTTCAGGAAATTGCTAAATTAATTAACTGCAGCAAGAAATGTATAGTTACGCAAGAATTGTTATCTGTGGATGTACAAAACTCTATAGTTTTGGGTACAAGAAAAACTCTGAATAAACTTTATTGGGTACATAAAAACGAGGATACAAATGTTAGGTTACATACAATACGAGGATAAAATGAAAACCAGAACATTGAAATTGCAAACGTTGTTAAATATTTGGGTATATGTTTGAGGAGAAATTGAGTTTCAATGATCACCTGACTTCAATCGTCTAATTAACTTGAAAACGAATTGGAAAAATCTTACGACACAAATGAAGTTATTGTCTCAATCAATAATAATGCAACACTTTGAATATTGTTCCAAATATAATTATTTTGACAATTTAAAAATGTAATAGTAATATTGTAAATGTAATAGTAATAATTATCGAAAACATGTCAAATTGCTTAGAACTTATGTTAGTTAAACAGAGAATACTTTTTGCTACATACCTACATATTTATATTTAAAATTAAAAACAAATTGTTCCCATGTAGAGTAATAAAAAATGTGGCATGTGTGAGTGATGTGCACGCTCATATTACGCATAAGAAATGCAAACAGTTTGCACAAGCAAGTTTATAAGCTTCCTAAATCTGCAAATAGTATATTTTCTGAATTTTCAATGCATTTTATGAATATAAACTGAAATATCTTCAATTGTATCACTTTACAATAATAAAATATATGAACGTATTACAAAATCAATTTTATTTGAAGTTTTGAATATTTATTGGTGATAGCCCAGAAGTCAAAATTCGACCATGATTAATCCAAGTAACTTTCAAATTTGACATTTATTGCTGGTATTTTGTCAGACCTGAAACCACTAAAACATTCTTCATTTAAGTCTTCATTTTAAGACATTTAAGTCTTTTTTATCAATTCTAGAATTGTGCAGAAGAATGTAAACAATGTTCGGTTAGTTTTCGACCATTTCATGGTCCCAGTGATCTTTACGAGGTACGTGAGTGTTATTTATATTTTCCAATAGCTTCATACTTTTTCTTTTAGCCTTTTCAGAAAGATCACTGGAACCAGTATAGATCCCTGTGGTATACCATGTGGAAAGTAGGAATTTTTGATATTATAATACTCGTAATGAAAGTCCCTTATTTTTTAAGACCTTCATTGGTAATCTACTTAATTTACTTAGTTTAGGATAGTTACCTATTTATAATTTGTGAATACAATTAGCTCGAAATAATAGCAATAGTAAAAACACAGCAAAAGTGGGCTCCTTATATACCTATTTATAATTTGTGGAAAACAAGTAGTTGGAAAATTCGACCAAATGAATTATAGTTGAATTAAAGTAGAAACCACGTGAATTACATTCACCTACAGAGTATAAATAAGCACATTTGCGTGGCAAAAGTTCACGAACCGCGAACTTCACCCAACTGTTGTATCAATCAATTTGGAGACAATGGAAAGATAATTACTAGAGTCGCCGAGGGAAAAGTTCCATTCTTCCATTAAAAGTTCAGTTAAGTATTGGAATATGAAACTTTGTTATCAATTCTAATTTGCTACTTGAATACGGAAAGTTTATTGGAAAACCCGATTTGAAGGCGATCGCTAACTAATTCATAAAATTGATTATAGACTGGGAAAAGTTGTACGGTCTCGACTCGAAACCGAATTTTGGGTCGTAAGAATTAATTAATGTCGCAATTTATATAAATAACCATGATGACAAGAAAAAAAACTTTTTACTAATCAGGAGGTTCACGTTTTGTTGAGCTGAATCAGAAAAAACTTCAAGCTAATATAACATAACCAATTTTCAAATGCCATAATAATTGAAACAAGATAAAGAAATAACAAAACTAGCAAAGATTTTTGAACTATTAAACAAACTGTTGAACCTACGTTACGTGTGAACCCAATCAAAACTTTTTGAAGTTGGAAGGATAATTTTTTAAATGTCGAAGTCAATTAGAGATACTGTAGTATCGAAAAGAGTATAGAACTTTTTTCGAATGCCGAATTTGGGGTAGTAAGCATTAATTAATGTCGTAATGTATATAAATAACCATGGTGACAAGAAAGAAAAATTTTTTATTAAACAGGAGATTTACGTTTTGTTGAGCAGAATCAGCAAGAACTTCAAGCTAATATAACATAACAAATTTTCAAATGCCATGATAATTGAAACAGAATAAAGAAATAAGAAAGCTAGCAAAGATTGTCGAACTATTGAACAAACTGTTGAACCTATGTTACGTATCAACAACCTAATCAAAACTTGTTGAATTTGGAAGAATCATTTTTTAAATGTCAATCAGAAAGATTGTAGATATAAAAGTTTCAACTTTATTGGAAGAAATAAGAAAGCAAGTAAAGATTTTCAAATTAAAAAAACTGTTGAGTGTTTATAACGTAATCTTCAAAGAATCTGTTTTGAAATTAAAATGAAACGAATAATTTTTCAAACGTTCAACTCAATTACAAACATATTAGGCATAAAATATTACAAATAGTAAGAAAAACTTTTCCGAAAAAACACTCAACTTCTTGTTACGTGGTGACATTCAATCCAACGATTTAAGCGCTGAAATTTTTGGAAAAGTGACATATTTACAGTGTTCTTCGTTCAAAAGAAAAATAAAAACGAAAGTTAGAGTACTTATATTGCTTTCAAACATTTAACTTCGAATCCAGTTCAATAGATAACAAAGTTACAACGAGGAAAGAAAAATTCATTATCAAAGCAACAAAAAAGAAATTCAAAAAAAGGACAATTGAAAATGAATTTTAATCTTCGATAGACAATCGTATTAATATTAAAAAAAATGTTTAATTATTGAATAAATACATGCGATTGGTTGAATTTTTATAAACCTAAACTACATCTTGATATACAACATTTATAAAAGGAAAATATAACCAAACTTCAAGCAAATATATCAAAGACATTTTCAACATTTTCGTACTTAAAATAGTTTTAAATTAAGAAACATTGAAATTTTAAGGAGGATATAAAGATAAACAACTCAAAAATGAGAGGTAAAATTATCAACGCAACGAAAAATCATAAAAATTATATCTGATATATCAATAAAGCAGAAAGTAAAAAGATATTATCAATTCCAGATGAATGAAAATAAAGTATTGCACGGTTTAATATTTAAAAAAAATTATATATAACAAGTTTGTTAAATTATTAAATAGATAGACGCAATTTAGATGAAATGTTTCATTATAAACTGAAATTATACGTAAAAATATATCATTTATGGAAGAAAAACATGACCAAAATTCACAAATCGAAATATTATAAAGAATTATTAATTTTAAGCAGTGATATCGACGATTTTATTTACTATTTTCCTACTCGAGTAGATTTAAATTTAGGCACATCAAAATTTCAAGGTGAAAATAGAAGTAGAACGTGTTAACGTACGCAAATTTCAATATCAATGTCGGATGAAGTTTAATTGGAATACAGAAAGTTTCCACTTTATAAATGCGGTAATTTTCCGATGGCTGAAAATGAGTACGTTACTATATTCAATTCATGGAAAAAGGCAGACCCAGTCCTAATGGAACACTCCTTTCATCACGCGATGTCCTCATTCTACATATTTACTATTTCTAGGTGTTTAATTAATACCGCATTACACAAAGCCCCCCAATACCGATTTTAATCGAACCCGAAATGAATATTGTCAAATAATTTCCGATATTTCAATTGATTTTACTTCGAGTAATCTTACAAGTAAAATGACATGAATAACCCGTGGTATCAAAATTAGAAATACAAAAAATAGGAGATAGTTAACTGAATAATACGTAAAAAAATTTAAAAAATAGGGGTGAACAAAAATGTTTGAACAGCAAAAATACAAAAATGAGTGAAAAAATTGAACATGACATACAACAGTCGACTGAATAAGGACAATTTTCAACTGCAGAGTACAATCATAGAAAATTAAAACTATAAATTGAAAAACTGAAATTAAAAGATTGGGTTCAACATTCGACAACTCTTTGCCAGTGCCCCCCAAAAATTTTGTTCAAAAATATTAAGCAGGCTTGAAATTTAGTAAATATCCATGATTAATTGAATGTTAGACTAAAAAGGACAATTTTCAACTGCACAGCATAATCATGGAAAATTAAAACTATAAATTGAAAAACAACTGAAATTAAAAGATTGGGTTCAACATTCGAGAAATTTAGTAAAATATCCATGATTAATTGAATGTTAGACTAAAAAGGACAATTTTCAACTGCACAGCACAATAATAAAAAATTAAAACTATAAATTGAAAAAAATGAAATTAGGAATAATAAAAATATTTCATCTAGTGAAATATCCATGATTAATTCAATTTTATACCCATTTGAAGCGGAAACGCAAAAAAATTTCACGTCTTTCGGGTTTCCACGTCACGTCCTATTTAGTAGATATTCTCTCTAGTCTCTACGAAGTCGATCAAATTAGCAATCCATTGCATTGTACATCGATGAACTTGTAGCAAAAAGATGGTTTCGACCAACTTATTGAATCGTACCGTACATTCAAGTTTCTCATAAGAAGTTATCGTTGTATTTGTAACAATTTTCGATTGCCAGTCGCGGTAACATGCCGAGTTGTTTTTGTCGTAAAGGTAGGAAATTGGATTTATACGCCCCAAAGGCTGAAAAGCGGGCTCCCAACGTAATTTATGAATTGTTGTTCGTTGTTTGTTTTAGCCCCGTTCGCTCTCAATGTACGGATTCTCACCCTTCGGTTCAGAAGACGAAATTAGCGGAACGATAATGGTGAACTTAATACGAGGCGAAGGATAGACGACGATATATATTTGGAAGAAAATTAACATACCCCCGAACACCAAGTTCACATGTAGAATGTTTCCCAACGAGATGACGACATCGCCCTTTAAATCGACCTGAATGTAATAATATTCATCAAAATTCATATCTAACTTTTAAAAGAAATAATCGTAATATAACTTCTAAAAGTTTCATTCAGGAATTGAAGACGAAATAAATTATTTAAAAAGAAATAGAACTATAGAAGATCGTATTACCAACTTATTTGACTCTTAACCGAACACTAAAACTGTGAGAAAATGTAACATCCCTTAAATATGCTAAAAAATCTGGGGAGTATTTTAGCAAAATTTCCCCTAATCTTATATGAGAGGAAAGAAAAGGATTATTGAAAATATGTAGTCAACTAACGATTTTTGAAGAATATAATAAAGTAAACAAAAATTTTAAAATTAGTAAGTGAACCAAAGAAGAGAATTTATAAAAACTTAATTGATGGATGTCCCTTACTCAACATTAATATCTAAGTAAAAACATTGAATATCAACATTAATTGGGTTCTATGTAAAAATATTGAATATGAGATAAAATTCAAACACTTGAACTTTTGATTTATACTTTTATTGAAAACATAGCATGACGTGTTTCGTCGTTACAAGCGACTTCTTCAGATGCTAATAGAATATTGACTAGTCAGTATGTTTTCAATAAAAGTGTAAATCAAAAAGTTCAAGTGTTTGAATTATATCTTATATTCAATTATAATGGATTTACATCAAGTAAACGCCAACATTATCAATATAAGTAGAAATAGGTACGTTTGAATTCACAATGAATGAAATCATTCATAAATAAATTTTATTAAGACATGTAATGATCAGAGAATTATATAATAGTAGTTATAACACGTTGCCATTTAAATATTATTGATTAGTCGATGAAATAATTAATACACTTATTATTATTAATTTGTCATCATTCATTCAATAAAAATTATCTCTTGACTATTCATAAATGAATTGAATAAATATAATTAAAGACAAACATAGTGATTTTGAAGAATTATGTGTTAAATTATTCGTGAAACATTGAAATTTTCAATAAAAAAACTATACATTTAGAAATGAATTTTAATAACAATAATTGAATAAATTTCATTAAAGGCAACTGAAAAGATTTCGCATTTTGATAATAAGATATTGAAATATTTCACAAAGCTGGAGTAAAAAAATGCCTATCACAAAATATGCCCTTAAACTCATCAAAGAAGATCATTTTGAAATAATAAAAGATTTGTTGAATGCTTCAATAAAAACTTCCTAATTAAAATAAAGAAACAAGAAGCGAAAAAGAATTATAGCCGTTAAGAAGAAGCCTGCAAATTATAACAGATAGTTGTCGAACAAATAGAAGATGAATAAAGTGAATAATAGACGATAGAACCATATACATACACCATAAGGACTAAAATTCTCTGCCACTACTTGAACCAATCAAAAATTAGGTCTGTGTCGAATCCCCTAATGCAGATAATATTGATGTAATCAATACAACTATTATATATTTATTTAGTTGAAAATATTAGTGAGAGGTAATAAGAAATACTTTTAATACAACAATATTCAAAATTTTCTCATAATTTAATATAAAATACGCATATACTACTTTATCAAATGCTGGATTAATACTATGTGTATTACAAAGTCAGTACTTATAGCTATTTTCACAGAACATATCATGACTAACTTGGATGGGGACCATAGAATACACTGATATTTAACAAAAGGATCGTATATATACAGAAAATCAATAAGTCAGGTATTCCACCGAAATGTAGGAAATATACAATAAATACAAATTTAAAATTTTTTTTTAAATAAAACATAAAATTGAATGTGAATACTAAAACTTTAAAAATTTTAACTGGAATACTTATTGAACATATTAAGTAGAGGGAGAAAATTAGATTAGTTCTAAAATCTTCAAAAATTTACACATACATTGAAGGAGATTCGAAATACACAACTGCTAAAAAATTACAACGGATCGATCTAAATTTGCGAATTTATCACCCAAGAAGTGAATAACAAAATAAACTTCATATTGAATTCAACTTAATCGAGAGTTGCGTATAAATTATCACCACATCCGCTCTGGGAAATTATTGAGTGATAAGTTGATAACAGTGGGCGAAACGAAATGAGATTTAAGGAATTGCAAAAGTTTAATTTCCAAAATACAAAACATATTGATGTTAACTGTCATGAAACAAAAATTTTACGCAACAGTTTCAAGTATAACAAACTTCAACCATTACACGTGCTGCTCACCCCCATCAAGAAAAATGAAGTATGTATTTGCAGCTATGATAGTTCAGTATTAACAGTATTTCATTTTCTTCAGGCATACTAAATGTATAAAAAGACCACCAGTTGGTAATATAGATCAAAGTAAAGAAACACTAATATTTCAATAAGAATTAGATCACTATATAGGAGTTCCATATCCTGAATGCCTGGTGCACAAAGTGGCCCTGTCCCAGTGATTAGAACCTTTGGAGCTACAAAAAATGGACATAGCGTGTGAGGTCACATTCATGGGTTTTGCCCTTATTTTTATATAAATTTGCCTTCACCATTTAATCAAACGACGTGAATAATTAATAGACAGATGATAAACATAAGCCAGAAGAGATATGAATCTATTTGAAAAAGAGTATAGTTCAAATTATTCGATCGATTTATTTTTAGGGAAAATTGCAGTAATCAGTGCTGTATGATAGCTTATAGGTTACAAAGTTTGGCGACCACAGTTCCCCTACACTTAAAATGCAAAAATTCACCAGGCCTAGAGCCATCCTGGACACGAACACGCGCCTAGGTAGTTTGTCCCCAAGACAAATAAAACGTTAAAAAAGCTACTAAGTCGCACAAATAACTGCTTCATCGCAATTTTTTAATTTGAAGTCTGGTTGAACACGTGCAAATCAAGCGTAGTTTGCCAAATAGCTTCCACTAGTTGCCGGTAAAATCGTCCGAAGCCGCAATCCGATTTCAGTTGAAGTAGGTTATGTAATTTTACCGCGAGCCGCTAAATGAACGAAGCCGTGAATAATTCAATGTAAGCATAAACTTCGTCCACGTATGTATCTATATTCGCGAGAATAAAACCGGCGTTGCCAGATTACGTGTATGAAAAACTTCTGAGCGAAAAACCACGAGATATGATGAAACCAATCCTTAACCACTGATATTTGTTGGAGGGCGAGAAGATAATACAAAATGGAACACAACTAATTACTTAGTATCATTTGTTTGTCAGAGTAGATTCAGTAATGTCGTGAACATCGCTGTCCAAAAGTGAAGAAATGTTAAACAATAGTTCTCGTATAGTAGCGTTTCTTGGCGGAATAAATACATACAATACTTTATTATTTGATCTACAGTGTCCTGCTAGTTCTGATCAATTCATTTGCTATTTTATTTGATAGTAATTTCTCGCAAATCTTAAGATTTGCCGACATACGGGTAAGATTCTGTAATTTAAGGAATAATCGTGAGATGTGGCAACTCTGCATAGAGCTCGCGGCCAGGTGGATCGCATTGCTAACCGCTGGGGACTTTCTACGCTCGTACTCGGTTGAGAAAGTGCATAATTATTATTATTCGTAATTGGCTGTCTGAGACCCATTGAAATCTTAACATTCAGTGATTACACCCTTTTTTTCGCACAACATTTAAGTTTTTGTTAAAATTGGCCATTTTGACGAAGCCTTTTAAATTACAAAACTAACAATTTATTCGAAGTCCTAAAACACCTCGCTGTGTAAGATACTTGTAAGATATCGTAAAATATGGTCAAATAAAAGCAACGTTGCCAAATTGAAGTGAATTTAGGTAATATTTCGAGTAGAGAACGCAATATGACATCAAAATAATTCATAGTTTCATTACTTTTGACCTATTATATATACTAATTAAATGTGTTCACCTAAAACCTAAAAACTGAGGAAAAATACGTAATTATAAAGATTTTTTACCAAATGAATATTTCTAACATACCAAAAGACACTTGTTTAAATTCCACAAAATTATTTAATGCCCTCTAAATTTGTTTCGGGCTATTAACCCATTATCAAGAGTTCCCTACAATATCAAGTAAGGTCAACGCAAGGTCAAGTTTTAACGACTCTTGATAATGGATTAGTAGCCCGAGGCAAATGTGAAGTGTATTGAACAATTTCGTGTAATCAAATTTATAATGAAACAATATTTAGAATTTTTTCATAATTTCAATACAAATACGCATGACGACGTTTCGAAGTACTACTTCTTTATCAATGGATTAATACTAAATTAATAATAAATTACCAGCTTATATTACTAACTTCAGTACTGTGAAAAAGTTCAAAAAAGAACTAAAATTATTTTTGTTTTGTAGAGCATTTTATACGATTCAGGAATTCCATTCAACACAGGTGAATTCTGATCATAGTTTTCTTTTTGTGTGAGTGTAATGTATCTGTCTATACATTCAATTCTTACTATTATATCTTTTTATTATATTCTCAACTATTATTATACAATATATGACATGTACACGCTCATTGTAGCCTAAGTACGAATGAAATTATTATTATTATTATAATACTGCTGTATTAATCCTGCATTTGATAAAGAAGTAGTACTTCGAAACGTCGTCATGCGTATTTGTATTAAAATTACGAGAAAATTCTAAATAATGTTTCATTATGGATATTATTTTCTCCAAGCATCGGCCTCATCAATCGAATTTATTATTGTATTTTCAATTATAACATATTTCAAAATGTCCCATCCACTTTTTACGAGAAATCAATTGACATCAAATGTTGACTTAAACATTTTTCCTATTATTTCAATGATAAAATGGTTGAAAAGTCGAATTATTATAAAAAGAAGGTAATCTAAATTATTCACAATGAACTAGTAATGAATGGCGAGATAAAAAATTGTTAAATTAATTCCACTTAACGTAGTGATAAGTAGAAATGTGGTTTTATAATTAATTCAGAATATTTGTAACAGAAATGTCAGAAGTAGCCTTTTGGTGAAGACCCTGACAATGAGAATTAGAAGAAATAGTTGCCTTCAACCAAATGTCTTTCGATACAACAAATTTATAGTAAACCACGTTCATTCGATCTAATGTAAACCAAATACAATCTATATTGAGAGGCGGCATAGCATAGAAAGTGAAAACAACCTGGCGAGTTCGGTGCTCAACTTCCACCTGACGCTATACACTATACTTGCGATTTATCGACCATCTCCTCTTCGTGACGAACTAATTCGAAATGATTACACTCTTTGGGACTTGTGATTATAGGATGTCTAACAATGAAGAAGTAATTATTAGAACTACCATCGTGTTATAATACTTCAACACCCCAATAAAAGGCTACCTTTCGATCGTTAGAAGAGTTTTACGTCCTGGTCGATTTTCTACTATCTAATAAAAACATGGATCGAAGAGTTTGTATTAAATTTTGCGAATCAAGTGCTCTGAAACTCTTGAAATGTTGACAGTTGCATACGGTGAGTTTACCTCAAGTAAAAAAAAATGTTTGCAAATGGTATAAACTCTTCCAACGTGAAAAAAAAGTGCAGAAAACACTGTAAGAATCGTTGAATTACCATAATAGAAGTTGATATGGGCATCTCATTTGATTCGTGTCGAGCAATTTTAACGGAAATGTTGAAATTTTTGGCCAAGAACACACCGTAATCTACAACAGCCACCGTTTTACCGGATTTAGTCCCCTGTGACGTTTTCCTGTTCCAGAAACTGTAGAAACCTATGAAATGACATCGTTTTGCAACGCTTGAGGACAATAAAACATAAAAGCATCGCTGGATGAGCAGAAGACAAAAAGGGTTCATCAGAAGTGCTTTGAGGGTAGGAAAAAGCGTTGGTACAAGTGCATTTGTATCTGAGGGGTTTCCTTTGAAAGGGAGAAAATAAATATTGATGAATAAATATATAATTTTTGATGAAAGTAAAAAGTTGCCTTACTTTTCGATCGCATTTCCAGAAGCGGCAGAAGATTTCCAATCGGCTGTTGATATAACTTTTAATTGTTTACGTCCCACATTGCTCTCAGATTCAGATCGAGGAATGTGGCCTTTTTCATCATAACGAAAGTTACGACTGTCGGTCCAGAAATAATGAAATTATTCGCATTTTGACGGAATATCGCATCGTAAATTTAAAAAGTTCGCGAAACTTCACAATCCAATGAGCAATAACTCGCCTGGTTCGGCTGAAAAATGACGGTAGTATTAAACGATATTAAAAGTAAACACTGGCGAAGAATAAAAGTTTGAAATATTAACGGATTTAAATCGCGAGAACTTCGAAAAAGGAACGAAATGACAGTAAAGGAGTTCGAGAAAAGTCCAGATAAGTATTCGAGAATAAAAGTAATGAAATATATGGTTCTTGCCCCGATAGTCTGAACTTTTGCGAAACTCTCCGAGAAAGTATTTTACGAGGGAAAGCGCCCAAAGTTTCGCTTGTTGATGTGCGTGGAATTTCATGCGGGGTGCATTCTGAGGCTTCAATACAGCCTTTGCCGTTTTCTCTCCGAGTTTTAAAAGTTTGCCGATGATTTTCTTTTTATTTGCACCACTGCTGTTTAACTGTGAAGACGAAAATGTAGTTTACGCTAATGCAACACTGCAGCACAAAACATCCACACTTAGCTTCGTTTTCATTATTATCTACTGTTCGAAATATATCCATCCAGGTTGCATAAACCCTTGTTCAGGAAAACATTAAAAGGATTTTCCAACAACATTCAATTCATTTTCAGTGAGCCTGATAAAGAAAACAGTGAAATATGCTTCTGAATTGAGCGTGACGAAACTAGCGTGACGGTAACATCCCGTCAATAAGTTTTTCCCGTTTTTATAGTGTGTCCTGCACACTATAGTAAGTTGCACATGAAAAACTGGATCATGTCAAATTGTTTCGTCCATGTCACTGCAATTTAGTACGATAATATCACTTGCTTTTACTGTGAAGACGAAAAATATAGTTTACGCTAATACAACATTGTGCGACTATACATTCTCAGCTAGCTTTTTTATTATCTACTGTTTAAAATATATGCCGTACTGGTTAAATAAACCTTTGTTCAGGAAAACATTAAAAGGATTTTTCCAACAAAATTCATTTCCGTTTCCATTTTCAGCGAGTCTGATACAGAAAACAGTGAAATATGATTGTGAATTGAGCGTGACGAAATTAGCGTGACGGTAACATCACACAGTTTCTCCCATTTTCATACTGCGCCCTGCCCATAGAAGATTCCACATGAAAAAAATTGAATCATATAAAATTGATTCGTCCTTGTCACTGCAATTTAGTACGATAATTGCACTTAGTTTTTCTGAGAAGACGAAAAATACAGTTTACGCTAATGCAACATTGTGCGAATATACATTCTCACCTAGGTTCATTTTCATTGTCTACTTACTCTCTAGGAAAATAATTAAAGTATTTTTCGACAAAGTTCATTTCCTCCATCATTTTCATGGCTCGTAATACAGAAAACAGTGAAATTTGCCTATGAACTTTACGTGACGAAACTAGCGTGATGGTTACACTATCTTCCCGTTTTCATATAGCGTCCTACCAATAGAAGTTTTCACTTCTAAAAGGGAACTAGGCGAATTTTTGGCGTTCAAGTCGCTGCATTTTAGTACGATAATTGCCTTCATATAGTTAATATGTTTTTTACTTGAAATATCTATAAAACAAATCTTATCAACTGCCACAAACGAAATTGGTGAATTCACAAGGTCGATATACTTTTCGAAATTTCAATTGCGTTAAAAAATATCAGCTAATTTCTCACTACTATATTTATATAAATATCATAAAAAGATTAGTTTTTTAGATAAGACAAGTTTATAAGAATATGATATTCAAAAAAGTCAATATTATTTCAAGTGGTTGAGTCGGTAATTTCATGGAAATCGATGAAATATTATCATTCATTTTAAAAGGGCACAAAACACAGAACAATCCTAAAGCCCCCTTTCTAGCAGTTTAGAAGTTTGTATCAAATCTGTGTTTTAAGGATATTCTGATATTTCAAGTTGGCTATGAAAATATGTGCATTGAAACGAGAATTATAAAGATTTATAATAACTATGCCGAAATAAATCAACAGATGGACCAACACTTAGGCTACGTTTTCGATCGTCTGTCAAAAAACAGTATGAATTCTTGTCGTAACTGTTGATTTTGCATTGCACGGATTTTTGATCTAAATAATTGTTGATATTTTTATTTAAATTGTTCAGTATGTTATTTGTTTTTTGAATATTCTTGGAACGACAAATATTTATTTCTCATTTACTTCCCATTGACTATTATATATAATTGCAAATTCCTTCAGGCTGCTAGGTAGGGAAATAAGTGGATCGTTACATCACGCTAATATCGTCACGTTCCATTCAGTACCTAAATTTACGTATTTTTCTGTATTATAAGCACATAATGTGGAAAATATGAAACAGATATCAAATAAAAATAACCGTGAATAAATGAATAATGAGAAATAGGGGATGAAAGGAAGCAAACGAATACAATACCTGTAAAAACGGAAAAATGTTCTATATTGTAATACGAGTAGTTTCCAATCAAAGCCTTAGTGTTACCTGAAACAGGAAAATCTCAGTTAAATGGTTGAATCTTCAATCAGGTGAAATCAAACGGCCAAACAAAGCAAACATCCCCGTTTCTACGCCACCTTCTCGTCTTATTTAATCGAGCCCGAGGCCAAAATCGATGATACTATCAAATCGAAACGTACAAAGTTGCGAAACAATAATTCTCTTGCGGCGATTACCATCCGGTGGGGCGGCGAACAAGAGAGCCGGGCAGAAATCGCAGTAAGCAAAATAGACCATTTGAATTTAAATTAAATCGAGAGAACTTTCGGGGGGGCAGACGAATCCCTGTCCAAGTCTCGGAAACTCTGAACATCCGTTCGCCACCCCCTCCCTCGGCGGCGGTTGTACGAAGTGCGTGCAATCTTTCGCAGGACCGAGTTTGATAAAGGACGAAGTCATAATAAACGTGCTGCTCGTTTTTCATTTCAGTACGTTAGTATGAAATAGTAAACACTAATCAATGATGGAAAAAATGGATTAATCAGGGTAATAAATGAGGGGATATTTTTATGAAGAAATCTTCATCTTATATAAAATATAAAAATATTAAAAAATCTTTGAAAAACATATTTTTCAACTAAAAGTAAAGAAAAAACTGAGAAATGTCTAGAAATCTATTGGTGATAACTTTGGAGTTACCCAAGGTGGCGTTTTAGGTTTGCTGTTATTTTTATTAAAAGCTAATGATAACGACTGCGATTTTTTCAATCTCAGTACCATCTCTACTCTTATTAACCATGCTTACTTCATCAATATCTATAGATCTTCATAATATAACGATCAATAACTTTCACCAGTCTTACTATTAACCCCTTATAGAACCAGTAGATAATTCTATGTATAAATAAAACTCTAGCCTCAACCTCAAAAACGTCAAAATCAAGAGAAGAGAGGCTTCAAGAAAAACTTCAATTTCAAAAACGTATAACGACCTAATTACTTTTTCCTAGAAGGGATAGCCAGATTTGTCGGAAATTATTTCAACCAAATTTGAACACCACCGGAAAAAGCTTATATTCTGATGATTAATATTCGAAAATCCGAAACTGGCCGCCTTGTTAAATTGTAAAATATAATTAACATTTATTACTTTATAATGGGAATCAATTAGGTACCTACCATTTATAAATTATAAACGTAGTCTCGAATTAAATAAAAAAATTCGAATGAATGAAAAGGAGTTGGAGGTTGTGAAGCCGTACGACAAGAATCTGAGGAATCACACGCCTAATCCGATTGGAATTAGAATTAATTCGTTCTTTTATTGAATTAAATTTCGAAGAACAATAAAGAATAGACACAAAGAAAAAATTTCATTTATTAATTCAGAAAATCTTGAAATACGTGGTCTACCGTTAAAGCTACATTATTTATGTTTTTAACATTCACCCCTTATGGAGCTGTGATTTCCCTTGGACTAAGAAAATGTAACACTTTTAAATCATTCGGATTATCAATAATTCCATATATCAACAACTTTGATGTATTGAAAGTGATTTACCTGAACTGGAAATTTGTAATTTCGAAGCAGATACTCGCTTGATTATATGAGAAATCGTAATGTCCGTAATTTCGTTGAACATCTGAATATCTACTTCTTGGAAAACTTAATTTGAACAGATTTTTCGTCGTCTCAATATCATACTTGACGCTAACAATATTTTAACTCATCGTTGGTGGCATTTTTTATAAATAACAATAAAATAAGCAAGTAAGTAAGTATATTTTCACGAAGTATTACATAAAAGATAATTCGCAATACCTAATCGTCAAATTAAAAAATTTACAATCACTTGAAACACGATAAAAATGTAAACAAAATAAATATATGTCATTTAAATTTCACAGGGCGAAAATTAACAGATAAGCACGCGTCACATCCTATCACAGACTCTTTTACTGTTTATCTATATAGGAAAGGAACTCCTGTATACTGTAAAACGCACCAGTGAGCAAAAATTACGGAGAGCCCTTCCGAAACTAGTTATAGAATTTTATGGCCCAGTAATTTGTTCCTTTTCTAGCAGCTTCTATTCTGTGAACTTGAAGGAGCTCTCTGCTTCTTGTTGTATAATCGTGAAGATCTCCATTCTCGCTAAATAACTTCCTGTTCCCGTACAGATACATTACACACGAATATATATAGTGTGAGTAAAAGGTGAGAATTTTATAATGCCTAAAATATTCTTTACATGATGTTCTCCTTGTAATGCCAGCGATTATTCTGAGTGATCTTTTCTGTTTCAAAAAACTGTTTCATATCCCGGAGATTCGCCCCACGTTACAATTCCCCACGTAAAGCTTCTGGTCGAAGACTACACAAAGATCTCTCACCTTATCAAAACATTTCATTCAGACACTTTACAAATTTTGAGAATTTCAAATATTTTCCGTTATACGAACATTGTCTTATCAATAACGAATACAAAAGGAAGAGAGTTATCCAATTTTGTGTAGTTGTTTGGAAGTTGCGTATTCCTGCAATTCATTTCTATTTATCGATAAAAGAATTATTCTAAGAATTATATTTAATGCAGGTAAACTAAAATTAAGTAAAAGAAACTTACGTTGAAAACCTACACATTTTTCTATATAACAGCCGTTTACATATGTTTCAAGGTTATTGCCTATCGTCAGAACGGCGTAGTTCAAGTTAAAGATGATAGTACTTGAAGAGATATATAAAAAAAGTAGGTTTTCAACGTAAGTTTCTTTTACTTAATTTTAGTTTACCTGCATTAAATATAATTCTTAGAATAATTCTTTTATCGTTAAGATTGTCTGGGATTTCCAGAAGCTATAAAAGTCTCACAAAAGCCGGACGGTATTTCATTGTCGTCTGCAACGTTGTGTTGACTCTTCCCAATACGTTTTGGGTGAATAAAACGTGTACGAAACAGTGTTTCGTGTTTTATATATTAATTTTTTATATATCTCTTCAAGTACTATCATCTTTAACTTGAACTACGCCGTTCTGACGATAGGCAATAACCTTGAAACATATGTAAACGGCTGTTATATAGAAAAATGTGTAGGTTTTCAACGTAAGTTTCTTTTACTTAATTTCATTTCTATTTATATATTACAAATGGGGATCAAAACTACCTTAAAAACTACACACCGTACTCATCTGCAGTTCCGATAGTCTTAAGCAACAAATATTTGCCTAAATTTTGAGCTAAATAGGAACTTTTCTTCTCAGAAAATACGAAACAATAACGACAGAATCAGTTGAATTTTAAAGAATTTAATTTCGAGGAAAACTAAAGAACATCGCGAAAATTCTAGATGCCCACCATCTGCTTCGTATTATTACACACCAGATTACAATTTCCATCTAATTCCAACCCTGCGGCAGTTTCGCCAATTCGCCGAGACACAAAACGGGATATCGCAAGGGAAGCGCTCTCGGCCCGCGTTAACTAGGGTTGGGGGAGGGTGAGAACGGGTCGGTGACGCGGGGGGTAGGTTTGAGGTCAAACGTCATCGATCCCCGGAATCGTCCTCCCTGCCATCCCCGGAGTTGCGGCTCTCGTCGATGTTTGCTCCTAGTTTCAGAGTTATTCCCGAATAAGGTAACTCCCGCCGCCACCCTCTGGCCGTTCCCGGATGCCGCTGCGTTTATCTGTTTTGTCTAACTTCAGGCGGGTCGGCCAAGTTTTGATATGGTTGCGGATTGTTGCGGCCATGGATGATGAATGACGGAATTGGATTATCCGTTATCTGTTTTAATAGTTCGACAATTTCTGGTTCTTCGGTACAGATTGCGGAAAATGAGATAAAGTGAAAGGGTGTTTTCCAAAGATCAATTGAAAGCATATGACAGAATGCTTATTCAACTTGAATATGCCAGATATTCTTTTGAAAGGTATATCTACTTTGAGACATCACTAACGAAAATACGTAATCAAGCTTAATATGTTGCTTTTAATTAGTTATAGCGTAACGAGGAAACTGAATTTTTAGGTCCGTACTTTTCATATTCTTCTAAACTTCTGGGTCCTAACCGAAAGATTGTACATATCGAATCAACTATCAGTAAAGTACAGAGTGTTCACTCTAAGTGGAAATGAAAAAGACAAAAAAATCTGGTAACTGGCAGATAAAGCTTACCTGTTACTCAAATAGAAGATGAAAAGAAAAGGCCTTAATGCAAAATTCAATAATAATAAACAGCCTTTATTAAGTGCCTACTCTACTAACGGGTGTTTTTTTTTAGAGGTATAGAACTTTAAGTTGGCATTACTGTTGAGATGGCGACCGATTCAACAGATGAGAAGTGATTTATTCTCAGTTTGGTTCGGCAATTCATCATGAATAGACTCACGCCTGAACAACGCTTGCAAATAGTGCAATTTTATTTCGAAAATAATGGTTTTGTGAGGAATACGTATCGCGCATTGCGTCCATTTTACCAGAAGCGCACTTCTGGTTGAATGGTTACGTCAACAAACAAAACTGCCGCATTTGGAGTGAAGATGATCATCAAGTGTATGTCAAAACACCGTTACATCCAGAAAAAGTGACTGTTTGGTCCGCTTTATGGGCTGGAGGAATCATTGGTCCGTACTTCTTCAAAAACGATGATGGCCAGAACGTTACAGTCAATGGTGATCGCTATAGATCCATGATTACTAACTTTTTCATTCCTGAATTGAACAACCATGATGTCCAGGAGCTGTAGTTTCAACAAGACGGCGCAACGTGTCACACAGGTCGTGCCACAATCGATTTATTGAAAGACACGTTTGGTGAACGCCTAATTTCACGTTTTGGACCTGTGAATTGGCCTCCAAGATCTTGTGATTCAACACTGCTAGACCACTTTCTGTGGGGCTAAAGTCATTGGTCTATGCGGATAAGCCACAAACACTTGACCATTTGGAAGACAATATTCGCCGTGTCATTGCCGATATACGGCCACAAATGTTGGAAAAAGTCATCGAAAATTGGACGTCCAGATTGGACTACATCCGAGCCAGCCGTGGCGGTCATATGCCAGAAATCATATTTAAAATGTAATGCCACAAAATTATCTTTCAAATAAAAAAAAATTTTTGTCAATCGAATGATCCATCGTTGTTTTATTGCAATTTAAAGTTCTATACCTCCAAAAAAGGTTGAAACTGAGGATAAGGAACCTCAGTCGAGTATTTTGAGTCATAAATAATATCTTCCAAAAAAAATGCGATTTTAAAGTTCCATTCATAATTTGTACTGAAAAAAATTAATAATAAAATATCGATATTCAATTTCGAATTATAATTTGAATGGTCTTGACGAACAAACACGTTTTATTTAGGAGAATACAATAATTATTAATGGCGATATAAATTCAAAACAAAAACGAATGTTCTCTCATTATCAAACATCGGTATATTGATTTATAGAACAGCTGTTGAACAATTTTACCCCAATCAGCGAGGTAGAGGGTGTTTTTATCGGTTTTAATAAATATCCATCCAGGAATTAATTAACGGCGTGCTTTGAATATAGAAACTATTTTCCCTTTCAATGTTTACGAACATACATGTGCCCGATGATACGTAGAAAGAACGAAAAATCAACCGTGAACATAATATACATACAAATAATAAAGAAGGAGTGAAATAGCATGTTTCGTATAGTTTTACCTCATTCTTAGATTCGAATTTTCGAGTAAAAATATATGAATATTATTTACTGTTTCAGTGTAAAACTTTACACTGAACACCTTGTATTGTTCTTTAATTGACTGTACGAACAAAAAGTACCCCTCGATTGATTTATTATAAAACCGAAAAAATTATATTGTAGGGAAATATTTCATCTGTTATAAGGTGAAATTTTTGCACAAAGTTTGAAAGGCGAAGATAAATTATACCCCAAGTCTGAAATTGTGACAGGAAATTAGCAAAAAAAAAAGGAAAATCCTACTCGAGTAATTATTCGGTCAATTCAAATTCTGGAAGGGGACGTTAATTAAGAACTACAGGTTGGAATATAACCAAGAACACGAGCTTAAAATACCGCAAGGAATACACCAATATTAAAATCAATAATTTAATCTACAGAACTTCGAATAATTATTCTTATCTGACGAAGAAACTGCGTAACGAATTTTGTGACAAGATTCGATTTCATATTTTCTAATCTAATGTATTGTTTTATTGCTTACTTTACTTCTTGTTTTATTAATTATTGAGCCACATACATGTGATAAAAGAAGAATTATAACTATAAAGGAGAATTTCAATTTATTTGTTTTTGTATTGAAACTATTTTCACATAATTTCATCGTAATGAAATAAAAATTATTATGTCGGAAAAAGTTTATATCTTAGCGCTTCCAATTTTTTAAATTATTGAAATAAATAAATCCCTACTATGGACAAATATTCTACCAGTGTTAGAATATAGAAAAATATATTCTCATAAACATATTTTATGAATAAAAGATTATTATAACTTATCAAATCTATCCTTGATGTTTTTGTACGAATAAAATATAAGACACTGATAAAAAGCGTAGAAATATATCAATTACTGCATTCTTATTGGATAAAACTGTAGATAAATTAATGCTTTACTAAATTCAAATGAAGAAAATAAAAACAAAGAAGGGTCATTTAAGTATTACGTAAGGAGATTTATTACAATTATCTATATTAGAAAATAGGTCTAAGAATCATGTCAAGATGTCATACAAAAAACAGAGAAAAGACCCCCCACTACAGTGCTTACGCAATTCTTGAAGGGCCACATTGTTGGAAAAGTAGAAAGAATCCGAATAACTCGATTGGTTTAAATATTTATAATTTAGCTAGTTTCAGCTTTCAAAATATATGAATAAAATTAAATATAACTGCATAGATACTGCTACAAAGTTTTACAAATCAATTGTCAACCGTTTTGTAGGAATTATTTACCTGAAATTTGAGACGCTTGTTATATTTCTTCCCCTCACTGAACCAACAAAAGAAAATAAATAACTTTGTATCGTTCACTATCTCTTTGTCTCTTTTTCTACGAAGAATCTAAGTTTCAAATGATTTTCCACGCCTTCTTCGAGATGTTATCGCATTTGAGATCTAAATACCTAAATAAATCTACTCAAATTTATAATTTTTTACAAGCTCCAGCCCTAAAACCTGTTATTTTGACATAGAAACGAAATAAAACTTCCTAAATCTTTATACTATAACTTTACATTAAATTTACCAATGAATTTTAATTCAAAAAATATATTTGATTTCATAATATAAATGGAAAAAGAATGAAGTAATTGAAAGAACATCTTAGAATAAGAAATTATTACGTGCTCAAGGGATCATGTGATCAATCATCATCAGGGGATTTTCTAACTCATCAAACACGTCATCTGTCAAATAAACCAATCAAAATCACCTGGCATGTAAATAAATGGAGAAGCAACAATTTTCTTCATTTCAGTTTAAAGTGAGATCTTACAATACGAAAATTACCATGTGCTGTCATAATCAGGGCAATTTCTAACTCATCAAACACGTCATCTGTCAAATAAACCAATCAAAATCACCTGACATGTAAATAAATGGAGAAGCAACAATTTTCTTCATTTCAGTTTAAAGTGAGATCTTACAATACGAAAATTACCATGTGCTATCATAATCAGGGCAATTTCTAACTCATCAAACACGTCATCTGTCAAATAAACCGATAAAAATCAACTGACAAATAAATAAATGCAAAAGCAACAATTTTCTCTATTTTAGTTTGAAGTGGAATCTTATAATACGAAAATTATCACGTGGTATGATTATCAGGACATTTTCTAACTCATCAAACACGTCACTTGTCAAATAAACCGATAAAAATCAACTGACAAGTAAATAAATGTATAAGCAAAAATTTTCTCTATTTCAGTTTAATGTAGAATCTAATAATACGAAGATTATCACGTGGTATCATCCTCAGGACATTTTCTAACTCACCAAACACGTCATCTGTCAAATAAACCGATAAAAATGAACTGACAAGTAAATAAGTGCAAAAGCAACAATTTTCTCTATTTTAATTTAAACTGCAATCTTGTAATACGAAAATTATCACGTGGAACCATCCTCAGGTCATTTTTTTAATTCATTAAACACGTCATCTGTCAAATAAACCAATAAAAATCAACTGACAAGCAAATAAATGCAAAAGTAACAATTTCATTCAAAGTGGGACCTTAAATTAGAAAATTATCACGTGCTATCATCATCAGGGCATTTTCTAACTCATCAAACTCGTCATCTGTCAAATAAACCAATAAAAATCGACTGATATGTGAATAAATTCGAAAGCAACAATTTTCTTAATTTCAGTTCAAAATGGGATCTTATAATACGAACATTATCATGTCCTATCATCATCAGGACATTTTCAAAGTTATTAAAATGGCCACTCGACGTAGAATCAATGGCGCTACGCGTAGAGGGGAGCCGACTATCGATTTCTCCTTTGTCAGAAGAGAAGGGCCGAACGATGAGCCCGATACGATGCCGAAAACTTTCCAAGTACTCATTACGGCCAACTTCGGAATTAACCGAAACGTCACCATCGGCGAGATTGAGACAGATAGTGAGAGGGGACGCGGAGGAGGGACAGTTGGGGAAGTTTAAATTGTGTTCCATGTGAAAACTTTTAAATTCGTTAAAAATTTATACCGGCAGCCCGAACAAAGTTATAAATCCGCAAGTTTTCTCGAGCAGACGCCGCGCGAAAAAAGTTTAATTGTTTTTCACCCCCGTCGAAAAACAGAAAAAAGGGTATGGGGCGCGTATCGTTAAAGATGCATACCCAAATCGGACGCATTTATCTAAAGCCGAAGGCTCGTCGACGAGAATTTGAATTATGAGAATTGGGAAAGCTTCGGGGATTTAAATCGGGAATTTTCGGGATTTATTTTCGAATAGGGTGAGGGATAAATTAGTTTATGGTTTTTAGGCGTGGGAATGTTTCGATGTTTTTGTCGAATTGTGGACGAATGAACTGGAAACTTTTTCTATGTGCTGAATATATACGAAAATCAGTAATAAATATCGGATGCTCGATACTGGTGGTAAAAACTGTACAAGTTCACTTTGCCCTGAATCGGGATTAGTCGGCTTCACTCGACAGCACGCTCGAGCCGGTTTAAATCGAATGTACTCATAATAAAACTATTGTTAAACTGATTTACAACCGAATAAAAACCGAATGTATTCACGCTGTTACCGGTTTCGCTGAATCGGAATTAGTCGGTTTCACTCGGCAGCACGCTCGAGCCGGTTTCGCTGAATCGGATTTAGTCGGTTTCACTCGGCAGCACTCTAGGCCGGTTTAAATCGAATGTATTCACGTTGTTGCCGGTTTCACTGGATCAGGATTACTCGGATTCACTCGACAGCACGCTTTAGCTATTATTATTCACGTTATTATTTTTTATTATTATTTGATTATACGGATTCACTCAACATCGCACTCAAGTAGGTTCAAATCGAAAGTATGGATAACAGTTCCCATACATATAGTTTAATGCGTAGAATTCAAGGAGAAAGTTCAATTATAACAAAATTCAACCAAATAAAGAACACTACTCTTGTACAATTCATTTTACCAGAAAAAAAAATCGAATAATTTCATGAAGTTTTTTCGTATTGTTCAAAACCGTTCACAACTACCTACTTAGACATATCAGCATATTGTTGTTCGATTTTATCTCCGAAGCGCAGACAAATTATTTGATCAGCATAGGTACTCATGTTTGAACATTCGTGTATATTTTATCTATGTATTTGAATGAATGAGCGAAATACGTGAAATAATTATGTCTCGAATTAAATGTGAAGATAAGTTATACAGAATAATAAATGAAGTTCAATTAAAAATGAATTAAACAATACTGATCTATTAACAATGCGTGTAAACAATAAATGAATAACTGTTATGAATTATCGAAGTTTGATATTTATCATATTTCATAATAAACTTAACATTGTAATCGTAGTTGACGTATACGCGTATTCCTTCAGGTCAAGAGGTTAATACCAAATACGTCGATAAATGTTTACTACGTAAAATATAAATTAACATTTCTTTAAGCTTGGAATAATCGAACGAAATTTTTCCGGTAATATCTCGATGAAAATGGAGTGAATTGCAAAAACATCCGGTATAATTTCTTTAAAAAAAAAATACGCAGTCTATATAAGAACAAATGATGAAAAGACATGATTTAAGGAGACATCTATTAATTATTTCATTCAACTTACAATATTGTAATGTGCTTGAAATTTATTTGAAAAAAATACGAATTACTGAAATGTTCTCTATTATTTTTTTTTCAAAAAATTACGGAGTATTGAAATATATAATTGTTTGAAACATTTATACGTTATAATGCATAAATAAGTTTATCGGCAATTCTTCAAATTCTTCTTTGTTCAATTTGAGGATTTTCTTATCCACATATTTTAAATAAAATTTAAAGCATGAAAACCCATTAAATATAAAAAATTTTTTATTAAATGTTCGAAAACTGTTAGATCCAATTATTTAGAATCATTCAGTAGTTATATCTGTTTCTAATATATTGACAAATATAATAGAAAATATAATAAAACTAAGATATTCTTCAGTAACGATTTCAATTCAACTACCTTCATCCAGAAGACTACCTAAACTTCGAAATGAAAGGGCATAAACAATGGAAACGAATATCGCCAAGGCTGTAAATATACAACTATAGCCAATAATTTTAAGATCCGCGAGATATTCCAGAGAATTTACCGAAATAAAAAAGAAACTGGGACTTGATAAGTATCTCCCATAAGAAACACTAGAAATCAGTGTTGAATCTTCGTCATGGAGACCGCCGCGACGGTCTCGATGACTTAGGAAGGCCCCTCACATTACTTCGATATTTAAGATAAGTGAAAGACTCCTCTTGGGGGCTATGCTAAAGCTGAAGGGGGTTTTCAAGTATCAAGTTAAGCACTATTAGGGGACGGGGGCTCTTCACTCTGTTTATTTTTGATGGCATTTTGTTATGACTCCCAAAACTATTTTCTTATTTATAGAATTATGCCTGCTGCTCATAAATCGAGCAAAAATATTACACAAAATTAGGATATATTAAGCAAAATGTTTACGTAAGCAATGGACGGCGGGTAGGAAATTTTCTGGCAAGGGGGCTAAATAATTGTGATAAAATTGCTTACGTAATAGAAAATCTCCAAGGTTTGAAATAAAAGATGATAAGTAAAAGTTTAATTCTTAATAAGCTCTAATTTTTCCATGTGTGACATATCAATAACAGAAATGAAACTTTGAATTTATTGTTCATATTTTTCGTTTTTTTTTAAATAACTGAGTCACTCAAATCAAAATATTTTAATTCTTCCATTCTCTAAAATTTTGTCGCAGACGTAACGGTCATCAATCCTAGCATTACGCAAATTTTAAGCCCGTAAAACCGATAAAAGATTCATTTAAATCGTCTGAAGAATTCGCCGGTCGGTCGTATAGAAGAACGGCTTTTATTTTACGACGTATAAACCTGCGAATGAAGCGAGATTCATCGATTATTAAGGGGTTAGGGGGGTAGTCAGGATTTTGAAAAAAAAAATTTTTTCATTTTCGTTAAGTGTAATGTCTTAAAAATATTCTCTGAAAATTTTAAGTTGATCCGATAATTACTTTTCGAGTTATTCGAAGAGCGCTCGGGGGCAGGTAGCTAGCGGCAGCTGCAAGCAACCGGTTTCTCGGGTTCAATTGTCATCTATGAAATAAAACGATGTATGTATTAGTACCAAAATTTATAAATACCCTACATACAATATATTTACAATTTCTAGGTGGTATAAGTGCTAAAAATTATTTATTTTTCGTCACATCACTACTATACCTGTGGCAGTTGAGGAGAGCAGTCGATAGTTGTGCGTTATTAAAATAAATTATTTTTGAAGTTATTTATTATGGGTCGTGATACGGAAAAATTTTCGAGAGAAGTTCTGAAATCTCAAAATATCCGTAAGTCGTATTCAACGGACTTAATTGTGGGGCTAATTCCCATCGGTATGTCGAAAAAAAGAAGGCTACACGTGTGAAAGTAGCAGGTCGGAGCGCCAACGACAACACTCGGGAAGGCAGAATGCTTCGTAGGCAACAGCAAATTGATGTTTTGGAAACTTCCACAATGGCTGAAGAACTATTATATGGCCCAGGAGTAGATGACTCAGTGTAAGTGATGAAATAATTCATATTTCTGTACGTAAATCTAGTGTGAAACTTTAAATGCGTTTTTCTCAAAACTATGTTTTTTGAACTAGTGACCACTGTAACTCGAAAACCGCTCAGTAGATTTTAATGGAATTTATACAGCTTTTAGAAAAGATAATAAACTAGGGCCTGATCGAATGGTTTTTTTCTCAAAATTTCGATTTTTAAGACCAATTTTTCTCATCCGATTGATTTTAGATGAATCTACAAGGACTTATGATTGTCACCGCAAGGACCTTTTTTTGGAACTGAGTCAACACAAACAGCTATAACTTTGGAAATTATAAAATTTTTTTTTCAAATTTTCGTGATTTCCAAGTGAAAACATTGTGTTATAATGCCATACTATTACTGTAAAATAACATGATTTAATATAAAAAAAAATTGTGAAAATTCTCATTTTTTCGCGTCTCTGACTACCCCTAACCACTTAAAACACCACCCGGGCGCGTCGTTCATAAAAATGGTCGGACGATACCGTCGGAAAGCCAACAGACAAACAATACTTACGCGAAGTTGTAATAAACGAAAGTTAAAATCCGACGACAATTTTATATTTTCGCGCGGTAATTTACAAACGGTACACTAAAAACTCGTCCTTCGAGCAGGCGCATCGTCTATTCTATAAATATCTCCAACGCTCGTCGGTGTTACACACAGAGATACTTGGGCTCCTATTTTTGGTCGACGATAAATCGACGGTAGAGAGACGTGTCTTATCGATTTCGTTTAATTTATGCGCGCTCGCGGCGATCACTTCGTTTATACGCACTTGACTGATAACAATTCAACTCGAACATGGTTTATTGAGAATTCATTGAAATTTATCAAATTTTGACGCTGTACAAATGATATTTCAATTACTACCAAACAAATAATAAATTATGTTCATAAAGCACCAGATATTACAAAATTTTAAATGTCAAACATTAAAGTTTGATACTTTTCATTATTTATCATTTGTAATTGTCTTAAATGAACTTGGGTAATTAACGGTTGACTACCTTAAGGTCACTGATTGTTTTTATGGAGCTAGACAATTCAGTATATGCAGTGAATCCTTCAGGAAAAATACTAATTCTAGAAATTACAAATTTCCATGTAGAAACTGTCGGCATTTCTTGTATTATAAGCCTGCATATCACTGACATATGTTACATTTTATATTACCCCATTTAGGAAAAATGTATTTTTTATTTTAATTTTAAATATGAACATAACGGGTGTTTTTTTTAAGGTATAGAACTTTAAGTTTGCATTACTGTTGAAGATGGCGACCGAATTAATAGCTGAGAAGTGATTTATTCTCAATTTGGTTTGGCATTTTTAATCATTTTGGTTTGGTATTTATCATGAATAGGCTCACGCCTGAACAACGTTTGCAAATAGTGCAATTTTATTTCGAAAATAATGGTTCTGTGGGAATACGTTTGTATCACGCACAATTTCGTTTAGCGATGAAGCGCACTTCTGGTTGAATGGCTACGTCAACAAACAAAACTGCCGCATTTGGAGTGAATATAATCCTCAAGTGTATGTCAAAACCGTCACATCCAGAAAAACTGACTGTTTGGTGCGTTTATGGGCTGGTGGAATCACTGGTCCGTACTTCTTCAAAAACGATGATGGTTAGAACGTTACATTCAATGGTGATCGGTATAGATCCATGATTACTAACTTTTTCATTCCTGAATTGAACAACCATGATGTCCAGGAGCTATGGTTTCAACAAGACGGCGCAACATGTCACACAGCTCGTGCACAATCAATTTATTGAAAGACACGTTTGGTGACCGCCTAATTTCGCGTTTTGGACCTGTGAATTGGCCTCCAAGATCTTGTGATTTAACACCGCTAGGCTACTTTCTGTGGGGCTATGTAAAGTCATTGGTCTATGCGGATAAGTCACAAACGCTTGACCATCTGGAAGACAATATTATTGTCTTTATCGCCGTGTTATTGCCGATATAGGGTATTATATCTGTTGAGAATACAGAACTTTTTATTATTTTCGACTAAAAGAGCAGTAACTTCACATATGTCCTCGAGTTTTCCAGTTGTTTTGGAGAAAGTTGATTTTCTTATAGATTTGAGACAATATGAAGTCGACGTGATCGATCAAACTCCGTTTCTCATCCAACATAATGCCTAAATATTTAGGCATATATACCAATGTTTACGTAAACAAGGGTGGGAGAGTAAGAGCTTTGTTCACTTTCGATGACAAGGGGGTAAATAATTGCCATAAATCTGTAAACCTAGAAATTAAACAGCCCATCCTCTGAATGTATGTATTTTTTCACTAGAATATTTCAGTTATTGTAATATTAATTAATATCAATATTCCCGACGAAGACAAATACAAGAATCATAAAAATTTTTCTCCAATTATAAACGGGAAACTAAAATTACTTTGTTTCATAAATATATGGAAAATTCGTAGTAAAAATTCATCTTTTTACCTACACAATTTTCGTGGTAGTTAACCTCCGAAATAATTATCATTTCAACGAAATATAAAAGATTATTACATCATTGACAAGTAGGTAAACAAACGTTCGATAAAAATATATAACATCGACCCTCCCAACATATTGTTATTGAACTTTAATCACCACGATATTGGAACATATCTAATATTCGTCAATATTTTCACAAGTACGATTATCAATTGCGTGTTATCTGACAGAAAATTCTGGCAAAAATTCGACGCGATACGAGTTCCATCGAATTTTTTCCAAATAGAACCCCACTTATCAACGCTTTTGTTTATTGTGATAGGAGAAATTTATTTTAGTTGCACCACGCTTATCGTACCGTACCCGAACGTTATTTATCGGGTATCTTTTCCAGTTATCAAACGCGCAGCGTAATACGACCTCGATTCGATTTCCATTTTGAATGAAACAACCGCGGAAAATTCCCGATTCACGTTTTGTTTACGCTTGTCGGTGGAATAAGTACTGGCGGGGGTTAAAGGGAGCGTTAATCTTTCCGCGATGGTTTTGTTTGTTTTCACGACAAATTTTCCAAATAGGTAGCGAAGTTTTAGGCGGGGATATCACATAATTTCCATAAAAAATTGGAAACGATCGCAAATAATTCTCAAACTAATTAATAATTTTGAACGGACAAACTTACACATTTGTAAACAACTTTTTCCTGATCGTTATTGGTACGAATCGTCACGTAACGAAAATTCGTTACTCCCAAATATAACTTCAACACAAAGAAGTTGTTAATTAAATCGAATGTCTTTTAGCTTCATACAGAGACCTATTAATGTATTTCAATTCGAATTATCTAATTAATGATTTTGTTTCTTCAGTAATCAATTTCGAGTTTTGTGTGAAGTGGAGGAAGATTCTTTAACCGATTCAAAAGAACACTGTACCTGGTGTCCCAATAAGAATGACTCTCGGACATACCTCGAGAACCGTTTTTAGTACACCTTAGGGAAAAAAATTAAAACAGAAGTTATCTCGAGAAAAACTTGGAAATCATTTAGAAAGTCGTAGGTCCACCGCTAGAGGGCATATTTGAATACCATAAATGAAAAAATTATTTTTTTTACAAATTTTGCCTAATTAAGATGCATTTAAATTACGATTGTCGCATTCCTCAAGAAATGAGTTTTAGTATATATTACCAAATAAGAAGAGGGCGAAAGTTAGAACCTTTACAAGAAAAAACGCCTGTATGACTCAGGTTCTGCTCAACCGATTTATGCGAACTTCTGTTTTCCACCAAAGAAGTTTTATTTAATTTTAACTAGATTTTAAAAAATCTAGTAACATAAAGTAAATAAAGTAAATCTAGTAACATAAAGTAAAATAAATAACGCTCTCTAGCGTATTTGTTACTAATTACGTTGTTTTTAAATTAAAACTCCCACAATGGTGCAAAAAGGCCCTTTTCAAAAAGACAAAGTTTGTCTAAATCGGTTGAGTAGAACCTGAGTTATAAAACCGTTTTTTCATGTTGCGATTCCAACTTTCTCCCTCCTCTTATTTGGAAAGATACTTAGAGATCAAATATCAAAAGAAGGTATGAGAACAAATATACGAGGAAATTCTTGAGGAAGCCGATAAACGTAGTTTGAATGCATCTCTATTAGGCAAAATTTGTAAAAAATTCATTTTTAAATTTTTGGTATTAAATCACGCCCTCTAGTGGACCTACAACTCTGTAAACAACTTTAAACAACTCTGCAAACAACCAGCAATTTCTCGAAGTCACTTTCGTTATAATTTTTTCCCTTAGCTGTACTATAGTAGGTTCTCGAGATATCGCCTAGGGCCATTCTTATTGGGACACCCGGTACATAGACATTCAATTCAATAAATAAGAAATACACGTCAAAATTTAAATATTTAAATATTCAAATCAAATTTAAATATTTTGTTATAATTGAAAAAATCTTGAATTACTGCTTTTTTAAAGTTTTGAACTAATGCTTCAATATTAATACAATTTTATTTAATTTAGGCATGCTTCAATATTAATACAATTTTATTTAATTTAGGCATATAATTTTTGTTATATTCAAAGCTCAAAATCAGATTCTCGTCAAAAATACGCATTCAATTATAAAGCTAAGAAGAGAGCTTTTCCTTCTGCAAAAATCTGGAAAACATTAATTTTCTATAGAATTATTTCAAACAGAATATTCCGTGGGACACAGTATAAGTAGTTTTATAAGATTTTCGAAACACTCGTGCAAAATGTTGAGATTAGTCTGGATTTCAATGTTCTTCGCGTCTGTCAGTTCTACCTTGATAATAAAAAGCAACATACAGTAACTAATTCAAAGAAAAGTGATAGAGTGCAAGTGACGAGTGGTGTACCCCAGGGCTCCATTGTTGGACTGATAATGTTTCTTGTTTATATCAAAGACACCTGTAATATAAATTTCTATGAAATATTGTTTGATTCGCACTTTTTTAATCTCGAAATTTGAAAGACAGTTTACAGGGGGATCTCGATATCATTCAGGATCTGTTATTATCATTGCCAGGAAAATAATAACACACCAAAAAGCGTCAGGGTACAATGATAGCACATCAGGGAGTTGATACAACCCCAGAATTGTTCAGTTTTTGTTAATAAAATATTTTTTGATGAGCCAAATTAATGAATTACTGTTTTTTTGTACACACAGAATAGTTTTATATTTAACTTTTGTTATCATATATAGATTGTATCTTTTTGGATTAATAAAATTTCTGCTTTTCTCATTACAAATAATAATTAATTCAAATATTTTTCAGTTTTAGTAAAATGGAAAGAATATTGAACACTTAAACACTTGAACTTGCTCGAATAACAAACATTACAATTGAATTATATGAAAATGTTAAGGGTTGAATGTCAGAATATCTCAACCGAAACCTTGTATAAAAATACAATTTTTTGTTGAATGATGAAAATCCTGGAGGATTCGAAGAAAAAATGAAGAATAGAAGGCGAATTTGGAAACAAACTTCTGCATATCGAATGTTCCGAAGGGTCATTCCAGAGTTTTCGTAGGGAAAACTCTTTGCCTAGAACGAAGCCAGTCCGCCCCATCGCACTCACCCCGCGTACATAACCATCCCCAGATCCATCCTGATGATAACTCGTCGTAAATTCGGCACAGCCGAAACGCTGAACTGGATATTTCGAACTGACATGTGAAGTGGCATAGACGATCCAGCACGGGAAAAAAAACAGCGCGTCTGGAAAAGCCTGGGGAAAAGCGTTCACGAATTGTGCTGACGTTGCTTTTCACTTTATGGAATGAAGGGGCATTTAGGTGCAGAGCCAGGGTTGGTATTAGTGAGAGGGTGGAACATTGGAGTTTTCAGGCAAACACGTCAATCAAATTTAAACAACGTCGTCGAAATGAAATCTCGTGTCACATCAGCGTATTTATCATTTTATTACGTGGCCTTGTGCTGTACATATTTCTGAAGATTTGAAACCTCCCCAAACAGCACACAATTCGACGTTGATCACCCCCAAAGCCTAGGGGTGTGAGTTGAGATCCCCCCCACTGGGGAGATCTGGGTTCAAAACACGGATAAGACGTGGACGTATGTTTTAAGTCTATGACTTCTAGTTATAATTTACTTTATTTACCAAAGCTATCTGTTACAGACCTATAATTTCTATATAAAACTATTATTCATTTATATATAACATATTCTCTCAATTTTCTCTTAAATATTGTAAAATTTTTACTCTCTTATGTGCATTGGAAAATCATTGAATTTTTTAAACATTGAAAATTTACACTAGTTAATGTCCTTATATTCCTTTATAAAAATTTTGCCTATTTCTATTTTCATAAGAGTGATGATCCCCCACATTACTAATATTTTCTAGTAAACTACTTGGAAATTTTAGGGTGTTCAGTTTTATAAATAAATTCTAATGTACAGAACATAACTTTTTGTTTCACTCAAAATATTAAATATTTTTAGCATTCTATTTACTGATGTCTCTCTATTAGATTTCAATATTATCCTCATGGCTCTATTTTGTGTTTTTTGTAATCCATTTAATTTATAAGCACGAGGGCCAAATATCAGGATAGAACAGTAGTCCAAATGTGGAGCCAGGATTGCTTTGTCCAGGAAATCTTAATTTCATATAACTACTCAAATTTTTACCAACTCTATTAAAAAATATATTTTTCTCGACATGTTTGAGTTAATATAATCAATATAATTTTTGAAATTTAAATTTTAATCTATCATAACTCCCAAATATTTTATTACTAATTCTTCTTAATATTTGTTCTAATTTATTATTATCTATGTAACATTAATAACCGCAAGATCAAACACAGAGAACTTAGGAGCAGACCTCATTATCATACATTTACATTTTCCTACATTTAGTTTTCTACTATTGTCTGGGAGCCATTCATCAATATTTTGCAGATCATGGTTTATATGTTTTCAACATCCGATGTATATCATTACCAGATGTAAAGATCATCGTTTCACCGGCAAACATTCGTATACTACACCTTGTTACTGATTTCACAATATCATTAATATATATATTGAGCAATAAAAGTCCCAAGACACTGCCCTGTGGAACACGAGTAAAAGTTGTGTTATGCACAATCCCAAATATTATCATTATTTACCGTTGTGATTGTAATAAAACAGATATGACTTAATAAGTTGAAAATAAGCAAAAAAATTGAAAATAAAGATTGTAATTATCCTTAAAATAAAAAATTGCACATTTCACATTTTAAAATTGAACATAAAGAGCACCCAATCGAAAAAAAACTTCTGAAGTTACTTTAAAGCAAAGTGCAACTAAATTAAAATTTATAACAGTAAATTATATTTTGGTTGGCCATGAATTAGTCGAAAGATGAAAAAAGTTGCATATACTCCTAAAAATACCGTAAAAAGTTCATATAGAACATTTACAATTGGCTGAAAACATTGAAAACCAAATATAATTCCATGATCTCTGAAGCAAATTACTTCTTCAACAAAACGTGCAATTGAATAGGAATTTACGAACAGTAAACTTAATTTTGAAAAGAAACAAATCGTCCAAAAATATAAAATATTTTTTCGGTTACAAATAATATCCTTAAATGCTCTAAAAAGTTTAAAATAACCACATCTTCGTATAAATAATATTTTGCTTACTGGATGGCAAAAAAACCAAAAATTTATTAAATACGAATATGATGCAAATTATAATGTCGTTATTTCTGAAGAAAGATCTTCCGTTGCAAAATGCAAATAAATTGAAATTTATTAACAGTAAAATAAATTTGAAGAGCAATAAGAGCGTTTGAAATATATAAATATGGTTTTTCAGTTTTAGAAACTTCCATCAAAAAGGTAAATACACCTACTACATTTCCACCATACTGATATTTCCCTTAGACTAATAAACCAAGAATTTAATGCCATTAGTCCTGAAATAACGTCTCGACATGAAATATAACCTCCAAAAACTGAAATATAATGTACTTTTGAAATACTATCATGACAGATGTTCTTCAAAAAATCGCACATAGAGGAGATTAAAATAACAAGAAAGATTATACGTATATTACCAAATTTTCTCGCAAATGCCACTTTATAGATCTACACTTTTGTTTCTTCACAGTGACAATGTTTCGTTTCAAATAAACACGTTACTTAAGAATTGTAAACATTTTTCGTACTGCCCCCGTACAACATTTAACATAATCGGATATGTTCTTTTAGTTTGTTCGAGGCAGTTTCAGGATGTGGTGATAAATCAAAACGACCTTACTACGCCACTGATTCGTGGAAAGGAGGCAGAGGGACGGCAGAAATCCCTGACGACCCTTATCACTTGTAGCATCGACAGCAAATTCGGACGGCTCGTCTACGAGAGAGATAGAGAAGCGCTGACTTTACGCGAAACGTACGAAAAACGACGAACCATGAAATCGCGATAGCGATTTTTTTTGGAATAATTGGGTAATAAACGAGGGCAAGTCAGCAAAAGCCACCCAAGATTTCCGAGATGAAATTATGCATCATGCCCCTAAGTAACTCGATATTTTCCGAGACTTGGGATCGAATTCTTTGAGGGTACAAACTTTTAAACCAAACTCGATACGAGGGTCAAATGGAAGTGAAAACTCAGGAACATACTACTAAATTTCATTTAAACTAAAATAATAATACAGGAAATCTCATGAAAACTTTTAGAATGTACACATATTCAAAAAAGAATAATTTATTAAAAATAAACATAAGTTTCTGCAGCGTTGCTTTTTATTTCCACTTTAAATTCAACAATTTTCAGTAATTTGAAATAACTTACAGAGCTTAACAATACAGAATGTTTCCACTTCATGAAAAAAATTCGTTTCATTCTATAACTATTGATTAAAACACGAAGGCGTCTGCATTTTATTATCGAAGAATTAAAAGAAAACGAAAATACTTTATAATGCACACAGAAGCTAAAAATTTGGGACAAAGGAAACCCAGTCTAATAGTTCTTGGAATTGTAGTTTAATTCGAAAATTATGTCCACTTTATAGATATCTACCTAACATAACAACCATTAATACAACAAAATTAACATATTTATTGCACAGATGCGAAGCAAGCCATGAATGAACTAATAAAAATAATTAAAATCGATGATTACATAACAATTGAATTTATTACATGATTGCATCGATAATATGAAATCTTATGGTTTCAAGCTATTAAACTTAATATTTACTTCATGATTCATAACAGAGAAGGAACATTGAAAGAGTAAGTAAATGATAAAATGAATAATAAAAATAAATTAATTGATTAAATAACAAGTTGAAAGAAAAGAGAGACTTTGAACTGCAATGTCTGACAATCCTTTTTATTTCAAATTTTCTTATATAAATGTAATGTGTAGAGATTGAATATTGAGTTTCATTTCTCAAACATGTTATCAATTGATTTACAAGGATCAACAACATCATCAATTAAAATGTGAAGAGCTATATGAACATATGTTTCTAAAAAAAAGCCTACATGAAATCTCTAAAACAATGAAAATAACAAGGAATGAAACAATGGAGTAAGTGAAAGATGATAATAAACAAGTAGTGCCTTCAAATATTTATAATCTATTCTATCTTTACAATAAATTTAAATTAGCCTGAAAAAAATTATTTTAAACTTATCTTCCAGAATTCGAGATGAAATAATGTAAAAAATAGCAGAAAGTTTTTGGAGGTCAAATAATTAGAAAAAAGGCGATATTCAAGAATAATTTGGATAACCTATTTTGAGATTTAATATATTTAAAAGTCAGAATAGGAATCTAACTTTTCCGCTATGAAAATCCAACAAAATCATGTAGATTTAAAGTTAAATCTCCAACATTTAGTTTCAATACCCAAATAAGGAAGTAATTGGTTAATTAAATAAACTTGTAATAAAATGATTTGATTGCAAATGCCATCTTTCTTTGTTATCTCTCAACAAAACCTTTGTAAATAATCATGAACAAAATAACTAAATCGACTCCCACGGAAATAACAGTTCAAATAACACCTTCAAGATATTTTCAACACTGTGGGGAAACTAAAAAAAATTATTTGCAATCAGTAATTGATACATTTCACCAATATTTTATTTGTGGTGATTCTTTGTCTTTCATTACTACTCGTAAATCAGTGGGCGTACATAAAAAAGATATTTAATTGTACTCGAAAATTATTTTATTGTACTCGAAAAACAATTTGCTATACATCATGATATTAAAATTCCATGTGAATCATATGTGAAAACATTCAAAAACGAGGTCCGAAATTGAAATTCCATACCTCCCTTTCGATCAAATAAAAATCCCCGAGCTGAGAATTATTCAAAACTAAGCAGCGAGATAATTTATGCAAATCAAACACCAACTTGCATTTTCAAGAAACTTTCGATTGTTTGAAGCACCATAAAACGAGATTCCACTACCAATATGAATGAGAAATCAAGGTCGTCTAAAAAATAGGCAATTTCCACACCAATCTTCTCGAGAATTATTATGTTGATAAAAGGAGAAATAAACGTGTTAAATATACTAAGCCAATGATGCCAAGCCAAACCAGAAGAGAAAGTGGGTGCATGATCAGGGATAACGTGATCTTTTCATTTTGTCGAGTTGTTCCAAATAATACGAAATTCGGTCAGTGTCAATATCAAACTTAAATTATGCGTGAACCTAAAGCAGCCATGTTATTATAATTAAATCAATTTCTAGAAAGGACAATATAACCTATTTATATAGTAAGTGGGAGATCATCTTGAAAAACTTTCAAATCCAGAAACACTTTGTGAAACAACTAAACTGGTATTTTCTGATTGTTTTATACTTGTTCTAATGTTATTTATAGTAGTATCTGGAAAGCCGGTAAAAAACATGATTCGCATATTCAATTAGTAGGAGGTGACTTGATAATGCTTGACTCGAAAGGGTTAAATTTCGAGGAAATATTCAATTTTAATTATTGAAATTAAGATATTAAAGCTAAACAATAATTTTCTCATCAACTTGAAGTGTGAAAGTTGGAAAGAAGCTTACCTTAATAACCGAACAGCGACAGAAACAAAGACAAGCTGTAGTGTAGCCACGCTGCTCCGCTAAATTTACAGCTTTGCAAAGTTTGTCGATGAAATAACACTGAAACTTAAGCACTTTTTGTTAATCATATGACACAGTGATGTATTTTTCCAAGTAGGTAAACACTATTTTCTTAAATTTACAATTTATAGGCCACTTTCGTATTTTCTTGTACAACGCTAGGTGCTCACTAAGCTGTACCCCCCACTCATAACACTTCAAGATGGCGGCGCGGCACTGGATTTGTGTATACCGTTCGCTGGGTTTTCGCTTGCCCGTGTTCAGTTTAGACACAGCGCTTACCCCCACTACCGGGTAGAAAAGTTACCAAACTCAAAACTGTTGACAAAAGTACGCGTAGAATGCAGCACTTGGTTAAGTGCTTATGATAGAGTATCCGCTACGCGCATATTCCATTTATCTTGAAAACTTTCACTAATTGATTAATTACTACCTTTGTTTTTTCGTACTTCTTCTCTTCCACAACAGTTTTATTATTGAGATAGAACAGGAGTAAATTTGGTGCTTATAACTAATTTATATAAATAATACAATATATAATCTATATAATAAATGATATCGCACATATATAAATAATAAAAAATACAAATATATTTCTCATTATGAGTTATATTCTCAATGCACTCTCCATTGAAGTCATAATTTTCAGTACCAAATTTAAAACTTGAATTCACATAATTCGACGTTTAAGATATCCTATATGAATAAAATGAAACTTCAATACTATCATTTGCAACACATTCTTCCAAAGTTATTTCGTAAATAGTTTCGACATACAAAGTTATGAATATTATCTTATTTTTAATGGAATATTTCTTTTGAAAAATCAGTATTTATGTCCATCATTGGCGCCATCTGGAGGAAATAAATATAAATAGAACTTCTAAATAAATTACAGGACCCTTATATACAGAGTTCTGAAATCGATTTGTTTTCAAGGTTAGACATGTAAAATAATTGATTTTCTCATAATTTTCATTTTCCCGCCAATTATTTTGTAACCTAAGAACTTTTGAACTAGCAAATGCTTTATTTATTCAAGTTTTCTTAGTAGGAATTACGACCGAACTTTTTCGAGAATTTGTTAACTCCATCTGTAATTTTATCTCAATAATTACCTAGCTCGGTGTTATTTCAAGTAGAGTTATGTTGAATTTACATTATTTATTTACACTTTGAATTTTGGTTTCTATTAAGGTAAATTCAGAATTGGTAGCCCTAGAATTTTTCAATATGCCTATATCTCAAGTGCCCTTAAGATATGCCCACAATGAAGGTCACACCGATGTATGTTTTTCTGAAGATGGACAGTAAGTTGAAAAATTCTTTTAAGTAATAGAATGAATAACATTTTTTGAGTTTTTATTGCACCGTTGAAATTATACTCTATCATTCTAGAAAATACATTTCATGTGGATCTGATGGAGACATGAGAATATGGTCTCAAGATTTATACGAAGATCCAGTACATAACTGTGTTGGGGAATGGGCACTAGCTGTACGTCAGATAGCGAATAAGTTATATATTGCTACCAGCAGCAATGATGTACAGATTATAAGTTTTCCCGATGGAAATAGGGATGGATTGCTTGACAGATATGTAGCTCCAATAAATAATATTGCTGTATCAAAAACTGGTGATGTGAGTGAAATTAGTATTATTGTATTGAGTTATTTTGCTCTGGAATAATTATCTTTACCTTGTTTCAAAATATTTATTTTTTTCTATTAGCTTATTGCATTGGCAGCAGAGGAAATGGAAGTTAAATTAATAGAACTTAGTGGCGATGAGAAAAAAAGCTCTAGTCTGACAGGCTTTTCCGGCCCTTGTCTTAGTGTAGCAGTGTGTCCTAAATCAAAGTTCATTGCAGCATCTGGGGGAGATGGAAAACTTCGTATATGGAATGTTAGTGATAGGACTCTTGTGAAAGAAATAAGTTGTTTTCCAAAAGTGAATAGCTTTGAAAATGCAAAGAACTTATGTGAGTAGACATTTTTTCCTCTTCCTCAATTCCTCATATTTTGGATATCACTATTTTTCATTGGACTCTTTTTAATTATGATGAAAATGGAAAATAATAAATATGTTTTTTTAAAGGTAGAATTGATTTTAATCCAGTTGATGGAAGTCAGCTTGCTTACCCAGATGCCTCTTCTGTAGTTATTCTGAATTCCTCTGATTGGTCAGAAGCAATTACTTTGAATACTGCAGATATAACTGAACCTTACTCTATTGTTCAGTATTCACCATGTGGCAAATACCTGGCTGCTTCGTCTCTCAAAGGGGATTTTGTTATTTGGGATATATCTAAGGGAATTGTAAATAATTCAACAAAGCATCCTAATAATGCTCAAGTATGTGCTTTTATGTGGAACCCTGTAGGTGAGCCAATTATATGAAACAAAACTTTTTTGTAATAAATTATCTATATCATGATAATAAATTATTTCTACTTAAACACTTAAGTTTTCTACAGGGTAGTTTGCATGAAAAACTGTAGTGTTTTTTTCAAAGTAACAGCTTTTTACGATGTTACAGTTTTTATTTTTGTTCACTTTAAGTTTGTCAGTTTGGTTTTGAAAAAAATTAATTTTTTTAAATTGTAGACTTTATTGAGGATGATATTATATGACATTGTATTATCTTATTTTCTATTTCAATGGCAATTTTGGGACTGTTAAAAAAACCTTTCAACCAGTCTTATATTCATACAGCTTTTCTATATAATTATGTACAAATATTATTAAGAAATTTGTTTACGGTTTCATTGCAAGAAGATTTTAATTCAAAATTTAATATATGTTTATGTTACAGATTCAAATCAAATAGTTTATACAGATATTGAAGGTCAATTGGGCTTATTGACAGAATGTATAGATAAACAAGAAGCTGCAGTTGAAACAGAACCAATGGATAACAATAGTGAAGTGGATTTTGGTGATATACAGTTTGAAGATGACGATGAAGATAATGAAAATGCTGTTTCATTAGATAAATTGAAAAAGCAATATGAAGATGATATAGTACCAGAGTTACAATCTAGTAAGTGAAACTATATCCATCAATTATTTATTTTAAAAAGTATGTGATGATTTTTCTGTTGAAATAGAAATTAAAGTAATGGACTTGGTTAGATATTTTATGCAAAATCAGATAATTTTCCAGTTTCTTTTTACTCTACATATTTTTCATTTTCAAATTTTCATTTTGTATTTTTTTTCCTGTCACAAAATTCTTATTGCAGCAGTATTAGTGGCAAGTATTAAAACCTTTCTAAAATCATACAAATATCTAAGACTTCATATGATGTTTCTGTGTCAAATTTTGTGTATAGAGTATTTTTTCTCTTTCTCTAGCAATTTCTGTGTAGTGCAAGTTCAAAGTATTCTATAATAATAATTTTTATTGAAATGAACAATCACAATAAAAAAAATGAAACCCACAAAGCAATCAATTTGCTGTCGGTGGGAATACTTGAATCTATCCTTATTCTATATTACATAAACCATGATAGTGTATATTAATAACATACAAACAAAATATTTTCTGTATAATGTTCTTGAGCCTATCACCTCAACTAAAAGAAAAAGTTTTTGACAACAATTTTATCAGCAAGCAGAAATTTTCTAACTGAATTTCTAAAATGAACAAAAGAGTTCGAGCTACATATTTGAACACTCGGATACAAATAATTGATGAATCTAGGTCCCAAATATGCTATGCATTTTGTGCCTATGACTTTATTTGCAGTAGAAGTAATAAATTTGGTGGAATCATTAAATCTGATTTCTCTAGTAGTATCTAATTTACGTGTTTTAATGAGGTCCCTGTTCTTGTAGATAAAACACACTGCTTTAAAAAAAAAATAATTTTCTCAATTCAAGTTGTTGTGTGTCTTGGTATAGTAACTCGGACGGGTAAGTGAAAGGTTTTTTGTAAATTATCTTCAAAAATCTTTTATGTAGTACAATGAGTTTATTTAAATGGCCAGTGCCTACTCCTCCCCAACCTGATATTCCATATGTTAGTCTAGAATCGATGAATGCATAATAGACAGTCTTCAACTGAGGCAATTCCAAAATTTGCGCTAAAAATTTGAATCTCCCCAGAAGCGATCTGAGGATCTGTATTATGTATTTCACATGGTCATTCCATCGAAGATGGCTATCAATAATTATCCCTAGATATTTTATTTTGTTAGTGCTTTTTATATTCATTGAATTTCCATCAATAGTTAAGGTGATAGTTTTATAATCTGGGAGATGATTTTCATAGCTAGTAAGAGGTAGGTAAACTGTTTTATCAAAATTTATGGTGAGTAGTTTGTAGTTGAACCAATCTATAATTAATCTTAGGTCAATTTCTGTTTTTTCCTTCAGTTCCTTCCAACTATTGTCTACATAAAAAAGTACAGTATCATCCGCAAAACTTATAATGTCTGCATTTGATTCGATGTTGAATAAGCTGTTCAAATATACAATAAAAAACATCGGTCCGAGTATTGTTCCTTGAGGAACACCACACTGTAGATATTCGAAACTACTGTTTTGATCTTCTATTTTAACGCTTTGTGTTATATTGATTAGGTAAGACTGGAAAAGTTTGAATTGAACTCCACGTATTCCTACATCTTGCAAGGTCTCCAATAACTGTAGATGATCCACAGTATCGAAGGCCCTTGCAAGATCCAGGAATACAGCTATAGCTGGTTGGTTTTTATCTAACGCTTCATACATTTTGGTTACTATAATATTCATATTCTATAATGTTTTTATTCTAGTTATGTCAAAAAGTCCAAGTCCTAGGCCAAGAACGCCTGTGATTCCTCTTCAAGAACCATTTATGCCGTCATCAACTCCAGTTCATTTAGATCCTAGATATCTTTGCTGGAATGAAATAGGTGTTATAAGATGTTATGGTACCGTTTCCGAGGATGATGATAGTAGTTCAAAGTCAATAGAAGTGGATTTTCATGATTCTACTTTCCATAATAGTATGATGATGCAAAATTATCAGAATTATATGATGGGTTCTCTAAGCTCAGCTGCTTTAGCAGTTGCAAATGTTAGGTAGGAGTAAATTAAATCCAATTAATCTTCGTATTTTAATAATGTATCAAAATAAAAGGTGTTTACATCAAAGGAAAAAATTTTATGTTGGATTTGTGTAATATATTCAACATTATATCAAACGAATTTCGAGCCATTTTCCAAATTACTGTCCTAAACATAAAGATTGAATATATCTTGTAATAACTTGGAAAGTGAAATTTCAGATGTTCATTTCTATTTTTAGCCAGGTAAATGTGATCCCTTTAGCATCACGGACAAAAGAATGGACACTCAATGTAGACGACAATGAAGAAATAGTTGCAATAGCTGCATCAGATCAATTAATATGCATTGGTTTATCAAATTCCATTATTAGAGTTTGTGCTGTTTATGGCACACAAAGAGCTATTTTCTCGATTCCTGGACCAATTGTAGCCATGTCAACATATAAAGAAGATATTATGGTGGCATATCATTCTGGTGCCATTAGAAATGGAGATCAGTGTATTAGTTTCAAGCTTATAAGATTGGAAGGTGATAAAGCTGCAGAGTTCAGTTTATTTTCTTATTTTATTTAGCTATTAGGATTGGAGGTTTTCAATATGTTTTTAATATTTTGTACTGTCATTAAGTCTGATGAATTTTTCTTATGTAATTTCCACTAAATAAAACATCACTTGTAAATATTTTACAGGTATGAATATTCAAGGATTGGATTTGGGTATGACCTTAGGGCCACAAAGTACATTAGCGTGGCTAGGATTTTCAGATTGTGGTACTCCAAGTGTTATGGATTCTCTTGGAATGCTTCACATGTACCTTCTTAATTCAAATACATGGATCCCATTTTGTAATACCTTGAAGCATGTGAGTTTTTGATAAAAATGGAACTGTTTGGTCACAACTTTTGGTTTTTAAGCGTATAAAACATCAAATTTATTTAAAAATTCACAGTTTGTCAATTCTATTATGGTCATGTGATTGTTTTTAAGTTGTTTTTATTCTAATAGGCTCTTTTAGCAGTTGAAAATCGCTTCATAAGTTTCATTGATCTCATAATATCACAAAGAATACCATATAGATATGTATCTAGTATATAACAATCTGTTATAGAAAAAATACATTTATTTCAGTAAATTAGAAATAATTCCTGATTAGTTGATCATATATAATTGTCACATGGAATATAAACTGCTCTGCACTATATCAACGAAGTTTTTTTTTTTAGAGAAAAGGATTGTTTGATGGCTTCTTTGTAACAGCTGTGTTTGAGGCAAACCAAACTTTATGTGGCATTAAATGCAGAGGTACAATGTATCCTACAGTTATACCAAGACCAACCATGTGCGAGATTCCTTTGGAAGCTCCATTTGCTGAAATGTCCACTGATAAAAGCCAAATGGAGAGCAGTTTGTTCACTTGGTCTACTCTATCCATTGCAAATACTGATAAGAAGTTCAAAGAAATTGCATTGAAAACCTTTGCGGTTAGTAGAAATAGAAGTTTGGCTATTTCCGTCTCTTACTCTGGGACTTTTAGATGCTATCAATGAGTACTAAAATATATTTTTTCTCTATTTATTGGAAACACTTGAGTCAAATTTGAGGTCAAAAGATTTTAGCTGTGTAATCTTTTGTTGCAGTTATCATGTAAAACTAATCTTGACCAAAGAGCATTAGAAGTGATGGAGATCTTGGCAAATTCACAAGTGTTATCCCTTGGAATCAAATATGCTTCGAGGCTTGATAAAAAACGTTTAGTTGAAAAACTGACGGAACTAGCTTCTCAGTTATCGGCAGAAGGAGAAGAAAATGACATATCTAATGTAAGATATGCTTTAAACATTCCTGGTATCCTTTAATTTTTGATTTAGTTGCTAATACTGTACCTCTATTTTAAGGCTGTAAGAAATACTGAAGAAGTAAGACCGGCTAATAGAAGAACCATTGTTAAAAAGAGTAATAAGAAAGATGAGGTATGTAACTCTATATGAAAAGTGCAATTTCTATAATTTTTTGGACTCTTTTAGATATCTATACCAGAAGAATCTGAAAATGGTGATAATTTAGTGAGTATGATTATTGTTGTCTGTAAGTTTAATTCTACAGCACGTTTTTTTTATAGGAAACTTCCTCGTATTCTGTTAATGATTCAATTAATTCTTCTATGAACAAGACTATAAATACTCAGGTAGGATTTCATACTAATTATAGTTTTTATCATATTAATACTATTTCTGTAGGAATCTTTGTTCGGATCTGAACCACCAAAAAATCCATTCCTAAAAAGTTTGAAGAAGAACCAACCGGTCAATCAAAATCCTCTCAGTTTGTTGGACAGCAGTGCCGGTTTAAATTTTGAAGTTAATAAGTCAGTTAAGAAGGACGAGGTAAGAAATATTATAGTAACTCAAAATGTGGTAAGTTATTGCAGGCAGAATATCAAACTAGATGAGTAGCATTTATTAAGTTTGTTTTCATTATTTTGTGCTAGACTGTTGTTAGCACTTTGTTATCTTTAGCTGGTGGTATCTTGTGGTTTTTTCTGAATGCCCTTAACTTTTTCACTGACTTTGTGAAATTGTGATGAGAAATAGCCATGCTCAACAAAATGTACAAATTGTTCAGATATCTCTGTATGTTTCTTGATGTAATCTTTAATTTGGATTTAAGCCTGCTTTTTTTGTCTTTTCTGTGTGTTGTTCAACAAATAAAATTGAATTATTCAATGTTATTGAGTTATGAAGAATATTTGTAGCTAATTAATAATAAACAATTTCTGAAAAATGTTTCAGGTAGCTGAGAAGCGAAAACAACCAGAAACAGAGACTGATCAGCAGAAAAATAAACAGAGGAAACTAGACCGTTTTATGTTTGGAAAGCGTTCCTAAAATAGAAATAATATGTCTCTACATAAATTTTTCATAAGACTAAACTTCTAAGTAAATTTTTATTTATACAACAAATATTCAATAAAGTTTCTTTTCTTGTTAGTTTTGATAGTTTTTTTTTATTAGAATATGTAATTATTTTTTATTATACACAACTTTGTTTAAATGACCCGTAGGTTTCGTTTATCTCTTGCTGAAACATTATGTTAAAAACAATAAATCAAAATTAACATAATTGGCTTAAGTTTCACTAGATATATTAAAAACTACATATGTTTCGGTTCGTTAACCAATATGAAGACTATACAATGTTACAGTAACATTGTATAATCGTGATAATTGGTTAACCACCCGAAACCTTGTAGTTTTTAATATATTTAGTGAAACTTAATCCATGTGTGTTAATTTTAATTTATTGTGTACAACTTTGTTCATTGATATGGAGATTGTTTTTACGAAGAATCAAATAAAAGAGTTATTTTAATAGAAAAATTGAAATTTTCAATTAAAATTGCATTGATATTATAGTCGCAATGAATGATTCAGAATCAGATGTTTTAAAGGAACGAAAGCTATTCTGACAAGTCAAATTTTAAATTTAGGATTGCAGAAAGAGATCTCGTGAGTATTCGTTGAGTATTGAGTCTTAATTATTACATCAACTTAATAAACATCGAAACCTGCAGTTCACATTGGTAATTATCGTATTTTTCATGTTCCACGCAACGTTTTTTGATAACTCGGTGGATCAAAATTAATATAGGAATTGTAAAATTCAAACTTTCAATTAACGAGCTGAAATCTTTTAGGCTGGAATAATTTCGAACTTTAATAATGGCTTTTTAATTTTAACATGAAAATTAACTTTTAATAAATGCTTTAATCCATTAACGATACATTCGAAGTAACCTTCAAATTATGAATATTTAAAAATTATTTCAAGGTTAGGTTTTGTCCAAAATTAATATTTCAGCTGAAGAAAACAAGATTTATGTCAGAAATTTAAAAATACAAATAACCATAATGTATATTGAATTTCTTTCAATTGATTGAATTTATTACTAAAATTAATAAGTAAATGAAAAACCTAAAATCCATAAAACAAAACTCAGATAAAATAATAAATTATGAATGGAGGAAAACAGAAATATACCATATATGAAGTCAAAATCTTTTAATTTGAATAATATTAAAATAAACTTCAATCAGAAGCTATAAAAATTATATTTATTGACTTCAACCAAGTTCATACATTTTAATTTTTGTGAAGATAATAGTTTAGCTTTTTATTATTGAAATAATATTGCTATTTATACTAATAAAAGATCAATATTATCATATATCATTTTCTTCACCGTACTCATCAAGGTATTACCAAATATCTTTCATAATTTTTTAAAACCATTTTAAAAATTCAAAAAACATCTGGCAAGGTAAGAATAATATGCAGTTTACTTGAATAAGCCTGAGTAGTTTTACGCAGAACTTCTAGATAGCACTTAAAGATAACGTAAATCTGCTTCGATTGTAACAAAGCAGATGGCACTACTGCATCACTGTATGAAATTTTAATATTGATTGATTTTCATTATGAAGTTTCTTTTTTTTTAAAATATTTTATTACTTATTTAATTTTAAAAATAATTTTTTGTACTGGCTCCACTAGTAGCTAATTTCGTATCAAAAGCGAAATATATAGAAGATAATGTTCCCTGAAATATGACCAAATAATATGATAATTTTCAATACACTTGACACAAAGTGACAAAGTAGATTTCTGACAAAGTGACGTTTCATTTTGCGTTCGTGTTTGTTTATTTCGCAGTTATTATTGTCTGATTCATCCAATTTTTCGTGGTATTTATCGTTCGTCAAGTTACGTTTCACTTTCATTCTACCTTCAACAGCCGAAGCATATCCGATTTATAGAAGGCGAACATTGGATCAAAAATCGTAGCCAATTTGGTGTGGGTATTTATTTTTTGATTATCGCATCACCAAAACGATTGTGTCGAGTTTTATAACCCCTCCCACATTTTTATCGGATGAAGAACCTGCAAGAGAAACAAAAGACATTGATACATACCAAGCTCCAAAAGTGGGTAGAAATTATGACTTCTAGATTAAGAATTTATTTTATGGTCCTTACATCGGTGAATAGCCGTCTCTTTTTTTCCACAAGAAATCTCCGCGCACAACTTTTGTTTTCGACTGGTCGAAATATGAAGACGTGGACGTCGAGCATCCAAATTTGGTTTCGGGATGGCTCCCATCGTGATTTTAGACCATATCAGAGGTGATTTAAAATCTGTACACGAAAGTTTCAGAGGAGCTTTTAGTCTACTAGACGCTACCATTGTCTGCTTTCGTAGAAATGTTTTATAGGTATAATTAAAATGAAAATATCATCGGTATTGTACGCTTTATATGGCGCACCGCGTATCTTAAATAGGAACTGAGTCGTTTTTCATCTGATCTCTGTTAGGCTGGAGAATGCAAGTTATAATATCGATGCTATAATGGTACTGAAATATTAGATATTAATTAGTGAATTATCTCAAATATTACTGCACGTTTTCGAATAAATTATGATATACTTTATCATTTCTTTCAATAGGAGAGCAATTTGGGAATATTAGGGTTAACATCTCCGCAAAAAATTATCTCAAATTGTTGAAATAATTACCTAGATTACGGATACTTCTTAGATACCACAGAACATATCTTAACTTGGTATGTTCTGTGTACATACCTGTGTAACCGTGTCATATGTCAATTGATATTAATGTAGGTTGAATATTTTTCTGTAATTGAAAACAGAATATCAAATGTATTATCAAACGTATATATCACTGAAGGATTTAACTAAGGTATATTCTGTGGATTTACGTAGACTATATAATAGTATTTGTTTCTTTTTGAAAGAATAATTTAAATACCTAGCTGTTTGTCATTTATTTTTAGATCAAGTTTGAATCAGTTGCAATATTCGGTAAATATTACAATTTTTATACCACTAACCATAATTTTCAAACATAAATGGTTTTGTTTTATTCATACAATGTTAAAATTAAGGTAAAAGTGTAATATGTGGGTAATTTTTCTGGGTTATTAGTAATAATAACTGAAACCATTCATTATTGTTCTTAATTCAAATACAAAATATTTCCCTCATATTTATTGTGGCATGAAAAAATTAATAAAATATGATAAATTATAAAAATAAATTATCATATTATAAAAAACTAAATTATTTCTCCCGATTTTTCAGAGTAAAGGATTTAGTTGTCGTAATATATAAATAGGACTATGGAAAACTGAAAAAGGTATTGCTTTTAAATGGTAGAAAAATCCAATCCATTTCTATGGCATACTTATTTATTATTACTCTTTTTTGTGAGCTAAAAATGAAAAGTTGCAAATATCGACAAAAAATTTTACTGAATTTATGTCTAAGTATAGTTTCTACATTGGAAAGTTCAATTATATAATTTGTTCCAAATACCAATTATACCATATTTATAAACGACAAAATTTAAATTGTTGTGTATTGTATATGATTAAACTCTTTTACAAGTGATCTCTGTTACTTTTGTCATATTTTCTCTTATTGTTGTAGAAAAAAGACTGTAATAAAGTATTCAACATTATCAATTGAATTTAACTCGAATCTATAACTGGCTTACGCATTCTTAAGTCAAATAATGGCTTGAATTCAACAAAAAAATCATTAGAAACATCTTCAAAAATGAAGGAAGGTTGAAAGAGAATTTGCAAATCAAAAACCATTCTACAACTCAATACAAATACATATTTTTGTCCTGCTGTTATATAAACCAAATGAAAAATAAATTAATAAAATTAAGTCGAACAAATTCACAAAAATAATACGAGTTTTCTAAAAGTTTCAATAAGGTTGTGGAGTATCCAATCAACATCTTACAGTTTTAGAATTTCTGTTTTAGAAGTCCATATAGAATACATATTTCATTTTCTTTGACGGCATTGTATGTTAAATATTTTATTATATATTTTTCTCATTAGTAGGGTTATGTCTCATTTCTTCTAATTGGCGGGATGCTTCGTATAGAGGAATTCTCGAATGCCTGCAGAGGTCATCATCTTATACATACATTTTCGGCAGAAAACAAAAACCTTCCTTAAAAGGCACTCACACTTATGGAAGCCAAGAAAAAACATAGCACGTGGCCATATCCAAAGCAACATTCGGCCGACCTTCGATGAATAATACATCGATAAAATGAAAATCAAAGTTGTTGTAATGTTTTTCTGTGCACCGACCCCACGTGCTATCTTACTACCTGCTGAATTTCAAATCGAATTGAAATATCTCCCAGTGGAGGCTTTGTTCGGTTGCCAGTTTCAGAAAGTCTGGATACAATGCCCGATATGGTATTCGTTTGTGCCCTTGCCAAATTTGAAAACTAATAAGGGTTACTATAGTATACGTAGCCATAACAAGACACGAAAAAAGTCAAAGATCCTGCGAAGTTTAATACAACGCTATAACGAGTATCAATTTGTGAAGTTTAATAAGTTAAGGTATTATATTGAACTGAAATATGTACCAGAACATTTTTAATTAAGTTAAGGAATCTTATACACATAACACTTAAATTAGAAACAATCAATTTTTTACTTGAGAGGTACACACTTATAGACATAGACAACTTTGGTCTTCTACAAAGAAAATCATAAAAAACCCTATGAAACCACAATAATTGTGGGTGATATGTGCTTGATAAATCTGAAAACATAATAGAAAAATTGATTATGGAATATTGAGATGTTCACTGATGAATCAAACAGCTCGTATTCTTATTTGAATAAAGAAGAATGCTAATAGTCTGTGGTTTAAAATATGACAGTCTTGTAAACAATGGGGAGGATCTTTAATGGATAATGTAATTCACTTTTCTTTTGGATTTATTTTAATCTATCTAACCATCTTAGGATTTACATGATAGTTTAATGGCATCATTTGTGAAGAGAAACATCAGTAAGTAAAAATTCTGGTTCTATTTAGTTTGATAACAATGAAAACATTAGGCTTATATACATGTAATTTATTCAATGTAAGTATATTTTCATTCTTAGTATTGAGATTATCCCTTACCGCTAAATCAGTGTAAAATATAGAAAACATACTTTGTATTCTAATCACCTAAAAACTATATTATTTCCAAGATTCTGTTATCCAAGACCTACTATATTAGAAGATCATCTGTAACTGAATATATTTGATGCATTTCATTTAAGATTTTCAGTTGATTTAATCATATTGAGTCACTACTAATTAATTTTTCCAATTCTTGATTGAAAATCATGGTTAATAAACCAAACTTAGATATTTTGAATATAATATATTCATATATTCAACATATTATGTTTATTATTGAAATATAACCAGTACATTTGAAGCATTAAATTGTTAATGTCCATGTTGATGTTATGCAGTTTTTAAGCTCACGTTTCTTATGTTTGTTATTGAACTTTTTCTATGAATCAGTTATGTGGATATGTGAGTGATTTGATGGTGTTTTTTTCTACAGTCTTCTATAACTTATAGCGAATTTTTGAATCAATGTGTGATGATGTGTCAATCATCTTTTTGGTAATTCATTGATTTTTGTCTTCGCGATATTTCACTGTCAATTTGCATCAATCATTCAGAACGTTTTCATTTTATTTTTCTGAATTGCAAAACTTACTTTGTTAATGAGCTTCAAAATTAATTATTCTTATGAATAAATATTGTTATTCGATGTGTAGTTTTAAACCTGAATTGTTAGTGGACTTCTCTTTCCTTATTCTCTCCGTCTCAGTCAGTAAGACTTTCTTCATATCCTTATTTATGTTAATAGAGCATTATTCGCTTATATGGTCGTCATATTATTTACGAAACAAATATCATCCGTAACAATAACTATAAATACATTGTCTGGTATTGAATATACGGACATCACTTTTTGATACATCTCCTTTCTAATATATCTTGTTATAATTTCATTAAATTTATTTATAGGTACAACGGTCCAACCACCTGTTCTGCCTTGTTTATATATCCCATATACCTTATACAATATTGAGTATTGCTTTATTTGTTTTACAATGAAGGTTGGATTTACCATTATACATCTATAAATGGTCATCAAGAATAATACAAGTGGAAAAAATGGTTTAAACAATTCGAGAACGATAGAGACTTAATATTTTAGTTATAAAAACATTAGAATTGAGTTTTTTGAATTTCTCAGTCTAATTTTTAGGATACAGGGTGATTTATTATTCCTAAATTAATTTTAAAGAATATTTTATAAGTAGATTTAATCTACTTATTTTACTAAATAGAAACGAAAAGAAGAAAATTAATGTCATTTTTCATAAACAACCAAGAGCATAAGAGATTCTTTTAGTAGAGTTCAAGGCTCTTCAGATCATAGCAATGTTTCTAAATAAAAACAATTTTCGAAATCCGTCAATTTTTAAAGTGAAAACTTCTTAGACAGACCGCAAAGAATATAAATTTGCTAAAATTCATCGAAGACGTAACCGTCACGCTCTTATCATCACGCTCAGTACAGAAGCAGAAATTCCGTATTTCTTTGTATTAGGAGGACATAAAGTGGAAGAATGTTTCGAAACCAGAGTTGAAATAAATATTTTGAATTTTTTTTGTGAATTGTAAAAATTGTATTACTGTTAGCAATTATGCACTTATGACGTCATGTCCTACTACTGAAAATTTTAATTCCAATAAAGTAAAAATATGTACGAATTAAGCATTCACATGGAAGAAATGAAAGCTTTCAAAAGAACTTGGAGCTTGTTGTGTTTTTTATCAATCGCCTAGAGGTAAATGAAACTAAAACAGGTTCATCGGCACCGTAGGGTTCATTCTAACCCATATAACGTTTGTTTCCCTTATCGAATTATATATCATCCCCATGTACAGTTATTTCTAATCAAGAAACAGCTATTACCAACAGTTTTAGGAAAGAATTTCATCGCCTTGAAATTATCCGAAAAATAACTGAGTTTAAAACTTCTACGATAATAAAATTACCGTTCATATTGTCCGATACCCAGTGTTGCCAACACTACAAACCGTGATTCGATTTTATGGGTTGTTGTACTTGAAAGGGTATAAAGTTGAAAATAAGTTCTCATAGTTTTATTGTTATATGTGAGTTGAAGAGTTGATATATAACGCGCGGAATAGGATAATATCTTCGAAGCTATAAGAATTATCAAGTAAAACGTCTTGTGGCAACGTTGCATGAGAATCAATAAAGCAATATTTCAGACCGGAAAAACATTATCGGAAATGTTACCTGAATGGCATCTAAATTAAAACGTGAAAATATTTCTATATTTTTATAAAGTTTTTTTACTTTTCTTTCGTATCTTCTTTCAATACAATATTCAAAAACGAATTCTTATGGCCTATAATACTTCAAAAATTCAAAAAATATTTAATTTATTGAATTCTGCAGTGAAAAACTTTTCTTGTCGTACGTTTCCAGTTGAATTTTCAGTTTTTATTCCCTCGATTCATCTCAATACATTCTCTTCAAATAAGTTAAAATACATAAGGATTTTAGCGGATTGCAAATTGAAAAAATTTTTTCAATTCTTCACCCCTGAATTTTTCCGTCAGTTTTTTGTATAAGAGGTTGCTTGGAACCTTTCTAAAAATAAATATATAATGTGATGTTTCTATGGTCAAACAATGGTCTGAGAACATCTCAAGAATCTTTCTGTTCAGGTGGCAATACTGATCTAATTACAACCATCGATTCTAGTCTTAAAATAGAACTAAAAAACACTAAAGTTCCTCTTTTTCCGCAAATTCTCAGTCATTTCTTCAAGGAGAAGTGATATTAGCATTGAAATATCCCTTTGATATTCTTATAAATATACAGTTCAAACCACAGGTACTGTAATATTTTTTCATTAGGGAAGTGGTCCCCTAATCCCTTATATCATCTACGCCCATGCGTAGTATTTCTTCGGGTGATTGGTACGCACCTTAATTTTAATAAATCCGGAAAATACCACGTGACAAAATGCAAAGCTAATGTTGCTTAACTTTTAAAGCTTCTTGTATCTTCGTATTTGACCTAAACTATTATGTAAATTTTACCTTTACAATGTCACTGACACCGTATTATGACTTGAGAGGAAAATATACGCCTATATTTATGCGAACTGAAGATGTTCAATAATACTTGCACACCTACACAAGATACAAAAGGCACACACTCTGTAGGTAAATTTATCTATTCTTGAAAATAGCCTTGGTGAATAATTGTTATTTTTAGATTACTCTGTTAGTAAATAAGTAAAATATCGAAAAATATAATAAAGTACTATGAAATGTGACTTTTTTACACGTAATTCAGTGTTACACTTTGATACCCAGTTTTTTGATGCCTTTCTATTAATTTATTGAGTTGTAATTAATGTTTCCTTTGATTTATCTATTTTCTATTTTTCAGTTTCACTCGAAAATATCTCATAACTTTCATTGAATATATATTTTTCATAGTCACGATGAATCTATTGAAATAAATTTCAATTCCGAATATTTATAAATTCAATTATCTCGCAATAAATTTAAATTTTCTTTACTAGAAACTTTTGGGAATGTTTTTAGTTACTTACGTCATTTTTAGGGTCCTCAAGATTTAGATTTGAAGTAAAGAAGGCAATATTTAATTAACAAGTAGTATATTCGTTATTTATAAATCTTGAACAAGTTGATAAATATATGAATATGAAATATAATAATTGAAATGAAATTAAACGTAAAGTATTTTGTAATTTTCATTGAAAACAATATTGTTTTAAACATAACCCTATTGTTTAACCTTCTTAGTTCTTTATGTAATTTATTAAATTAGATATAGAATATTTGGCTCTTTTGTGAATTTATATTATTTACTATATTATTCTATCATATTTTAATATGAAAATATGACTATCTTTGATGATGACCTTGAGAGTTTGCATATATGGTTGTGTTATAACAGTCTTGCATTAAGTACTGATAAATCTAAATGTATTATTGTGGGAAACAAATCAAAATTATCTATATTAGAGTGTGATATAGGTACAAATCAAAGTTAATAATGAATGTACCATTGGATCAAGTCAGCAAGGTTAGGTACTTAGGTGTTATAATCGATGACAATTTGAGTTCTAAAAATTATTTTAGGTAAGTTATGAGTAAAATTTCAAGAAAAGTGTATATTTTATCAACAAAAAGTAATTATATTAGTGTCTTTACAAAGTTTTTATTGTATGAGTCGATAATATTACGACATATAAACTTTTGTTCAACTGTAATATACACCTTGCCTCAAAATGATTTTCAAAAGTTGCAAAAGCTCCAAAATAGGGCATTTAGATTTATTAACAGCATTATCAAGAATGATAATGCTGTAAAAGGCGAAACTAGTCGAATAAAGAATTGTTCAGTCAGTGATTTTTAGACAAGTTTTTATTACCTCTCATTTTAATATAAAATTAGATGTAGCTAGGTCCCCAACTATATCTTTGACCGTGTAAAGTACGTCGAAGATGTAGGTATATGGTTAGGTACCATCAAGGTCTAGGGAACAAAATTATTTCTATATTGATACAGTACATCTAAATGCGTAAATAATTTATGTGCGAAAAGAATGATTTTATTTAATAGTCTAGATCGGCAACTAAAATTATATGAAAATCATAATTATTTTAAAAAATTATTGTATCTGTTTGTATTTATATAATTTCTCTTTTGTCAACCTTATTAGCTGTGCTAAATAAAGTAACTTACTTACTAATTCAAATTTATATATTGACTAAATATTCTAAACTGAACAATTTTTGTATAAATGTATATTTACGAAGTTGTTTAAACATATATCAATTAGTGTTTTCTGTTATATGCTGTATGTTTTAATATTTATTATTCTTAACACGTATTTGAATAAATTCAAATACTTTTTAAAAAATTTATGATCTATCTACTGGTAGATAGAGTTCTTATAGATCTGAAAATTGGTTTGCAATGCACTAAATTATGAAAAAAATCTGTTGAAAAAGGCATTTTCATTTAGCAACATACCAGAGTTGAGGAATGCATTTAAATACGAATGAAATTATAGAAACTCAGTATTTCAAGAACTGAAAAGCTAAGATATGTTTTGTTAATGAAACCAGAGAACCTTTAGGGTAGAACTTATAGGAGTGAGTGTACGTTTTTTGAATTTATGAAAAGCTTCAAACTTCTTTTGTATTTAATTTCGCCGAAATCAATGACCTCGTCATCTATTCCAATTACTTCAAACTTCCGCCTTTTCTACAATCTGCTCGAAAATCATCATCAGCCATTGAAAAAACGAAATTTCATGGTACAGCTACCTACTTCGATCCTCAGTGCACACCTGACGATTTCCTAGATATAAACCGGCATTAATCAGGAAACAGGGTTCCCATCTAAGATACGATCGCGTGAATAGAGATAAAAAAAATTCCCCACAATAGAAAAGAAAGTGATAGAGAGTGAATGCGTTTTTTTTTATTTCTACCTACCCGAAGGTTGCTGCGATGGAGGATCATAAAAAATTCGGCGATAAATTAGGGATTTTTATTCCCACAGATACGAGTAGTTTCCGTGATCTGTGATAACATTTGCTCAGTTCTATGGCGAAATCTTTGTATTGGGTGAAAAATGATACTTTTGTATCATTAATAAAAGCACCCCGATGACGATAGAATTTTTTACTATGGAATCGATGAAGTTGCTGAAAATGCATATCGTTTAGAATTTATTTCAAAAAGCAATGATTGATTGAATAATTTTGGCTATTTTTTATTATAATTTAGACTATTCAATTACAGTTGTATTGATTGAATAGAAGATTTATGATTTTAAATACTGACAATAAAGATATAACAATTCATATAAAAAAATTATATTAAAATCGAAATAAAAGAAAAAACTATCAAAGACCTATACAAATTATTAATTGTTCAATTTCAGATACTGAATATGTAATAAATCCATTTCTTTTATGCATAATTCCTTTTTACTTTTTAATATTGGTAGTTCAATTTGATGCAAGTATTATTTTGAGTAATTTTTTTCGAATAAATACAATTTAACGATATATATGGAGTATTTTTTGAAATTCAGTTTGAAAACATTCAATAAGTCATACTCAGGATTTTTTACGTAATATTATATTGTGTGTTTTGTTAAAGAAGATATGATATGTTGAATTGAAAAAATATTTATTTCAAAATTATTTATATCTGTACAAATTCCTGTTAAAAATCATTGAAAAAAAACGACGGGTTGCACTCCGGGAGTGCCGGCAGAAGTGAAAACTTGAATATTAATTTTGTGCATTTTTGATATTTTGGAATGGTTAGAGAATAATTTTGTACGAATTGCTTTCATTATCAGTATAAAAGTATTAGTATTTATGTGGTGGAATACAATATTCATTTATTGCGCTATCGTACACAAACATGACAATTTATATTACATTGAAAATTTAACACTTCAGAACTATTACAATTATTTTACATTAAAAGTTTATCTCAATATTGAAGGGTAATGATAATTCATTCTATCCAAATTCATATGAATAACGTTAATATAATAATGCATATTATGTAATATACAATGTAATTTTATTTAATTTATACTTATCCTCCTCATCAAATAATACCCACTATTCATACCAGTAAAAATGCAAAAAACGTAAAAATTTATTATTATAATAAAGAATATTTTCAAATGTTGTTGTTTTCATTTACAGCGCACATCAGTTTTCTTCCACATAGCTTTGTACAAGCTGCGAAATGATACTTGAATTTCTCGTCTATAGAGATCACAAGACACTTCAATATACCTAAAAATTCATCAATTTCGAAGAGTTTGTAAGATTTTTAGGTTAAGTTTCATTTTAATTCATCTGTTTGGTCAACAACGTTACCCAGGTAGCAGACCTATATAAAGAATATCTGATATTGATTTAAAATAATAATTGAGTAATTTTCAAACATCTTGTACAATTTTTCAAAAACATTTGGAATACCTGAACAACCAGCAAACGTAAATTCACCTTAAAATCGCCAAGAAGAAAATTGCAGTCTGCAGTTTCATGCGATCCTTCTATCGCATATAAACGTACAGTCGAACAATGTTGCCGGCGATAAAAAAAATTACTGACAAGTTATTAAAAATGGATAATTAACCTTCAAATGTTATTATACAATTTCTCACATTCCAGGATTTAACGTGAAAATCTGACAACGTCACAAAACAATCGGATGCGAGTTGCAACGAAGGTTTTAGAATTTGATGTTTGAAAGAAACGAAATCTTATCGATAGAACTGAAATGAATGTGAAGATTGAATCGGGCGGGCGAGGAGCAATCGGGTATGCTCGGAAGCTTTCGTTTCAGGTGTGAATTCTTGGATAAATCAGAGAAATTTATGGTAATTTTCATTTTTCCCAAATATTTTGATTATTTAAAGTGATCCGAAGAAATTATTCCGACGGGAATAAAAAGATTCAAAGTTAATTTAACGACCGCAAGGCCTGAAAACATGAAAATGTTAAAACGATTTAATTTTTCCGAATGTAATGTTCATTTTTATCTCATTATACAAGAATTTATTGGAAATTAATATTATCGGCTGAAGAAAAGTTTTCAGCGGAATGAAAAATACAAAATTGAATAATTAAAAATATAAAAATGGCAAAATATACACTAACAACGCAAACATATTGAAAAATCACTGAACTTACTACTGAAATAAATAAATTGATGAAAAACGTGAAATGAATGAACCAATTTCATTATGAAAAAATCGACGGGTTGCACTCCGGGAGTGCCGGCAGAAGTGAAAACTTGAATATTAATGTTGTGCATTTTTGATATTTTGGAATGGTTAGAGAATAATTTTGTACGAATTGCTTTCATTATCACTATAAAAGTATTATTATTTATGTGGTGGAATACAATATTCATTTATTGCGCTATCGTACACAAACATGACAATTTATATTAAATTAAAAATTTAACACACAGAAATATTACAATTATTTTACATTAAAAAGTTTATCTCTTAGGAAAATCCCTTTCCATCCATAATTTCAACGACTTTTTCATCATCTTTACCAGAACCTTCATCGCTAATCTCTAAAACTGATACGATAGGTTTATGATAGCTGAAGTAAGAAACGAACAGTTTCGATTCGAACCTATTTGAGTGTCTAATAAAGACCGCATCAATACTAGTTTTGTATTATTATTATTTCGTTGTGCTAAGATTGCTATCATTTGACATAGTTAAACCAAATTCATTATTTAAAAATTCAATTAATAGTTGATTTTTATCGTCTGCAAAGTTTATGTTGAAATCTCCACTCAAAATCATTGGCAATTCATCAAAGCTTTTTCCAATTTTTTTTTTGAAGCAATACAGATGCGTCATGAGAATAAATGAATAAATTTTCGTACAAGAAGCCTCGTATAGCACGCAATGACTTATCTGGAGATATGTAAACGGCAACCATAATAATAAACTGATTTTCACCAGATTGGCAACGACTTATACAAATATCACCGATATCAGAAACAGTAGCATTAAACATGCTGTTGTATTTCACATGCACATCCATATAATTTGTACAATAATGAACTGTGTTCATATTTTGATAAATAGCTACTCCTCCCGCTGGACGATTATTTCTTCTGAAACTTGCAACAAAGTTGAAATTCGGAATGTCAATTATTTCATCGTTACCCATATGAGTTTCTGATAAAATTAACACATTCATCTTTTTAACAAGAGCGTCAATTGCTAGATCATTTACATGCGCTCGTAAACTTCGACAATTGAATGAAAAATACACACGAACATTCGCGCAAGCGCCTTGCGCCGCCTGCCCTCTCTCCATCCCTCTTACGAATTTTCGATCAGGTCACGTGTCCTGACGCGAGGTTAGAAATTTTTACCCATTCCAAAAAAAATACACAGCGCCGCTAAAGAAGTTTTCACTTCAATAAAAATGTTCAATAAAAATAAATAATCCAGAAGCTGTTGCCTTCATATTTTGTTTTAAAATGATAAAATTTCAGTTTTATAAGGAGTTTGAACACAAATATCAAACAAAATTCTTGTAATCGGTACTTATAACTTATAAGACCCCCAAAAACATTCTCATTACAATAATCACTTGTTAAAAGTCATTATACATTTGGAATCTTCATTACATACATGTCTACAACAAAAGTTATGGGAAATAGTACAGATTAACAAGCATAAATATTCCAGTGATTTGCTTAATGATCAATTACATTAGAATAACCCACCTGTGTTGAATTCGTTAACTATTTAGTAGTAGTTTAGCGTTCCCCCCTTTTAAAATCTCTACCGTTTCATGTCTGACACACTTCTTTTACTTTTAGTTTCACTATAAATTCGGTAGATCTAAAATGATTGTACGTACAATCATTACTCTATAAATTGAATGTTTTCATTATTTTATTGATATTGAAAGAATTGCGGAATTTTTGAATTTTGTTTAGAAAATGTTTATTGTTTAAATATTTTAGAGAATTAATTTTATCTGTAATTAATTATTTAATTATCGCACAGCTTTTGCCATGGTGATCGTCAACGTCAGGGAGACCGGACAAGGCACATGAAAGAAGAAGAAGAAGAATTTTATCTGTTATAAGAAGAGTAATTATTGATCTTAGATTGATACCATTATTTGATTGAGTGTATTTCATGGATTCCAAAAATTTTAGGGGGCTAAAATGATTCATATGAATACTTTTTTGGAATATTGAAATATTCGGAAAGCAACGTTTTTAAATTCAAAATATTATGATTATGGTACGAATTTCCAAAATTTGGTAATGAGTCTTGTATTATATTCCAATTTTAGGGCTTGTTTTTTTTTGTACCTTTATTAATTCTTATTTTACAGATGCTACTTGGGGCAATTGAACATGGAAAACCAACCTTGAATTATGTTACTTTCAAATGGATTAAAAATCAAGAGACGATTTGAATTAGTTCAAGTCCTTTTTCCTTCTAGCTTTTTTCATATTCTCTTTAAGTTTTTCTTGTTTAATATTGTAACAAATTGTTTCAATTCGAGGGAAATGACAAAATGTATTATAAAATGCGCTTGTATTTAATGTATTATTTAGTTTCAAAACTGTATATACATTGAGATATGTCCGATATTATTTTATATTTCATTTTAATTTTTTAAAATATAACACAACATTTAAAAAGGTACTTTCATCGAGAGCCACAAAAACCCTTCAAAGAGCGGCAAGTTGGCACCCCTGCTATATATCAACGAGTATTTTCACTGCACCTGAAATGTCCAAAATCGAATGAAGCAATAAAATAAAGATTGAAATATTCTCATGTTCGACCAGAAATCGTGATGTTCGGTCTTTTTATTACAGATTGAGAACAGAATTATTTAGCAACAGCTTAAATATCATATCATTACGTCTCCGTTTAGTACGATTCCATGAAATTATATACATAAAATGCCTCACATCGCCTCCGATATATGTAGCGGATGATTTTGATAAATAGTTTCATGCTTTGCTGACATAAAAAATTCGAATTATTTCCAAACTGCGTGCTTTTTCATTTCCACCTTGGTTAGTAACTGAATCACAAGTTTATGTCGGTAATGCAGAGTTCCTGATTCTTGAGATATCAGCAAAGGCACTCTGAGAAGGATTTTCAAGGAATCAACCATATTTAATTCATTTTGGATGTTTTACAATTATTCATACGCTCTCTATGGTGGAAATGAAGTTCTTCAGTTAATTATAGAGAAGTAATCACTACTTTATACTAAAAAACACTCAATGTGTATATATGTATATATCCAGAGTATATAGATAAGCTTACTTATTTAAGAAGGCATAATTGTTGTTTATATGATTATATGATTGATCGTTGAAAAATGTGAAATTACTAATATGGCTCTAAAAAAATAGGGGTTGGTGGTAAAAGAGCGAAAATTTAGGATTATATAAACTTTTTAATTCTACACCATAAAAAATGAAGATTTTGATCACAAAGTGAAAAAATTTTTTCGGGATGGACCACCACTATCAATTAGGGGTATGAAAATATATAACTACCGATTATAAGATCTACCAAATGTACATATTAGATTTCATCAAAATTGCTTAAGCCGTTTTGGAGGAAAAAGTCAACAAACACAGTGACACAAAAATTTTATATATCAATTTATATTTTCGATGTTTTACTACAAACAACATTCAACATGAAAATTCAGAATATATGCAGTTTTTCCCAGTCTTATAAATTGAAAATCTACCTTGTTTAATCAATATTGTTTCCCGAATCCCCCCTCTTGAAGGGGGTTATTTAATTAATAATGGATTTAACGTTCACGATAAAGCTTGAGGAATTCAAGGAAGTCTAACATTCAAAATAAGAAACACAAAACAGTTCGAGTAGCCTTCACATCAAAATTGATGAAGGAAAGGATGCAGCGCACATACCATGCGTCCCATCTCAAGATTCAAATTCCCATTTAGTCTCTCCCAACCTCTTTCAATATATAGGTAACATAAAAAATAGATTACTTCTACGCATATCTAATCTAGTGGGCCGTAACTATTCTGGACACACAAGGAAGCGTTCTCTTTTTAGTTTGTTTAGGAGTTTGAGGACCCCATATTCTTCAAATGAAGTTTAGAAAAAAAGTAAATGATCAAGCCAGTATTTCAGGGTCATCGTACGAAGTTTAACGCTGCCCTATGAGATAGCAGAGAAGTTTAGATGACTTGTTTATACTTCCTTCGATATGTTAGATGGGATTATCTGTGTGTACATACGAGAACCCGGTTTAACTATGATTCAAGGGCGAAAAGAATATATAATGGTTGAATGAGTGTATTCTAACTGACTGAACGGTCTAGAGTTAATACGGTAAATTATCCACTCTGAAAGAATAAGGGGGCTTTGAAAAATTATATATCATAAGGTACTCTAATGCTCGTAAAATATTCAAGGGTAAACCTAACCACAAATTATATTAGACGATGAAATTTATTCCACATATGTTTTTTAGGATTAGAATTCTTGCTGGCTACTTTTGTTGATTTGTATCTTACTTGTATTTATATATATTTAAACATTAAACTGATATTCATTTAGAAATTATTTCTATTTAACATTTTGTTACAAATTGTTGCTAAATTGAAATGAATAATTTTCTCTGATTGACAGTGAAGTGACGTTTCCTGTCAGTTCAATCCTGTCAATCAGTGAAAATTATTAACCACAAAGATTTGACAGATCTATATTTTGTCACGAAATGTTCAAGAAAAGTAAAATTATCCATTTTTACAGTCTGTTATTGTTAAGAATATCAATTTTCAGTTGAAATATTGACACAGAAGAAAATACTAATGCAATGAAGAATTCTATTAAGGAGAAAATATTCTTTATTATATTCGTAAGTCATCTCCCTAAAAGATCTTTAGATTTCTAAAATTTACAAATTATTATTGTTTATTGACGATTATTTCGTTTTTGAATCAACACTTCGTTTTGTTTTTTGTTTTCTTTTGAATTTTTAGGGATACTGCTTTGAAACAAGGAGACTTTACAGCTTGTAAATATAGGTTTGTATTTTCATCATGTGTTCTAAATTATCTGCAACATTAGCTTTAAGGAAGCCTCAAGAGGTAGGTAAAAGCTCATCTCATTTAAGAATACCTCAAATAAAGTGATGTATTCTCAAAATAATCTAATAACCTAACTTAACCTAATAGTTATTAATCTCAAGATGACTAGGTACTAAATGCGTATTCAGTACGATTAATATTTTTTTGGAATAATCGAAATACGTTTCAAATACATGAAAAATAAACCTTTTAGAGTTAGATATTTTGCTATCACAGTTATAACTGTTATAAACATATAAATATGTTTATAACAGAATATCAAAATAACCTCCATAATATGGAGTCTTGAGTAATTTTGGTACAGGTTTTTCTATAATTTTCTGTAAATAATTTTTGATAATTTTTCTCTCATTTTTTGTAAATCGATTTATACTTTTCATACAATTTTGATAATTTTTGTTGAAATAAACTTTCATAACTTGGTTACTGTGCTACTGGTATTTGTTATTTTATAAATTGAAATAACTTGAAAGTTGAAATAATAACCTACAATGTTTATAAACTACTCTAAAAGAAGAATTAAACCGAATCTATAGGCCATTCTATTAAGACAAATTGGACTTATTTTTCTTTTGCTTGTCCTGTAAAATTTCAATTTTTGCATCAATTTGTGTCATATGTAAAAATGTTTCAAAAAATCACGACAAATTAATAGAATAAAATATTAAAAACTGACGAGGTAAATCCAATTCAGTGTATATATCATAATATTTCGTACCAAAGAATACTTTAGAATTGTGTTCAATCGCTGCTTCATTTTCGTTTTGACATTTGTTTACATAGAATGTCATCGTCCATTGAATTTAAACATAAAATGAAGTGAAATTCAAAACAATTTTTGATGAAACTTTTCAAACAAAATACAAAAATTATTAACGAAAAGCAACGCCAGTTGGTGATTTGAATGTTCATACAAATTTTAGCAGGAATTATCTTGAATTCTGACGAATATTAAAATGAGATTTTAACAAATTATATCGATAAAATTCAATACGATCTCTTACATTCCAATTATCTTGAATTAATCAATATAGAAACTAGAAAAAGATAGAAATAAAGTACAATAATTATATTCATGTCTGGGGAGGTCATTTTATAAATCGAAACCTCTTGTCTGTTTGTATATTATTGTAGTCAATTATTATCTGCATAAGTTATAAGTAGCTATGCAGTCTCGGATGATGATCAAATTAGTCATCCAATCTGCCAAGAAAGGGGACACAAGAGTGTCTTAAAAATGCAATTACTATAATATTCAATTATATTTTCAATGCAAAAACGGGGGACTATAGGTGAATAGTAATCATTAATGAACAAATTTGCAGATTGCCAAGTTATGACGTACAGAGGCGAGATGCGCTGCAGTAATTGACGTTTATAGGATCAAGAAGAGCTCGTGAGTGCATCATCAGGAGTTTTTTTTCTCCCAGATTGGAGCAGAATGGTCAGAACCGGACTTGATAGCCGACACAAGCCGATCGTCAATTTGAACATTATTTTCGCTAATTTTAACATGGATTCAACACTTTTCGATCAATTTTTCATATTAATTTTACAGAGAAAGTATAACTCAATGTAATAATTACTTGAATACGAAAATTTAACATCAATCGAAAAATTTGAGCACTTCGATAAAACAGCCAAAATTCTTTAGAAATTGAATATGATTCAATGAAAATATCTACAATTTTACCTCCATCCTGTTCAAATAATATAAAAAATAGAAATAGTATGAAGATAATTTTTTTTTCGATTTATATCACTTCTAAAAATTAACAGTTATGAAGTGACCCAAAATTACAACGCAAGATTTAAATTGCGACATGATAACATAGTTCTTTTGTCGAAATTGTATGATATTGATGTGGTCAATATATGGTTTTAACAAGACGGTGCCACATGCCATACAGCCTGTGAAACACTTCAAAACTGCATGAAATATTTCCGATGATTATAATTGGTCCTCTATTTGAAACCACAGGGAAAGGTATATTCAACGAAAATCAGCTACATTTGTAGAGAATAGTCATGGAAAATTTCTACAAACGAGTGCATATGTGTATGCAAAGCTTTGGACACCATTTACCCGATGTGTTATTCCATAAATAACCTTATCCTATGTACTTTACGATTCAATAAAAAAAAATTACAATCAAAAGACTAAAAACTGGGTTTTCTATTCAATTCAAATGTTGCGTTCCGTTTGGAACACCTTTAAGATCGATATCAAAAGTTCTTAGTTACTAAATGCATATGAATATGACTAGAAAATGTCAAATACAAGTTTTAGAAGAATGTACAAGAATCTTTCTGAAACTGAAAAGATTTAATACTCGCCATCAGTTTTTAAGTCGGTTTATTTTAATGAAAAATAATCAAATTATTTAAAGTGAACCATCTATTTTAGGTGAAATATAATGAAACGTTATATTCACGTAATTGTCAAGTCGTCTTTTTCAAAGTAATGAGTAAATCTAACACCAACACAATTTAATATGTGGGTTTAGTATCCACTTCCCACTTTCTGTGCTCCCAACACTGAAAAATACGCAATTGGTGTTATTGGTTCTCTTCTGCATTTTATATACAACGAACCATATTCTATTTTCGAAAAAAAATTACAATGTCAGACCTTAGTATTTAGTTTATATATTGTTATTAAGTTATTGATAATATCAGTTATCAAGGCCTGAAAGTAGTGAAACAAATTTCTGAATAAATAGAAAAGATACGAAATTTCTTGTTCTGGACTGAGCGTGACGGTAAAGTCACAGAACGTCCTAATTTTATCATCTTTTGTACCCTCCAGGCTAGCTGTGGTAGTTTTCACTACAATAATAACACTGGGCAACAATTTGTAACATAATTTCTGTTGACTTCGATTTTTAGGCTGTTTTAGAGGTAAATTGACATGCTGATTCCAAAACATTAATCAGTTTTTTTTCTATTACGTCAATTTTTTTTAAGTTGTTTTGCACACTATTAGGCTTCACGGAACTGAACGCGAATTAAAACCCTACTGCACTTGAAGTGTGTTCTCCTACACAAAGGAAAAGTATATGGTTCAGTCCCAATAAGTCATTCAGCTTCTTTGCTTGAAGAATATGGGAAGACATAAGGAAGGTCTTAACTTACGGTAGGTATAACTTACCTCAATGGATCATCTGTGTTGAACTTAAAATGGTTATCAACAGGGATACCAAGTATCCCTGTTTTCTATGTATGTGGCGCAGCAGAGCTCATGAGAAGAATTGGGTGCAGTCCATAAAGTGGCCGCCAAGATCTGACCTGAAACCTGGCCATCCAAACATTCAGAATAAGCCACTTGTCGACAGAAAAAACATTATATTTCCGCCTTTGCATATAAAACCAGGTCTCATGAAGCAATTTGTTTCCTATTTGGCAGGCAATTTCCTAGCCTGTCATATGAGTAGATAAAGGCTGGTGTCTTTGATGGGCCACATATTGGGCAACTTATTAAAGATGAAGTTTCATTGAAGCAATGACCGAACTTGAAAAGAATGCTTGCTTGGCATTCGAAAGTATTGTCAAGGACTTTCTTGGAAACACACGAGCCTAAAATTACGTCGAAATTGTTCAACAACTCTTAGAAAGCTTTAAAAAGCTTGGTTTTTTAAAGCTAAGTATCAAACTGCATTTCTTACATAGCCATCTTGCTAACTTTCCAGAAAATCGTGGTGATGAACAGGGTGAGCGATTCCACCAATATTTGAAGGTCATGAAGGCAAGGTATCAAGGTAGATGGGCTGTCAGTATGATGACTAACTACTGTTGCAGCATCAAGCGAGAATGTCGCCAGATTGAACATTCTGGGAAAAGTTATAAGCGAAAATTTTTACCCTAATACCTTTTTTTATTTCTTGTATAAACATAATTTAACTTTTAATATTAAAATAACCTTTGTATGAATAAAATATTCTAATATGTTTGGTTAGCCACTTTATTTTCCCCTGTATGCCCATTTTGTATGACTTTTAGGGTAAAGTTCCCCATTGTCAGTTTAAGTTACATTATCGACCATTTGAAGTAATAGTAGTCCATTGGGACGAAGAATATGACGTGTATATCCATAGAATGGATTGTTTTGTGTAATTTTCTTTCATTTGTTGGTTTTTGAGTATGCTTAGACGGCGGAGTCCACATCTGTGCGTCTTCTGCACGGCGCATCAAGGGTGGAATCAACCTCAATATTCATTAGATCATCGTTCTTCTGCATCTTACTTATAGCCGAGTATACCAATTTTTTATTTTACTTTAAAGCATCGCTGTTTCGAATTAAATCTTAATAGGTAGATAGTTATCATGCTATATGATTTTTCATCAACTGCCGATACAGCATTCCAGTATAAAACATAATTATCACGAACGCGTACTTCTGAGTTATTCAGGTTGATAATTTTTCTTCGCATTTTCCGTCCGATTTGTTTATAGACGTTTTAATTCGTTTTCCTGGCGTTGGGACAAGTTTTAGGATTGATAAACGTATAAGAATTTATAGATCGTTAATATGTTGGTTAAGTTGTAATTGATAGCTTTATTCAAGTAATCGTAAGTAAATCATCAGGACAGGGGAGTAAAAATTAATTAAATGATGAGGAAGAAATAAAAAGAAAAAACTAATGTGTAATAAAACGACATGATCGTACTTATTTGTTTGTAAATCGAATTAAAATATCGTTTATTAGATTAGTACACGAAAAAAGATTTATTATTAGGAGAAAATAATACCCAGATTTGTATACCCTGGAGATCTGATTGAATGTCAATTTTCAAAGGGGCCTTTTTGGGTCTATTTCAAGGAATTTTCATAAGAACTTATGTCTTGAACATCTCAAATTTTGAGATACACTGTTGTGCACTTTTTAAAAATAAATAATTTTTCAATCATATCTCTTATATTAGTCTTGAAAATTTAATGAAATTTGGTAGACGTATATGTAGTATCAAGAGACATTTTTTCATTTACAACAATAATCATCAGTAATACAGTGGGAGGAACAAAAAAGTTAAGAAATTTTACTTTTAATGAAAAAGATTTGACTTAAAATTACTGGACAATAGTATTGATTGTCCCCCTCTCTTGTCCGCTTTGAAATTTCGTACTCCTGGCAACATTCTCGTAATACAGAATCACTCCACCTAGAAACTCCGAGGACCAACTCCCCATTTGGATTATGGAGTAAACATTCAATAGAGTTGCCAATGATTGTGACATTCACTTTGACTCCATAGAAGTTATTATTAAGAGTTATGTGAACAAAGAAAATTGACTAAAATGAATTGATTTAGATTGAGTTCTTTGTAATATTTAATGGAATGCTATAATGTAGTTATTAGTTACTATTCTTTTAGATTAGATTGAGCTCTTTGTTATATCTTTTTCATTTTAATTATTTAGTTTGTATTTAACATTATGTTATTATTTTCTGTAATTTGATATTATACCTGTTGAGGATAAAGAACATATTATTATTATTATATATTATTATTACTATTTCAGATATGTATTTTTGAATATATCTTTTAGTTTTTTAGACCTTTGATATTTATCATAAATATTATTGTTTGTTGACAATATTGAGTCATTTTGAGTATTCTTATTTCATAAAATTAAATACTCGTATACTGTATTTGAATATTTTATATCGTTGTTGTCATTAATAATGCTTTTGAAATTTCCAGAAATTCTTTTATATTATAAAAGAATTTCTGAATATAAATATTCTATATATATATATATATATATATATATATATATATATATATATATATATATATATATATATATATATATATATATATATATATATATATATACTCGTATAAACAGATAAACGTTAAGTACAGAAATATTATGTATTTAAATTTTTATTTTCACATGACTAAGAATTTATAATTGATAAAAATGCAGCTTCTAAGAACATGACGTTTATTTGAAATGATGAATGGAAATTCTTTGGTTTGTTTTTTTCCCAACAATTTCATATTCAGGAAAATTTTGTTTTTCTGTAAATCCACAAAGTCATAATTAGTTGATTTATTTCTAATCAATTATAAGTTCTTCTGATAGATTACTTAGTTCAAAAATTCCCGGATCTCTATAAGGATTTTCAGTAATAATCATATTAAATATAAATCATTACACGAAATAACACATTATTGAATTTGTGGAAAATATAAGTAGACGTCATAATAACTAAAATTGCAAAAATGTTCAAACAAATTATCAATGATGGTCGTTCAAATTTTATTTTTAATATTAGACATTTCAACACGTTATTACAATTTCCAAAATAAACACGTTTTTCCCTTTCTTTTCGATATCCATCAAGTGAAAGGAAAAAAGCGAAGGGACTAAAGTTCAGAAACTACCTGACTAATATCACAACCCATTCAATGATTGGAATGCGGAAGGTTTGCATCACTGCAGGGTGAAAGTTAACGGTACTACCCTTTGAGAGTGGTTCCTTCAATCCTTAAATCTCTTCCTTGTTTGACGACCTTCACAGCTTTTTTTACCGTTTTTTATCGAGTTTTTTCAGTTTATTTTACAGTGAAAGGGTAACACTTCGAATTAAATAAAGATAAACCGATTAGAATTTTGTGTTGAATATTTTACGAGCGTAATAAATTGGGGCAAAAAACTTTTTTTTTCGTAGTGAAAGAAACGTTTAGGGTTTGACTTCAAGAAATTGTCTAATAATTGCAGAGTATATAACAATAGGTAGTAAACAAATAATAACTGGCACTGTAAACAAGATTACAGTTAGTTTTCATTGGACTTTGTACAACTTAAAAAAACCAGGAACCCCTATTCAAAGCTTTGTTGAAAAAACATGATGATGCTTTGGGATTGGTTGTTTTGTTATATTTATTGCTAATAATAATAGATGGGTCTAACGTGTTTAGTATCTTTCTGACAAGGGTTCTTTTTAGGTCATTTACATGAATTTAGGTAATAGTTTTTTTAGGTATTACCCACCCCTTTGAGTTGAGGCATATTTGGTGAATGAAAACTTTCAATTTCAATTTTTTTCATTGATTCAATGCTAATTATTCTGATTAGATTAATAAGTTGGGGAAAACAATAGTTGTGAATGAGAATCAAAAATCTCGAAACTTTTAGATGAGACAGATTGTTTGTAAAACAGAAAATTGTTTGTCTTATCTTTTTCTTCAATTTTTTGACTTTCTATATTTCAACTAGCAATCAATATTCTGAGCGAATAATAGACAGTAAAAGTCATTTCTATTAGTTAAAATGCAATACAACCGAATCAGCTACAGTTAAGTTTTTTTAATCCGTCTACGAGTGTTTGGATAAATATTTGCTTGTGGCGGGGTTATTTTTTTATTCATCTTCGGCATTTGATTCACTATCCTTTGAATTTATACTTGATAAACGCTACAACTTAGGTTTCAGAGGCTTTTTTCTAGATTGGTTACGTAGTTACCTCGAAGAACATATCAATAGTAGTTAGAATAGGCGACAGTTATTCTCAGAGACATTGCATTGCTCTTGGGGTTCCGCAAGGCTCTGTACTCGGTCCTCTACTATTCATATTATTTATAAACGATCGGCCTGTGAAGTTGTCCAGATTTTAGGTGACACTATTTGCAGATGATTCATCGGTGGTGGTTTCTTCCAGGACTCCTGAAGAACTTCTGGAGGCATGTGAATTCATTCTGAGGGAGTTTGTAAATTTGTGTCGAATGAACAATCTGATGGTGAGCATTGACAAATGAACTGTATGTGTTCATTTTTGTCTGAAGGCAATTGAATCAGTACCTTGAATGTTAAATATGGAGACAACTATATCATCATCCCAATCAACTAAGTTTCTTGGAATATACGTAGACAGAAATTTGAGATGGACAACACACATTGATGTTTTATGTGAAAAATTGAGTAACTCATTTTTTGCAATCTCTAGAATTAAGAACATTGTACCTAGAAACTGTGTTATGAATGTGTATTACAGTCTTGTATATTGTCATCTGAATTATATTCTGCTGTGGGGCTGCTCTACAGAAATAAATAGGGTGTTTATTACTTCGATTCATATTCATCAACGAACATCTTGTAAACCTATCTTATATAAAAGAAAATGAAGATAGGTTTATTAAATTGAATAATAATCATGAGTATTCAACAAGGAACAGTCTTTTATTATCAAATATGGTTGTATATTTCTTTGCATATAAACTAAACGAACATTTCTGTTTGAACTAATATTTTTGTTCAAGGGCTGAATGGAAGATCAGACTCAAAACTGAATTCAGTCCTTTGTAAGCATTCTTCATAATTGTAATTATTGTATCAATTGAATGAATGTAATATTACAATGTAAGGAATATTTGTCAATAAATTTTTTTATTATTATTATTATTATACTATTAAAATTTCCTTATAACGGGCAATTTTTTAAGAGTTAAGTTTTTCAGGTTGGCGGCACTGGTTGCTAATGGTATCCAAACGTCATCTGTCAAAGTGAGATGTTTTCAGTATACTCTGCCATTTCATCATGGAAAGACTTACAAACGAGCAACTATTGCAAATTGTTGAAATTTACTATCAAAATTCGTGCTCTGTGAAAAATGTGTATCGTTTGTTACAACCATATTATGTTCGTCATAATTGACCTGGTGAATCAACAATTCGTGCTGTTATCACCAAATTTCGCACCAAGTTCACTTTGTTGGACATTAAACAATTGTCTCTCGTGCGTACAATGGGCACTGAAGAGAATATTGCAGCTGTAGCGTACAGTGTTAATGAGGATCGTGAAATGACAATTCGTCACCGTTCTCAGCAATTGGGCATGTGTCAAATTGGACCTTCCGAATGGACCATTTGATACGGAGCCGTAGACAACATTTACATGAAGTTATCTTTAAAATGTAAATGGCAAAGGCCAAGTTATCAATTTCAATAAAAATTTTGAATATAAGATGCAAATTGAGTGTTTTATTAGATTTTAAAAAAAAACTACGCTTAAAAAACCACCCTACACTATTAATTTTTCAATGATTTTTCAAAAATTTGTATGAAAAAATATTTGTTCTTGACGAGACTATTTGTTAAATTCGAAGTAAAATTATACTTTAGGTAAAATCTTTATAATTTGTCAAGTTTCTTCTGTTGAATTTTTTCGAAACCTTTATGAATCGCCCTGTATATATAATCTATTGGTCGCTTCTATACTCACAAGCCCTAACTGCAGACGCATTCTCAATGGTACATCAAAGGCTATTAAAATACCTGAATTTTATTCCAGTCCATCAAGGTCAAACAGTCCGGAAGAATTCAATTTTTCCTTTAGGTACCACCATTCCAACAAGTCTATCTTATTTAATTAAACTTCTCAGTCATTCATTTTATTTAATGAATGAAATAAGTGAAATGGTAATTCAATAAAAATATGTCTCTATACTGGGTGAACACAAAATTGCCTTTGATTTGACGTATTGTTAAAATTAGAGTTGTCATTATTAAGTTTGATGTCATAATATTGTATTTTAAGTTCTTATATGACGTATTTAATACTCAATTCCATTTCTGGTCTAACCGGAAGTGGAACGAGTTGATTTTTTAGGTAGTAGGTTCCCAAAATCTGTGACTGAAGGAAGGAAGATCAATCTCAACTCTTTTAAGGCGAATATGTACTAAGTTCTTCAGATTTTTGCTTCGTTTTCCAACTTATATACCTATGTATTTTTTTCTTGGTTCAATTTACTGTAGTAAGTATGTGAGTACCAGGGTGGCCCAAACACCCTCACACCTGCTTGTTTACTACCTGAGGTGACGTGAGGGTTCGACCTTGACCATCATTTACATTCTGACCGGTTTCACCTCGCCAGCAATTCAGTTGTGAGCCTACCGGTGCGACAGTTGGTGGTTTCAATTTTGATACGTGGTGTATTGTCTTGTTCAAAGATGGATATCATTCCGATAAAGCCTTCCAAAATTATCGCGCTTAATGAACACACATCAATGACTGTAAGAGATCTAGCTGAAGCTGTTGGTGTGGAAAAGTCCAGCGTTTCGAGAATTATAAAAACATTCGAAGAAAGTGGCTCATCGTCTCCAAGAAGAAAAGGAAACTGTGGCCGCAAACGCAAAACAACTCCAAGAACAGACAAATTGTTGATGAGAAATAGTAAAATTAATCCGAGAAAGACAAGCACTGATCCTCGAAGGGATTTAATAGTTTCTGGTGTGGAGGTGAGCACTTCAACTGTGCGAAAACGACTGCTGGAGGTTGGCCGTAAGACAAGAAGACCAAGAAGAAAGCAACTGCTTACCCAGAAAATGATGAAGAAACGTTTGGCATATGGCCAAAAAGTACCGTGCGTGGACTGTGGACGACTGGAAGAAGGAGGTTTTTAGTGATGAGACACATTTGTTTGTTCAAGGGTACAAATCAAGTGTTGTTAGACGAAGTGATGGGGAAACTTTGCGGCCTGATCACATCTAGCAAACAGCAAAACATACTTCGTAACAAATGTTTTGGGGTTTTTTCACAACCAATGGCACTGGACGATTAGCTCCTATAACAGGGATGATGAATTCAGTGAAATATATGGAAATATTGCGCACCAGGATTGTCCCATTCGTAGAAACGTTTGATGAAACATTTCAGCACGACCTGACTCCCTGCCACAATTCCAAACAAGTGCAGGCCTTTATGCGTGAGAATGAAATAAAAGTACTCGATTGGCCTGGGAATTCACCTGATCTCAATCCCATTGAGAATTTATGGAATATTTTAAAGACACGACAAGCCAAATTGGATTGCACTACAAAAAAATTAATATGAGTGTAATTCAGGTGTGGTTTCATGATGAATAATTGAAGAATTTGAGTTCAAGAAGTTTTTTTTGCGAAAGAAGGACATACTTCATATTAACATGAAGAATTTACGCTATTTGGTATGTATTTACTTCATTAAAAGGTATGATTTCACGAAAACATTGTTTTTTATCCTTTGTCCCAATTAGTTCTAACAGAATAGTAAGTGTTTATAGGTAAAATATCGAAGAGTATGAGAAATATGAAGCAAAGTAGGTGGAAATAAGACTCCAGGAAAATATGTGTTATCTTCAGATGAGAAGACAACCCGCCGAATGAGCTAGTGTAAGAAATAAAAAGACAAGGTGAAGACGACAAGGTGACCGACTATGTTGAGAAGGCGTCTCTTGTTAATCTATCTGGTTATTAATTATTTCTATTCTTATCTAAAACTAGGGTTAATGTACTTCAAAATAAGAACCTTCCTTCTAAGAATACTCACATGGCGAGTTGTTCCTTGAAATTAGGTCAACATCATTTAAAAATTTTCCAGAAGTGGTTGGTAGTGAATCATCCTCGAATTTCAGGTTTGAAATTTACATAGTTGGATTTTATTCCGTGGAACATTAATTTTGGGTACAGGTGATATAATACAAGCACAATTGGTGGTCTGGGATGTGACTCTTTAACCCATTTAAGGGGTCAATGACGATGTGGTTCAAGGAATAATGTTCTTATAACCGTATATACATTTTGAGATTCGTTAAAATATGGCTGAGATTGAATTCTCGCTTAACTCTTGGTGAAACATAATTAAATAGTAAATTAAATTAAACTCTTGGCTTAATATTTCACGATTATATTTAACAACATCAATTCGTCAACATCTTTCGAGCGTAAGCTCATCTTTAAGTATATTAAATTAAATTAAACTCTTGGCTTAATATTTCCCGATTATATTTGACAACATCAATTCGTCGACATGTTTCTTTGACTTGAAGATGAGCTCAGGATCGAAACATGTTGACGAATTGATGTTAAATATAATTGTGAAACATTAAGCCAAGAGTTTAATTTAATTTAATATCGTTAAAATATAGCTATATAGCTTGATAAAATAATAAAAATTAATTTTTAGTGTTTTGTTAGCTTTGTATTCCCTCATTGTTCACAGCGCACCATTACGCTTTCACCACATCCTTACCTACACACTAACAATGAGATAGTGATTTTTTTTTACACTAGAAATTCCCTAGAAATATTTTATATGGCAAAACAACATTGGCCGGGTAAGCTAGTTAAATATAAACCTTTAAATCTACAAATAATCTGAATAAATTGAACAATTAATTTATGGTTTGATGAGGTATAATGTCTATGGGTTCTTATAAGTTTGTTTTAAAACAGAGAAAACATTTATTTCGTATTGTTACCTCTTTTGAAATACGTAAAAACAAATGACAAATAAAAAATTGGAGAACAATTCGAAACTTTATTTGGAAAATATCTAAAAAGAAACAAAACACGGAACCAATATAATAACCACAAAACTTAGCCAAATAACCTCAATTATTTGGCTAAATAATATTATAATAAAAATAATAAAAATTAATTTCAACAAAATAAAATGAAAAAATTCGAAAAATATTTGTTTACGTTAGGTAAATCTGTTCTCATAATCTAACTCGTTTAATTGTCATAGAATCATTGAAATTTTATATTCTCTATGATATTCTACCTTCCATCTTAAAATCGGAAGTGTTCTCAACAATTTTCAATTAATTATTGCATAATAAAATTTTTCAATGGAAATTATTTAACACAATATAAACCAACAACTTTTCGTACGAATTTGAAAATTTTCAGAATTTGTTCAATTGTTTAGTTTGATTCGTCATACTCTAAAAGTAACTGGAATATGGGATTTTTTTATTCCGTGCAACTTGCGTATCTTTTAATGTAATTTGAAAGATTGATCATGGGGTTTTACTCAGTTTCATTTCTCATTATTACTAAAATTATTCTTACGTATTTTGAAGCGAAACTAAACCATGATTAGTGGTTTTTCATTCGACACGTGCAGTTAAAACTGTATTTCTATATTATTTGTTACGTAAATAAGTGATCTTAGAGAACGAAGAAATTTTGAGGAAATATTTGGGATATACGAGTATATTCAACTTATTCATTTTTCCAATTTAATATATTACCAACATAGTGTTTTTCCAATCTAACTCACTTCTTCTTCTGGGGGCCTAAAATACTAACTAAACTAATCATCAACTATAAAACAAACAAATTGAATAAAACACTCGGTTTAGTTTCAAACAATAATATCGATTCTTTGACAAATAATGTGTCAAATAATTTAATTGTTAACCTTATATGTTTGTTTATATTGTCTTGCACTTGATACGAGTATAATACTCATAGTTTTCTTCATTCTGGGAAACACATCCAAGTATTTTTTTCTCGATTTATATCAAACAATGTTTCACCAAGAAATCCTCGAATTATCAATCAATTTAATAAAACAAATAAAAAATTAAAGCAGTACAAAACAATGCTAAAATATAACAGTAACCTCTCTAACATAATACGTTTAAACATATCGTCTTTCTATAACTAACTCAAGTTGAAATCAGTTACATCTAATTGGTAAGGACAAAGAAAGAAAAAAACTAGAGCGAGATCAAGTTAAGAAAGAAGGTATGTGATAGCAATTGAAGAAAGACAGAAAAAATGTAAACAATTAACCTCAAAATAAGCATTATGGAAGTACTTAGTTGTAGGATAGTGTTGTTTTATAATTTTTAACCTTAACTTTTCGTAAAGAGAAATTGAAGTGTATTGTTTTGTAGTTGTTGATTATTTTTTTACATCAGAACTTCTGGGATAAAAGTGATTCAGTCTACGAAATCCTGGAAAAAAGAATATTCATATATTTAACCCAAAGAGTGAGTTAGACCGTGATGAAGGTTGTTAAAATTCTTCCGAATCTCAGAAATATTATTTTATTATTGAACAATATTTTCGATAGAATCTTTTCATGACGAGTAATCAAATGAGTAACTTGCGACTTTAAAAACTAGTTCGCACTTTCAGAACTGCTTTATGCAAAGTGAAACTTGTTCTTGATAGCATTCACTTCGTGCTAATGTGATTGTATAATGAATTTCACAATGTTTTTAGTCAATTTCTCAAAATTTTGCTATCAATATCAACCTTCGATAGCTCAGTTGGTAGAGCGGTGGACTGTAGAAGGTTTAGAAAGTGGACATCCATAGGTCGCTGGTTCAAATCCGGCTCGAAGGAGAATATTTTTTAGTTTCAATATTGAATCGTACATTTATATTTATTATACTAGTTTCTCATAGGTTTGGGTTAGGAGATTTGTAAGGATATAATGAAAGGACTTCATTAAATAACACCTTCGATAGCTCAGTTGGTAGAGCGGTGGACTGTAGTTGGACTCTCAATTGGATATCCATAGGTCGTTGGTTCAAATGCGACTCGAAGGAGACTTTTATTCTAAAAGTTTGACAAGGTGCTTATAATTGCTTCTTAACATATTTATTTAAGGCGTTTTGAACACTGAAGAAAGTGTTTTTGTATTTTCATATAAAAATTATGATCTCAAAGTTTCTTAATATAAGAGTCTTGCTATTTTATGGTCTTTATCCTCATTTAATATCTGAACTATACATTGTTATGAAATTTGGATGTCTTGATAAACTACTTTTTCCGTCAATTTTATCAACCTTCGATAGCTCAGTTGGTAGAGCGGTGGACTGTAGTTGAAATAATTGATGGACATCCATAGGTCGCTGGTTCAAATCCGGCTCGAAGGAGACATTTTTAAGTTCGAAATTGTGATGTGTATGGATAATTATGTGATCAATCATAAAAAACAAGTTATTTACAACGAATAGGAATTTCTACAACGTTCAGAAAGAATTATTATAGTTTAATAATTCGAATTGGTAGTGCAGAATTCACTGAATTGATGAATAATGTGAACAAAAATAAAATTTTTTTTCTATATAACCTCTTGATGAATATTGTGAACAAAAATAAATATTTTTTTCTATAACCTCATTATCACGAAGTGACGGACTAATCTATCCAATATTTATTTACTGTATTATTATAAGTAAATAGGTACTGACAAATTTAATATAGATAAGATATAATCCTTGGGTATAAAATATATTTATTTTAAAGTATTGATGTGAATAAATAAAATATCTGAATAGAATCGTCAAAGAATACAACTTTTTTCATTGATTTACTTATTCATTGGCAACATTTTACTACAAAGTTTTCTGAAAATGTGGAGGTAAGTTATAGGAAGTGAATATTACAAAATGAATAAAGTGATGAAAAAAATATATATTTAACCTATTCATATTCATAATTCAAATGAATAATCAGAAATTAACAGACAAAATTATGCAATAGTTATTTCTAATTTTGATGAAGAATATTGTTTTTAATTATCTATCTAATTATTACAAAAACATTTATTATTATAAGTTCAAAACTTTGAATTGTATAATAAGTGAATTAATTCATTTAAACTTTTAAATCTTAAACAATTCACATTGTGTAAAGAAGTTTTTAGCTAAATATTAAGTAAACATGGAATTTATATTCACTCTTTCGTCTAATTCACTCATTTATATCGAACAATGAAATTCTATTTCATTAATTCGATAGTTTTAACATGTTGAATATAATTAAAATTTGAAAAGCATTTAATCTGCTAGTTTTATAGCAGAATAATTCAATTCAGAGCTCTCACTTTCAAACCTGTTACAAATAGAAAGTAGAGCATCTTGCCATTTTATGTGCTGACCTCCTTATCTGACTTGAAATACTCGTTTTCACAAAATTTTTCAGGCAGTGATCATTTGCCGGTTTCAAATTTAATGTAAACCTTCGATAGCTCAGTTGGTAGAGCGGTGGACTGTAGTTGGACTTTCAAATAGACATCCATAGGTCGCTGGTTCAAATCCGGCTCGAAGGAGAATTTTTTATATCAAAATTTGTTCGAATATGCACTGTTCTACTTTGAAACTTGTTATAATGATTAGTTTCGAAGAATGCATAAATTTCTACACGAAAATTTTCACAACCTTCGATAGCTCAGTTGGTAGAGCGGTGGACTGTAGTTGGACTTTCAAATGGACATCCATAGGTCGCTGGTTCAAATCCGGCTCGAAGGAGAACTTTTTATATCAAAATTTGTTTTAATACGCACTGTTCTACTTTAAAACTTGCTATCATGATTAATCTGAAGAATGCATAAATTTCTCCACAAAAATATTCACAACCTTCGATAGCTCAGTTGGTAGAGCGGTGGACTGTAGTTAGAATTGGAAATGGACATCCATAGGTCGCTGGTTCAAATCCGGCTCGAAGGAGAACTTTTTAAATCGATATTTGTTTGAATATGAACTGTTCTACTTTAAAACTTGTTATCATAATTAATCCGAAGAATGCATAAATTTCTCCACAAATATATTCACAACCTTCGATAGCTCAGTTGGTAGAGCGGTGGACTGTAGTTGGACTTCCAAATGGACATCCATAGGTCGCTGGTTCAAATCCGGCTCGAAGGAAACTTTTTTAATTGTATTTTCGACAAGACTGTTAACAGAATTCAATATATGGTTGAAATAATTCAGCATCGATGAAAACCTTGAACAAAATCTTTCGTACCGTTTTCAATTCGATTTTAATCAATGAATTTATTAATTTTACATGTAAGAGGTAAGAGTCAATCGACAGCATTATATACATTATAAAAAATTTAATTAATGATGATTTTCCGTGACATGTCAATATGACATTGCCAATTTGCTTGAAGATCTACAACTCCTATGATACTGTTCTCGAAACTATTTAAATAAATAAATTGATAAGAAACGAATTTTATTTTATCTCATAAATTAAACTGAAAATAAAGATTTTGTAAAAATATTTAATAGGTACTATTGGAAATATTAATTGCTCGAATCATTAAGATGTCTATTTTAATATTTTCTCAATTTTTTTCTGCCATAGTTTTGAATTTAATTTTCCTGCCAACTTCAGATCCACACAAATGTTGGTCTATTAAGGGTAAATGAAAACAAATATAAGTTTTGATACATTTGAAAATCCTATTAATTAAAATATTTCTCCTAGGTATTTACAATTCCTAATAATAAAAACATTTAAATCAAAAAATTTAATTCACAACGTTTATCTGGGGTTATTATTAGCGTGGGTGATTAGCTTTATATGTTATTAGCGCCATCTAATAACGAATTGCTATAACTGTAATGGCCCCTGAAACTAAATTCGGTGGAAAATCTCATTATGACATAAGATTGTGCCTGGGTTTACTTTTTAAATGAATAGAACATTCTACCTCTCATGTACTAGAAAATTCTTCAATACTTCCGATTCTGGAAGAGAGTTCATAAAAGATACCTCTTCGAAGAGTTTTCTGAAGAGTCACTCTTCAATTTATTCCTGAAAAATCTCGTGTTTCTCAAGCCATGCCATGAATACAAATGGATTGTAAATATACCAGAACCAGGGATATTCGATATACATAGATTCATCGAATTCACTTGATGTTCATAGTACGATGCAATGAAACGGTTCATTCACTCTATGTATCGATGTATTTTCTTACAACATCGAACAATTTTAACCATCTGTAGATTATACCTATTGATTGCTGTTTAAGTTGTTTTCGAACAATTCAGAAGTTATAAAATTAAATCATAATTTTTGTTGACGGCGATAGTTTTTTTTTCTGATCAACAATAATTAAATCAGAGAACTTTGACAAGAAATTTCGTTTTTTATCTCTCAGTACAATGTACAACATACGATCGGACAAAAGAAGTGTTGTAGAAAAATTAAGAGATATTAATAAAGAGATTAAAATTGTGGTTTGTTCTATAGTGCCTGGAGGACTCACTTTTGATGAAATGTTAGGAAAAGAATCTGATATCGAGAAAACGTCGATGTTTCAAACCGATAAATCGGAAAACATCGATGCATAGTACGTTTGTATCGAAAAAAATCGATATTTTTTTAAGTGGACACCCCTAGCAGAGCCCACAATTATGGTGGCTTCTCCCACGCGTTACATGTGTAACATGAAAATTGGTAAATACACCGATTCTAAGTTCTTCATCTTCTACACTCACGTTTGTATAATACACCAAATAAGGTATTCACATGGTGTAGTTAATTTATTGTATATTGATGAGAGAATATTTCGAGATAAAGAAGTCCTGTTCGGATTACACGTTTTGTTACTTGATTGTGAAAACATTTCCGAGTGAAATCAGAAAGGAGAAGGATCGTAGACAAAATATTCTGTATTTAAATAATCGAAATAAAAATGAATATTTTTTTTTTATTTTGTACGATGGCTGGGACTGGGGCTTCGAATGCAACGTTTTGATAAAATATCGAAATACTAGATCAGTCTATAAATAATATTTAAATGAAAATTGAAATAAAAAACGAAACAAATTTTTTAAGAAAATATTACGTCAATATGTGAACTATTGTTTATTTATTCAACTAGTTTCGTTGACATTTCGTGCTTTGAATTGAAAAAAAGAAATATAAACGATGAAACCGATACAAACGTCATTTAATATGACATATCTACAAAAAAAATGGAAAAACATATGATTTTATTTCGAGCTAGGAAAAACGTAATATAAATTCTAACCACTCGATATGATTCCAATTCAAACCGCAAAATAGAATGTCATCCTTGACTTGCAATATGAAAGACGTTAGACCATAGATTGGCATAATAAGAAGCTTAGATATTCAATGTCAAAGGATTCAAACTGTTTGATAATTTAAAACTTAATTGAAAAGTACTAAATTCGTATAATTGAAATAGAGGCGTTGCCAAATGACATTGTAACATACTAATAAAATTAGTAAAAATTGAAAAAGAAATTATTCAAAACCGTTATAGTTTCAAAAATGTTTATAACAATATTGTCAGCATATTGAATAGTTTGATTTAGAGATACAGCTGCATAACATTTTATATTTTTAAATAAAACTTTTTTATTTATTTTCAGTTTATTGTGGTGAAAATTTATCTTTATGAATTTAGTAAAAAAAGAAATTACTGCTGTATATTACTAGCCAATTTTTCTTGTACAAATTCACTTTTATAATAATAATAATATTTATTTAGTTCAAGCTATACAAAATATCCACATATTTTGAACTGTCAATTTTCAATTGTATACCTATCTCATTATTTAAAATATACTTTTTTAGAGTATGCTTGAATATCTTAATACTAGTACTGGTTTTCATTATATTTGGTAAATTATTGAATGCCTTAAATCCGTCGCAGTATATGCTTTTTTTAGATTTAGAGAGCTTACAACTTTGGATATAAAAACTATCATTATTTCTAGTATTGTATCCATGCACATCACTGACATATGTTACATTTTTTATTACATTATACATGGAAGCAACTGATTTTTTATTTTAAATATGAATATATATGAAGCAAAGAGTATTCTTTATTTTACAGACATTAGATCCGAAGAGTTTTGCATATATTTGACAGGGGTATTATACCTATTGCACTTTAAAATGGTTCGCATGGCTCTATTCTGTAACTTTTGTAATTTTTGAATTTTTTCTTTAGTCAAACTAAATAACAATGTGGAGCAATATTCAAAATGTGGCATTATTATTGATTTGAACAACAATAATTTCACATATGTCGACAGGTTTTTTCCTATTCTTTTCAATAAATTGATTTTTTAGAAATTTTAGATGATATCAAATCAACATGATCATTGAAACTCAATTTTTAGTCTAGCATAATGCCTAAATATTTTACTGTTTCTACTCTTCTAATTTTTTGTTCATTAATCTTTATGGTTATATCCTCATTTTTATTGGTTTTACTTGTACCCAAAACTATGAAGTTAGATTTTTCAACATTCATAGATAAGCTATTGTCACATAGCTATTCATTAATTGCAGAAAGTTCTCTATTGATCCCCTCTGTCATATTCCTAATATATTTGCCACATATATAGAGCGTAGTATCATCAGCGAATAAACGTATAGAACATTTTTTTACATCAGAGACAATATCGTTTATATATTTTTATACTTTATATACCTCAAGGACCTAAGACAGTTCCTTGAGGTACTCCTACATCCACTTTCGTGCCATCCGACAGCATGCTATTGAACTTAACTTTTTGTGTTCGCGAATCCAAGTATGATCCGAACCAATCATTTAGTACTCCCTCAAATCCAAGTTTATTCAGTTTTTTCGATAATAATGATCTACATGTTTCAAAAGCTCGTTTAAAATTTAACAATACTACTATAACCGTTTCTCCTTTATCTATAGCACTATACCATACATATTCTCAATATTGCTGTCTCACAGGAACTATTTATTTTGAATCCTGATTGAAACTCCTGATTGAAAATGTGAAAATTTTTCACATAATTGGTTTTTTAAATAACCTGGTAAATAAAACCTGGTTTTTTACTACTAATTCTAAAATTTTCTCATAAGGTGGTAGTAAATTTATAGGTCGAAATTGCTCTATTTTAACAGTATTGCAAATTAAATTTATTTGGTTTTATATATCGCCCCCATTCGTTTATTCTCGTCGAAAATAGTCACGAAGAAACTATAGACTCTTTCGTAATAAAAATTAGACGATGCGATATTCCTGGCTGTATCTATTTATCTGCGAAATTTCATCAAGATCTGTATAGTCCTTCCAAAGTAATTGAGTAAGAAACATCAACCTAAACGTCTAAAGTTTCCATTCTTTTTTTATTAAAAATATAAATTTGAGGAGCTCATATACTTCTAATACAAATATATTTATTTAGTTGTTGCATGTTCTAACTGTTGATTACTGTCTTATAGGTTATATGAAATGCATTAAATTATAAAGATTCATTTATTTTAATAGATTTCATAGTCAATATCAAAACGAAAATTAATAATATAAATTATCATTTGATTAATGTAGTCTTGTAATTTTTCCAAAGAACATTCTCTCATAACGTTTATATACGTTATTTTCATGCCAATTCACAATATTCATCATACGAAAAAGTTTTTTCCCGTTAAATCATGTGAAATTGCGAATTTGAACACTTAAATTCTAATACATTTTGTATTATTTCGCAATGTATCAATTTTATGTCAAATTACACTCTGTGGTTCATTCGCCATAAACACGTTTCGATCGCTTCTCTGTGCTTCTGTTCACACGCGTCGGACAAAAGACATTGACATGCATTGAAATGCTTTTCCTCTTCATCTAATTCGATTTCGTTTGTAATGGACCTTACCTAATAACTTTTACCAGAGTATACTACGCCATAACTTTCATTTTTTGAAACGACGTCACAAGCTGGATTCCAAAACGTTTCTCTATTTACACAACTTGGTACGGGCAGTGTAGAAGCCTTAACCTTGCTACGAGTTATGTCAAAAACCTTGAACTTGAAGCATTTCTATGCAGCCTTATGAGACGTTAACGTGAGACGGTTTTATGACTTTAACTTTGTCTGTCGGGTTTTGGTGTTCCTCTGCGTATAGTAGCTTTTTGGAATCGCATTTGCATTAATCTAAAGTTGAAACTTGATTAGTTTGATCGTGTAAGCGTCAAGTCGTCAACCGAAAACGAATCCGCAGGAAATATTTTTTGAAACTAGGGGTAAACGGTCTCGTTCTCTTCCGTGGAAGGTAAATGAACTAACACTTTTATTTGAAGCTACTTTTGAGCTCCAAGAAAATTGTTGGCTTCTTGTTCATTGAACTTGTTGATATCTTTGATGAATATATCTGATTTATATGATTTATCCGATTTTGCGTGGTTAAAAATACATTTTTTGAAAATGGGTTTAGAGTTGATAAACTAGTTAGCCTTGATCTCACTTGCTATAATTTATTCGAATATTATTTTTGAATTTGTTTTTATTCGTATGTTTATTATTTATAGTAAACTATACTCAATAAATCATAAGATTTATGTTTGGCGTAATTTAACTACTAGTATTTTGCGAGTTTATTTTTATTTGATTTATTTATTATTATGCGAGATTTTTCTTTGCTTCTATTCTTATTTTCAGGGTTTTTCAAACTTTATCATAATTTGTTTCTATTTCTCGATGGAGATTGTGGATATTATCCATTTGTAATAGCATTTTCTGATTGATTTTGAGAAGATAGTTAAATTAATACGACAAGAAGAAATTGAATTAAAAACCTTCAAGTATATCTTTGTGTTTTGCATTTGTTATTCTGTGTATTATATGGTTGAAAGTTTCAATTTATATATTTTATTAAATTTTTTTCCGCTTATTTCACCAAACGAAAGAAATACAAGCGTTACATAAAAAGTTATAGATATTGTTTCACATTGTAATTTTTCTTCGTAAAGTTTTAAATTTGTATGAGCTTTATTATAAAGAGTGTGTCGAAAAATTACTATCACTATAAATAAAATAAATGGACTAATTTAAACTGTTAATGAAACTCAAGTATCTCATCATTTCTAAAATAAATGGATAACTTTCTGATTTGATACTTTCTACAGATTTACAATTTAAAAATCGAAAGTTACAATTGTTAATTTTAAATTATTCCAAAAAAATCTTATTTATAGACAAGAATGTAGCTAATTTTACTTTCATAATTTTCTGTAAAGGTTTTCGAAAGTTTTTCACACAGAACCTCACATCGTAGAGATATAATTTTGAACAACTGAAATTACCTACAGGTGTAATCCAAAAAGTACCAGCCATGTTTTATATGAATTAAGAATAATTATAACAATTATTTTGCTGAAAGAAAAATTCATTTTGATTTGAAAGAAAAACTGGTGCAAATATCATGAGTCAGGATAATTATTTCTAGAATAAAGTTCAAATGTAATTAACAGTTTCTTTGGATAATTCAATACTCTTTTTGGGCAGAACTGGCTGTAATTGCTTATGTTTTGTTTTCTATGAACACTTAGGACTGACAGGGTTGTTTTTAGATTTATATGAAAATTTAATATTTTAATTCCTTAAATTTATTATCGACGTATTTGAACTCTCTTTTAGTGTCTTTTCAATATAATGGGTGATTTTTTAAGCGTAGTTTTTTTTAAAATCGAATAAAACACTCAATTTCCATCATATATTCAAAATTTTTATTAAAATTGATAACTTGGCCTTCGCCATTTACATTTTAAAGATAACTTCGTGTGAATGTTGTCCGCGGCTCCGTATCAAATGGTCCATTCGGAAGGTCCAATTTTGCGTCACTTTTTCGAGCATTTCGGCCTGTATCCCACGAATTATGCGTGTTATGTTATCCTGTAAGGCTTCAATCGTGCTCGGCTTGCCCACATACACTAACGACTTTACATAACCCCACAAGAAATAATCCAGAGGCGTTAAATCGCATGATCTTGGCGGCCAATTCACAGGGCCATTTCGAGAGATATGCTTCAACATGTCCATTGTTTCAAGAGCTGTGTGGCATGTGGCACCGTATGATGAAACCACATGACAACCATGTTCAACTCGGCCAACTGCGGCAAAAAAAGTTGCGTATCATGCATGGCTCGATATCGTTCGCCGTTGACGGTAACGTTTCTTTCACGGTCGTCCTTGAAGAAAAATGGACCGATAATGCCACCAGCTCATAAACTACACAATTTTTCGATAAAACAGCGGATTTTCATTAGGGTGTTCTAAGGCCCATTCACCAAAAAATAGACGTTGTGGTAGGTCATTCGGCTTCAATTCTTGCAGAAGCTGAACTTTATAGGCTTTCAAGCACAAATCAACACGTAAAATTTTCCATGTGGTTGAGTAACACATGCTCAATTGCTGAGAACGGCGACGAATTGACATTTCACGATTCTCATTAACACTGTACGCTACGGCTGCAATATTCTCTTCAGTACGCACTGTACGCATGCGAGGCAATGGTTTAATGTCCAACAAAGTGAACTTGTGCGAAATTTGGTGATAACAGCACGAATTGTTGATCCACCAGGTCGTTTAAGACGACCATAATATGGTCGTAACAAACGATACACATTTTTCACAGAACACACATTTTCATAGTAAATTTCAACAATTTGGAATCGTTGTTCGTTTGTAAGTCTTTCCATGATAAAATGGCAGAGTATACTGAAAACTTTTCACTTTGACAGATGACGTTTGGATGTCACTACTAACCAGTGCCGACAACCTGAAAAACGTAACTCTTGAAAAATCACCCGATATAAAAATCTCGTGTCACAGAGTTTGTTATCGAACTTTTCCGAATGGGCTTGACCGATTTCAATGATATTTTAAAATTCATTTATATTATTTAGATCCCTAAGTAATTAATGTGTCTTTTCGAAATTTTTTGATTTTTGGAACAAGAAGTTCATTTTACATGATGTGGCATCAAAAAATACTTCGAAATATCTTCGAATGTTTACCCTTATACCACCAACCACTATTCTTCAATTTCGATATTGGTATTTTCATTAGAATCTACAAATGTTTGATAGAGTTACAAAATGACATGGTGGGTCTGAGATTGATTTGGAGCCTATTTTTGAACCCCAAGGGGACATGGGAGATTTTTTGGAATTTTTTGACCAGAAATTCAATTTTATTTGTTTTAGTTTGTATGTCGTATTCAAATCTCGAGATTAAAAGTAGATCTACGCTTCCAAAAAAAAGTTCTGGTCTCTCACTAATGAACATATTAAAAAATATCTCTGACACCATCATAAATTTCAATTCGTTCAGTCCAATAAGCCATCGAATCGCAGCTCTCAATTCAATGATTCCTAGGGCTTTTTCGATTCCCTTATCAAAACAAGACCTTAGGGAAGAACTTAATGTGATTCGTACGATAGGTATGAACAATCAGTTCCCACTGGAAATAATCAATACACTAATTATAAAGAAAGAGAAACGCTTCATCAATAGACTTTTATATAGGCCACACTACATCAATAATAATAATGATGGAAATGAATTAGGATATGTGAGCATCCCTTATACACACGTCCCCTCTTCAAAAATCATTAAATTCTTTAAAAGTAATAATTTGAATATAGCATTTTCAAGTCACAGCAGATTGGATAGAATGATCTTCAATAACAAATTGTCCGAATCCGAGCCAATGAAGAAGTCTGGAATTTATGGATTGGACTGTGAAGAATGTAAGTCGTCATATGTTGGCCATACGGGAAGATGTTTTGAAACTAGGCTAAAAGAACACGTAAAAACGGACAATCTGCGTTTCGGGAACATCTAGAGTCGGCAGGACATAAGATCTCACGTTGTTTTAAATCTAATATTCTCCATTACTGTGAAAAAGGTATGAAAATGAACTACCTGGAAGCCATGGAAATAAATAAACTTCAAAAATCCGATAAATACAATCTTCTCAATGACCAGTTAGACCCAAACCACTCCCCGTTGTTAAATCTTTGATAATTTGGAAACTCCCACATCTATGACCGAATTTAAGGTGTATTCTGTGGTCCGAACAGATCTATAAATATTTAAAAGTTCTGTTTGTAATATGTATTCATTCTTGATAATGCCGAAAAAGGCGAAACTAGTCGAATAAAGAATTGTTCAGTCAGTGATTTTTAGACTTTAAGATTTTATTATTACCTCTCATATATTAAAAAATATCATCTAATAGAATTAATAACAGAAAATGCTTAAAATATTTGAGTCCAACTCACAATCTTAACTACATCATTAATATTGTATTTCCTTTACCGGTAAAGGACGAACAAGGACGACTTATTTATGTAATACCGTGAAGTAAACCCAGCTTGGAAGCGTACAAGAACATTAACAAGTGTGAAAATATTTCTAAATCAACATCTCATCGTGGTACTTCCATCTCTCTGAAGACCGACAAAAATACCAGAAGATGTTCCTCAGCTTACAGCGGTTACTTCATGGAGTCCGGTGATCTTGATTCAATTTCAAGGTGAAGGGTCGTGCATCCTATGTGATGTTGCCACATCTCACAGTCTGCGGAAAATCTCACGTAATATTTGAAAAATTCATATAAATCTTTGAAAACCCCTCTAAGGGATTTAATACTCTTACGAATATAAATAATACAGTTTAAAATTGAAATGAAGTTCACTTGATTCATAGGTTGACCATAAATAGTTATTGTCTTCAATTGAAATGAACTGTAGACATGTTTTGAGGTATGAACTTATTTACAAGACAAGTTATCGAAGAATATGACAAGCTTCTTTCATAGAACTGATGATAACAAATGTTATACCTTTTGACCATTCACAATGGGTTACCTTTTAGAACCATTTGTTGTCTTCTGTACTATAGCATATACCAGTAAAACTCTTCTGTAACTAGACTGATCATCTTGTTCCAAAATCTTTAAAAATCCCTCTAAGGAATTTAATACTCTTATGAATATAAATAATACAGTTTAAAATTGAAATGAAGTTCACTTGATTCATAGATTGACCATAAATAATTATTGTCTTCAATTGAAATGAACTGTAGACATGTTTTGAGGTATGAACTTATTTACAAGACAAGTTATCGAAGAATATGACAAGCTTCTTTCATAGAACTGATGATAACAAATGTTATACCTTTTGACCATTCACAATGGGTTACCTTTGAGCTATTTGTTATCTTCTGTTCTAAAGCATATAACAGTAAATCTCTTCTGTAACTAGACTTGATCATCTTGTTCCAAAATCTTTAAAAATCCCTCTAAGGAATTTAATACTCTTACTAATATAAATAATACAGTTTAAAATTGAAATGAAGTTCACTTGATTCATAGGTTGACCATAAATAGTTATTGTCTTCAATTGAAATGAACTGTAGACATGTTTTGAGGTATGAACTTATTTACAAGACAAGTTATCGAAGAATATGACAAGCTTCTTTCATAGAACTGATGATAACAAATGTTATACCTTTTGACCATTCACAATGGGTTACCTTTGAGCCATTTGTTGTCTTCTGTACTATAGCATATACCAGTAAAACTCTTCTGTAACTAGACTGATCATCTTGTTCCAAAATCCTTAAAAATCCCTCTAAGGGATTTAATACTCTTATGAATATAAATAACACAGTTTAAAATTGAAATGAAGTTCACTTGATTCATAGATTGACCATAAATAATTATTGTCTTCAATTGAAATGAACAGTAGACATGTTTTGAGGTATGAACTTATTAACAAGATAGGTTATCGAATAGTATAATAATCTTCTTTCATAGAACTGATGATAACAAATGTTATACCTTTTGGCCATTCACAATAGGTTACCTTTGAGCTATTTGTTGTCTTCTGTTCTATAACACCAGTAAAACTCTGCTGTAATTAATCTTCTGTAATCACAGAATTTAACACTGGTTTCACGGAAAAATCCACCTGGTCATTGCAAATACGTGAATTTTCCTTTTTGGCTATCGAAATTTCCAAGAATTCAAGGGTATCTAATATTTAACTCCCTTACCACCTTTTGCAATTGAATGACCAATTTATATTGAAAATAGCACTGTTTTTCTTTATTTCGTCACATTCGTGGCAAATATCTCCGTATATAGGAAGAGTAATAGAATATTTTGAAGTGTTTATTCTTCCGTATTCAGAAGTTAAATTTCCTTTTTACCTGAGCAATCCGGCAACGTCGTATCGGCGTCCACGAACGCACGTGTTCAACAACCACCGCATGCCAAACCTTATTTGACATTTGATAGTCGTCTAAAACATTTACTAATTTGGCATCGAACCAAATTTGATACACATTCCCAGTTTGGCTGGAAATGGGAGCAATAAAAGGATGATCAGATGGATAGCTAAGGCCAAATACAGACTATTGTACACTCGTAGTATAGGAACAAGTTATATTCTTTTTGTCTTCAACACACTGATTTAATGCAGCCAAATAAAGGATATTCGAGAATTCAATAATGTATAATAACCTATTGTTTATTTTGTTTTTTCTTTGTGACGATATTACTGAATATTGATGCTGTTTTTTAATTTTCCCTTACAGGAATACGATGTTTTTGTTTTAGAAGCTTTGGCAGACAGTATGAGATGTATTTGTGGATTTAAAAGACTGCGTCTTCAAGATGTTCTTGTTTAAATGCACTCTGACTAAATATTCTATCAGTGATGACCCTTCAATTGATATTTTAAGAATATGTCGAGATCTTTGAGTGACGTGAATTCACATACATGCAGTGTTGTCACAGTGTGTAAAAATTTCATAGTTAATCGAATTATTTATCTTTTCTAAACAATATTGTGGAATCTTGCAAAATGCTTGAAATTTTATAATAGTTGATTGAGTTAAATAGGAAATACTATTAATACATCAACAGAAAGTCTCCAAATGATTTATATCTGCTATTACAGTATTGTATTTCTTGTAATTCTTGTTGAAATGCAATATTTATGTAATATAATTTTTGATGAGCTCAATAATTTTTCATACTCCTCATAATTTGCTTGGATAATACCTCTTTTTCTGTTAATAATAATTTGCAATGAATAGCATATAAAATCCATATAACCACTATTAGGTAGACATAAATATGCGGCGGTATCTGGTAAACGATTTCATTAAAAATTTGTTATTATGCAATATAAGGTACTGGAATCTGAAGGATATCAGCTGTTTTTAACTATATAAAATACCACGTGCTGGGAATTTTGCAAGAATAGTCAATCAATTTCTTGTGGTTTGCGAAGCTGAGATATCGTATAAGGTAATAATATTGAAGTTTCGCAAATGTTCATTTATGTTGCATTGACATTCGAACTGCTATTATTACAACATTATCAATTCTACATTTTTCTCAGAAAATCTAAAAATGTGAAGTAGCTTATATTGAAAATGTTGAAAAATCATTTCCTGTTCACCTTTTCATATATACCTACATTGTAGCTTTGCCAAATCTTTGAAATAAATAATTTTACAATGAAATTCAATGGGGATTATTCACTTTACAGGTTTGACAAAGAAACAATCTATAGAGAAACGAGAACAACTAAAGAATTTGTCCATTTTTCAGTACTTGGAAGTACATAAATGTGAATTTCTTATCAAAATGCACCCTTAGAATTAGAGGGAGCTTTCGAGAAAACTTATTTTAGCTTTAATAATAATGTTATCATTTAGCCTAAGAGTGAGATCAACATACGAGATATTACGAAGATTTTCCAATAAATTATTAGTCTACACATAAATATTAGAATACGTGAATCAGTAAATTATAATTTTTATCTTTCAAAGATCTAAATTGCTTGTAGTTATTTAATAGGTGGTTAGTTTTTTTCGACAATCCAGTTATGCCAGTTTCCTAGTTATATATTGTCTCTAGCAAAATAACGAATTCAAAGTTGATATTGACAGGTATAATACTTATTATGCATGATGTAATATATTATTTAAATGACCGATGCTATTACTTCAATACAAATTGAAACTTGTTTTTCAGTACTGACCTACGTTCAATAAAAATTGAGCTCTTACGTTATTATTACTAATATATAATTACTTATATATTATGAGTATGTATCACTCTAGATATTTCCGTGAGAGACAGTGGAAGAGTCTACTTTTAGTAGAATTCTATTTGGTTTATTCGTGTTTTGTTTTTGATCCAGTGGACCATAAAGCTCACTGAAAGTGACACTTAAACGGGAGATTAACACATTTAATAAATCGACACGGACTGTTTTTGTGTTTCGTCATGGCGAGGCTCATACAAATTTTTTTCCTTTATGGGCAAAGAGCCCAAATGGCCTTGACGTAGGTCATTAGCCAACAGAGATCTTAATTTGACTTTTTCCTTTATTTGTTGAAATTGAATTGTAAAATTCGAAATGTACACCACAAGAGGAATATACAATGGGACACATTAAGCCGAAGGGCTTGTCACGGTGATTTTGTTCTTCATACACATACATCTTTGAGCCACGGAAAGAAATATTTTTATACGCGAGGAAATATTAAACACATAAAACAACGTTGCTCATATCTTGACACCAGCAGAAATAAAAAAATTGAATATCACTTCATGAACACTCAGGTTATTAATAGACAGGAGAAAGCATAAATTGTAGGGCTGATTGAATTGAATGTTGTTATTCAATTTCGAAAACAGGACTTTTCTCTGATGCTGTGGTTTGCGACAGACTAAAAACAGATGATCGAGTGTACCTATTTCACCACGCAAATAAAATTGTTATTTACTATATTAATTTTACTGTAGGAAGAAAAGGATAAGAACTAGTATATGGGTGAATCATATTATTAAAGAGTATAACCTACTTTTGCTATCTTTATACATTTGTATACCTCATCAATCTCACACACACACAAGATGTATACCTGCGATTCACCTCTGGGTTCAAAACCTGAGTGACTGCTAAATGAGAACTGAATGTTAATGAATTGTACACCAAAATTAACCACAGTGAGATGGGGTGGGTTAATCGAGTAAGAAGAAACTTGGAATGCCAGGCTGGATACTTATTCTTTTCAACCAAAGTTAAATTCCAGAAAAAAAAAAAGTATATCATTCATGAAAGTCTCAACAAACCAAAAGAATTTAACCATCATCAAATTGTCCCAAATACTGGATACTTATTCTTTTCAAACGGAGCTAAATTCCACAAAAGAAAAAGTATGAAGTAATGAAGGTTTCAACAAGTCTCTTAAATCTTAATAATAATCAATATCCCGAAAAAAAAGCAGCCAACTTTTTTTTACTTCCACCGTCTTACAAACAACACAAGACAATTACACCTACTTAACAGTAGGACAAAGGAGTACCAACCTAACCTAACAAAACTGAACTCACTCCTCTCACTCTTTCTGACGAAGAGATATGAAACTAAACAAAATTATAACGTTATAAGAGATATTCAATGGTCTATTATTTGAACTTTTTCAAGAAATTGGCTGATGATTTGGATACGTCCTGCAATCATTTTCCCACGAAGAAAAACAAATTTAACTCCAAAAAGGACAACTGTTATAGTTGAATGAAAAGAACTGGAGCATTTTTTTCAATTATCGTAATGGCCTTTTCCAAAAGCAGTGTATAAATCCACTTTACATCTACACTATCCACACATCACTAAACTGGCGCAGTCGTAAATTTTTCCGACTACGCCTATTGATTTTACATATTATTATTTGAGAATTTGTTTTTGTATATGTTATGTTTCCTGTTTTGTAATTAGAACCTGTCCTGTAAAACAATGTATGTTAAATAAATAAATTATTCTGATATCAAATATGATACAGGATGGGAATAAAACAAAATAAGATATAGAATTACATAAAATCATATAATATTCATACTGAAGTTATGAGATGTGTATCTAAAAAATTTTACATTGGACATATTAATATATACATTGGATAAACAATCATAGCTGCAGAATGTTAATCTCAGACAGGAGGAACTTAATCTAAATATAATTTAATATAACAAATAATCTAATAAAATCAACAAGCATCAGTCTTCATTATCCAGCTGAACAGGTGGTAACTCAATGTGGCAGTGATTTTTGGGGCGTGGAATAACATTTTAACTGGAAAAAAAGAAAATACTGTTATAAAACTCAATAGATCAGGTATAGAATGAAATGTGCTGACAGAATCACTCATATAAACACTGGGTTCGAATCCAGTGTTTCTCCATAGTTCGATATGGAGAATTTGTAGATTTTTTTAGTCAGTTAAGCCTCGAAATTTATTACTAACATAATTCTAATCGATAGATCAATGGAAGTATCTACTAATGAATTCAAACATAGTGAATGATTGACAGAATCATTCGTATAACACTGGGTTCGAATCCTTGTTGAGATATAGAGAACTTGTAGTTTTTTTTAGTCAGTTAAGCCACGAAATTTATAACTAACACAATTCTAATCGATAGATCAATGGAAGTACCTACTAATGCATTCAAACATAGTGAATGGTATGAGAAAAAGTAATCATCTATATAAATGATGATTAATTTTTAATGCAACATCTAAAATGTTCAAATGTTATCGTAAATTTATTATATCAAACTAGAAAAGCTTTATTGCGTATTTAAGGTAGAACAAGGTCAGCATCTGGATAGAACATTCCTCCTGTTTTTATTTATCTAACATGTACTTCCTGTTCTTATTCTTCTTAGTTTTTCTAGTTAGTGGCATAGTTTTATTGAAAATTTTGCAACAGAAATCCAGGTCAATTTAAGCTCAATAAAATGAAACTGTTTCATAAAAATTGAATAAAATAAAGACAAAAAATACAAAATAGTAATTGGCATTTTAAATATATAGGTGAATTTTATTTTTAATATAAAGAAATCTAAGTCGCAGTTTTCGAAATATTCGATGGAAATTTATAGTTTTTTTCGCGATGAGATCAAAAAAAGTTAACCAGGATGATAAGCTGCAGGAAAACTGATGAAGTTGTTGTTAAGAAGTAAAACCCACGAGCTTTTAATTCAGTCTATTTTTATTTGTTCCATCTCAGTAAATGACCATTCATTATGTTATATCGAGGACGAAACTAAACAAAAACTATCCACATTTTAATAGCGTATGATTAAAATACTCGAACGAAGTTGCATGCGTAGAGAACTGCAATTTGTTAAATTGTGTGAAATATTTTAAATGACGCTGGTTATTAAATATCGCGATAGGCGTTCTTCCAACAGCTTGTTAAAATTGATAATTGAAAAGTTAGTAGAGTAATTAGATCAGTATCTTAATAATTTGTTTTGGTAACGCTAAAGTTCATCTCGAAGAATGTGATACAGTGTATAAACAAATAATTAATTAAATTAATCAGAGATAAATCATATTAAAGTGGTAGAACAAGCGTGGACTATTCCTAATGAAGGAGGCGTACTAATTCAGACCATTAAAAATAGACGATTGGAATACTTTCAGTTCAGAAGCTATAAATGAGTATTGTCATGGCCATCGTTGATTAATTTATACGGTTTAGCGAAGTACCTCTTGGATATGAAACGATATTTATTGATACTGCCTCAAGATTTAGAACGGCAACCTTCATATAAGCAATCCGGAAATTCAAACTCCATATAATATGCATCTATCTTTGTTATTGGCATGTCTGCAGAGTGTACCGACTAGGAATATAAAAGCTTGAATGCGAAATCATAATTTTGATCTGCGATTCGCAGATATTATGCCAGATTGGCCTAGGTAATAGTCTGGACTTGACCTTTGTTTTAAATGTCACTTGTCGACATTCCTAGTGCATTTGATTTGAATTTCAACGAGGATTTGTAATATGACACGGTTTCTGCCTGCAGGAGGTTTGGTTTTTAGTTCAAGGGTCTGTGTAGGGACCCTACTTCTTCTGCTAAGCATGCGAAATCGGGTATAGAACTCTTGAATCATAAGAGTCCCATAAACACAACAAAAAGCTACAAAATTTGCTTTATTGGTATTTCTAATTATCAATTGAAAATTTGAAAGCTTTTCGAAAACATCGTTATAACACAATTTTCTTCAATTTGCGAAAGAAATAAGAGACTAAATAACTTCAAATAACTTGGGAAAGTCCAAAACACGTTTATTTCATTTTTGCCACAAGAAAGTTTGCTTAGTATTGTACAGTTTATTATGATAAATTTATAAGTTGCAGAGTCGAAACCGGTATATTTTTACTTTAAGGTGAATTATGTGTAATAAAGCTCTATCAATTCATCTAGCAGAATTACATCATACTAATGAACGAACGCAAGGTCGTAATACTTCTGTAAATCAGTGATTTCCCTATCATTCATCTCTGATAGAAACCGACAAAAATAATCTAAATTAGCACCGGTTTTCAAAGTCGAATAATGTATAGAAAGAAAATAAGAGTGACTATCAGACTTAATTTTCTTATGAATGTAAATAACTTCCTGGGAATTAGAAAGGTCAACGTAACAAAATCAAGGATCAACAAACTTGACACAGTAAATGAAGAACACAAAGCTGAAGGAGATGAGATGGAATCTTGTCAGACTACCAGGAGATGATGTGAGTAATAACGACTGGATGAAGGAGAACCTTCAGGTTCTGAAGAAGAACGAACCACCACGGGTTTTGAATATACGGTCAACGATCTTTGAATTGGGTACCACCGTTTATTCCTTGAACTTGAGAAGGTTATCGAAGATATAGGTCTTTGTGAATGAAAAAACATTTGGGTTAAGGTCATGTTTAAAGTTCCATGTTGCTCTTTACAGGTGGCGAGGTCAACGGAGAATTTATGACCATTTCATGCTGTGCAGTAATTTTGGGATTATTTATCTTGCATCGATCTTCGGAAAACAGTTGATGAGTTTATTTTTTCGTTAACTCTACAAGGATGAAACTAAGAAGACTCAAATTTTGAAAATATTAGAATTACGAAATACAAAATAATGATATCGCAAAATTTATTGAATTTCTAGCGTTTTTGAACCATTTGAAAATCGGAAAGTGAAGTAAACACTAATTTTATTCTTCAAAATTAAATTTTAATAACTATTCAAACTCTCATTTCCTTTTGAATTGTTTCAATAAAAGATACAGTATTTTCAATACTAATTGGCAAGATAAACAATTCGAATATAACCATAAAATGAAAAAGGAAGAAATGTTTTCTAAAGCTTTCCAAAGAAAATCTTATTGTTAAAATATTTTAATTTTTTGGTGTAACATTTTATCACTATATTTCTAATTTGATTCTATGGAAAAAAAAAAGATTTTCAATCAAAAAATGTCGATGTATTGGACAAATCTAAATATAAGACAGCTAAGGGCTAACATACAAGGAATCATTTTTTTGACAACAAAATAATCGATCAATAGAAGTTGAAAAATTAAAGTTGAAAAAATTAATGACTATAATATCCTAAATTAAATCGCCAAATTCCATAGGAATCATTCGAGAACTAGACAGGTTAGAGACTTTATTTGTGATTATTAGATGAGTAACGATGAAACGATAAGGCCATGATGAGAAGAAGTCATTGATCTTGTCCACCGCGTTTGAACTCGAACATTCTCTCTATATATACACAGAGTCGCAGAAAGATAAATTTTGGTAAAGCCTCGAGCAACGTCTCGTCGAATAAAGATGCAGATTTAACAGACACTACGTGCAAATATTATTATATTTCGAAATTATGATCGTGGTAAGTTTTAAGAAGATTTATATGCATTCAGTCCTTGTAATATGAGGGCGTTAGAATCGTAGTGGGCGATTAGCAAGTTCAACAACCTGACTTGAGAGATACGGAAGTTACGTGACTAATATATTACATAAATTCGTTATTATCTATCACATTTTCCTAAAAATGAAACATGGGAAAGAACCATTCAATTACACAAAAATCACAGAAAAGCCTGGTTTAAGTTGCATAATATTTCAACAAAAAAAACCTAAACTAAGAGATCGAATTTACAATATGAAAAACAAATAAATAGTTTGTTTTATAGAATTATTTTACGTAATACGTACTGAAAGAAAGTGAAAGCTCGAAAGAACTTCTTAACAAAGAATGATTATTTCTGAATAAATATATACATAAATAAATTATATTCAGGAACAAGACAAATTTTTGTTATCGACGTAAATATTTTTTGTACTGAAAATAGTAGCAAGGCATTTTAAATTTCATTATTTCGAATATTTGTACTTAACCGAAGTTGATTTTAGGAAATTTAAGTTGTTAATTTTTAGGATGTTTAAGTTTTGAAATGTAATTATTCTGGGTACTTACCGGAATCTTTTTCGGCGACAACTTGATGTCTCAGGGCGTCCGCCATCCCCCCTATTTAGATGCCACATTAGTAGAGCCCGGTGGGGTCCAACCCCTTTCCTCCTGTCAACAACATTCTGGCAGTTTTTGCAGCTAGACAGCTTGAATATAAACAAACTGAGCACGCACGTGGTGATGATGAAGGTCAGGTCAATATTGGCCAGTAGGGTCCAATTTTCCGCCGTCCATGGTAGATGATTAATCTTGGATAAATTCGATCGAAAATTTTCAAATTTTTGGAGCGAATTGGCACTCGCCGTTGAAGAAATTAGTAAGTTTCGGTTGGGTCAGTCATTTTGAAGCGAGTTGAATTGAACAGAATTCGAGAAACACTGAAAGGTATTCGAGCGCGTTGCACAAGACGAGAGACGTGGTTGTGGAATGATTCTTTGCTGCCGGGATCCCGGCTTAAATGTGATGCGGTAAAGGTGGTAGGGGAAGTACGTCGGGACGCTCAGCATGTGCTATGACCCATTCACATTGCTCAGCCCTTAGTCAAACAGATAGTGCCGATTGGTACTTTTGATGTGCGTGGGGGGAAGAGGGTTAAGCTTCTTCTGTATTCTCAGTCTTGTCTTCTCTAGCGACACTCCGGAGTCTTCCGGGTTTATCGAAGTTTTAACACACGTAGTTTTTCGATTTGTGTTATTAATTTCCTTATATATTTCGAAAAATTTTTCAGTATTCATAAAAAGGTGCTGTGGAAGTTAAAAATCAGTTAATAACAAAAATAGGGATTAGAAATGTGCAGTTTTAATTTTTTCATTAATTTCATTATTTCTGAGTTTTGTAATGAGGAATTTTTATTTGCGTGAAATATTTTTATAGTAAAAAAAAAGTGGACGATCTATGTAAAAATTTACATTAGTAAAATTTTGGCAAATATCAAATGATTAGTTTATAGTTAGTCAATTAGACTATAAAGTTAAGTTCTGCAAAATTTCCATATAAATTCGTAATTGTTTCGTTCGTTAAAAATTTTGAAAATTATTTCACATACATACATTTAATAAGAAAATTAATTATTATTTGGTTAATTTTACATTATCATGTATTTTAAAATGGAATTCTTTAGAATAATGTGAAAAATTCACTAACAATCATCATAATATTACGAAATAATGTGGAATTCATATTAAAGGAATTTAAAAAAAATGTTTATGATATAATTTCCATATCTTATTCTTATGAGAAACATTTTCATATTTCTTGTACATTTAAATATTATTTAATTTAATTCTAAACAATATTATTGACAAATGACAAATATTTAGAGGCAAGTTTTGAAATTTTAAATTTTTTTGTAGCACAAGAAATTTTTTTTATGCCTTGGAAGTTATTGAATTAAATGAATGCATTTTTATATTGTTATGTCAATGTGAACACTGTATTTTTAAATGGATTTCACTATGTTCTATAAGAAATTAAATATATATTGTCATTTTAATGTTCTGAATTTGATTTCGGAAAGGATTTCTTAGGTTTTTCGTATTGTACAACAATAACATGCTCTTGGGGGATCAAAATCATTCAATTTGAAAACTGTTTGTGTTCTTTACAAGATTCGTCATTTCGTTGAATATTTATTATGGGTTACTCTTGAAATTTGAATGACCTAGAAAAAATCGATGATTTTTGTAGATTAGAAAACACGAGATGATAGATATTAGCTAAAAGTTTGTTTTCTCATGAAAAATATAACATCTTTAGGTTTTTGTACTTTTATTGACCTTGATCAATTTGTGTACTTAGTTTGATTTCTTTTACTTTGTAAAGGTTCCTTGTTTCCAATTTTTGAAAATTTTTTACTATTCATATTTTTGAAGTCCTAGAATTCTAGAAAATTTCTCATAAAAATGGGTTAACAAGCTATTAAAACAATAAATTTCACTGAATATATTGAAAACTATACATATATTTCGGGTGATTAACCCATTATCAAGAGTATACAATGTTCCATATGTAGAGTTTTTAATATATTTAGTGAAACTTAAGCCAAGTGTGTTAATTTTAATTTATTGTTTTTAAAATTGATTGATTTTTGGGGTAATGGAAATTTGAAGTCCCATTTATGTTTTAAAATGTGATAATATAGTTGTTTTTGATCTGGAGTTTGACTTTAAGATTCTTTCTTTTTGAATGTGTTAGGAATTGTTTTTTTGAAAAATTACTCCTTTAAATTAAAGGAGAATATGTTCTTATTAGGCTCTAGAACATTATTACTTGATTTAAATCAATTTCAACAATAAAAACGCAACGAAATTGAAAATTTGCTATTGATTTCCACAATTTTATAGCTTTAAACATCCTCGGATTGCTTGTTCAGACTTTTCTGCCAGAAGAAGACATTCTAATAAGAAACATACTCCTCACTTGCCAAATGAAATAAATGAATAAATTTATTTTAAACAGTAGATTTTTTAAAATAGTGCATTCTAAATAGAACAGTGTGCAGTATTCTTAAGTTAGGATAGTTTTTTCCTTTCACATCATTTATGGACTTTTGTCGTTTCGACTCCAATAATTTTCATCAGGAAAAAGTATAATACTACAAAATCGCCTTCTGTTAAAGAATTGTCGAATTTTATATCGTAATCATCGTTTTTCCCTTTAAATGCGTATGAATGTTGAAGTGCATTTAAAATGAATAATCAGAATATAATATATATTAAGAGAAGCAGTTTTTCATCTTAAAAAATAGATGCTCTGATGAGATTCATTCCATTTATCAATATGTAATGTAGAGAAAAGATCAATGACCGGATCTTCCACCTCATAATCGATGATTATTGTTCATATATCCCGCTACCATTTCCTAAAATCCTCCAAATATTACATCGAACCTACCACATAAATGAAAAAGACAAACAGAAGGTACGTGGGATCGTACTATATTTTTTCGCGTATTGTTTGAACAAGATTCCTCAATGGAGGTCGATAAATTAACAGGTAGAAAAACTCTAAGTGCGTGGTTATGTGTCATTAAAACCTCTTCGTTTCATATACTTAATTACTTCGTTAGTTTCATTCATATTTATTGTATAGTACAGGTATGAGTGTAATTTCTGTAATGGTAAAGACTGAGTCACCAAATATTTATAGTGAGATTGAGGCGGTGATTTATTATTGGTACCGATTGCTATACAAATGTGACCTTAAACTAGCTCTTATAACTTACGATATCTTCCTTACTATTAGCATAAAATAAAGCCACATCCACCTGAAATCTCTATTTCCAGCCAGGGGTGGTTCATACACTAATAATACCCAAATTATTTCAAAATCCTTTTATATTCTTCGTTTTAATATCATTTACTAGACACTGTGAAATATTCAGGCTAAAAAAACTATAAAGAAACCACAAAATTCGACCTAAAATTGATGAACAACATTTCTTTATGTCTAGGATTCCAAAACTTCGATCAAAAAGCCATTGTCAGGTTTGATATTGCAGAAAATCTTTCAGTTGATACTTGTGAACAATAATTTATGAGAGAATCTTTCGATATTTGTTTCTTGTTTTTAGCTTGAATTGGAAATAATTACTATTTTATTATTTTCGGTTATAAATGAATGATTAACAGGTTTTTCTCATCACTTTATAATATATAAAGAAAGATGAGCAAGAATAATTACTTCAAGTTTCACTAAATAATAAAAAATAAAAAATATATAAACTCAACTTCATTCTAAATACATTTAATTTAACTCGAATAAAAAACTATTATCTTCTCGAAAATGCACAAAATTTGAATCATAAGTGAAATTATATCATAGTTCATTGTTTTTATTTTACTATAATAAAATGTTAGCGAAATATTTATATATCTTCAAATTTCAATATAAATTTAATTCCATTTGTTTATTTAGTATTTAAATCAATTCCATTGACCTTGAGTAACAACGAAAAATCTTTGTACTCCTTTTAAACTCTTAAAAATAGATATACACATTGTTCATGGAAAATTTGTAGGTTCTTTTTGTTATAAATCTTTCGTTTGAATGAAGTTAATAACCAAATATTGAATAAATTATAAAATTTTGATATTTAATTCATGTCATCTTGCATTTCCTATATGTATCATCTTCAGATAGTTGCTAGTCATTATATTGAGCATCTGATGAAGAAGTATTCCTTCGAAACGTGGGCCATTGATTTTATGTTGTCATATGTTAAAATCGTTATTATATAAATTATTTCATTATAATGAGAATATACTTTTAATTACTTTATTACACATTTCATGAAAAATATGTTAATTTTATTTATATATTATTAAAATTGGAATTTCAATTATATTTATTATTTTCTCATGGTGACTTCAAACATCAAAAATTTTAGAGATGTTAATGCAAATTTTATTCAATGGTTAATACTTTATCTACTACTTATCATATATTAACTAATTTATTGTTCTATTAGTAAATTGAATAATTTTCTAGAAAAGAGTAATTGTATATGTCGAAGTACCTTCAAAGTATCGCCACTGGCTTCAATGTATTCTGTGACCCTCAACCGTTAATAATATGAATTATTTAACTATTTTTAGCTAAATTTATTGAATATTGAATCTTATCTTGTGGCTGGTAGTTGTGGAGATTTTTATTAAAGATATTGATATACGTGCTAGCTGAAGAGTGAATTGAGTAATATCCTTATACTTTGTGATGTGATTGTAACAGTTGATACAAAGAATGTTCCAGAAGTCTTAGCTCACGGAACTCGGACAATGTTGTTTCTCTAAATGTAACTCCTTGGTTTTATTATATTTTATCTAATTCAAATGTTTCAATTTTAGGTTCCTCTTTAGTAGAAAGTAACGATAGGAATGTTACTTAACTATTACTCAAATTCAATAATTTCATGAAAAAATAAATTTTTTTTTCTTTTTTTTTCTTTTTTTTTCCTCTTTTCGTTTTTTGTCAACATTTCTATGAGCATTAGTGATAAAAGGACGGTGTAACTCAGACCATGGTCTAGCATTCCTCAAGAATATTTTGAATCTAAGCAACCTTCACTTGATTCATGAATGGAAAATTTCAATTAAACTTCAGTTCTTTCAATACATTGTGTTTTCATCACATTAATAATAAACTTTAGTAAATACTTTCAACTATGTTTATAAAACTTAGGGTGACTTTTCCTTTAATGCTAACTAAGTCTGTAAGTCTATATTTTTGAATCGAACATACTATATAAGTTATAAAATTAAACAATATGAAATAACTTTTATCTTGTAATACATCTTCATCTTTATGTGATGATGGTTTACTCTAATTGCTTGGGTGTTAAGGAAGTAAATATAAAAAGGAAGTAAGTATTTAAATTTGAAATAATGCCAAAGACAATCAAATACTCAGTGAAATTGATCTACGAATTGGACAACAGTGTATTGTTTCTGTTACTTGCGTACTATTAACACTATTCGCAGAAGGTCCCCGACTTGCTTTTCTTAATTTTAATTTCATAGTTTTGTTTTCTTTACTATATTGTTTTTTGAATAAGCTAATATTTTAAGAAGCTAAGTTAGCTTGCAAGTATTGGATCTTAGTGGTTATTTGATATATAAAACTCGAGTTCTTAGCTTTTACTTACGAAATTACAATTTCAAAATTTACAATCCGTTTAAAAACAAAAACTATGAAAAACATCAAGGTTAAGAGTTCGGCGTCAATTTCACTTTTAAAAAATTTAAAAATTTGCATAGATTTTTTCAACTTGTGCATTTATACCTAAAAACCCAAATTTTTTTCAAAATTCCTAATGCTAAGGTATCTACCGGTTAAAATTATTTCCCAATTAGTTTTTTTTTCGATAAGTTATTTAAATTTATCGAGATGGGTCCGTTATTCGAGTTGTCGATTACAAACTACACGGGCGATCTACGGTTAGTAATTTTGGTGGCCAAAAAAAGATGGGAGATAGCATGGGAAATGCGGAAAGCGAGTTGAAAACGCGATTGTAGATGATGACCAAACGGGGACCTAGTTGTTGCAAAGTCAATGGCCTCGCTTGTTTCAGCTGATCCATGCTCACAAACATATACACACAAATGCGATGCCAGGTTCGATGACATGCCCAGGTCTGTATCATATCATTTTCAGATAAATAGAGAAAATTTTCCTAATGGAACACAATATTCCAAAATTAGATGGAGTTAGAGCTCTGAAAAATTGGGTAAGTCGTACCCCGTATTGAGTATAAGAAAACTAAATATCAATACAAAACAACTACCAAACAACTTGAAAGACCTTTCAAAATCCTACATCTTGTATTAATTTTTGTTCCTTAAAATATGTTAAAAACCTTCACGAAACTATATAAATTATAATTTGATGATTAATACGATAAAAAAAATTGTTTTCACAATATTTATTGACATATAAACACGTATAGGAATTTTTCGAAACAAAATTATCAGTAGAATGACATATGGCAGTAGTTTGACAGTTGTCAGTGGAATGCAAGTCTGTATTAAGTTTTGTAACTGTAATTAATATTTCACACAAAGTAGGTGAGTACACGAAACGAAAACCACATATTAATGCCCCTTGTTACCAAGTATACCACTAAACATTCAAAGTCTTCATCAACATCGAAACGATTAATTTTTAGACAAGACGAAAATTATAAAGACTTGAGAAGACTGAAAAACTGAACCGTTTGAGTTAGTTAAGTGAAAGTGACTGCGAAAAACAGTGGTTGTTTTACATGCTATATTTTATTATAGCTCTAGTAACTCTGATGATCTACCTTAGTTTAACTTAGATGGTAGATTAGTTAAAATAAAATTGCTCAATGGTCCACTGTGACCAGGTTTTTTTATTGATTTATTATTTATTTATTCATTTAACATAGTGTTTTCACAGGACAGGTCCTAATTACAAAACAGGAAACACAACAGGTACTAAAATCAAATTGTTAGTACAAAAGTTTCAATTTTGTACTTTCAAGTTCAATTTTAAAAGAAAGAGTTTGTGATATGAATCGCACTTATAAAATGAAATATAATTATAGGAATAAAAAAACTTAAATGCATACTAAACACTTATACACACATACAAGTATATGAGTGAATATGAATCATGTACGTGATTACACATAAATGATTGTTCTAGCAGAGATTATGCATATCAAGGAAACTTGCCTTAATATCAGTAACAGAACAGTTGAAAATATCCACCTTAGCTCCCAAAATATTACATTGTTCACACATCGTGTGCAATGGAGAAAATTTTAGAACATTCTTTCTAGCTGCTGGAAGGTAGAACGTGAATTCGCTTCTGGAAGAAACTCTTGGAACAATAAAGATAATTTTGCAATAATTCCTGACATTTCACTTTATTGTTAATTATTTTATGCAAGAAGATTTTTCCTTCGCGCACTGAGTGTGTCCACATTACGTCGACTTGTAACTGTTTCATGTTGTATGCCTATAGGTGGTATATTCCATTAAATTCTGAAGTTCAAAAGTACTTTCGTTATATAGACTCCAGTTGTTCAATATGTAACTGATAACCAGCATTCCAGACTGTTGATCCGTATTTAAGTTCAGATCTTACGAAAGCACAATACAATGTTTTCAGAGTTGATATATTGCTAAATTCCTTACTAATGCGAATAATTGAACCATATACTCTACAGGCAGCGGATACTGTAGCATTGATATATGGCACAAAAGTGGCATTAAAGTTTTATTTATATATTTTTAATAAAAGAGTTTAGATTTAGTATTTAATGAAAGAAAATATGTATGCCCCCAATACGCGGAATCAAGACGCCGATGACAGTGGTGGAATACGGACCTGTAAATCGCAAAAGCGGCGAACACTCGTGCATCGCGACGCACTGCTTCCTGGAGGTATGTGGGCCAGGTCGCGTATCTGTCGCCGGTTCCGCGTTGCGAACTCCATGGCAAGCGAGGGACGATGCGGGGATGTCGAGTGGGGTTGACGGGGGGCCCGGCCTAGAGTGGCGGTCAGTGTGCGAGTGGCCGGCGGTTCACTGGGGTAAGGGTGAGCATTTGCGGTTGTTGACCCACGCACTCTTCTTCGTGGGCCACGCAGCATCTCGAGAGGATGCGTGCGATAGGTGCGGTACTAGGCGTGGAGAATTTTTGGGGATTTCGCAAGAACCGAGCCCCAGCTTCGTGCTATGACGTGCGGACGTGGTGGAAGCTCTGAGGCACTTTGTATTCCTGTTGGAAACGTCTATTGGCCACTCGGAATATTCGGCGATATCTAGGATCTGTTATTCTCACGTGTCTTCTCGTATTTCAAAACGATCACATTTAAACAATATTAACAGATGAAGCTTTTGGTTAAATCCGTGAACTTCATGAAGCTGGTTGACTTTAGTTGAATAGGCGAATATTATGAAAGAAGAAGAGTAAAAATACCACAACCTTCATAGACTCAAGAATTTGACTCATGTCATATTTCAAAAATAACCTTCAATTAGTGAGAACATCGTTTGACACAAAAAATATACTTCCAAGTTATTTCAGATGAAATCCTAAATATTAATTTTATTATTTAAAACACATGTGAATACCCATCTCTATTTTCAAGTTGTCAAAACTTAGGTTAGGTTGATTTCGTGGAGTTGACGGTTTGATTTATCACAATATTTCTGTGGATTGTTTTATAACTATATCTATTGCTAAAAATGAGGAACTACCTTTGAAACGTACAGAAAATAGATGAATTTATATCAATAATAGGCAAAGTAATCTAACCCAATACAACCAAAAATAGTAATTATTTATTCATTGATCTCATAGACTTATTATATTATTATATTATTTATAGAAACTTTCATATCTCTAATGAGTCTTAAAGGCGAGATTTCTTCTCTCTTAATATTATATACAACTAATTACAATACAACAAATAACAGACAATAGAAATGGAAAAATTCATTTCTTGTTTATCTTTCGCTACAAATTATAAAACATTATTTGTTCTATATTTTTCCCTACAATTTTCTGCGAAATGAATTCAATAACAAGAAATAAAATTTTGAAATATTTTTCTTCTTTTTTATATTAAATTTTTTCCCTTATTTTGTATTATATATATTTTTTGATAAACTACAAATTGTAGCTTACTTAAGCAAGAAATTAAATTTTCCATTTTAATAATTTGTTATCTCAAATTCAATTTACGGATATTTATATCTTTTTTATTAAGTTTTTCGATATTTGAAGATGATATCGATAACATGATGATATATGAGCCTATTTTAGGAGCTATTTCCAAAGAGTTCGAAAAGAAAGTTCTTCATAAAGCATCAAAAAATATTCACTTTCAAAGGTGTTTTAGAAGACTTCATTTAGTATGTTCAGATGTATTATTTAGAACTTCGTTAACTTTATCTCGTTTTCTCGGTAGAGAGAGCTCATGTAATTAGTTCACTAATGGTTGTTTGCCTTATTTTGAAGAGATAGGGTCTTGATACTTTCGGAAAACCATGATTGTATGGATGCATGCCACTGAAGGTTCCCATAATAGGATGAAACAACGCTCTATGTTCTATGTTTTTCGGAACGCACTTGATATTCACTCTCGAAAGTGATATTTTCGTTGATAGTATTAGTGTACACAGCTTCATGAGAGTTTTATTTGCAATATTTCGATATTTCAATCGAAAATATCAGCGTTCACGTAATTGCATAACATTGACACGTTGTTATTGAAGTTTTTCATTAATCAATACGGATAAATTCATTTGTAGTGAATGTTCATAGAAATAGAAGCCGTGAAAACCATGCCAATGTTTTTTCCGTTGTGGAATTTTGCAGGCGCTGGCTAGAAAGCAGCTTTCATACTACAAATCCGTCATAAGTGAAAGTAGAGTGACTAAATGATGATTGTCCATAGAACGTCATATAATTATGCTGAAATAATTGTCTATGATAATGAATTGCTTGCCCCCATCAATACGAAGGTGTGCTTCGTTCCTATATGCACTCCTATCGCCGAAATAGTGAACTGAAAGTTTTAACGTCATATTGGACGACCGGAAAAATAGTAATCCGTCAATAATTATCGATGAACTATAGAGTATGCGATTTCTCGGAAGCAGTTTGCTGCTGTGAAAGCTGGAAATGCGGTGAAAGTATACTTACAACTATCTAACCACTGCGGATATTATTGCAACTATATTTACCATTTACCAGGGAAGGAAGATCTTAATTGGGCGTGGTACATGAACGGTATTATTAGTATAACGTTCTAGAATCATAAGAAAGCAGAACGATATTCATTATAGGTACAATATACATCATTTTATGCTTCAATATTTCGTGAGTTCCATTTTTTCAAAATAAATTCTCCTACTTATTCGAAAAATATTTTTTGGACTAGTAGACAAGATCTCAGTTGGACTAGAACTTTAAGAGTCCAAAAAACATTTTCTTAGTTCTGAATTTTTCTTCACATTTCTCAAAAGAGAAAATTTGTTAATTTCAATTAATTCTCGAAAATTTGATAGATTTGGTCAAATTTTGACGTCTTTCTCCTAACAACAAATTTTGATAATCTGTTAACTCAGTTAACAGATTTGAATTTAATTAATTACTAAGTTTTTCTACGTTTCAAAAATCGGTTTTAAGTTGGGCGATTATTATGGATTCTATATATTTTTCAAGTAAAAACGTGAATTGTCATTTTAATTGAAAATATACCTACATGTTGAACTTCGATCTATGTAATACTTTGTTGATACTAACTCTAAATTAAATGTAGCTTTGATTTGTTTTTGTAATTGGTGATTTTTCAAGCGTAGATTTTTTTAAAAACGAATAAAACACTCAATTTGCATCATATATTCAAAATTTTTATTTAAATTGATAACTTGGCCTTTGTCATTTACAGTTTGAAGATAACTTCATGTAAATGTTGTCCGCGGCTCCGTATCAAATGTTCCATTCGGAAGGTCCAATTTTGCGTCTCTTTTTCGAGCTTTTCGAAATGCTCCTTGTATCCCACGAATTACGCGTGTTATGTTATCCTGTAAGGCTTGAATCGTGTTCAGCTTATCCACATACACTAACGATTTTACATAACCCCACAAGAAATAATCCAGAGGCGTCAAATCGCATGATCTTGGCGGCCAATTCACAGGGCCATTTCGAGAGATAAGCTGCTCACCAAATTCATCCTTCAACATGTCCATTGTTTCACGAGCTGTGTGGCATGTGGCACCGTCTTGATGAAACCACATATCAACCAAGTTCAACTCGGCCAACTAGGGCAAAAAAAGTTGCGAATATGGCTCGATATCGTTCGCCGTTGACGGTAACGTTTCTTCCACGGTCGTCTTTGAAGCAAAATGGACCGATGATGCTGTCGTTTTTTCGGGATGCCTCGGTAATTCTTGTATGGCATGTGGCTGTTCATCAGTCCAGATGCGACAGTTTTGTTTATTTACATATCTGTTAAGTCAGAAATGAGCCTCATCACTGAACACAATTTTTCGTCGTAACAAACGATAAACATTTTTCACAGAGCACGAATTTTGATAGTAAATTTCAACAATTTGCAATCGTTGCTTGTTTGTGAGTTTTTCCATGATGAAATGGCAGAGTACTTTTCACCTTGACAGATTACGTTTGGATGCCATTACCAACCAGTGCCGCCAACCTAAAAAACTTAACTCTTAAAAAATCACCCTATAAAATCAACCGTATTGATGAGACTTGTTACTTGAAATAATAAACTATTTGTTTTTGTTATGTATCATCACATAATTAGGAAACAATTTTATTTGCAATTCCTTTTCTATTACTAGATCATATTCTGGAAATTTGAGTTGCAAAATGAATATACAAGATATACCGCCTAAAACATACCTAGAACTTATCTTCTTCTTATTAGGCACATCATACAAATCTATTTCTCTCTTGTACAATTGAGCTAACAGATAAATTGTTCTTATAGTTCATGCAGATAAATCAATATTGTTCCTTCAATCTACTTTGTACCAATTATTATTTTAATAATGATCATAATCGAGTATCCAACAACTTTTTGATTTCTGAGCATTATATGTCATGTGAAAAACTGTAAAATTAAAAACTCGTTGTATTAAATGAAAAATATCCGATATAAATAGAATTTTAGATTTCCATATGTACTAAAAAAATTAAAATGGTACCAAAACATTTGTTTTTAGATTGAGACACCTTTATCAAACAAGTGTGATGTTCTTTTTACCATTACGATGGCTTCTACGAACCGAAGAAAATTTCTGTCTTCTTAAGAAGATTTCATCAGTCAGAAGAAGCCTTCGTTATTGTGAAACGTACGTGTTTATTGTTTAATAAAAATGTTTAATAGTGTTGGCGTTTACTTCATGTAAATCCATTATAATTGAATATAAACTTAAATTCAAACACTTGAACTTATGATTTAAACTTTATTCAGTAAATAGCATGACGCGTTTCGTCGTTACAAACGACTTCTTCAGATGCTTACAGAATTATACAACATTTTGAAAAACACAGGTATAAATATCATGGAATTTGAGATTCTTTGACTTTAGGTTTTACCTAAGATATTCCATTCTGACATATAATTTCTATTACCTGAAAAAGTTTAACAAGGGTGAATTGTTTAATTCTATCTGTTCATTGAGCAAATTTCCAGAATTTTTAAGCCGATTTATTTCCACTATTTCCCAAAAATCTAATTGACTACTTCTCTCAATATTGTGTAAAATTTTGAAATTCGTATCAAAAGTATGGTTTTCTGTTAATAAATGGTTAGCATAATTCGAATTACTTTTATTATGCGCGAAGCTATATTTATGTTCCTGTGTATTCTAGTACCGAAATTTCTACTAGTTTTACCTATATATATACCGGGACATGTTTACTCAAAAAGGTTTTAACTTTTTGACTGACGGTTCCAAAGTATGTTAAACTTATATATTTACGATTTCTATCCTGCTGATAAGGATAAACTAATCGTAGAGCTTTCCGATAGTTTTTTGTGAAGAATTTTTGACACTACTTTGCTTTCATAATTATTATTAACCGCAATCTGTTTAATGATGTTCAGTTCTTTATTGAAGTCAATAATAAAAATGTATACATCTGGAATAGAGTATTGTCGTTACCATCTTCATTTTAAGATAGATTCACATCAAAAACGACCGAAAACATAAAATGTATTCAATAAAATTAAATTTATCTAATTTTCACAATGTCAAAAACAATTAATAAAATACGCAGTAAAATTCAGCAACCAATTTGACAACACCGCGTTGTTTCCGTTCGTTACGTGCCATTAACTGACGTCCAGCGGGTTAATGACGTGCCCTTCCTAATTTTCATATCATTTTAATTCTCCAAATATAGGATACACGGGGTGCATGTATATCACTTCATGATCGAAACCAATTAAAATTAAATATGCTTTAATGCCGAAAAGGCAGAATGAGACTTCTTGTCTCTTCGTGGAATAATTACACTGCGAAGAGAACATAGTTAAATACTGTATTTTCGAATCAACGAGTTTTTTAACGAGGGAAATGATCCTAATTAATTAATCGCCGAGATTGGCAATTTTGGGTTCGTACACGATTAAATACCAATCTCTCGGTCGGTATCTGGGATCTCGTTTAAATCGACCGTATGCCTACCAAACTTGGTAAGTCTTCTTGTTTCGGTATTACAGATCGCATTTAAAATTTTATTCGTATCATACAAGTTCTTATAAGGAATTGATATTGCTGAATGCGACAGGGAAGTGGGCATCGAAATTCGATTAAATATTCTAATCATGTTGAAAATGTTTATTTTGTTTCAGGAAATTATGAGCTTTGAGGTGTTGTGTGTTATGCTTTTAATTATCCAATAGAGATCGAAGTAAACTTCTGAAAAATGCAGTTCCGAAATCTTTATCCTTTTTTTGTCTTTATTCTAAATTGTTTTTATTCTTAATTTTCACCAAAATCTCAAGGTTTTCTTTAGGAGCTCAATGAATATCAGGTGTTGAAGCCTATTTTCTTCTTCTATCATCTTATTCCTTTGAGAAGTTAACTCAATTTATTATTAATAATATATTACATTACATTAATAATATAATAATATATTAATAATAATAAGTTCATTATTCCCAACCAATTACAGAATATTTTATAATACCCAATTACAGAAAGTAATAACATAATGTTGAATACTAACTAAATAATTGAAATGAAAGAGATATAACAGAGAACCCAATTTAATCGAAAAAAAAAGTAAAACAATAACTAATAACTAAATAATAACATTGAAATATTACAAAGAACTCAATTTAAATCAATTCATTTTAGTCAATTACTTTTGTTCACATAACTCCTAATAATAACTAAATCAAATAACATTGCAACTCTAAATACTCCATACCAAATGAGGGAGAACTCAAGTCTCTAGGTTAGGAATCAATTTCAAAGCGGACAAGAGAGAAGGACATCAATATTTTTGTGCAGTAATTTGTACAAACATTTGAATGATAAAGTTTTCTCCTGCTCTGCAAAAAGATTGAACTAAATCGACTCAATAATTCGTTACGATTGACTCCTCTCTGTGGATAAACTTTATCTGACTAACTAACTATTGATGAAACTATAGCAATAATAATATTAATAACAAACGAACTTATTTCGAAGAAGTCTAAAACTAATTTCAAAATGAAATGACTGATAATTAAATATGTAAATGTAAATGAAACGAACAAATATCTGATTTGAAGAGGATTTTATTTTTTATAAGGATATTTTAAATAATATTTGTTGGTCATAAAAAAATCAGTTTGTTTAACATGTATTAAATAAATGGTCGATATTTTATAGAATAGACAAATATGACAACATTATATTATAAACTAAGAGTAATATAAGTATTTCTTTTAAAAATACTTATACTATAACGTTCGAATAACTGTTGTTGAAAGTATGGTCATTTTTCTCAGATAAAATTTACTAAAATCTTTACAATAGAAAAGTGAGTTTAATATTTTTATTAAGTGGTAACATAATATTTTTATTAAGTGGTAACAAGTTTAACTATATGCAATGAAATGAAGATACGAGTAATACTAATACAAGATCTTTGGTTGACAAATTGTTTTTTCATGTTTTTTCATTAATAACCTACGATTTTCGAATGAAAATAATATTGAATATGCAAATGAATATTGATTTGAGAACACTGAAGATTCACTTATTTTGACATTATTTTAGATACAATAAATTCAAATTAACATCCAGTTATTTCTTTTCTTCTTCTTTTTCCACTTGTTTTTTTGGGTGTTTCTTTTCCTGCCCCGTATCCAGTAAGTAGCTATATATGTAACTCAAGTTTTATATGTCCCTTTTTCGATTTATAGTATTTATTTTCTTATTCCTATCACCTCATGTATTTTGTGGTAGTTACATTCAGTTTTTAGGATATGTACATCGTCGTAGTTTGCTCTATGGTCTAACTTTGTATGAGATGCTAGGCACATCTGTCTTTTGTATTTTTTGATACTGCTTGATGATTTTTGTACTTTGGGTTTATAATGGGCTATCCTATTTTTAACCATTGTGTTGTCTGGCCTATGTATGCTTCATCACAGTCTTTGCAATTTATTTTGTATATTATTTCACTTTTCAAGGCATTGGGATTTGAACTTTGAGTGTACTGTATAATCCTTTAACTGATTTCTGATCTTTTGTTGTAATCTTTACATTTTATTCTCTGAATATCTTTTTAATATGTTGTGTCATTTATATTTGGAATAGATGCATAATAATTTTTATCTTCTCCTTCCTCTCTTCTCAGTATTATTCTTTCAATTTGTATCACTTGACGTGTATAAATATATATATATATATATATATATATATATATAAATATATATATATATATATATATATATATATATATATATATATATATATATATATATATATATATATATATATATATATATGTGTGTGTGTGTGGAAAGGTAGTAACTACAGAGATTTTTAATTCTATTTCTTGAGTCACGATTCTGTATATCGCTATACTTAGCTAGGCCCGGAATTTGAGGACCGGCTCTGTCAGTGGTAATCATCAAGTGGCTCCTCCATATGAGGAATCGTCGTAAGCAACGAGTAGTCCTCGTCGTATTGAGGTTCCCACGGTGCTGGCAGAACTCTCGCTAAACACAAACTTCCTCTTGGTTGCTATCTCCGCGTGTTGCAGGACTTTGGATCTTCGATGCAACCGGAGGCATCTGAAGTGGCCGAAAGAAGATGTGAAACTAGAATGGCGGATCAATGACCTCGCGAAGTTAGTAGGTCAGGGCTCCGGGGGGTCGAAGACCTGGCGGTCGTTTACTCATTGCCATCAGTTCGCGAGCTTGACTTTGGAGATGGTCGCAGATGATAGAAGAACAGGGGTTGCGGTGATTGTAACGATTTTTCCAAAATTGCTACAATCCTACATTTATCTACAAGATTCATTTCACTTCACAGATCAATTTACACTTGTCATCTACGCTATCTTGGGGCTATTCAGAGAAGGTACTTGAAATTCTCAGTTTGGAGAGGAGTCAATCATAACGAATTATTGAGTCGATTTAGTTTAATTTCATTGCAGAGCAGAAGAGAAACTTCATCACTCAAATGTTTGTACAAATTACTGCACAATAGTATTGATTGTCCTCCTCTCTTGTCTGCTTTGAAATTTCGTGTTCCGAGGCAAAATTCTCGTAATACAGAATTATTCCACCTAGAGATTCTGAGGACCAACTCCCTAATACAATCCCCCATTTGGTTTATGGAGTCTACATTCAATACAGTTGCCAATAATTGTGACATTCACTTTGACTCCATAGAAGTTATTATCAGGAGTTATGTGAACAAAGGAAATTGACTGAAATGAATTGATTTAGATTGAGTTCTTTGTAATATTTCATTGAATGCTATAATGTAGTTATTAGTTACTATTTTTTTAGATTTGATTGAGCTCTTTGTTATATCTTTTTCATTTTAATTATTTAGTTAGTATTCAACATTCTTATTATTTTCTGTAATTGGGTGTTATATCTATTGGGAATAAAGAATAACTCCAAAGGAGAGTACTCACTTGAAAATATCGTTCCAAATGGACAACAAACCAGACAAAATAAATGATATTCACGATTTGTGTTTATCCAACTATCTCACCCTTAAAACTTTGTACACCCATATATTTTTCCATGGATATTTTCGAAAATCTTAAAAGATGTGTTCTAATTTTTGTGCTACTCTATACACGTTTTTATTATTTTTTCGGTGGGGAGCAAGGGAACACCCATGGACTAAGTAAATCTAACAATTCCAGCTTTCAAATTAGTAGGATTATCAATAATTCCATAAATCAACACGTATAATATATCGAAAGTGATTGACCTGCCAATTCTTCGTAGGAGATTTATACATCTTCCTTTATATACTATAATTATATGAGACATCCTTGATTTCGTAATTTCGTTAAAAATCAAATATCTTTCTCTATTGAAGACATAATTTGTATAGATTTTCGTCTTCATAATATCATACTTGGCGCTTACAAGATTTTGACGCATCATTTTGGCATTTTCTTATCAATAACAATAAATACTATGATGAAGAACACCTAAATACACATCAACCCATAGGAAATACCGTTTTACTGTTGCTGAAAAAAGTAACTGAATATTGAATAATTTCAATCTATTCATACTGTTAATATTCTTGAAGTTACTGCTACCTGAAAAACTGACGACGATTTTTATTTATAGTTCCATTTCGATAACAATAAAACAACCTATTTTTCTAGATTTCCAAAACATTTTCCATGTTTCCTTTTTATACGACACGATTCGTCAACCCTTAAATGATGTTAAATCCAAATTGGCCATCAAATAAAATCTAGACTGAAAACTTTGAAACTACTTTCATGACAAATTAATTTAATTTCAATCTAATTCCAAAATTGCAAGAACTTAAGAAGGCAACTTTTTCTATGATTCTATCCATCATCAAGTATGCATAGGAAACAATTGCCATCTCGAAACAATTTAGAACAAATCGTTTCACATAAACTGTTTGGTTTTTCAAGCAGTGGTTATTTCATGGTCGTCTATAGCTTCCTCTGGAGACGTCGGCGTAGATGACCCTTTTTTACAGCGGGTGGCCCAGGTGCTCTATTATCTAGAGCCATTCTGACACGAGCCACGAAAGGCGTAAAGACCCTATAACAAATGATCATATAAAGAGCCGAGAAAAATGACATCGGTCAACGGCGAGGTAGGTACAGTGGTCAATATGAGGATTATGACGAATATATGAAGTGCATGAAGGCTTATGTTAATTGGGATGATGAGGAGGTCGTGCAAGATGTACCATTTTGTAGATGTCCAGTTGAGCTGTTCTTTTAGTGACGGATTAGGCGGACGTATACTGGTCAGCGAATGCTTCTTCGGCAGATGTAGATATCAAAGTTGAAAAGCGTCTTAATCTAACAATACGCCTGGACATTCAACATTGTGTGTTGCTGTTTTATTGTGAATTTCAAAAACTAGTTGTTCCTTTTACTTTAGAACATTTCAACATGGTGAAGTTTTAACTGCCATATAAACACGTAATGTCGTACTTTTGTTTTCTTCTATTTAATGAAGTCCACAAGGACTTCATTAAATAGAAGACTAAAATATTTTTTTTTAATTAGAAAACAAAAATTCGATAATTTTTTACGAATTATTAAAAATAATATTTTAGCAGAGATGGTTATGTGAAAATGTAAAACTTGTAAATATTCAATATTAAAAGTATACTAAAAAATTATATACTCCCCTCAATGTCTTAATCTAACAACGAATGGTTTTCATGATGTGAAATGTCGAAAAGTGGAATCTAGAAAGCCATAAGAATAATCATCTTTTAAAATTTTCTTGATTCTTCCTTTAACATTTCTGAATTTTAAAGGAGGAATGTTTTTATACCTTCTAGACTTCGCTTTTCGACACTTTACATCTCGAAAAGTATTTGTTATTTGATGATCCATTAAGACGTCTTCTTCTAGTGAGGGACGTAATTCAGAAACATTGAGGACAGTGTATTGAAAAACTTAATTTGAAAGAAAACCAAAAAATGGATCAAAACGCTACGTATTGAGGATTTTCAACTTTGAGAATCAGAACCCCGATAATTTCTTAAAAACTTAATTGACATTATCAAGACTAAAACAAGATGGAAAATTTTTGCTGATGTTTTTATGTAATAATTGTTATGAAGTAGCAAATTGCTAAATAAATAAATAAATACAGCGTATATGTGTATATTCTTGTGTTTGATTTTGATTTTGTCTTAAAAAACAGCTTCTCATTCAAATATTTTTAACTAACTTTACTGCTGTTTTAATTTAATTTTTGATTGACACTGTTGTTTGGTGTTTATTCATTTTATTCGATTTTTTTATTGGCAATTGACAAAGTTTTGGTTTTCACAGATTATTCAAAGGTTATCAACCTTTTAACATCAATTTTGAGACATATTTCTTCTAATGAAGATGGTGTACAACTCTATTTCAAACACAATTACTGCTTCGTAAATTCAACAAAGAAAACTTTCGAATATTTTTTCTTTGCAGTAATCATTATTCCAATCTTGGATTTACATGCTTATCAATATGTCGAGATAAATTTTTTGGTAATGGTCAACTGAAAACCGAATTTTGGAGTAGCTTAACTGGTTTTCAAGGAAGTGGCATAATATCACGGACTTGTACCAAATAAGAAATGAATGGAAGGCAACTTGAGCTTCCAGGCAAAATTAAACTTGCACATTCTTTCTGCCTGGGGATATTTAAAAATAATTGAACGTTCAAGTTTTATCTATGCCTGCATTGATGCTACTTTTTTCGATTCAATTCCCATATAACCATATAAACAATGAAATGTTTGATTTTAATTAGACACATTTATGATTCTCTTACTTATGTTAAGATTGGGCTTATTTTTTTCGAGCTTGGGTCAGCTTAAGGTCAAGATATTCAAGCTGAAGGCTCTAAAAAGTCCCTCCTTAAAAAAATATTGTTTTCCGAAATGTATTACCAGGATTTTCATGTTAATTATGATCACTTACTTTTATATGGCAATTATGTTCTGAAATTGGAAGTCTTAACGTTTGAGTGTTAAAATTAAACATGTTTTTGTAATAATAGAAACCTTTTACGTTTAGCAGTTAGTATGGACATCTCAACGTTATGCATATGTGCGTTTTCCATCCTGCATTGGAAGTAATAAAGATACAAACGAGTTAAGTCTAAATATGTTAGCACAGAGTTACGTTAGGTTCTTCGTATCCTTATTCAGGAAACAAGGTCCATATATAAAACTGGATGTGCTGCAGAAAAAATCCTGCTGGTAAACTGTGCTTCGACAAAAGGAAAGGTCATTATGATGACATTTAGTATAAAATGACATAAGCTACGTCTTAGTGTTGACCAACATTGAATAGTTTATTAAATTTTTACAACAAATAGGAAATCTTTGCGCAGTAGCTAAAAGTCAGTTATCAATCTTATTTATCTTATTATATAAGATATTTTATATATTTATCTTATTATATAATTATATCTTATTTAGTGATCTGACGATATCTTACGAGCTCGAAACATCGGAAACCTGTTAGCACTACGTACGATTAATATGGTTCAATTTTGACTTTTGTGTACCTTTTCCTATGAATAATTTGTACAAATTTTGATTTCTGGATTTCTTTATATAATATTTCACAATGATCTGAAGTCGTAGCGTTACTAAATCAAATTTCGAAGCTCTGTAGAATTAGAACGAATTGAAAAATACGACTGATCACTTCATTGCTATACAATTTCTAAATTTTACTTTCATTTATGTGCTCTGTTCTGAAGAAATCTTACAAGTCCAAAACATGTGCAAATAGCTTCTGTAAGGGTACTTTTGTCCAATCATTATGTTCAAACTTTTATATGTATACTTTATTTTGTATACGTTTTCAAATTATATTTAATTCTTCATAAGGGCTACTGAAAACATTATTGACAAAATGAAAAAAAAATTCACATACAAATGAAATAAAGATAAAATCTGTTGTATTTCCAAGAGACCTGATGAAGAAGAGGAGAAACTTCGAGAGGTTGCCAAAGAATGAAGAACATTTATCTATACAAAAGTAGTCGTTATATCCTCATTTCCGAATAAAATAGAAACAAATGGAATACTGTGAGCCAATTATAATAATATATAATTCAAGTTTGAATATCGAAGTGATTATGTTTCTTAAACGAATTCAAAAAAATTATATTTGAATAGTTTATCTAAAAATTTATCTCAAAATAATCAAGACTCTTCTTCAACATTCATCGTTCTAGCATTATTTTCGTCATTCAAACAAATATAGTGGAGCTGTTGTGTTTACAAACAAATTATTACGCCATCAAAATTCAACTTCGTCGTATTTTCGAATGTTTGTTATTGGCCTCGTAAATTTATGCTAATCCGTCACAGGTTGGTGTTTTATTTAAATTTCTTTCAACATTCTTCGTGGGTTTTTGCAGAGATACGAGATTCCTCCACGTAGGTAAATATTGTCGAATATAGAGTGTATCCAGTTTTTGGGATTTTGTAGAAAGCAATTCTTTCGTTGAAAGTGACTGATACAAAGCTTCATTTGAAAATTTTTCGTCAAACTCCCAGCGTGTGTATAAAATCAGTTTTCTGTAAAGTATATTCACAAAACAAGCCCAAATGATTCACTGGAATTACTTGTTGAATTAGTATCTCCAAATATGGAATAAACAGATAATTTTATCTGTTCTGTTCAAACGTTTTAGATAATTAGTGGGATTTAGTGTCCCATTTGACAACAGTGTATTCATATTTCACGCTTCATTCAAGCGGTGATGTCTCGTCGCTGCGAGTTGTTATTAATCTCTTCAGATGCTATCAAAACCTGAAAATTGGCGATCTATTTATAGACGCGGATGCGACATTTTCAGATCACTAAATTTAGATAAAGCTCATTACGTTTTTTATCCAAGATTTTTCTATTAGATTCACCGTGAAGGAGGTTGGAAAATCCAAATCAATTCACTTCTTGACAGAAGAAACTGATGGGATTTCTTTTGCATTCTTCATACTGGTTAAAAGGTGCCAGATAAAAATTGTGTAATAAGACGAACTGAATGCAAGCAATAGAAGAACTCATTCTCGATGTGAAGGCAGTACGTCATATAGACGAAGTAGATTGAACGAAACTTTTTCATCCAATCATCTCCCGGCTGGTAGAATTGATTCCAGGGATGGATTGAGGAGATCTCTCTGCGGATTCAGTTTGTTTTCTATGCGTACTCACAATCCTACTGATTTCTTCCACCTGTAAAAGTGAATGCACATCTGTGACAAAGTCTCGAGAGATTGATTTCGGTCTCGATACAGATAGAGTTTCGAGACAGAGACGGTCTCGAGACAGAGACAGTCTCGAGACAGAGACAGTCTCGAGACAGAGGCGGTCTTATAGGCAGTCTTGTGAGTTATTCCAGCGTTACCTGAGAGTAAATGTGTAGTTTGTACTTGTGTGGTCCCGTAGTTTCCTTTTATATAATGGATATCTGGAGACCTTTGCTTTTCCTAAGGACTACAAAATGACAAAAAAATTAATAATAATAAAGAAATTGGAGAGTTGTTGTGTAAAACGAAGTGTCCGTCACGTTTTTCTGTTTTAGCTTCACGATTACGATAAAATTTTTGTTTCATGTTCCATAAGACATCTTTTATCGAATGCATGTGCTGTTCTTGTAACTAACATAACATATATATCCTTTTTCATTAATATGTCTTTTTGCAATGACGTTATATTTAAATTGTGATTTTCCTGAAAGTTTGATAAAGTTATTGATGCCAAAATGAAATTTTTTATAATAATATTACTGATTAACTTTTTTATTCTCAACAGGTACAATACTCAATTACAGAAAATAATAACATAATGCTGAATAATAACTAAATGGCTACATGAACAAAATTAAATGAAATATAACAAGAAGCTCAATCTAATCAAAAAAAAAAAATAGAAAAAATAACTTAAATAAACTAAAATAAAATAATTTAAAACTAAAAATAAAATAACTAAATAATAAAATTAAATGAAATATTACAAAGAACTCAATCTAATTCAATTAATTTTAGCCACTTTACCTTGTTCACATAACTCCTAATAATAACTGCTATGGAGTCAAAGTGAATGTCACAATTATTGGCAACTCTATTGAATGTAGACTCCATAAACCAAAAGGGGGATTGTATTAGGGAGTTGGTCCTTGGAGTCTCTAGGTGGAATAATTCGGTGGTACGAGAATTTTGCCTAAGAACACGGAATTCCAAAGCGGACAAGAGACGAGAACAATCAATACTCTTGTGCAGTAATTTGTACAAGAATTTGAGTGTTAAAGTTTCTTTTCTATCAACCTTTTAATCAATTCTAAGATCAAGATCAGATTAAGATTAAGATTAAGATCAACTATTCCTGAAAATTGTCCCGTTTTTCCAAAATTGCTTCGTGACTTTTATGAAATATTTTATCTACTAATTACATAAAAGTACCATTGTCTGAATGATTGAGACGTTGCCACATTGGAGCATATTTCCTTGACTTGTCCTTCTATGATACAGTAATAAAAAAGATCTCATCAATTTTCTCAAGACTTAGTTCCATTTCAACACATGTAAAAAACAATCACTACATAGTATAAAGCAAAGTCGCTTTTTCTGTCCCTTTGTCCCTTTGTACGCTTTAATCTTTGAAACTACGCAACGGATTTTGATGCGGTTTTTTTTAATAGATAGAGTGATTCAAGAGGAAGGTTTATATGTATAATAACATCCACTAAATAGTGGAGAAGTACTGTTATTTTTGAGGTTTCTAATGTGATGTCGTAAATAATTACATTTTTTCCGCTTACATTGCAAACGCAGGCTGAACCCTACGAGTTTTATCAAAATAATGTACTAAGTATTGTACACATTGAAAAGGTCTACAGAAAAGTCCGTGATGGTATATGTCTATCTCTTATGGATAACCCACAATAACTTTTTTTTGTCATTTACTTTTGCGACAAATAATGGCTAATTTTCGAAGCGATTTTAACCCATACAGCATTAATCCTTAACCAATTAAATACCTTGAATACATTGTTCATTTAATATAGATATATATGGCCCTTTACACAGTATGATTTAAGTGAATATTTTCGAAGATATTACAGATTTAAAAATTGCGGGGCGTAGCGTTTGCGGCTTGCGAAGCCGGGGCGGGTCGCTAGTTCAATATAATACAATTCAATAGTGATAATTTTGAATTTGAATTAATCATTTTATCTTTCAGTTTATAGCGTTTATTGAAAGAAAGTTACTATACCTAGACAAATAAGTTGCGACAATAACCTAATGATGAACGAATGGTTGATGAGTTAGGGATATCACCGAATATCTCATCGAAAAAACTACAGACTCAACATAACCAAAAAAAATATACTCAATAAAGCACACTTTGAAAATTATCCTGTAAAGTAAGATAATAAATTAATTTCGAATAGATATATACTCCAATGCATGTACTTTGTTTCTGAAGGAACAATTTCAATAGTATGTAGTAAATTTCGAATATATTTCCTGATCATTTGACTAAGAGATGTTGACAGGTTATTAGCATTGCTGCAATAATCATGTTTCTTAGATGAAAGCTCTAAGAGCCAAACCATGATCTCTTGAACAACTATCAGTATAAAGCAAACTCTACACGACTTTGTACAGGCTGGGTCCTCATAGGCGTGCATCAAATTGAATAGAAACAAATATATGAGAATAATCGAAAGCACATGGTTAAATTTCACAATTAATGTTCAATACTCTAGACGTACGTTTCGGGCAGCTAACTCATCATCAACAAATCCTCAACATTCATAGGACGATCTAATGTCCTAATCCGTAGCAAGTTGGAGTATGGCAGCATGATCTAGCATCCCACTTACACTTGCCATCAACGCCATCTTGAGGCTATTCAGAGAAGGTTCTTGAAATTCTTAGTTTGGAGGGAGAATAAAGTTTATCCACATAGAGGAGTCAATCATGACGAATTATTGAGTCGATTTAGTTTAATCTCATTGCAAGACACGAGAGAAACTTTATCACTCAAATTTTTGTACAAATTACTGCACAATAGTATTGATTGTCCTCCTCTCTTGTCCGCTTTGAAATTTCGTGTTTCTAGGCAAAAATGTGGTACTACAGAATTATTAGAACTAAAGACTCCAAAGACCAACTCGCTAATACAATCTCCCATTTGGTTTATGGAGTCTTTATACTATCTTTATTCATGGAGCATTTAATAAACTTCCTAATAAATGTGACATTCACTTTGACTCCATCCAGGTATAAAATCAAATCTTGAAAGTAGTGTCCTGCGCTATACAATTTTGACGAAATAAACAAGAGAATTAGAGAGTTTGTTGAAACAAGAGAATATTATTCAATAAATTTGTGAAAAATTCAAAAATTTTTTATAGCTGTGTATTAGAATTATGTCCTATTGTCGGTTTCGGTTGTTAAATTTTCCAATGAAAACCCTTCAGAAAAAAAACGACGGATTGCACTCCGGGAGTGACGGCAGAAGTGAAAACTTGAATATCAATGTTGTGTATTTTTGATATTTTGGAATGGTTAGAGAATAATTTTGTACGAATTGCTTTCATTATCACTATAAAAGTATTTTTATTTATGTGGTGGAATACAATATTCATTTATTGCGCTATCGTACACAAACATGACAATTTATATTACATTAAAAATTTAACACTTCAGAACTATTACAATTATTTTACGATAAAAAGTTTATCTTTTAGGAAAATCAACTTCCATCCATAATTTCAACGACTTTTTCATCATCTTTACCAGAACCATCATCGCTAATCTCTAAAACTAATACGATAGGTTTATGATAGCTGAAGTAAGAAACGAACAGTTTTGATTCGAACCTATTTAAGTGTCTAATAAAGAACGCATCAATTTCGTTGTATTTCGTTTTGTATTTCGTTGTGCTAAGATTGCGATCATTTGACATAGTTTAACCAAATTCATTATTTAAAAATTCAATTAATAGTTGATTTTTATCGTCTGCAAAGTTTATGTTAAAATCTCCACTCAAAATCATTGGCAATTCATCAAAGCTTTTTCCAATTTTTTTTTGAAGCAATGCAGATGCGTCATGAGAATAAATGAATAAATTTTCGTACAAGAAGTCTCGTATAGCACGCAATGACTTATCTGGAGAGATGTAAACGGCAACCATAATAATAAACTGATAATCACCAGAGTGGCAACGACTTATACAAAGATCCCCGATATCAGAAACAGTAGCATTAAACATGCTGTTGTATTTCAAATGCACATCCATATAACTTGTACAATAATGAACTGTGTTCATATTTTGATAAATAGGTACTCCTCCCGCTGGACGATTATTTCTTCTGAAACTCGTAACAAAGTTGAAATTCGGAATGTCAATTATTTCATCGTTACCCATATGAGTTTCTGATAAAATTAACACATTCATCTTTTTTACAAGAGCGTCAATTGCTAGATCATTTACATGCGCACGTAAACTTTGACAATTGAATGAAAAATACACACGAACATTCGCGCAAGCGCCGTGCGCCGCCTGCCCTCTCTCCATATGTCTTACGAATTCTCGATCAGGTCTCGTGTCCTGACGCGACTTTAGAAATTTTTACCCATTCCAAAAAAAATACACAGCGCCGCTAAAGAAGTTTTCACTTAAAAAATCATGAAGTATTATTTGCAAACTCAGATGTTTATTCACAATGACAGGTAATTTTCGATATAAATTGCATAGACAAATTTTGAAGTTTACCATCAGAAAGATTGCATGACGAAGTTAAAAAAAATATGAATATATATTGTAAATAGAAATGTGTCACGGAACTTATATTATGTATTTATTCTATGTTGGGGGATGGCGCTAATAACACCTGTACGTATTTCAGTGTATGAAGCGTTTCAATCTGATTCACTGATATGAACAAAATTCCGAAACCGAGTCGTGAAATTCTCGAAGGATCTACGATAGTAAAAAGAGTTTCCTAGGAAAGAATCTACGCTCATGATCGATGGCAAAAGATCGCAAGGCATTTCATCCAATAGCTCAACAAGATATTGAGCTTGTCGATATTACTTACGGAGATCTAGGTCGAGCGATTTGCCATTGAACTAAAGTGACGTCGAAAGGTCATTCACCTGTGACGTCAGGTGTATTAACATAAGGAACACAGTCGCGCTTTGTTGTTCCTTGCTCTCAGCTGATTGCCGGTAGATTCGCTGCTATGAAGAACGAAGATGAAATAGTGTGGGAACTACTATTTCCTCCTATTTGTGATTAAATTCGGAGTTATATTCATGGCTGCATTCTATTAAAAGAAACAGCTGATCGGGGAACTTTTTACGTTTATATTATCACTAGATGTTGTATATACCGATTTGATGAAAGCATTTGATCAAATGAATCATGAGGTTATGTTGTAAAAACTGAAAGCTAAGTCAGGTCTCTCCAAAGATCCAGATTCCCTAATTGAGTCTCATTTAAATAACACTGCGTTACAAATTTTCAAAAAATTTGAGTACCCGCTTTGAAATGTCATGATTTTTTATTTATATACCTATATATCGTTTAATAAAAATACATAAAAATTTTCTTATGTAAAAAAGAAAAACTTAACTCTTAAAAAATCACCCGTTAGAAGAAAACCACCCTGTTGGAAGCCTTGGAAATTAATAATTGAGTATTGAATATTGAGCATATAGAATATTTTTTATTGTTTTCTGTATTATTCACTCATCTTCTTCACAAATTTTGAGATTTTAAATATTTTTTGTACAATTTTCAAAAACTTTCTTTTATACGAACCTTGTCATGAAAATAACGACCTCAATAAGAACAGGATGATGAAATTTGGTGCTGCCGTTCGAAATTTATCAACACTGAAACTTTGCTGTCAGAATATCCTTCAAAAGTGCTGAAAAATAATGAAGTATAGCACATAATAAAGCAGATAAAAGTGAAAGAAATATACTAGTATCAAACCACGATCGTGTTTTCATTTTAAGCATCTGTAAAAAATACCACTCTGTCAGAAGTTTAAACAATTAAAACTTAAGAGAATCCAAATCAAGAAGTATTTTTTTGTCAATTTTCTCTTTTGAAGCTGTACTTCCAGGGAGTTACACATCGACAAAAATAATAAAAATTCGATAATAATCAAAAGTATACATTCAAAAGTTATCATGAAATTTTCTTGAAAAAAATTCTTTTAAACATTTCGGTATTTTTCGAGAAGCCTTGAAGAGAAAATTTGTAATAATTCGAATTCATCTCAGTCTTAGTTTTTAATTCACTCATTCAACCTATTTTTGCATTTTTATTACTCAAAGTATAAATTTAGAAGCTTAATTCCTTTGGCGCCAGTAGAAGAGCTATATAATAGAATCACAAGTATTATCCTTGCTTCTTTTGAACATGTTAAGCCTTTTAATACAATCATCCCGGATAAAAAGTTAATATTCCACTCTTTTGAATATACCACCCTTCATTTCATGTCATTTTGGACCTCCCCATATTTCTTTGTATCTTGTAACGTTTAAAATCACAAAATTCCACTTCTTTCGGAAGTCCTCAAAGACTGAAGCTTCCTGACAATTGAGTTGTGAATGAATCATAATCCTTAAAATTTCGTTTACGTTATCTTCTGTAAGATCTTAACACAGTCAAAGACCGCTTATACAATTTATTTGTAACTGATGTCTTGCAGTAACTGAAAAATGACGTCCTTTGGGAGTTCTCTCTCTGCAAATCTTTCATATTATGTGTCTGCTGCGATTATTGAAGGTAAAGTTTGCTTTTCAAGCATAACCTACCAAGTGAAACCTTCTGGAAATGTATAATGGGACTTAATTTATGACTATTATTGTTGACAGGTAGGCAAAGGGTTTATGTAGATTATATACTAACAATTGAATTCAAATCATTTGGGGTTTTTCGGTTTGTATGCATTATCATTCTATGTAAGCGGTTGTAAAATTGGAAGGATAATTTGTTATCGCTATAGGACTTTGTTATACATTATTACACCTATAATTCTCATATTCAATCAAAATAACTTAGTACGTAAGTTGAAAATAATAACTTCAAATATACGTCACGGAGATTTCGCTTATCCCTTTGTGAAACATTATATTTACAATAATATACAACTTTATTTCAAAAGATAAGAAAAAAATTACCTCAGAAATATTAAAAATTTGAGTCAAGTTCACATGGTGAAGAACATTTGTGTTAAAAAAATATACAAACAAAGAATTGATTCATACTTTATTTCTTACATTCGAATCATCGAAGTACTCTGGCAAACTATAGTATGCCTTTGTTAAGAGCAGAGATTTTACTCTCCTCATAAACAAATGAGCTTTCAGTACTTTAAAATTCGATGGTAAATGGTAGAAAATTTTAATACTCTGATGATAGAGAGAGTGCTCAAATTTAACAGTTTTATACATAGGAATAATGTTATTTTAATTTTTGTTTTCAAATATACGTTAATAAGATTGATATAATTTGATTTATGACGCAACGTTTCGTCACAAATTGGCTTCACCTGAAAAAATTGAACATTTTAATAGATAAACCTCTTTCGGAAATGATTGTATTAAGAAAAAATCGTTATATTTTTTAAACTTCAGAATAGTTTTTAGTTAATCACTGTTTCCATAGTTTTTTGCCATATTATTTTGGAGGCTCTGTTCTTGTTTTTCAAACTATACTTTATCATATTTTTCTTCTAAAATTAGTTTAAATTCATAAATATTAATAATTATAATATCCGTTTAATATGACAAACTTACGTCTACACATACAACTACAATTAGGGGTACATGTTTTCTTAGAAATTGCAGATAATACATTGAATATTGAAAAAATTTAAATATAAATTGAACAGAAAGCACTTGGCTTAGCTGTTCAGAATTATATTAACTGTTAGATAATTTTTTTGGTGTGTTAACTCATTTTTAGAAGATCAACTGATGTTTTTTGAGTTTAATTTTCGAAAAGTGTTTTTTTTTCGATTTATATTACTCCCTGTTTCACCAAGGTATCTTTAGTCAATATTATGTGCAAAAAATAAGAAAATTGTATGCAGAAAACTTTAAATCAAATAAGGTATCAAAACTCAATAAAGTTATGCTTTTTAAATTATTTTTTAATTCAAAATTTCATTTAATAATACTTTATTAAATTTCTGTCTTATTTTCAAGAGTCCCAGTTTTATCCTTTTCATAAATGTTTGAAAGAACAACTTTGTAATGATTTTGAATAACAAATTTCATCGATACCAAAATTTCGTCTAGATAATTTGAAAATTTTTACAAAAAATAAATTGCGCAATAATTTGCAAATTTGTCATCGTATAAAGTTGTGTAAATATTGTAGGTGCTAAAATGCTGAACCCCAATGTTTCTCAAAGTCATTATCCTTTCTTGAAATGAGGTCAAAACTGAAGAATAAATCAGCTGTAATAATACCTACACAAATGTCTTTTTCAGTACTGACTCATGTCATATAGCCAGGTAATGAATGATGTGTACTCTGAAAAAAATAGGTCTCTTTGGAATTCTGCTGATGATGAAAAACTCACACCGTTATTTCAATATCTCATAAAAGCGTTTCTTATTTGCTTAACTCGCAATTTTTTTGTTAGTTTGACCTGAATAATTTTCACATTTGAAACTGGTAAAATGGTTATTACAGTAAGGCCAACGATAAATTTCAGCCAATAATAATAGAAACATTGTTTTATCATTGCAGATAGTTCATATTGAAATTGTTATTAATTAATTCTTTAAATAGATCATTGATTATTGTTTATTCGTCTCTGAATTCATTATCATCTGTGTAATAATAAATTTACTTCCATTTAATGCAAAAAAACTACTTTTATAACGTATTTTTCAAGTTATTTCAAGATTGAACTTGTTCTAAATCTTCGTTTTCTATTGTGTTTAATATCTACTTCAAGTTCTCTATTTTATTTTTGGCCTTGAGGAAGTTAATGAATTTAACTTGATATTAATCCAAACTAATTTTATTTTGAAGGGGTTGTTCAATTATTATGTTAGCCGATTTATTACAATTATTTACTCCCACTACACTTTGTCTGCAGAAGAATGCAAAATTCTTACCCTTATTCTCATGTTTTTGTAAATATTGGTATACGCTTTTCGTTTTAATGTTTCTGCTTTTTTATTTATTTATGAGCATCAGTTATAATTCTAGAGAGGAAAAAATAAGGTTAGGAACTATGGAGAGTTGTCAAAAAATAAGCAGAGCAAAGACATTGAAATTTTTTTTGATTCTAAGAAATATTATCTGTTAAATTATAGATTTTTAAATTACGCAAATTTTAAATGGTCTTATGACATGTTAACAACATATGTATCATAAATAATTAGTTAAATCGGGAACTTGTTTACTATACGCCAAAATGACCCATGTATAACCTTTTGGAAATACCGAAGATTCATAAACCCAAAATCCTAATTAATTTTGGAATGGTAAATAAATACATGTCATTCACCCTATGTTGATTTGTTTACTATATGACGAAGTAGTTTCTGACTGATTTCTTGGAAATCTTCATTAATCACACAGTCGATATTTCTTAGAACATATTTCACTATGTTGCTTGATATTTCAGTACATCCAGATCTATTAAGTTTTCTTTCTTACGAACTTCAAAGTTTGTAGGAAAACGTTTATAAAATAAAAAAAGTATAAATCTATTTTAAGTTTGAATTCTGAAGTTAAATCTCGTAATAAAATAAACTAAATGTTATTCATTTTGTGAAGAAAAACAAATGGTCGTATTATGTTCATATACAAAATGTTTTATATCAATTTATTTTTGAAGTATTTTCTATATTAAGAGTGAAAATAAAAAAATTATGGATTCTTTCTTCTACTTTTGATATTTTATACTTTTTTTGCGCTTCGGAATATTTTAAATGTTAATAGGTATTATTCAGGTGCATTGTGATATGTGTCTTTATATATTATTTATTTTGTATATTTAATGTTTTTATATATTTTTCTTCATTATGAAACATCTCGATATGTTGTTTCACCAATGCTTAATTAATAAATTGTTCTTATCAATGATGTTATAATTATTGGACCCATATGGCAGTAATACTCTGTATATTATTCAACAAACTTTTAAATGTCCACCAACTATCGTCATATTCTAGAAGGCTGTAGATATTATGCAAATCACAAATTTTGGTAATGCTCCGAGCGCAGAGTTACGTATTGACTGCCAAATGAATACGTTCATTGACCTCCAAATATACATAAAATATTCGTCAATTTCTTTATTGCAGTGGTCTACGATGCGCAGTTTATCATTAGTAGACATTGGTGTATTTCGAATATAGATTTTATCTGTTCAAGTTGGAAGTAAACTACATTTTCTAACAGCGAAATTAAATTATTGATTTATTGACACTTTTAATTAAATTTCTTTCACTGTTGGTAGTTCTTCAACCGGAACTGTAGTTGGAAAATGTGAATGAAACAAGGAAACTCTTCAACTAATCAAGTTTTGGGCTTAATCTACGCCTTTTTGTGATGTTGCAATTTTCGAAAAAAAAGTATTGAGCATAAAAAAGCTCTAAAAATTTGGAAATGCAAAAATTACATTTCCTAAGAGCGAAATTTAATTATTGATTTATTGATACTTTCAGTTCAATTTATCTCACAGTTTTTTGACAATTCTATAATCTGAACTGCAGTGGTTTGGTAAATACAAATAGAAAATGTTAAATCAGTTTAATATATCAACTTTTGTTCTCAAATGTCCGTCTTTTACTTGCTGTTTCAATTTCAGCAAAACAAAGATATAGTGAACATAAAAATGCCGGAAATTTTCGAAATATCCATTAATGAGTAAATATAAACTTAGAAATACAAAAATATTTTCAGTTAATAAATACGAATTTTTTTTTTTTTGGTAGGTTTTTCGAAATTTGGTAGTATGAGGTATTTACTTAATATTTTTAAGTTTTCTCTTATTTTTATATACGATTGCACCATGAAAAAAAGGACATTGCTGTCCAAACATTGATGTGATTTAAAAAATTTTATGTGGAACTTTTTAACATTGTTTTTTGCACGTTAACAACGAAAAGCTGTAAGGAGGATTACACTGTACATGTAAAATTATTGCAGCGATGTAGCTTGTAGAAATAAATAATGGAGAGATTAAACATCCAAAAGGTTTGGAATTGAAAGTTAGGTATAGAGCCGTTTGTGCTTGTATTGCAACGTTTGGTTATCATCAGGTTTATGTTACACATTCATAGTTAGATGAGATTGAATTTTGAGTATAAAATGAAACCACAGTTCGTCAAAATTTTAGAAAAGAACAAATGATATCCTGTTGAAACATCGAACGATCAAAACTTAAAAATTCTTAGAGCCAAAGGCTTATAAGTCCTAATATTTGAAGTTTTTAGCAGAAAAAATAATTGAAAATATATTCAAATATAATTTAATTTGGTGACTTTTTAAATGGAAAAAATCTCAAAGACTCAAATTTTGTTGAGCGATGAAGCGCACACTTCTGGTTGAATGGCTACATCAACAAACAAAACTGCCGCATTTGGAGTGAAGATAATCCTAAAGTGTATGCCAAAACACCGTTACATCGAGAAAAACTGACTGTTTCATGAGTCATGATTACTAACTTTTTCATTCCTGAATTGAACAAGCATGATGTCCAGGAGCTGTGGTTTCAACAAGACGGTCAACATGTCACACAGCTCGTGCCACAATCGATTTATTGAAAGACACGTTTGGTGGCCGCCTAATTTCATGTTTTGGACCTGTGAATTGGCCTCCAAGATCTTGTGATTTAACACCGCTAGACTACTTTCTGTGGGGCTATGTGAAGTCATTGGTCTATGCGGATAAGCCACAAACGCTTAACCATTTGGAAGACAATATTCGCCGTGTTATTGCCGATATACGGCCACAAATGTTGGAAAAAGTCATCGAAAATTGGACGTCCAGATTGGACTACATCCGAGCAAGCCGTGGCGGTCATATGCCAGAAATCGTATTTGAAATGTAATGCCACAAGATTATCTTTCGAATAAAAAAAATTCTTGTCAATCGAATGCTCCATCGTAGTTTTATTGCAATTTAAATTTCTATACGTCTAAAAAAACACCCATTAAAAGGGAGAATTTAGAGCAGAAAGAAGAAGAAAATGGCATTGTGTGGTCCCGATCTGCCTACTCACCAGGTCGAACGGCTTCCTGTTAACTTTTAGAAAGGTATTTGATAGTGTTGGCGTTTACTTAATGTAAATCCATTATAATTGAATATAAACTTAAATTCAAACACTTCAACTTATGATTCTGTATGCATCTGAAGAAGTCGTTTGTATCGACGAAACGCGTCATGCTATGTTGTCAATAAAGCTTAAATCATAAGTTCACGTGTTTGAGTTCAAGTTTATATTCAATTTTAGAAAGGTAGACATACTATCTTGTGTTTTGAATGAATAGGCTTTATTTTATTTCTAATCATGAACAAAATGTTTTTATTTGTATTTACATCATTTTTATGATGGTTTTGATCAAATATTTATTCGTATTCGAGTAAATTCTTCAAAATAGGAATGATATCTAACAAACTAAAGAGTAGGAAGGAGTAGAGTCACCTATAGGAATAATTTCTCAATTTAGCCAACCACTCATTTAGATAAAAAAGGATATATATTTCCTCTTCCGCCAAACTCAAGCTGTCTAACATGATCTCATCTAAGTCTTTCCGGTTTTTGCTACATCAAACCGAACTGTTGTTTCTACAATTTATCATAAGTAGTGGCAAGGTGTTCCCAAAAATGACACGTGCCATATGGCGTTCACAATGAAAAGATCTTTATTTATGTTCGTCCATTTCACATCTTGGAACTTCCGCTTTCATTTTCTTGCATTGTGTCCCTCCGGGTAAAAAGTAATTCGTAAAAAACGGCATGTGCATGGGGCGGTTCTAGATAAAAAACTGCACGTGCTCATTTTTTATATCTGTTCGAAGATTTTCGTAGGGGAGATGAAGTTTTTTATCGGCGAAGAGTCTATTCGTAATTCAATCTTTTTCCATGTGTTTCGAAGCTTCCTATTTCCTTTTTCGTATAGGTGCTGCCTTCGATGGTAAAGCATACTTTGTACGTGTTTGTTTGCACTGTACTTGGAATGAATTTCTTCACTGCCACATGTTCTATAATTTGATATTCCACGTGTGACGAGATAGTACGAGAGTATACTGGGTGTTTATCAAACATAAGGCAATATTCAACTGTTTTTTAACATCTTCATTGAAAAAAACCTATTATATTTTGAAGAAAATATAATAGTCTAATGAAACTACTTATTCAATCAAAAATGGAAAGAATGATATTTATAGATACTTGATTTTATGCTCTAGTGGTTAACTCTCGTCGCAACACTGTCTGGAGAGTGGCAACAGTGTAAAGTGAAATATAAAAACGAAGTTAGTCAATTAATCATTCAGTGTACTGATTCAAAACTTGTGAAACAGACAACACCGCAAAATGATATCAAATAAACAGAATGCAAATCTTTTCTCGAAATGACTTGTTTGGGCATCTTGAATCATCCCGTTTGACCCAGAAAACGAACTGATTAAATGGATTTTCCGAAATCTTACGTTCAAAACACTGGTTCGATTAAATAACTTCTCAGAAAATCATACGAGATAACCAAGATCCGCGTCTGAATATCTTCGTCGAATTCCTACATCGCATTGGTCATTTGGGTCATTTTATGCAACCCATTCCAGTTAATCTTCATCGGAAATTATGCCTTATTGACCACGTAACCCCATAATTTTCACATGAAAACATGGCATGTCTCTTTCAGGTAGGTCCTAATTTTGAATGTATGCCCAACCTTATTCCATGAAAATGCAAGCGCAAATGGCCGAAAGGTATGTAATTTGTTGAAGTAAGCCATGCTCGTTAATTTTTAGCAAGTGCGTATATGGAAGAATGCGACCCCGACAACAGGGCCCATTCCACTTGATTTATTACTATACGTACATTCTTTTGAAGGTTCCGAAACTTGGGAATGAAAAATTAACCAAATGTTGAATTGATTGGCTGTTTTCGTCAGCATGACTTGAATTTTTAGAAGATTTTCTATCTGTATTAATTATGAATTGCACCATAAGAAATTTATTGTCGTAACATCTGTCAAAAATGTTTTATTTTTGACATATGTCAAATTATAATGACACAATTTTTCAAAGATGAAAAAATACTATTACTAGATGCAAAATATAATTTTTTCTTTCATGATTGAAAAAATCAAGAGATTAATTGTTGAATAGAAAATTTGTTGAATAATTTATGAATTTTGCCCTTATTATGTCATAATTTGTCATGAAGACACACAAAAAATCTGTCATGTTTCATCATGACGAATTATCACCGCACAACCTGTCATTTGTGTTTTATCATGATGAATTATCACGGAATAACGAAGTAAAAACTTTAAAATGTACAAGTGAGGCTCATCAAGCCATCCTTTCTTTACACATTTTTGATTTAATATTAGCTGATTTCATCGTAAAACATGGTTTTATAGAAATTGAATGAAAAACAATTTGATAAGTTTCACAAAAAAAAGTTGATGAGTAAATAGACTGCAATAAATTTCGATTTTTTGAAATAATTTAAAATTGAAGAAAAAAATTACTGAAATATTGAATGAAATATGTATTTATTGTGAAGAAAGTCATTCATAATCATTTTTTTGCGGTAATGTTTACCTGAATAACTACTGAATACCTATAAAAAAATTCTTAATTTTTTGACAGATGTCAAATGGAAATGACACAATTTTTCGTAGATGAAAAAATATTATTACTAGATGCAAAACATAATTTTTTTTTTCATGACAGAAAAAATCAAGAGATCAATTGTTAAATAACAAAATAAGTTGAATAATTTATGAATTTTGCCCTTATTATGTCAAAATTTATCATGATAAAACACAAACGATCTGTCATGTTTTATCATGATAAATTATCACCGCACAATCTGTCATTTGTGTTTCATCATGATGAATTATCACGTAGTAATAACTTTAAAAAGTGCTAGTGAGGCTCATCAAGCCTTTCTTTACACATTTTTGCACACATAATTTGATTAGTTTCACAAAAAAAAGTTGATGACTAAATAGACTGCAATAAATTTCGATTTTTTGAAATAATTTAGAAACAGAAAAAAAAATTACTGAAGTATTGATTATTTATTGTAATGACAGTCATTCATAATCATTTTTTTGCGTTAAACATGAATCACTAGTGAATACCTAGAAAAAACAATTTTGGAATTTACGAATTTAGGTTTGGTTTTTCTAATTCCAAAACCTGTTCTATTACTTGCATAACGAACGGAGTCGTTTTATAAATTTCAGATCACAACAGTGAACCTTACTTCATTAAATTGAAATATATACCTATCTGAATTTACTTAGGAATACAACGTAATAAATATCTATCTAATTAGTTTTTTTTTCGGATATACATCGTTTACAGCTTTGAATACATTATCTTCATCAACATTTTGCCAACATTTGACCCAGTTAATCTTTTTATTTCCGTCAATCTACAGAATTAATTTTTAATCAATATGAATCATTTTTATAATCAGATTACATAAGAAGCTAGTTTCAACTGAGTTATTTGATATACTGTGCTGTTGATGGGCTTTTAAACTACCTACCCATATTTAATCGATGGGTATCTTTAATGTTTTGATGGGAAATATAAACTTTTCTTTATCATAGTTCCATTAATTAAGATTATAATTAAGATGATGTACAGTCTGATCTAAAGTGTATAATAGACTAACGCATACACTGTATATACGATATCAAAGTATACTATTACTTTATTTCGATAATTTTTTGACAAATTATTCAAAACAACATTATAGTAGAGCTAGCTATGTGGAACATGAACAATCCGGTGTCTACCTTATCCTTCTAGGGATAAATGTTAGAGAATATTGAAATCTATGCCTATACATTTTTTGAAAGTGTAAGACAGTTAAAGTTTCGTACTACAAGGTACTCATCAGTTACGACACGTTCAGCAAATAGTAGGCAATTCAGTCCTCACCTCCTATTGATTGTAAGACATAAATATAGAGTGAGTCGTATGCATATATAATGCATAGATTCATGTACATCTCGAATCTTAGGAATCAATGAAAAGCACATGAATACATCTAACATTGAAAGTTTCAGACGTCCTTATCAATAAGATACTACATTTTACAAGTCTAATTCCTTGGACAGTTTCATCTAATTTGGTGAAGTATTGCGCCATCTAGGTTGCGCTTGTAGATGCATTATATGCACTACAAGCATTATATATGCATACGACTTCCTCTATATTTATGTCTTACAATCAATAGGAGGGTATGTGAGGATTGAACTCGTTGCCTTTCATTTGTTGAACGTGACGTAAATGACGAGTACCTTGTAGTACGAAACAGTAACTGTCTTTCGCTTTTAATAAATGTATAGACATCGATTTCTCAATATTCTCTAACATTTATCCCTAAAAGGATAATGGAGACATCGCATTGTTCATGTTTCACATAGCCAGCTCTGCTATAATGTTTTTTTGAATATTTTTCGAAAAATTATCGAAAGAAAGTTGTAGGATACTTTGATATCGAATATATCTACAATATATTTGATATCAAATCGAATATATCGAAAATATCTACAAGTGTGATAATATAGCTAGCACGAGAACTACAGAATTCTTTTTCTTGTAGTAAGTTTATATATATATATATATATATATATATATATATATATATATATATATATATATATATATATATATATATATATATATAAATAAGTGTGTCATAATTTTACTTTCTCTTTCATTTAATCCCTTAAAAAGCTATAAAATCAAATTAAGTTTTATCGATGAAGAAGTCTGTCGTTGACATGGGTTTCAAGCTTGTTGGTTTTCATCAGAAGGTTCAATAACTTCAAGTAGTGCCAACTGTTGTTCAAACAAATGAAATCACTGTAAAGGATAATCACCTTTTTGCTAATTCTGCATAAACTATCCGACTTGGGAAATTTGGTCTTCTCTTGCAAAATGAGTAGGTTTCCTCCTCTAACCAGTGATGGATACTATTTAAAAAATCTAAAACTCTAAAGATTCAATTCATAGTATATGCACACGATTAAAAAAACTCTGCTTTTTGATTTAGACTTCAATTTCAAGACTTTTAAAGTGAGATAGATAATTTGAACAAACCAACTCGATTCCACTGTTCTTGACACCTGAAGATAGTTTCAAAGTAGAAGGCGAAACGTCTTCAAATGTTTCAGAATGTCACTGAAAATATTGTGGAGATACTCAGATAACTACAAAAAGCTCTTGCATTCGTTGTTAATGTTAGAGGTTGTGAAAAAATCTATGAATCTATGAAAATTTATGGAAAGCTTGAAACAACTTATATTTCGAGTTGATCCGACCAAACTGATGTTTAATCCAGGGATCCCTTTAACATATATTGAGGAAATCATCGACCATTTCTTCAAAGCATGTTCTGCATGCTTTACTTCGTAATGTTCCAAGCTTCGGTCTTCATTTTGTGCCGCCTGAGGCTCGTAAATCTGGAGTAATTTCATTTTATGCAGAGCTCATTTTCGGTATGACTTTGTAAGTCTGACGTGAAGGCTCTTTATGACGTCTTTTTATATAACGACCTCTTCAGGAGCGGCTGCCATGTTCATTTATTATTCCATCGTTTTAGCCTAGTCGTGTTTTAGAGAAAATGAATGTTGCTCTGGTAATTTCAATGTAGTAACTTAGTAGTAAAAGTGGTTAATTATTTTCTTAATCAATGGAAACAACACATTCTTGATATCCGTAAATGGGTGTATTATTCATTGGAATTCTTAGAAAACAGGACGGTTGTTATTGAATTGATGTAATCCATGAGAATATTTGATATTTATTATTCAATTACTGATTTAGTTTCAGTAAAAATTTCTCATCAGCCACCCCTATAATGTTTTCAGTGGTCCTTCGATTTGAGCTGAGTTATGGTGGATTATTTAATTAATTGCTGCATTTTTTGACATACGTTAAAAAGTACATACAGAATATTTTTGCAAATGAATTGCAGGAAGGTCTCTATTGATACACCCTGTCATAACAATATAACGCTTCATCATCGTAAACGTATAGAGCATTTTTCCACATGAAAAACTATATAGCTTTTATAACAATAAAAATATTCATTTTCAATAATTATTACTACATATTTCAATATTGAAGGTACAGCAAGAAAAAAGAAAAAAATCCAAATAATTCAATTTAAAAAATTAGAAAATACAAAAAGAATTACGAGAAATTTGATGCAATTATGTCTTATCTCTACATTATCTTTCAAATTCTTCTATACTATAAGGTCCACATCTCATTAGTTTGTAAACCGATCTCATGAAGAGTTTCTGATCTTCTAAAATGACTTGGGCATTTTATTAAATACTCCTAACTTAAGAGAGAACCCATCTCTTTCAATGCAGAGCAATTTTTCGAAGAAGTAAATGTGTTTATCAAAAACTAAAAGCAGGCGGTAGATATAAAGGATGTTATTTTGTTGTTATAGGTGTATTTTTCTTATAATGTTATCATGTTGAAATAGGTTCAACATGAGTCCTGTAATGATGATGAACAACCCAAAATATGATATGATATGAGACTATAACTCGAAAATTATCGTGATAGATTACTTTCAACACATTGGATTCAGATTTTTCAGAATTTTCATAGTAGAAATCACAGAGCAGAGTTTTCTTTTTGCTTGGTCAATATGTAGATACCACACCAATGATTTGTCCATTTGTACTCCCAAGAACTTAGCTTGTTGGCCCACATGAGATGCCTGCTGTTTTTACTGTAATATATTTGGTGGTGTCCAATATAAGGAGAACAACAACGGTCCTAAGACAGTTTCTTGTGGGATACCAAATAAATATTCAAACGTGACAAAAAAGTATTTAGTGAAACGTTTGAAGTATCACATATCTACGCAAAAGTCTGCTAGTTATACAACTGATGTTCTCAACCAGAAAAACAACATAAACCCCAAAATACGTCAATTGCTGGCCAAATCAATAACTCAACGAAGAATCGGAATTCGAATCGCAGATTCCCATCGGAGAATCTCAACTCGACTTCTTCGACACGTTCTTAAAATTTCATGAACTCTAACGCAATGAATATTAGTAACCAGATTGGTAGAGTTGAACGAACTAATTTGAAATTCAAGTCAGTTCGTTTCGTTTTTATTCTCAAGGAAGGACCCAAGGCCGCTCCTCCTCATTGCTTGCACGCATCTGCTTTGTGAAATTTTTAATTAGGAGTTTTCAACTTGTTTATTTTTATAGAGTGCGTCCCATCCGAATCTGCATTACCATAAATTCGAATGAGTTAATTCACTGGAATGCAACCATTACATTATATTCGGTGGTTTAGCGACAGTGCCGTGCTTCGAAAGCGTTCCAAGTATTTTTAAAACAAAATTTCGGTCAAGATCGTCACGTAACGAAAATACATTACGTATACACCATCTCTTAGTATCTGTCTATTTTCAACATACAGCAGTTAATAAGGGACCGTGTGGTTAGTCCAGTGATACAGTGGGGTTAGTCCAGGTTTTTTAATTTTTATGCATTGATTCATACTGTCTCTTTTGATCATAGATACTGGTGTGTACGTGTATGCATATTTCTGTTTCTTTCTCAGAAGACAGGGGTGGTTATAAAACTTCGTCTCACCTTTATCCTCTTTTTGTTTTTTTCCCAGATTTTACAGGTTATTTGACAGTTGCTTGTCATCTTAAACGTCTTGTTGAAACTTGAATTTATTTTTGAATTCTCTTTCTTATCAAGTGTTAATGCTTGTTTTCCTGGCTCTGTCTATTTGATCTTGTAATTCAACACCATATAACTTTATTTCAACAATTTTCTTTGACTAGAAATTTAACTTTGTGTTACTCTTTCTTTTGCAACCTAACAATGCCATTACTTTTTGCAGCTGGAATGAGAGGTATGTTTACTGATCTCCCATTTTGAAGTACTTCATCAGTATCACTGGTTCTAGATCACCAAGTATGCAATCTTGGTTTACTAACTTCTATTCTTTTTTATCTCTATTTATCTTGGTTTGGATTTATGGATGTATACGTGGTGTATTTGTAGAAAGGCAAAATATGGAAAAATGATCAAACAGGGTAACATTTTGGAGACTTCGAGAAGAAAAGAAGCAAAAAAAGAACCAGGAAGGAATGGATAGACGTCATAGTCGATCTTAGCGGAAAACAATGAATGAGAACAGCTAAAGACATAAAAGCAATGAAAAAGCAGAAAGAGTCCCATATGCAACATTGGATGAAATAAGGTTGAATAAGAAGGTTCTGGTACAACCCATGTAAAAATCATTGTCAAAGGATACTTCTTTGAATTTGGAGAATTGAGAGAAAACAGTTGCAACTTTAGTATCTGTGAAATCGGGAGAATGGGAATATGGATAATCATTCAAGGTATGCATTCTTGAATCACTAACTTATAATTTTTTATCACTATCTATCTTGGTTTGGATTTAAAGATGTATAAATTCTTAAAATTCGTGGTGTATTAGTTTAAAGGCAAAACATGGAAAAATGGTCATACAGGAAATCGTCATTTTGGAGACGTTGAGGAAAAAAGGAGGCCCAGAAAGAAATTGATAGACGACATAGTCGCTTTTAGCTAAAACAATGGAGAACACCTAAAGACATGAAGGCATTAAAGAAGCAGGAATAGGCCCATATGCAGCATTGGACGAAATAAGGTTGAAGAAGAAGGTTCTAGGACTACCCATGTAGAATTCACTATCAAAGGATACTTGTTTGAATTTGTAGAATTGTGAGAAAACAGTTGCAACTTTCGTATCTCTGAATCGTGAGAATGGGAATATTTTTGGTGGATTACACAATAAGGAGAAAAAGGCTGGTGTCTTTGATGGGCCACAGATTCGGCAACTTATCAACTGATGAACATCATTGGTACAATAACAGAACTTGAAAAGAATGCTTGCTTGGCATTCAAAGTGTTGTCAATGACATTCTAGGAAACACACGAGTCCAGAATTACGTCGAAATTGTTCAACAACTCTTAAAAAGCTTTGAAAAGCTTGAATGTGACATAAGTATTAAACTAAATTTCTTACATTGCCATCTTGCTAACTTTCCAGAAAATCTTGGCACTGTTAGTGATGAACAGGGTGAGCGATTCCACCAATATTTAAAGGTAATGGAGCCAAGGTATTAAGGTAGATGGGATGTCAGGATGATAGCTGATTACTGTTAGAGCATCAATCAAGAATGTCCCCAGATTGAACAATCTAGGAAAAGTTATAAGCCCAAATTTTTACCTTAATATCTTTTTTTATTTTTTATATAAACACAATTTAACTTTTAATATTATAATAACCTTTGTATGAATGAAATATTCTGATATGTTTGGTTAGTACACACTTTATTTTCCTATGTATGAACATTTTGTATGACTTTTAGGGTAAAGAGAGGGTATCCTAGTTTAAAAATTTCACGCGATAGAGAAAAATTGATAACATTTTTCAATTCGGAATTCAAAATCCAAAATTTAGTGAGAAACTAGTCACAAATCAAAGACAACAAAATTGTTGTTCCCCAGTGTTATTATAACCGCTACAAGAAGTCTTTTTCATCATCATGTACCTGTTGGTTCGTTACTCCTTATGTCATGCCATATTGCCACAATATGACCATCCAACAAGATGGTCACAAGTAGCTGCATAATGAACTGACCACTCGAAACTGCTTATTAATCTAATAATTTCCTTTACATTATACGTGTTTTTGTACGTCGTCTTGTCCGTTCAGTTTACCACATTGTTCATTTCCTGTCCGGCCCTTAACATTCAATCATTTTCCTTCGACTGTACCCTCCATTACTTCATTTTTTAAAAGCAAACCTTGAACGAGCATTCCGCTTGACCCAAACTTAATTACTTGAGTTATCTGAATTGGTTCTTCGACAAAAGAAGGCGCAAGGTGGCATCCACGAATATCAATATTCATAAAAAAGGCGAGCATTTCTCCCTCTTGTCCGTTCCTTCTGGGAATCGAACGGTACAACTTTAAAAAAACGAAACAGGGTGTTCTTAAGTTGAATGCGGAAGTTACAAGGCCCAGGATACCTAACGGGACCCCGATGGGCCAACAAATGGTTTATTTGGAACTTCTAAATGCATTTACATGATTGGTTGGGTGGTTAAGTGGTTGCCGGAGTCAAATAATGAAAGTATACAGGCTCGTATTAATTTTTTGTAGATTAATCGTTTGATTCGTAAAGTGATGAAAGTCGAGTCAAATTAGGACAGCAAAATTATGTTTTATTGTGAATATTTCGCATTAGTATAAGACGATTATAAATTAACAAAACCAATCAACTAAATCTTTGAAAATCCTGGAAAAATTCAATAATGATAATATGCAAGGCAACCCCCTCATTTTAATTAAAGTGCACAATATTAAATTAAGTTTTTCACTACGTAATAAACTTCTTTTTTAATAGATGACACGGAGGTTTGGAATTGATGAAAGATTATGTTGAAAACAATAAAAGAAATTAACACACTTGGCGTAAGTTTCACTAAATATATTATAAACTCTACATATTGAACATTGTATACTCTTGATAATGGGTTAACCACCCGAAACATATGTAGAGCTTTTAATATATTTAGTGAAACCGAAGCCAAGTGTGTTGATTTTACAATGTGATTACAATGAATATAAGAAATATATTATGAAAAAATTATCGAAAAAAATCTATTTTATATCTAGAACTGTTAGAGGCTTGTCTATTTTCACGAAGTTACTTCATTTCAAGAGTATTGCGATGCCATATCTGCAGTTTTGTTCTACTATTTTGTTTAATCTACCAAAGTATAAAATAAATGAGATACAAAAAATATGAAGTGCAATCGTTATACGCCGCGCCGATTAAAAATATGCTAGAAACTTTAGACTTATTATCAGTGGGTAATAAAATATGTTTTGATGTCTTGGTTTTCATATACAAAATTAGGAATAATTTACTTCCGGGATATATGCATGAGGACTTAAAGTATGTAAATGACTGCCACAACTATAACGTTAGAAATTTTGAAAATTTCAGGTTACCAAGATGTAGGACAACGTTAAGAGATAAATCTGTATTACATGGAGGTTCGGTTAAGTTTAATAGTTTGCCAAAAGATTTAAAAAACAGTGTGGATATCAAAGAATTCAAGAGGAACTTGAAAAATTATTTAATGACATTGTAATTGTGAATATTGAATTATGTACATATAAGTTGATATATGGCTTGGCCTGGATTTGTTTGCTTGTTATTGTTTTTTTGTAGTAGCATTGATGTTGAATAAAGACTTATTATATTATAATTTTAATTTATTGTTTTTAACATTATGTTTCACCAAGAGATAAATAAAATCTCGGTGTCATTTATAAATAAATAACACGAAGATTTCGCTTGTTAAGTAATACTAAATTGAAATTAAAACAATTGAGTTTCACTAAATATATTAAAAACTCTACATATGTTTCGGGTGGTTAACCCATTATCAGAAGTATACAATATACATTATTATTGAGTAATATTGTATACTCTTGACAATGGGTTAACCAACCGAAACATATGTAGAATTTTTAATATATTTAGTGAAACTTGAGCCAAGTGTGTTAATTTTAATTTATTGTTTTTAATAAAGTTCTCTGATCTCTTGACGAAACATCGTTAATATATAAAATAAAGAGCACTTTGTTTATTTTCACAAAAAATACATGAATTTCTTGACAATCACTCAGCGGTGTGAAGCAATTAGCTTCAGAAAATGGTGAAATATTCCAAAACAATTGTTAAGTAACAATTACTTATAATTCTTGTGAAACCAACCCAAGTGTTCTTCAATTTAAATAAAATTAAGTAGTTTTTCGATTTTCACTATAATTAATTCAAAAACATGATAATATCGTTTTGACAACACAGTGGCTTCATCATCATGATAAACTGTTTATCATCAACATCTGATGAAGCCACTGTGTTGGCGAAACGATATTGTCATGTTTTTGAATTAATTATAGTGAAAATTGAAAAACTACTTAGTTTTATATAAATTATGTATTTAGATTTTATTCAAGTATCGGCCCAATAGATTAATGATCAATCAAGTGTTTTTTGGTCAATATATTTTTCAGTGATGTTAGTTTTGAAGGCCCCTTTTTTCTTAGAAGATTGAGATCGCAGGTTTGACCACACGGGGGTCTTCAGTATAATTCACATACACAAAACACTTTTCAATTCATTGTACTACTGAATTCATTTTAAGAAATTCATTTTATGCTTGATAACGAGTCCTTATAGGCACTATTTTTCTGAATATGATCCAATTGGATCCCACTTGTTATTTTTTCGGTATTTTGGTTACTCTGTCAGGATATTTCTTCCACAAGATAATGCAGAGGTATTTTATAAAATTATATTTCCATCAGGTCAGTTCTCTGATTTGGGTCCAAATAAATTCTACCTATATGCTCTTTTGTAATAAAAAAAGATATGAATTATGACATACGTGAAGAATCTATACCCATAATGTTTGTTTTCGTATTTATTTAATTTTCTGAATTATCGATCCAAATTGGTCTTCTCCATCATGTGAAGCAAAAAGCGTCAGTCATATTCTTCACCTTTGTTTTCTTTTGTCTTATATTCGGCCTGCTTTTCTTCGTCTTATTCTGATTTGATTGAATTTGTAACGATGCATAGATGAAATAACTTTTTTTATTTCACGAATTAAAGAAAAAATGTTTTTCATTTTTAATTCATTCGAAATAATTTCAACTCTCAGTAACAATGAATATTAAATGAACTAAATTACCTTCTTTCTTAATTTCCAAAAAGCAACTTATGCATCGTATTTGACTGTTTGTATTGGCAGAATATCAAGAAGACCAGTAGGTCGGAATGCAGATAACTTTATTTGATTTTGATGTACTTCTTTCATTATACAATAATTTTCATCTCAAAGAAATTTTTTTCTTTAATTTTCGACAATATTTATTGAATTTTAGATGTTATATAGAATGGATTGGATGTTATTACCCTGTTTCTGCGTCAAAAACACTATTCTGTTGAATATTAAGATTGTTTCTTATTAGAAATACCGGAATTTTTAATCCATTCAAAGTTCTTAACTATACAACAATACAAAGTTCTTGAATCATTGAAATTAAAATCAGATGAGTTATATCCTGTGTACTACAAAATATTCGACCAAATACTGTATTTCATCCAGTTATATGTCGAATATTTTGAAATTAAACTAAACGTTTCGTCAAGTTGTCATCTTCAATATAAAATTTTATTGTCACTTGTCATTTATTTGTTAATGTGGTGTATATATTTTAAGATAGTGTATAAACAACAAGGAATTTTAGAAGTGTTTTTTTTTGAGTAAGAATATTATTTTGAATAGATGGACCCACTATCGCATTCCCTTTATTATTACGTTCGCTGTTCCACATATTCATGTCTATTCTCAGAAGAAGAATATTGTAGAGTCAGTGTTACCTAGTTGGAGTACTTCCTGGTAACTTTGCCAATTAGTCCACAATCACACCTACTTCACGCACCTACGACACGTATTTCTAGCCATGACATTGTCTTGAATCGCAAATGAACAACACAGGTCTCACCAGGTCATTGGAAAAGTGTAAGCAGGTATAGGTTCTTTGCCGTATGACAACAGGACAGGTAAACACAGTGAGTTATGAGGATGTCGAACATTTGCATGAAAGACAGATAGATGGCCGGTATCAAGACGGAATTCATTTCGTTTTGTAGTATAAAATAAAAAAATTTCTCATTTTATGATTTCTGGCCATAATTTAAACGAATGCTAAATTGTTAGTGTTGATATTTCCGAATATTCCACAGTTTCGTAGTAGTTTAGTATATTTGGTTTAGAATTGAATTTTCCAATAAATAAATGTGTACTTTATTGCCTGTTAGAAGCTTGAATTATTTCTGATATTCCCAAAAAGGAGAGGAAATAATGAACGTGAGTGATTCCAGCTGATTTCAAATATTTCCATTCAGCAACCTCAAATATATAGATTATATCATTATTTATAAAAGGATATATAATCTGTCATATAGGCAGAATAAATGGTTCATTTTGTTGGTACACCTTCTTCAGTTTTTAATATATATAAAAAGAAACAATCCGTTAAATGCATCATAACCAATAAACAAAGTAGGATAAAATATTATCTATCTTGACTGTGTTAAAGTGTAATATTGTCTCTTTCACAAGGAAAAAAATTGATTGAGTGTGATTATAACGTCGGGAGCCAGGTTTTTTCTCGTTCTGATAAGGTGAGAGATCTTGGTGTAGTCTTCAATCAGAAGTTTTCCATCATTCCACACATCACCCAACTTTTTTCATCTGCCTCGAAAATATATGGATTCGTTTTACGCAATGGCAAATATTTCAATATTTCGTCAACATTCATAGGACTATTTAATGCCCTAATCCCTAGCAAGTTGGAGTGTGGCAACATGATCTGGCAACCTATTTACACTTGCCATCAACGCCATCTTAAGGCTATTCAGAGGAGGTTCTTGAAATTCTTAATTTGGACGGAGAATAAAGTTTATCCACAGAGAGGAGTCAATCATAACGAATTATTGAGTCGATTCAGGTTAATCTCATTGCAGAGCAGGAGAGAAACTTTATCACTCAAATTTTGGTACAAATTACTGCACAACTGTATTGATTGTCCTCCTCTCTTGTCCGCTTTGAAATTTCGTATTCCTAGGCAAAATTCTCGTAATACAGAATTATTCCACCTAAAGACTCCGAGGACCAACTCCCTAATACAATCCCCATTTGGTTTATGGAGTCTACATTCAATAGAGTTGCCAATAATTGTGACATTCACTTTGACTCCAAAGAAGTTATTATTAAAGTTATGTGAACAAAGGAAATGAACTAAAATGAATTGACTTGGATTGAGTTCTTTGTAATATTTCATTAAATTATGTTATTCAGTTTTTATATTATTATTATATTTACTATTTAAGTTTATTTTGATTAGATGGAGCTCTTTGTTATATTTCTTTCATTTCATTTACTAAGTTATTATTCAACATTATGTTATTATTTCCTGTAATTGGGTATTCAACCTGTTAAAAATGAACAACGTACTATTATTATTATTCTTATCATTATTATTATTATTATTATTATTATTATAATCATTATTATTATCTCATAGAAAATCCACTTACTTTTACTATTGAGAAGACCAAAAAACGAACATAGAGAAGAAGAGAATTGACATAACACTTGACTTGACATAACGTCAACGAATGTATTGAAAAATAAAACAATAATAAAATTAATCATCGGAACATATTAACTTAACGTTATAAATTTTATTATTGTGTAATTTTTCAGTACATTCGTGAAACATTAACCCAAGTTTCCAATTTAAATTAATATTAATTAGATCATGTTTCAACAAGAGGTAAGCGAGAATTCTTACTCAGTTAATTAGTTCATTCTTATCAGCTATATATACTTATCTGTTCAGGTTTCTAAGAACATTTTTTGGGGAAAACACACATCGTATTTTTTCACTGATTGTAAATAATTTGGAGGTTGTTTCTCCTTATATATCAAGCGGTGAATGAGGCAAATGTACCACCGAAACGTTCTATATCATTGTTTAATTTTTGCATTATAAATTAACCTGTCATAGTTGAAAAAAACTTTCTTTTCTCTATATATTTCGTTTTACGAAGTCTATGTCAAAAATGGAATAATTTTTCATCAAAAATTGAACATCAAAAAACTATATTTTGTAAATAAACTTTGTTTCTCCGTACAAATTGTATTTGAACTATTAACGTTTTTGAAAAAAGAAAGTTTTTCGGTAGATAAAGAATTGAATTGTGTTGAAGTCATTTTTCTGGTTGACAATAAGCTTTCTTATTATTTTGTTACTGATAAAAAAGTCATTCTTTAACGAATGCAGGGCCAGTATTTTCTTGTTATAACCATGGCTATAGTGCCAAATTTCAATAATTTTTCTGTTTCTTGAACTTTAGTTAGTCATGGAGTGAAAATTATTCATTTAAAAGTATTGACAAAGTAAGAATTATCAGGATACATTAAAAAAATGTATAATTTAATTTTAATGTCTGTTAAACTCACAAATTACAATTTCAACTTGAAATAAATATACTTCAAAGGCTCAAATCTTGAGAAGAGTGTTCATCTACCTGATGAAGGTATTATGAACCGAAACAATGTTGTAGTATCAAATTTTTTGAAAATTGTTGAATATGTTCTACTTTAATGTGTGAATACTGTAAATTATTGTGAGTGCATATTGTGAAGTGTAATACTGTGTGTAAAAATGTGTGAAATTTTCTCCTTACACTTTCTTATAACTTTCGTTTGTTAAAATTTCGATAGCATCTGGGGTAAAACAAAACGTTTACCTGATGCTACCTCATCTGGTCTCAAATTGCAATCAACCACGTATCTAAAGAAAGATTCCTGACGTCTTGTTTCCCGATTACAAAACCATATTAAAAAAACCACCCTCCAGTATAACGGACGCAGGTAAAAAGTAAAAGGGTTTATAAAAAACGAGGAAGGCGAACGAAAGGTGTTTTTTTGCCATCATTAAAAAATAATGGCAGGCCGATTCGGCAGAAAGGGTTGCCCACCCTTTCTCTAGATAGGTAGAAAAAATGATGATTCTCGTATCTTTTTCTACCATGTATCTGTCAGGGTTGTTTATAGCTATGAAAGCATTTAAGAAGAAAGAGTCCAATAATACGAGTTATCTTTTTATAACCATCTGTCTGAGGGTATTTAGGAAATGGAACATATTGCGAAACAAAAGGGTTACAGGGTGAAAATAGATATACATTCACAAAACATCTTGTGGTTTCATTAATTATATTTTATGGTAATATTCTGAACATTTCGATGAACACAATTGAAAAACATTCAATTTCTTTCGAATTTTTTTCCTCAAAACCTTCTAGGGGTTGTAATATCAATGGAATTATAGAAATATTGTCAACTCAGAATGTCTTGAATAAAATAATTTATTATTCAAATTTTTTTTATTAATATCAGTCATTATGCCATTCAATAGTTGAACGATTTCAAAAAAGGATAGAATTAAGAAAATCAAATAATTTATGTTTTTTATTTTTTGTCATTGTCATTATAGATTTGTTATTTATCAAAACAATACATTGTCCACGGCATTTTTAAATTATTCTGAAGTTTATTCCAAATAATTCATTGTCAGAAAGTTATAAATGATATTTTCAAACAAATTAATATTTCATAAGTGAGTATCAATTTTTCATAATATAAATTTATATTTACTCTATAAAATAATTAAAAACGCTTAGTCAAATTTAAGATTTTGTTTAATACACTCAATTTTTGTATGAAGCTTCCACCCATTATCAAGTGTTCAATGAAAGTTATTTAAAAAATAACAATATTCATAATATTGACAATAGAATAAAAACCGTAGAATAAAAACTCAGTGTTTGAACCATAGACTTTTGTAATACAAATTATGAATAGTTAGATTGTTTCTGTTTAAAGTAGTTATTTTGAACTATTGACGTAGAGTTAGTAGCTTATTGTGACCATTTTTGTGAATTTGAGAACGCGTTTATAAATTTTTTTTAACGATATAAACATTATTTGGGAGGTTCGAAAATACAAATATCTCAATTGTTACTTCCATATTCGTAAAAAACTAGTTTTGGTGAAATATCACTTCTGCTTGTTGAAGTTTCAACCTGACAAATTTAAAACGATTTATGCATTCCATATTGCAATAAAAAACTCCATTTTAACAAAATGATATTCTTCTTTAGTATTGAACAGTTTCAGGAAAAGTAAATTTACGACATTTCATTTTTTATTTACTGCTCTTTCGTAGAACGCAAACTGTAAATCAGCTGTCATAGTTGCAAAAATGCAAAAAATATTTCGCTACTGTATGGACCATGCAAAATTTTACCATTTTTACAACACGGAAATAATCTTTTGTGATGCAGTTGTAAAAAATAGACTAAAATTCGGACGTAAAGTTAAACTTATTCTGGTACAAAAAGCAATAAATATTTATTACTTGGAATATTTTTAAAATTTAAAAATTTAATATTGAGTAGAACTACAAACAAGCCGACCGATTGCGCAATGAAGTTATATTGTTGGTATAGCGTAGAATTTGAATTTCGTAAAAATTTTATTGGAGCGCGTCTCGAAGTGCAATGAAAAGCTATAAAGAAGAAAGAAACGAAAGCAATAAAAAAAGGTTTCCGGGTGGGTTCTCGTTTGGCGGTATTTTTAGGTGGCCTAACCTATTAAATAAAATTCTAGGATATCATAAATATCATAAATGGAAAGATTAAAAAATCTATAATTCAAAAACATTCTCATTCATATAAAAAAGTCGTTGAGTAGAATCTAAACTTGATTTAGTTTGCCATTTAATAAAAGAAATTGCCATTTTTGTTATTCTCATGAATATTTTCCATTTAAATATTTTACTCAAAAAAAAATCAAAACTTTAAACTTATCGAGGGTATTTTTGGGAAAACATATTCTGATCTACCAATATTTTTCAAAGAGGACATGTGTATATATATTTCAATATAAATTACTCTGATTTAAATAATTACATATGTTAGTACGCTAAAAATTAAATATTATAATAATTCTTCAGCAGCAAAAATTATATAGATATTATTTTTTCTATAAATTTTTTTGGTAATAACGGTAATTAAATAAGGGTCTCCAAGTATTACCAAGTATGAGTATTATTTCTCAAATGTGTATAATGAATTGAAAGCGGAAACAAAGGGGGCATTATCTTATAAACCCATCAAAAATTTATAGATTTAATTGATTGTTTAAAGGAAAATAAGAAAAACAATTCGAATGAGTTGAAATTGTTTTTCAATTTTCAGCAAAAACTTATAAAATTGTGACAAATTACCGAATTTCAAGGCTGTTAATAACTATCAAATTGTTGTATTTACCGAAATGTTGAAAAAATGCTTTTGGTGTGAAAGGGTCTAAGAGTACAATTATTAAAATTTTAGTACTCTTAATTATTAAAAATTGTCGGTATAGTTAACTTTCAATTTCAAAAAAAGGTACCTCCTTTCAGAAGAAATTATAGAAGAAATTATGTCCAACTTTTGAAAATGGGTTGCCGCCCCCAGAAAATTGTCAATTATTTATTTATTATAAATTTTGTGAAACCTAGCCAAGTGTTTTTTTAATAATAATAGTAATAATAATAATAAGTTCTTCATTATCAACAGGTATAGCACCCAATTACATAAAATAATAACAATGTTGAATACATGACTAAATAATTAAAATTAAAAAGATATAAAAGAGTTCAATCTAATCTAAAAAAATTGTAACTTATAACTACATTATGGCATTCAATGAAATATCACAAAGAACTCAATCGAAATCAATTCATTTTAGTCAACTTCCTTTGTTCACATAACCCCTAATAATAAACTCCATGAATTGAATATAAGCTTAAATTCAAACACTTGAACTTATGATTTACACTTTATTGGCAACATAGCATGACGCGTTTCGTCGTTACAAACGATTTCTTCAGATGCTTACGTTATTCTGTAAGCATCCGAAGAAGTCGTTTGTAACGGCGAAACGCGTCATGCTATGTAGTGAATAAAGTGTAAATCATAAGTTCAAGTGTTTGAATTTAAGTTTATATTCAATTATAATGGATTTATATCAAGTAAACGTCAACACTTTCAATTAAAAAAAACAAAAAACTCCATAAAGTCAGAGTGAATGTCACAATTATTGGCACTCTATTGAATGTAAATTTTTTTATTTTAAATAGAAATTATTTGTTTAATTTTTTAGAATTTCTATAAGAAATACCTATCTAGTAATCATAAAAAAACGGGTTAGATATTTCAACTGAAAATTAAAAAAAAAATTAAGAAATTTGATCGAAACGTCAACTAAAAATAAAACCTTTCCATTTTAAGGTCTATCAATAAGTTCCAATTCATTTGTTCGGAATTTTATTCAAAAAAAAAGTTGGGTTATACGGAAGAAACCCAAAAGCCTGCTCTTAAGCATATTCTTTCGCATTCTCGAAAAACTATCCTAGTTTCAACCACTTCATTTTCACAATAACATTGAATTGGAAAATGTCATCAAGTGTTTCAATGAAAATGGAGAAAAAAGAATTCTTTATTCAAATCAAACCTAAATCAGCAGTGGTAAGTTTTCCTTTCGTTAAGTTTTAAATTAATTCGTGTGAATTTATAGATCAAATAAAGCCACCAGTAGTGTCCATCTAGACACCTACTTTCTTTAAAAAGTCAAGGCAGACAGTCACTTTTACTTTTCTTCGAAAGTCCCAGTAAGCCAGGGCGGGGATGTTGAAACAACAATATTATTATGCATCGCAAAAGGCACAATAGAAACATATTCTAAGGACATAGCAGTCACATAGATTAGCTGAAAATAGGTGGAGCTCGGTTTAAGTGATAATGCATCATGTGAGACACGTATTTAACCTAGCCATTGTGACCAGACAAAGCGGGGCATGGGCAGCAATGCACTCGGAGGAGTTACAGGGACGGGCTCAATTTGAATAGCCCAATTTGACCACAAATCATAAGCTATGTATATAACTAGAAAACAACTAAAAAACATTTTGGTTCTCTCAGATTATAGAGCATCTTGTATTCTCCGTATGAAATTGTTTTCGTATGCCATTTGTTACCTGTACCAAGAGCGAATAAGACTATTGGACTTAGATCTTTCATTTATCCTTGCTATATAATAATAATAATAAGTTCTTTATTCTCAACAGGTATTATAACCAATTACAGAAACTAATAACGAAATATTAAATTAAATTAAACTCTTGGCTTAATGTTTCACGATTATATTTAACAATATGAATTTGTCAACATGTTTCGAGCGTGAGTTCTTTTTCAAGACTGTTTTCAATTATGTTTCATCAAGAGTTGAGTTAGAATTCAATCTCAATAATAACGTAATGTTGAATAATAACTAAATAAATAAAATTAAAGGAATATAACAAAGAACTCAGTCTAGAAAGACTAAAATACTAACTAATAATTGAATAATAGAATAGAGTTTGACGAATCATTCTTCCACTCCTCCACAAATAAAATGAACATAAATTGGAGAATAATACAGAAATAGTAGATAAAGATACAAAATTAGACCAGGATGAAACTAATGATTGAAGTCTAATAAGTAAACTTCGTAAACTTAGTGATTAATTCACCATAATACTGAAAAAAAAAAAAATTTATATAATGCACAAAAAAGTAAGTGATAAAAAGTAACACATAAAAAGATGTGGTGAGCATGTTACTATTAAAGACTTTGCCTTGAAGTGCACCGAATACTCGTAGAATATCGTCGAATACACCGACAATATAGTAGAATATTGTCGGTGCCAAAAATATGACAAAGACCGTCATATTATGCAAATATTACAATTATCAATGTTGAAATTTCAGTGCCATATTTCAAATTTTAAAAGCATTATCCGAAACTGAAAGTTTATTGAAGCAGGTAGGAATATAAAATAATACCGAAAATTTGTATCATAGACAAGCAATAAAAGGTAGTAAAATATGTACTTCTATAATAAAATTTACAGATATGTACTTAAACTAGAGTAATGGTTAATAGCTAAACAGATTCATATTTCTCGTAACGCTGTAAAGAAATCGGTTCTAAAATATTTTTCGTTGTTGAACTATTGCTAAAAGGTACATTTATAAATATTTATTTTTCAAAGTGAATTCTGTTTAATTATATAAAAATTAGAAATATCTATCTATATCTATATAATCCATATAATTTATAAATAATAATTGAAAAATTTGAAAATTATTTTTTGTTACAAGTTCGAGAAAAACTTAGCAATACATTGAAGACAAGGTCATCTGCATCAAGCTAAAACCCAAGGTCTTTATTAGCTTTATGCTCCCGCTTTTACTATTCGATAAAAACCTGAATTATTACGTTGGTACACTTCAGAAAACATCATCTTTATGTTTAATATTTATGTAAGTTTTTCAATTCGCCTACGAATGTTTGAATAAACATTTGTTTATGGCGGGGTTATTTTTCGATTTATCTTCGCCATTTTATTCACTATCCTTTGAATTTATACTTGATAAATGCTCCAATTCAGGTTTTAGAGGAGTTTTTCTGGATTGGTTACGTAGTTACCTTGAAGAAAGAACGATGGTTATGAGAATAGGCGAGAGTTATTCTCAGAGACATGAAATTGCTCTTGGGGTGCCGCAAGGCTCTGTACTCGGACCTCCTTAATTCCTATTATTTATAAACGATCTGCTTGAGAAGTTTTCCCTATTTTTGGTGACACTATTTGCCGATAATTCATCGGTGGTTGTTTCTGGCAGGACTCCTGAAGAACTTCTGGAGGTATGTGAATGCATTGTGAGGGAGTTTGTAAATTGGTGTCGAATGAACAATCTGATGGTGAACTTTTACAAAACTGTATGTGTTCATTTTTGTCTGAAGAGCAATGGAATCAGTACATTGATTGTTGAATATGGAGGCAACACTATATCATCATCCCAATCAACTAAGTTTCTTGGAATATATGTAGACAGAAATTTGAGATGGACAACACAAATTGATGTTTTATGTGAAAAATTGTGTAACTCATAAGAAAAATATAAACTATGTTATGAATGTGTATTACAGTCTTGTATATAATCATCTAAATTATAATATTCTGCTGTGGGGCTGCTCTACAGAAATAAATAGTGTTTTCATATTCATAACTATATATGCATAAATATTCATTAACGAACATCTTGTAAACCTATCTTCATTAATAATTACATACTCAACTTACCTTGTTTATATATTTATAGATGTTTACTAAATGTTAAAGAAAATGAAGATAGGTTTATTAAATTGAATAGTAATCATGAGTATTCAACAAGATACAGTGATGTGCTAATTATTCCTAAGCATAAAAGAGATATATTTGAGCACTCTCTCTATTATCAGAGTGTTGAAATCTTCAACCATTTACCATCAAATTTGAAATTACTGAAAGCTCATTTGTTTAAGAAGAGAGTTAAGTCTCTGCTTTTAACAAAGGCACACTAAAGTGTGGCAGAGTACTTCGATTATTCGAATGTAGGCAATAATGCATGAATCGATTTTTTGTATCATATGTTTGTTTATTTTTTTACCACGTGAAATGTTTAATATTTCTAAGGTAATTTTATCTTTCAAATATGGTTGTATATTAGTGTGAATATGAACGTAAACTTGAACCAATTTTTTTGTTCGAGGGCTGAATGAAAGATCAGACTCAAAACTTAATTAAGTCCTCAGTTCTTAGTTGTAATTATTGTATCAATTGAATGAATGTAATTTTATAATGTAAGGAATGTTTCTCACTAAATGTTATTACTATTATATTATAAAAATGAATATATTTCTTTTTCTTGTAGAATATATTTTCGTTATAATATTTTATAACAAAAATTTTTAAATTTTTCAAATTCTTTCGTAAAAGCCTTAAATATAGGCGCTTTGTGAAGACTCTCTAGTACAGAGTATACTGCTAAAAAAAATTTCAAATTACCAAGAATTTCCGAGTCATAGATAAAAATAAATCATAAAGTACCACCCACAATAAAGTACCTCCCATATTATATAATTCAACACTAAGCTAAATTTCACAATATTATTTGATACACTACTTATATATCATGCTACTAACATTATCAAGAGTTTTTCCAAATTGTTGAACTGTCGTTAAGTTAAAAGTATCCAACAGTTTCGTGAAATTTACCCATTTAAAATATACATTTTTCAAGTATTGTTAGGAAAATTATTGGAGTTAAATCTCTTTCGACACCCTGTATCTTTGTTAATACAATTTAATTCTTTCGACAAGTTCGAATAAAAATAACTGAACTCTAAGAATGACATTTCTATGAACATATCACACTGCAAACGTAAATACTAACGAAAGAGTTCCTAATAATTTATCTAGTACGGTACTGTGCTTTCTAGGTCTTCCGCATACCCTCAGTTCATTATGGCTTTCGTTGTTCTGCAAAGTAAGGTATGTGTATATGTGTATGTGTAACCTACATCGTGTCAATGTTCTATTAACATAGAGTTCTAATCGATGCAGGAAATAATACACTGTGTTTGTTAATATATCTGTTGAAGATTCTGCAGGCACATTTAAATAGCTGCCATAAAATTGCCATTTCAACCAGCAACCTGTCTGGACTGTAGGTAGCAGCAATGATGTTGTTGTGTAATTGTCTGGGTAAATATTACCAACGCTCTAGCTAGACAGAGATATCATTGTTGAGGACATTTTACACAAGTTTTATTATGGAATTCATTGTTGCAAGTATACCGCCCTGTTTTTATAGTTTACGTAATACCATGCCTCTTTTAAAATAGCCGAAAACTGGATACATCTACATACTAGATGTACAGGAGCATTAAAAGAACAGAAATTAATGCTAGCTGATGCTGTAGCACATTATTTTATGATGAAGGAGGTGAATACAAAGTTTTTCATAATTGAAATAGCAAAGAAACACTTTTCTCGATTCAAACACTTTTATTCAACAACTGTCACTCACGTTGCAACATCAAGATGGCTTCCGCGGACTGACGTTTCAACTGTCAGTCGCAATTGTCAAATTGCACAATGCCACAAAAAGTGTTTAAATGCTGAAAACAGTGTTTTTTTGGCATTTTAATTTTGTAACGTATTTACCTGAAATAAATGCGAGAAAGTTCGAAATTTTTTCGTCTTCACAGAAATTAAGTTCGTCCTTTTTGTGGAAAGTTTCAGATTCAACTTACAAACCAAATTGAGAAAGATTATTCTGTGAACCGTTAGAGACAACCTATTGTAATTCATCTTTTCCAGATAAAATCATAAAACGAGAAGCCAGATTATATTTTATTGTTTATTCTGAATGAAATATAGTGTAAGTCAAGAAATATTGATGTTTTATTCACAGAATCAGTGTAAATTTATACTCTATGGCATTAAATCTACCAGGATGATATATTTATGATCAAATCACAAAACTATTGGTGCAATATTTCACTATTTTTAACAGAAATAATCAAATCAAACAACTCTAATTTTCTTCGATAAACAGGTTCATTTACTACAGAACAGTTTAGAGGTCTTAATATTTAATAAAGATTTTCAGAACTCAAGAAAATGTGGGAAGGCACTCTTATTCAAAGTATATTTGCCAAGGTAACCTATGTTAAGTCATTCGTGTCAATTCAAAATACAATAATCAAATAATATAATAATCAAAAATAATAAAAAACAAATCTACATTATAACTATATTTTATACATATACTTTTTATATATGAACTTTTTGTCAATAATTAATTATGGATAAAATTCACATCTATATTCTCAAAATTAAGACAAAAGGAGTATCTAAACTGTTCATTTCTTTCCATAGAAAAAAATAATAATAAAGCAAAGAGTATTCTTTGTTTAACAGACATTAGTTCCAAATATTACAGTATAATTTGAACTGGGGTATACCTATTGCACTTTAAAATTGTTACCATGGCTCTATTCTGTAACTTTTGTAATTGTTCAATTTTTTCTTCAGTCAAACCGAATAACAAAGTGGAGCAATATTCAAAATTTGGCATTATTATTGATTTGAACAACAATAATTTCACATATGTCGACAGATTTTTGCCTATTATTTTCAAAAATTGATTTTTTTTAGAGATTTCAGATGATATGTAATCAACATGATCATTGAAACTCAATTTTTCGTCTAACATAATGCCTGAATATTTTATTGTTTCTACTCTTCCTATTTTTTGTTTATTAACCTTTATAGTTATATTCTCATTTTTATTAATTTTAAGGGTTTTACTTGTACCCAAAACTATGAAGTTAGATTTTTGCACATTTAGGGATAAGTTATTGTCACATAACCATTCATTAATTGCAGAAAGGTCTCTATTGATCCCCTCTGTCATATTCTTAATATCTTTGCCACATATATAGAGCAAAGTGTCATCAGCCAATAAAAGTATAAAACATTTTTTCACATGAGAGACAATATCGTTTATATATAAGGAGAACAACAACGGACCTAAGACAGTTCCTTGAGGTACGCCTACATCCACTTTTGTGCTATCCGCCAGCATGCCAATAAACTTAACTTTTTGTGTTCACGAATCCAAGTAAGATCCGAATAAAACATTTACTCCCCCGTCAAAGTCAAGTTTATTCATTTCATCAATAATAATCTACATAATGTTTCAAAAGCTCTTTTAAATTCCAATAATGCTACTATAACCGTTTCTCCTTTATCTGAAGCACTATACCACTCCTCATATATGCCCAATATTTCTGTTTCACAAGAGCAATTTTTGTTGAATCCTGATTGAAACTCAGATAATAAAATTGTGTCACATATTGCATTTCTTGTCTGAATAATACAAATTTTGTTCTAATTAATTATTTCTAGGATTATGTCATACATAGTAGCAGAATGCATACAAGTATTATGTAATAATATTCAAATTTCTGGAATTATCTTTGTTGTTATACAACCTTCACCTTTTTGTTATCATATAATGTAGAAATCTGAAGGGTTTTCTTCACAAATATTTTGCAACTGCAACCTGTTTGAATCAAAGTTGCACAGAATCTTACCTATTTAATAAGAAATACATTTGGAGTTACATTATAAGAGAGTGGTAGAACTAGTTCGTAATTATTTCATCTTACTTAGCCATGAAGATTTCGTAAGTAGTATCTTAGATCCTGATGAAGAACTTATCATATGCATATCATGAAATTATATCATTGCATTTGTATTAATTGAATTATGAAATGGATTGGAATAGCTGAGATTGGTTTCTTTGGTTACTTCGAATGTTGTCTAAGGAATGTTAATTTCTCATAGTAAGTCGAAGGAAATTGGGAAGCTTGATTCAAAATATATACTCAAATTGAAACAATGTTATAAAATTGAGGATTTGAGGACATGGAAGAAAATATGGCAGCCATAATCAATAACTCAATTTGAATCTTTAAGGCTATTACTTTATGTGAATTCATTACAAAAATAGAATGTTAAAAAAGACTCTTTTTAAATTTACACAGTTTCATTCAAAAATTCTCAGGTACGTTTTACTTTTATCATAGCTTCTATGGTCTGCCCCCTGCCCCCTTCTAGTCTGAAGAAGTTAAAGTGATAGTAGGGCGGAATGGAAGATCAGACTCAAAATTGAATTCAGTCCTTTTGAGAGCATTCTTCTTAGTTCTAATTATTGTTTCAATTCAAATGAATGTACTTTTAGAATGTAGGGAATGTTTCTCAATAAATTTATTTTATTATATTTTATTATTATCATTATAGTAAAACGTACGTCATAATAACTGTCAAATAAGTGTGTAAATTTAGAAAAACTTGTATTTTTTATAAATAACTCAGTCATACTTTATTGATTAGGTCTATGAGTGAAAGAAAGTTATAAATAAAAGTTTTTACTATATTTTATTGAAATATAATAGATTTCATAATTTGTTTTGTAGAACACATAGCCCCTTTAAATACATACTTAAAACTATATCAAGTACACTTTTATATGACATTGTCATTATTTGTGAAGAAGCACTTTTTCTATTTCAAAAAAGTATAATAAAAATTACAAAATTTTTAGGTTTTTTTACAGAGTTTTTTTCACATTAGTTATAAATTCTTTCACGTTATTTAAAGTGAATGGTACTCAATCTGTTTATAGTTGAATATTAACTTGAAGAAAATATTTTCTTCGCTACATTTCGAAATTGAAATCAAAATATTTTGAGAACGACTTTAGTTTCTGAAGAACACTTTGTAGGTTATTCAGATCCACCACCATTTTAGTCAATTATCGAACGTTTTTTTCTCCAAAAAATTTGAAAATATATTTTCCAATTTAATTATTTTGTGTAAAGACAAATTAGGAGGTAAATCTCTTGATATATATTGCTTAAACTGTTAGAAAAATAAGAATACCTACAAATATCAATTCAAGGGGAGATGAATTAGAAGAATTATCTTTTTCTTGTGAACCTCTTGCATTTCCTCAACGAAAAATGGTTACAATTTGAAACAGATTTTCAAATATCATATCAACTTGAATTAAACTCTAATCAAACTAGTATATCAAGTTTCTCAATCTGAAACATATCAGTTTAAAAGTCCATGTAGTTTACGAGTTATCAAGTCCAATTTTGTATTTAATCTCCGCATAGTTTATCATTCATAATCTACTTAACAGTTTGGGCAATCTTCCAAAGAAAATATCAAACTGGTTCCTAATTGATGAGAACCAGAAATAAGTTCATACACCTAGATGGTTATATTTATCGTTACGAATATTTTACGATCAAGTTATTTTTTTCTTTAGATATACCTCGCATGGAAATTCACAAAACGCAAAATAGGATGAAATATAAATCGCCAGTAACAATGAAACTTGTTCCTGTGGGTAGAAACTTGGTCAAGGCTGCAAAATAATAAGTACAGTAGAATCTCGATTATCCGAACCTCGATTATCCGAATATTCGATTATCCGAACTCATTCGTCTTGGCTGTAATTATGTACATACCAAGTTAGAAATATTTTGTCGGCGCAACGAGACACGTTACGACAAGTTTATTTTCCCACCTTGTTACGACAAGTTTATTCCCTCAATTGTTTGCGGGATAATGTTTGTTATTGTTTTAGTTGCTTTGATAGCGATCAACTGACAGGTTGTCTTATTATTTGTATAAATTTTATGTTGGAAATTTAAAATGTCGAAGCGAAAAAGAGTAGTGTTGTCTCTTAAAGACAAAGTGAAGATAATTGAGAGTTTAAAAAATGGTGAAACTGGCAGTAAGTTGGCACAAGTATATGGTGTAGGAGCTTCTACGATATCCGAAATTAAAAAGAATTCTGATTCTATAATGAAATTCACCAACGCGCTTGAGAAAGAAGATGGAAGCTCGCAACGTAAAGTTATGAAAAAATCTCAAAATGAAATTCTGGAGAATGCAGTTTTTACTTGGTTCTTACAAAAGAGAGCATGCGGCCAGCCCATATCTGGACCTCTGTTATGTGAAAAAGCATTAGACTTTAATCAAAAGCTTGGTGGTGATACTTCTTTCAAGGCGAGCTGTGGCTGGTTAGCAAAATTCAAATCTAGACATGGAATTCGAGAACTGGAGATTCAGGGAGAAAAACTGTCTGCTAACGTTGCATCGGCCGACTCTTTTGTAGACGAATTAAAAGAATTTCTAGATGAAAAAGAATACGATTTAGATTTTGTATACAATGCGGACGAAACAGGTCTTAATTGGAAATCTCTACCAAGCAGATCATTAGCATCGCGTCGTGAAAATGCAGCACCGGGGCACAAAGTGAGTAAGGACAGAGTTACAGTTATGGTTTGCGCAAACGCTAAGGGAACACATAGATTGCCACTGCTACTTATTGGAAAATCAAAAAATCCGCGCTGTTTCAAAAATGTTAAAATGCCGTTAACTTACGCTAACCAACAAAAAGCGTGGATGAACACAGATATTTTTCTTACTTGGTATGAAAATACGTTTATTCCTGAGGTGAAGAAATTTCAAAAGGAAGTGGGAAAAGAAGGTGATGTATTGTTGTTATTAGATAATGCACCAACGCACCCTTCCACTGAAACACTAAATCGAGAAAATGGAAAGTTCACGGTTAAGTTTTTGCCCCCTAACGTAACATCGATATTGCAACCTATGGACCAAAGTGTCATTGAAACTTTAAAACGTTTATACAGAAAGCAGCTACTGCGTCGCCTTTTGTCGGTAGATGATAGTGAAATAGAAACGATGTTAAAGTTTTTTAAAGAAATTAATTTAAAAGATTGTTGTTATATGCTGGTAGAAGCGTGGAACTCTGTGGAATCGCAAACATTGAAAAGGGCATGGAATAAATTATTAAAATTAACTCTATCTAATTCTGCAATAAAACCACACGACGATTTTGAAGAAATAACAGAAATAATGAAAGTTCTTAGCATTGGTGAAGGGTGTGATGAAGAGAATATCAAGGAGTGGCTGAACTACGATAGTGAAGACCCTGGATTCCAAATATTAACTGATGAAGAAATTATTGAGGATTTGAACAGTAACGAGAGAGAAGATGAAGAAGAGACCGAAACTGAGGATGTAACTCACGTACCATCTCATGCAGAAGCTTTTGAAGCTCTGGATGTTGCTTTTAAGTGGTTTGAAAGACAAGATGAATCGGATCCCATACAGTTGTTACAATTGAAGCGCATCAGGGACTTGGCAGCAATGAAAAGATGTGATACATTACGTCAAAAATCAATAAAAAGTTATTTCAAACCAAAATCTTAAATCACATAATTATTAAGTAATATATTAATTTTCTATGTTTTTCTAAAGCCCATTACATAATAAAAAATGATACAATTTAAATATTGTTTGATTTGCTTTGAATTCGATTATCCGAATTTTCGATTATCCGAACTACCCCTGGTTTTAATTGATTCGGATAATCGAGATTCTACTGTAATGTGTACTTTTATGGCTTTCCGTGTACCAGAACAGGGGAAACCGCTGACCTATCGATTAACAAGAGAATTTGGTTTCGAGTTATTTTATTCCATCGTTGAGGCTACTTATTAATACTTTACTTGAGATTGAGATGACGGTTTAATTGATTTCCGGTTTGACACGAATGGTATTTTCCTATTTGAAAAATCCGGGAACAATAGTTCATACTTTTACTTTGAAAGTATTTTCACGAATGTCATGAACGTTTTATTCTGCATTCGGATAGAATTAGACTAACTAATTCTAGGACAGAATGTCTCTAGAATTAGATAAATAGAATGAGAAATTGTAATGATAGTACTTGTTGTTCGGCATTTTTTCATACAAAACATCTTTTATATATTATGTATATTATTTGTTCATATACATTATATATGAATCCTTTTTCTTTTGAGAGCATTCTTCTTAGTTGCAATTATTGTATCAATTGAGATGAATGTAATTTTACAATGTAAGGAATTTTTCTCAATAAATTTATTTCATTATATATCTTTTAAAAAATGCCGCAAGGCTCTGTACTCGGACCTCTTCTATTCATATTAAAGTTGTATATTATTGTAAATATAAATTTAACCAATATTTTTGTTTCAACCAATATTTTGTTCGATGGCTGAATGGAAGATTAGACTCAAAACTGAATTCAGTCCTTTTTAGAGCATTCTTCTTAGTTGTAATTATTGTATCAATTGAAATGAATGTAATTTTTAATGTGAGGAATGTTTCTCAATAAATTTATTTTATTATATTTTATATTAAAATTATTTCTGTTGCTTTCATTTATCAAGTTGATCATGACGCAGTTCAAGCTTTTACTTCTTGAATTCGCAATTTGAAGATAGATCGAATGACATTCTGTAATGTCAAATTAAAAATTACGTTTTATGCAAGAAATTTGTCAAATTTCAAACATTTGCCATGAATAAATCGTTGAACACGACTGAAGGGTTTCTGGTTCTACTAGTATCATCTGAATTCGTGTGTTTATGTTCTACGTTTATGACATTCTTGAATACACTAATGGAACTCGTAGTTTTTGAAGAAATTGTTTTATCTAAAACCTTAGGAATAATGATTGTTTGCAATGAACACTTATAAAATTAACAGACAAGGTATGTGATCTTACATTCTGAAATGCCATCAACAAACTCTTGATTTTCAAGAATATGAAAATAATTCAAATTAAGTAGTTGAAGAATAGGTTTCAGGTGTGAAAAACATAAATTGTAGAATAAGCAATACATTCTAAACTGTTTTTAAGTGAAATTTATACATTCGGCAAAAACAAAGACATTTTTATTTATAATTAACGAGAAAAATGTTTGTTTACAGATATTTACAAAGCTCTTTGGGTGTTTTTAACTAACAATGAGTTAATTTTCATTAATATAATTTTCATAAATATAATTGTTGATTGCATACAATTATAATTGTATGCAATAAACAATTATAAGATGAATAGGCTTTGAATGTGATGTAATATTCTGAAATGTCATCAACAAACTCATCATTTTCAAGAATATAAAAATAATTCAAATTTAGGATGTAGTTGAAGAATAGGTTTCAGGTGTGAAAAACATAAATTGTTGAACATAAACAAGATATTGACATTGTAAACTGTTTTAAGTGAAAATTATACTTGAAACAAAAACAACGACATTTTTATGTATTTATAATTAACAAGAAAAATATTTGTTTTTGGGTATTAACAAAGCTCTTCGGATGTTTTTAACTAACAATGACTTATTTTTCATTAAGATATCGTTATAATATAAGAAGGGGACACATGAAAGTGATTCGATTCGTTAAACTCTGGATATCATTCTGGAATGTCATACTCAAAATTGTTTCAATTCTCTTTTTCAGATAGTTAAAGAAACTTTTTAATGACATAAATGAAAAATCATGTTGTGGGGTGTACTTTAGGTTTCAGACTTCGAAAAATATCAAAGTTTTCCATGAAAAATATAGAAATAATTATGTTCATGTTTTACGTTATTGCATAAAGATAGATATAAGTTGATTTATTTGTTTACACTCACTGATTTTTAGTTTGTGTGAACAAACATGAAAAATGCAACTGCAACGTTCTGCTCATTAAAGATTTATCTCGAATCTTTTATCTATTATTAGGTAATTCAATAAAATGCTATGACGAAATATTTCAAATAATTTTTTTTAAGTAAGCAATACGTCCTCGAACTTTTTATTGCTTCGGCTCGTATATTGCTCAACATGATAGTTAAGTAAGGAATTGGCTTAATAATTTATTAAATTGTGACATTGATCTTTAATTAAATGCATTCTGTTGATAGTTCTATTATGATACTATTCTGCACTTCCTAGATTGTTTTACATTGTCATTTTCAGGACACCGTCAAACAAAGCCTTTGTTAGTTGAAATTTATGCATCTATAAACAAATGACCTTATGAGTCATATATTTTTGTATTAAGAAAAGATTCAATTTTCGATTGTTTAAAGTAAGTAAAAATCATATAAATATAGAATATCCACCAGACATGTTGAGAATGAAAATTTTATACAAATTACAATTTAAAAAATTAAAATATAGTTTTGGAGGTTACTGTGACTGTCACTGGAACGTGAGCAGTCACAGTTGTGGAAACTGTTACAACTTTCTTCGTCTTCTGAAAAATGATATATATATTAAAGTAATTTATATGATTCTACATCCATAAATTATTATTGACTAGATGTTTTCTGAGTTTTTCAGAAATAGAATTACTTTAATTTACTTTTTTGCTTCTTTTTCTGAACTGTTACTCCAATATTTCATTTTTCTTAGTTAAAAGGTGATGAGTAGTATAGATAGCTAACTTTGTTTTAATACTCTTTTCTCAGTCGATAATTTGTGTTTAATTTTTCGCTATGCAAATTTTTGCAGATATGTTTTATATTATTGTTTCGTTTTTTATATTCATTATTTTTATCCACCTATATATTTTGATATATTTATTTGGAATTTATGGTTCATACCACTTTTGTATACAGAAAAATATTCAATTCTCGATTGTTCAGGATAAATATAAATTGAGAATGCTACGAGACATTTTGAGAAAGAAAATTGTATATAAATTTCAATTTTTTAGAAAAATTGGAATACAGTTTCAGAGGTTACTATGACTGTCACTGGAACGTGAGCAGTCACAGTTGTGGAAACCGTAACAACTTCAACTTCTTAAATTCGCTCGTTATTTTGTTTTTCTTAGTTTTCTCAACTGCTTTTTGTTCTTCGAGTATTTCATATGATTCTACAACAATTAATTATTAGTGATCATTTCCTGAGTTTTTCAGATATTTTATTCACTGTTTTGCTTTTTTTTCTGAACTCTTACTCAGACATATTATTTTTAATGGGTAAAAAGGATGATGATGACATGTATAGATAGCTGATTTTTTTATTTCTCCATTCTCAATCGATATTTTTCGTTTTTGTCTTTGCTATGTAATTTTTTTCTGGTGCAATTTTTTCTGTGTTTTCGTTGTTTTTGAATTTATTATTTTTATCCATATTTATATTTTGAGACCATAATAATAATTTTTTTTCTATTTTTAATATTTTGTTTCTAACGAAATTTTAAAAAGCTTTCACAAATTTTTTTATGGATTTCAGGTATATTCAAAATATCCATCCCCTACTTATTCTAAGGTAACACCAAATAAAATTACTGATTCTTTGTTCTTCTTAAATTTATTATGTCAATAATATATTAAACATATCTCCACCAAATTAATACCCTGATATAAAAATTACAGAAACACAATGATTACAACACTTAAAGTAAAAAGTAAAAATCATTTTAAACAATTGATTTAAGTAAGTAAGTATTGGCCAAAGCTAAAACTGGAGCACCCGTAGCGGGGTTTGGAAAATCACCAGCAGATGCAGCTATATCCAGATGGCTGTATTTTAGTGGTATAGAAGACGAAGAACCATGTTTATCCAACCCTGAAGCTAGAACCATAAAGGCACTAGGTCCTGAAAAAGAAGGCTTTGTAAACAAGTCGAACAAAATTTTTCCTTATTTTATACTCATTTATTACGATATAGCTAGATCAGGGGTGGACCCCGAGAATAAATTAGAGAGGGGGCCTTTGCAGGAATAGTTTTAAAGTGTTATTAATTTTTCTGTGCAAGGCTGACCTCTTGAATAATCTTTCCTCGATTTTACAGATTCGGGGAGAAATCCTCCTGTTTACAACGCCCCCTAGCGGCCCTTGTATCAACTGAGTAGGTCTTATGGAAAAAATTTTTGAAAGGATAATATAAATAATTTAATGAAACTAATTTCTAAATGATATAGAGAAGAGCATATTCGCTATAAAACTTGCAGAAAAACTGAGAGAAAAATTTTAAATTGCTAGGAAATATACAGGGCGATTAACATGGGGTAAAAATTAATATCACTTTGATAATTTAATTTGAAATTTTTTTTCAAACTTTTTTTTCAATATTGAATATAGAAAATATGACAAAAAATATAAAACTACATATAGAGATAAATATTTTTGAATTTTCACAATTTTTGAGTTTGTCACAGTTAAATATTAAAGGAATAAGAATTGGTTATCCCAAAAACATGATAATCCCTTTCAATGGACGAAAGAAAATAAACATAGCAATTACCTTGATGCCCCCTGGCAGTTCTCGAAGAAGGTTGATTGTTGCATTGAAGCACATCATCACCAAGACATTTTCCTTTGTGAAAATTGAGATCCTCTTTACGTAATGTGGAAATTTCGAAGGGATCACTTATTTCTTCACTATTTTGTTGGAGAATTTGAGCATGCCCCACTTTTCTCGCAGGACCATTATCGATAACTGCAAAAAGAAGTTACACATCAAAAAATATATTACAAATAGAACGACTTTCATTGCTATTCCAACTCTTGATAATAGGTGCGTTGCCCGAAGTATTTATCGAGTATGTTCAAGAATTTTGTGGAATTTCACCAAGTTATATGCTATAGTACAGGGGTTCAAGGGGAGCGGCAAGGGGATTAGATATTTATTCTTCATTAATGGTTATTTGAGTCCATTGATGTTTTCATTGTTTGCTTTTTTTCTATCGTGGTTGAGTTGAGGCAAGGGTGGCCTGGTATTTTATCGTAATCTTTAGGGAGGAACATTGGGTAATAGATTGGAGACCCCTGCTGGAGTACATTGATACCATTAGTTTGAAAAGATATCAGTCTCTTAGAGAGAAATTTTCTCAAATAGGGATACAAATTTTCGCACTATCTGCATATTACGATATATTAGATGACAACATTTTTGAATACTCCCTGTGTTTCATTCTGAAATTAATAATAATCTATAATTCAGAAGCGATTTACGGTACCAAATTTGACAACACATAAATACAAAAACAGTTAGCAACAGTTTCTTTCATCACCTATTATTAAACAGTTGGTACGAAGAAGTATACGTCAATTTTGAATAGGGTATCATTAGAATCTTCGAAACAGTTATGTCTTTGTCATTTCGCATGCAAAGAAATTGCCAACAATCATAAATGTTTTAAGCAACAGTTATAACAAGACATTAACCTACTTTTAAAGTTACCGTTGCTTCTCTTGCGTTTTAATTTTTATCGCATACAAGCTATCAAAATCGAAAATTATCCATAGAATTCTAATTATTATATAAAAATTCATCTTTAATATATGAAATATGTTTTAATATATACATAATATTTCATTTTCAATATTATATAAACATCATTCATTAAGTGATATATTTGACGTATAGATGACGCTACAAGTGTCAATATTAAACGTCATGCAGCATGTGTCAATATGTTTGACACTTTGACGTTTAATAAAACCGTGTTAGTGAAGAATAATCATTTCTTAGCGTAACAACGACGGTAGAACTGTGCGTGATCATGTTTTTGTGGAAAAAATTGCTGAAAAATTTAGAAATGCCAGAAATGAAAGAAGAGGGACAAGGTTCTCTCTCGCATTAAAAGATAGAAATATCAACAAATAACAAAAATTGACCATTTCAAGTTCTCTCAATCGAAAAAAATCCTTAAATCGTAGCTTCGACATTTTTTCGAATAAATCGTGATTCACAAAAAACGGAACACGAAAGAAATACTAAAATTCCCGGGCCTTATCATTAATTCTCGTCCGAATGTCAAGTTTCATCATATCACTAGCAGCCTTTACCATATAATGGCTCATATCTAAAATAGGAGGGAATAAATCATAAAATTTTCGGGTGTGTGAGGCTAACCACGTGTCTTTTCGTTCAATAAACTCAATTGACTTCTCTACCAATAATTTCTGCAGGCCAGTGATGCAACAGCACCTATACTTTCCAGTAATAGATACGTTCTGATGACAGGACCGAACTAACCTTTTTAGTCTTATACGGCTAATATAGAATGCAAGCATTATATTTGTGGTTTTCACAGTACGAGGGTGGGATGAAAATTGTTTGGCCTGAACAAGAAAAACGATGTTTTAAATTTTTTTTGCTTTATTTTTCAACATAATCTTCATCAACACTGATACATTTCTCATAACGGTGTTCTAATTTACTTATACCAGTTTTAAACGTAGATTTGCCAAGATCCTCAAAATACTGATTTATAGTTTCAATAACTTTTTCGTTGCCCTCGAATCTTTTACCAACAAGCCTTTTTTTTCACTGAGGTAAGGAAACAGATAATAGTCGCTGGGGGCTATGTCTGTAGAGTAGGGATGAGGCATCAATTCAAACTTCAATTCGTGGATTTTCGACATAGCAACAATCGACGAATGCGATGGTGCGTCATCGTGATGAAACCAAATTTGTTTTTCGCCAAATGCGATTGTTTAATTTACACCTCGTCCTCCAAATGTTGCAATAAGTCTGCGTAGTATTGACCAGTGATAGTCATAACCTTTTCAGGACAATCAATGTATATAATTCCTCTCGCATCCTAAAAAACAGTGGCCATAACCATGTTTTCTGATAAAATTGTACCTGCCTTCTTTGGAGCTGGTTCCCCCCCTTTTCCAACTCACTGTTTTGACTGTTCATTATTTTCAGGAGTGTAGTGGTGAACCCAAGTCTCATCATTAGTTATGAATTGGCGCAAAAATTTGTTTGGATTACGTCGCCAAATTTTCGGTAGAAATGTTTTTTCGAATCAGTTTTTGGTCTAGCGTTAGCAAACAACGTAGCGATTGAGCTGAAACTTGACATACAAGCTCAGTAGGAATTGCTGCATGCCACTCCAAAAGTAGACCTAGTGGCGCCATCTCTCTTGGTCAGGACGGAAACTTTTCACCCCATCCTCATATAATACCATATAATATGACATATAATATGACAATAATATACATTTCATGACATTCAAGTGTAAAAAATTATTATTACACCACAAGCTGATATCATTGAGGTCACTTTATAGCCTCAAACAATCATGAATAGATGACACGCTCTTATAAATTTCAATTCGTCTGCATAAGCCACATTCATGCAGTCCACCAGAGAAGATCATAATGTTTGTATACACCAATTTCTATTTTATATATTCATTTTATAGTTATGTAATAATGAGAATGAATTCCACAAAAAAAAGAACAATAAAGATTGATAATAAATCGAAATTTTAAACGGTATTTTCGTTTTGTAACCAAAAGAATGTTCGTCCAATCATGGCCCGATCATCATTCAAAAACGCCGAAATTAACAGCGGCGACGAAACTACATTATTCCTTCCTGCACTTCCAGTGCTTAATTGCATCAAATTGCCAGATGACTCCACATAAAAATGTTTCGTTCTTCTTCTGGCCGCGAAGAAATCATAAAAATTTTTCGTGCCCAACACGTGTCGCCATTCGTTCAATAAACCCATCCGAGCAATTTCTGCAGGCAACTCTTGCACTTAGATACGTTTCGGTAATAGATATACGTATCGGACACCAGAACCGAACCGAAAAAATCTACACGGCCACGTTATAGAAATAGGAAGTCGACGACGGGCAGTTCGAAGGCCCAAATTACACATCCATAAATCGTAATCTTATGGTCGGCCAATAAGGTTATTGACACATATGAGAAACAAAAGGAGAGCCCCCCATGGGCCGTGGAGTTGAACAAACTTTAATCCGACAGACATCGAATTTCCTAGTTGGATTATGGTTGTGTTCGGTCAGTTATTAGATTCGAAGATCAATTGAAATGTTCGCTGCTATGTCACGAAGCGACCTCGGCGGCGGAGGAGGCGGCGTAGTCTTCGATATTGTGAAATTCTCGTGGTCTCTTTACTGCTAATTCGTTGTGGATTTCTAGTAAAGCGACAGAAAATACGACTGTACATATACTCGTAGAACTCTATCTGAACGACTATTTTTCGCTAATTTTTGGAAACAATATGACTATAGATCACAATTGATGTTTTAATATGTTGCTAATATACGTATAAATTTCTCAGGAATTCTGGTGGAATATTTGTGAAATTCAAAACATCCCCAAACATATCTACCAAAATTTTCTACGTCTTTATCGATATACTTGGCATAACTCTTTCAAAATCTTCAAATTCTATTATAATCAGTTCCTCATTCATAAACTCTGTCTAACTGGTAGCAAAACATTCCAAAAACACCATCTAGTTTTATTCAATTCATTAAGCAGTACACATTTTCTATCTTGCGAAGTAAAAGAATTATCAAAATGAAGACGAAAGATATATGACAGCTGACAAAACACTGAGCATATTATTAGATGTTTAGATGAAATTTTAATCGAATTTGATTGTTAAAATTTAAATACTTTGCATATATAGTTCTTAGAACAGCACCACAAAGAAATAGAATAATAGAATCAACTCAATCTATGAAATAATGGACGTATCATTAATTTTTTGGACACCCCTCGTACTTTCCAACGAACCATTGGTTTTGAAAAAATAACCGATCAGTTTGAAAAATAGTACGTTAAAAATAATTTCGACGAGTTTGGAATTTTGTAGAAAGTGTTAGAAACCAAAAGAATTTTTGATGAACCACATAAAAATATATTGAACTAGAGTGAAATAGTACCAAGCAAACTTGATAATTTGGTTTGGAATAGTCTAGATTCTATCAACTAATTTCCTTAATAATTTCCTTCGTAATCTAGTAATTATATTACGAAATATGTACATTTCATACTGAAGCATCCAATTATTTTAATGAAATTTAATTCAATTTGGATATAAAGAAAAACCTAGCCTCAAATTCCAGGCTAGGTTGTCCCTATTTACTTTAGAAAAATAATTTCATTAAATCAAACATTTGTATGAAGGATAAAATGAGGACATCAAAAAAAACTGGCGAATTGTAAAAGTTAAGGAATACAAAAACGTAACAGGTTGTTTGGAATTTTCAAATATTCAATTGCATTTCCTGATCCAACAGATATCTCAACATTTCGCAAAAATTTCATCAGGTTCTCTAAATTATCAATAAGATTGAATAAAATTCTATTCGGTAAGAATTGATAGCACGATATCTATCTGCCATTTTTATAACAATTTAGTTGATTCCGATATTTTCACCTCTAAATCTCCCAGAACACTGTCTCTTGTCAGTTTACTTCAGAAAATGAAAAATTAGCCAAATATAGAAAAAGATGGCATAATGTATTGAATTTTGGTTACTGATTAACTGAAGTAAAGCCCTAAAAGTTGCGAATTTAATTCAACTTCAATATTATATAATATATATTCCGGTTAAATGTTCAATGAGTTCGAAAATACAGTAGCAGTTCTAAAAAATCGTAAATTACGTTTCAGCGATGAAAAATCAGGTAGATTCGAACACCTGTTAAAAGGTTACAAATGTGCCCGCCGTATTCTAAATGAATGACATTAGTAAAACCGCACATATACATAATATGTGAGGATATATGCAAATTGTGAATCTACATATAAAATCAACATTCTATAGTACAGTACTTTTCACATAAATAATTTAAAAATATAAAGTCAAGGTCTCGTTCGATAAAAACTACAACACTACTGCTTGCTTACTCAGCAATATTTATGACAACGCTTCGTGTGCATTCTCGAATTAACATAATCACTATACGGTCGTAAAATTAGAATCTCCAGATGAAGACTAAGAGGACGGAATGTGGAACTGGTCCAACGTCCGGAACACAGAGAATTCCGAAGATAAGAGATATACAGAAAGGATAGATTGAAAAGTATTGCAAAATATACGACTGCAGTTTCGACCTTCAGTTCGTAAAAAGTTCGATAAGGTAAATATCCAAAATTCCAAACGGCTCGTAAATTTTCAGTTACTCATTTTGAGGTTCCTTATCGACGTAAATTTTAATCTAATTTCTTATAGGACACATTTACCAGGTGTGATCAGAAAGTAATTCGACTTTTTATGTTTATACAAAAATATTCATTTATTCATCAATATTCATGTTACCCCTTTCAAAGTAACCCCCTCAGGAACAATACACTTGTGCCAACGTTTTTTCCGATCCTAGAAGCACTTCTGATGAGCATTGTTTGGTATAGACTTCAGCTTATCCAGCCATGTGTCTTCATGTCTCTATCATTGTAAAACCCCCTCCTTATATGGGTTTCTTGAGTTTCGGGAACAGGAAAAAGTCACTAGGGGACTGAATACGGGAATACAGTTGGTTAGACAGATTACGGTGTTGTTTTTGGCCAAACAATTACACATTTTAAGAACAAAATGCGCTGAAACATCTCATGACCAAAACGTCGCTTAAAATTGCTTGGGACGAACCAAATGAGATTCCGATACCATCTGTAACTTCTCTTATGGTAATTTGACGATTCCTCAACACTATTTTCCTGGTTTCTTCAACAGTCTGATCGGTTGATGACGTGCAGGGCGTCTAGATGGTGTCCTCTCGGCCTTCTATGAAGACTTTATACCACTTGTAAACATTTCTTACTCAAAGTCGACTAACCATATATCACTGTTAATATTTCGGGAGTTCTAGAGCACTTTGTTCCATTTTTTTTACATAAAATTTAATTCAAATTCTTTGATCCATGTTTTCGCGAGAAGGAAACCACTTTTAATACCACTTTTAACCTTAATGCCTTTCAAAAGCATCAAAAAAGCCTTTAAAACGTTTGTAACATTTCACAGATGTTGATGACAAGTGTACCAACATACGAAAATCCAAGATCGAACCTTACTTTTTGATCACCCCTCGTATTCAATTTCAATAATATTTAGAGTTGAAACTCTTATATTTTATTTATCTGAATTGCAATATGCTTTAGTAATAAGGACTTCTAAATACAGTGTACACAACATCAAAAAAATTGAACGCAATATTCTTCTTGAGAGATTTCACTTCCATTCATTAGTGTAGTAGTGTATGTACTTTACCTTCATCGTATTTTTCAAACTTGTGAATTTTCTTATCGACTGTTCAATGACTTCATGTACGTACCTCTTTTATACAATAGAAAGAGCATTTTTTTTCCACACACCACGCACAGTTTTTCTCAAATTCTCTACGATATGTTTCAATTCAAACATTACAATGTTTATTTCATGATTATTCAATTCTATGTATAACTTTCGTAGAATTCCTACATTTTCCACACTTCTATGCCACTTAAAAGTGACATAGAACGTATCATTTAAACTCTCTAATCATGCTACCAATATATATTGTTGCAGTACATTATTTTCTATGGAATTCAAAATGCGTAATTGAATTTTCAAATCGCATATAAAATTTTCAGTCCAATTTCTCGTGATTTCACGTAGAATGAAATAAGAAACTTCTCGAACGCAGAATTCCAGAGCCGGCGTGAACGGAGTTAGATTTCCTACTTCCTCAATCGTCAACAACAACAATGTTCGTGTTTGTTTAAACGTTTCGTCGGTAATAAACGTGATTCCGCACTTAGCAGAGATGCCATCGATTCTGTTATAATGAACCTGGGATCGAGAGATGAAACGAGGCCAAATAGCGGAAAATATTTTTGTCGATGGCACACGTTCACGATCGTTTAAGGTTTCAATGTTGCGTTTTTTACTGTTACGCCATTTCATCTTAGCGATGGTAATGACAGTTGAAAGGACGGAGCGGGGAGGAAACGAAGATTTTAATTTTAACCGTATGATACCGTTTTCTTCGATGGTACCAGGACGCAGTGGCGTGGAAGTGGAAAAACGATTTCAGCAAAATGTACAGCTCTGACTTTATGCAGGCTAGGAGGAAATTTAGGCTGATAAAATCGCATATTTACTCAAGACCTACGAAACTGAAAATATTCGACTCCAAAGTGAAGTCAGTATCACTATATGGCGCAGAAACTTGGAAAAGCACGCAGCAATCTAGGAAATAAGTACAAACCTTCATCGACAAGAAGTCTTTTCAGATTTTTCTGGCCGAAAATATTAAGTAACGGAAATCTCTAGAGTCTTACCAACCAAGAAGATATATACCACAAGGTCGAGTTGCGAAAGAGAAGATTGATAGGACACAATCAATATCGCTAAGGGGGCTAGAAAGAGAAATCCCCAGGGTACCAGAAGTACTGAACCCTTAAAACAAGTCCAAACATTCATCGATCCATACCTGCATAGCATATTGAGAGTTTTCTGGTCCAAAATAATGAGTAATGGAAACCTGAGGAATCCTACAAACCAGAAAAAAATATACCACAAGATCTAGCTGTGAAAGTGGAGATGGAGGACACAACCTAAGAAGAGACACAAGCAATATCGCTAAGAGAACCTTAAAAAGCAATACTCGGGGTGCCAAAAGTATCAGAATCTTAAAACAACTTCAAACATTCATCGATCGATGCTTGGTTAGGATTGTAGGAGAGTTTTTTGGCTCAACATAATGAGTAATGGAAACCTGAGGAATCCTACAAACCGGAAAAAAATATACCACAAGATCTAGCTGCGAAAGTGGAGATGGAGGACACAACCTAAGCAGAGACACAAGCAATATCGCTAAGAGAGCTATAAAAAGAAATTCCTATGGCGTCAGAAGTACTGGAACCTTAAACAACTTCAAACATTCATCGATCGATGCTTGGGTAGCATTGTAGGAGAGTTTTCTGGCTCGACATAATGAGCAATGGAAACCTGAGGAATCCTACAAACCAGAAAAAAATATACTACAAGACCGAGTTGCGAAAGTGGAGATGGATAGGACACAACCTAAGAAGGGGCACAAGCAATATCGCTAAGAGAGCTATAAAAAGAAATTCCTATAGCGGCAGAAGTACTGGAACCTTAAACAACTTCAAACATTCAATTGTAGGAGTTTTCTGTCTCAACATAATGAGTAATGTAAACCTGCCGAGTCTTACCAACCACAAAAAATATACCACAAGATCCATCTGCGCAAGGAATCCTCAGGGTGTCAGAATTATTGGCCCCTCAAAAAAACTCCAGACATTCATCTTCCGCCGCCTACGTAGGTTTTTCAGATTTTTTTTTGTCCAAAAAATACGTTATGAAAAGCTGTGGAATCTTACCAACCAAGAAGAAAGATCAAGCCACGAAAGTGGAGTTGGATAATGACACACCCTAAGAAGAGACACAAACAATAAAGTCAACAGACATATAGAGTGAAATCCCCTAGGTGTCAGAAGTTTTTATCCCTTAAAACATTCCAAACGTTCATCGATCGATGGTTGCGTAGGATTTTGAGAGTTTTCTGGCCCAATTGAATAGTGAAAAACAAGAAGAAAAACCCTTACAACCAAGCAATCAATCAAATGACATTACTGGGTACTATTGAAAACTACGTTACACGAAACAACGAAAAATATCATGCTGCCAATCCGCAAAATGCGTCCCCAAAATCTACTGTTGCACAAGCTTAACCCTAAAGTAAGAAAAAAACAAAGCAAGGTTACACAATATACTTAAGCACCGATTCATAAACACGATATCATATTCAGTCAATTCGAATAGAGACCTTCACACCACAGACTTGTCAAAGTTCGGAAAGAAAATCGTCAAGTTCTATTTTCCAATTTCACTTGACCAGGTCTATCAATATTTTTAGGCGCCGCCACTGGTCGACAGTTCGCACACGGAGAAAGGTGATTCCGAGAGCGCGAAGTCATCTGGCCGAAAAGTACACGACACAATTTCTTTTCTCCGAAAGATAATGCAAAGCTTGTTAGGCGAGATTGGATCAAGGGAGGCGGTATCACGAACGGTAACGGTTTTTTTTCCATAATCGAGTGGGGAGGTGGGTCGATATGTTTGTTTTTCAAGCACGGGGGACTTTAATCGTATAAAACACCCGACTACAGGTACATTTCAGATGACAGCGGTCACATACCGTCCCACATAGCGGTCACGTCCATCGAAAAAAACCCAAAAATATACGTTTTCCAGAAAAAAAATTATTTCACAAGGTCGGAGTATATTTAAGTTTTTCGAATGAAAATTAAAGTGAATACTGAGCACGTATTTTTAAAATCTAAAAAAGTTCTAAATCAACCCCCAAATTTTAAAAATATTATTTTTTTCCCCAAAACTATATTTGAGGCAAAACGCAATTTTTATATGTTGCAGTGTATACGAAAAAAAATAAGCCAGACGATGCAATCAGAGTTTTAACATTGCCAGACGCTTGCAAAAAGTATTTAGCAAAAAAATGTAAAAAATGTATTTGAGGCAGCTTGAAATTTTAATGGAGTATTATTTATAACTAAAAAAAAGATTCCCAAAAATACAGATTATTTTGGCGGGCCTTTACAGCTTCCAACCCCTAAAAATTGAGGGGTTGATTTAGCCCCGCTACTGACCACCTAGGTCTGCAATTCCGTATTGGAGTATATCAGGAGAGGTATGTGATAAATTTTCAGCTTGCCTCAAATGCCTACCCAAAAATTGGTGCCAGCTTTCCTACTATAATGTCAATTATCGAAATGTTTTAGTTCAAAGCTTTGAGAAAATTACTATTTCTAGCTTAACGTTAACAAGAAATAAATTACCAAATTTTACGTCTATATCAATCTTAGTTGAAATAGTAATTTTTTCAAAGTTTTATCAACAGTTTGGAAAGCTCCTCTGCTACACCATCCAATCCTGAATTGAATAGTTTCCTAAAAATAACATCCTATTAATTTAATTGTTTACTCACCTATACTGTATCCATCTCCAACTGTCAGACAGGCATGACCTGTCAATGTTGCTATAGTGTATAGATGGGGGTTAACTGCGGACTGTGCCATTTCTTTAAACTGAAATTAGAAATGATGTTGTTGAAATTATCCCAAAATATATTCGTAATTCACTATTGATATTCAATTGAAAACAAACACAATAATTCATACTTTTTGTCTATTATAGCACACATTCATTTAGCCTCTGATTTGTACCAAATTTCAAAACGAAGAATACAGTTAACCAGTCATAGATTTTGCATTTTACTTCTACGTTTCATTTGTCCTTTGTCACGGTGTATTCTTATTTTTTGTACAGTGATGAAATCCTTATATTTATTTGATCATTTAAGAAATTGAAGCTGGTGTTTTTATTGTGTTTATAGACTTCTATGGACCCTAAACTTTATATATTTTTTCTTTTTGATGCTGTATGTAATATCTTCAAATCTGTATCTAGAAAAGTATACCCTGAGCCTAGAGAGTGATTGACAAAATTCAAGCTCTCTTTGTTTAGGATTGTTTAGGATGAAGGACTGTGAATTACGACTAAGCTAATAAACTCCAAAATTTTTATCCGGCGTAGTTTTATCTTTGTGACTGAAATCATAATGTTCCATTTGACTTTCTATTGGCGGCCCACGGTGCCATATATTGTGCCCCACGGGAGGGTTATTAGACGAAAATTCAGGAATCTTTTTTAAACTCTGCCCTCGTGGAAAAAATTTTAAAACATTAATTATTTATTGCATGGCTCGCAATCGCAATCAAATTTCAATTATAGCCAGGCTTGCCAACTTTACTTTTAGAAGATCGTGCCATGAACTGGAAATGATCATATTTTGCCAACATTTCAAGAAAAAAATACTACGTAGTGAAATTTCAATGGAAGCACGTGATAAAATTACATTCCTTGAGAAAAGAACGTAGTTATAATTTTGAATCAATATTCATCATTTAAGAAACACGAATCAATATTTAGCATTGAGATTCATAACTGAAGTTTTATATTTTTAGAAACGACAAAAGTGGCATTTCCATAGATATAGATTCAAAATCTCCAATTTTTATACGGAAAAAAGGTATGCTAACCTTAATTACGTAAACTCTGATGGTAACAATTTTCGATTTCAGTTGAATCAAATCGTAACTTTTGCGAATATGTATGTATAATTTGACAGTTTCAGTTGCATTATCAGTTACACCTATTCGTAATTGAAACTGTCAACTCGTACAATAATAACTACAAACGTGATAATTTCAACCATTTGCTTCAAATCGAGAATTTTTAGCACCAGAGGGGGCCTTTTTAAGAGATTAGTAGCCTTTTTTAAGGAACTTACATTGATACTATACACTGATGCACTTACATTGGCACTAAAATTATCAAAAATCAACTTCTAAATTTGAAATTTGTGTCGTCTGCTAACACTTAACCCCCTTCTGAAGGTATTAGTCTTATTTATATATTTTTTCAATTTACACACAACGATAATTAGATAACTCATTGACTGTTTACATAAAGTTTAGATATTTTAATTATATTATTACCTATAATTAACTTCGTTATTATTATGGCTATAAAATTTGAAAAAGGCGTATAATTTGCGTAGGTTTATGATTACTGCAACGTAAATCGTACAAGAGCCGAAAAGCTCGCATAAATACGATTTTAATCGTACGGTTGGCAACACTGGTTCTAGCCCTTGAGGTTTTTCAACTTGGACACCCCTGTTCAACAGTGTATACAAGGGTTCATTATGAAGTATTTCAACATCTTTCGAAACGTCGAATACTTCTCATCCCTTTTACAAGTTAGTAATAGCACAAGATGATTCTATTTCTAAAAATACCGTAAATATTTATTACCACGCGAATTAAATTCCAAACGGCCGCAATAAAATAATTTCCATAATCTCCAGCACTTCTTATATAATAATACGTGTTGCGTATCGACAGTCAGCCCCCTTGTAAATTTTTATAATACTCATATATTATCGTACGCGCATTCTTCGTAAATTATAAAAGCAGATTAGTTTATTACGAATAACGCCCATTTGCCGAAATAGAGGTCCTTCGAGTTCGTTCACGTTCAATCGTCGACGGATGATTTTAATCGTAAAGATAGTCGAGTAGGCATTCGTCGGTACAACGGCCTCCTGCGATACGAAAATTCGAATGGAATATATGCAACAATTTGATGATAAATGGACGATCTATTATATAAACTACCAGCGATTGTTTTTCGGTGTGATCGACCGAATTAGAACCCTAAATCGTGACGAGAGACACGTCGGTTCGATACCCAGCAACAGATATCTCCATTTAATCCATTTTATTTCTTTGGGAATCTTTTTCAATACCAGATACATTTTTAAACCGAAGATTCACTCAAAATAATTTAATTTCATATAAATCTTTAGGAGGTATACTGAGAAATTGAAATATTTGAAATTTGATGTATTATTTATGAGTGGCTGAGGGGGGCAGAGGAGGGACGTGTCCCCCATGTGATCAGAATAGTCGATAAAAATAAATTAATATGACTCAAGATAAATTAGGCTGAGCACTTGAAGTAAATGTTTGAAAATTGGAGTATTTATGATGGTGACCAAGGGGGGCAAAGGCACGGAGACACGTGTTCCACCAGGTGAGAAACATGTTATGGATTAAATATACAATAAAAAAAACTGAAACTATATTATTCCTAACCCTACTTGATATTTAAAATTTCAAGAGGTGTGGCTAGGAATATGAAGATGAATAGGTACTCTGAAACTACGATAACTGAATGTCTTACTGCTATCAAAATTAGACTTCATTCTAATTTGTTTCCAGCCAAAATTGTGCGAAAAATAGAAGAATGAAGTGTTCGTATTTCTTCCCAAGTTAGTGTTGCTTATGTTGTCGTAACTGTCGTTTACAAATGTTCATTTAGTTTAACATTCTATAAGACTTATTTCGAAGAACAAAGTTTCTCTTTCGTTTAGTGTGTTTATATCTATCCGATGCGTTCTTCAGCGTTTAGAGGGTGGGAAATACTTCGAAATAAATTAGTTGAACAAAATTCAGAATCGAATTCTATAAATTTAAAAGAGAAATTAAGAGAAAAACTTATTGGCATCTACAATTCAGTTGGTCGAGTGTTTAGGTCTCATTACTTTTTCATGGAAAATTCACATTATATTTAATAAGTTGTTAGATATAAAAGGAACAACAATACATTTTTTGAAGGTGCAGCGCAGAATTATTTCCATACAGTGGTTTTGCTATTAAAAAAAATTAAACTAAATATATACAGAATAATTCTGATACCATATAAATTTATAGTTTCACTCTCTCATTTCTTATTTTTACGTATTTTCCTTGCATTACAGTTCGTAATATCGTAAGTATTAAAATGAAATTTCCTTTATTTAGGAGAATTGATTTCTAAACAGACATCTGAATAACTTGAGACAGTTTTGTAATCTTTCTCAATATTCAAAATGGCTATTCGAACTCCGAACTGTCGTAGAAGTAGTTAGACTTCGTCCAAATTCTAAACTGAACAAAATTTAGACCTAACTAAATAACTGGAATAAATTATAACACCTCTGGAAAAAACTACTTCTTGAATTTCCTCAAGAAGAATTTTTTAAACGGTAAATACTCATGTAAAAACATAAAATTCATGTGGAAATCCTCTGTTTCAATTCTCCATCCAGTTCGATATAAACAGTAATCAACCTAAGATAGATTAAAAAAACGCCGAAACGGAAAATTGAACGAAGTGGATGTCGTCATGACATTTGAAAAAAACGCACGCATCGAGCGGACTTGAAAAAAAAACGAACAGCGGAAAATAATAACACGAGCAACGAATTATTTTTATAACCGACGATTTTCCCATGCAGTTCAAGACTCTGTGTCGCAAGAAAAATTAACGTAAAATACACAAACTGGTTTTAGGAAGTCGAATCGTTTTAGCATCTGGTCGTAGAATATTTGGACACTGTCCGAGCCTCGAATTCCCACACATAAATCATTCCGGTCCTAATCCTACACGTCGTCGAATAGCCGTGGAATTCCGAAACAAGGGGGCATTCCCGATTAGCCGTCCTATCGAAAAAATCGATCGAAATCAAATCGTCGATTCCAGGGCTGTCCAAACTCCAATCCTCCGTTTATATTCGTGCGCCTAGCGACATCTATTTAATATACGTCAATTACGAAAATTTATACGATGTTCATTCTGCATATTCTTACTTTATCAACCCAAATCCAACAACAAATTTAATAGTTATACGTACAGCAATACTGGAAAGTTTATCGTTTAAAAATGGGGTAGGTACCCACCGAAACAATTGTCAAGCAATTGATATAACTTTGTAGAACTAATCCAAGTGTTTTTCTTTTCAATATAGAAAACATACCACCTTTTTTCAAGCTACAATAAACTTTTCTTCGTAAACAGTCGAGATTGAAAGTAGATCACGAGACCAGTCACTTGATTTATATGAAAATGAGTGATTTTTTTCCGCGATTTGTTTTGTATTTATACGGCATTAATTTCAATTTATTAGATTATAGTGCGTCATGCGGAAAAAAAATGAAAAATGTCATCGATTTGCATTGCAATCTCTTCTGTCTCTAACTGCGCATTGTTTATCATAAGGTACAATTAGCGGCATTTTTATTCAGTGAAAGTGAAGCGGGTACAGTTAATACCTTAAAGGCGCAATTTTCAAAACTCTAACCTCCCGCACGTTATAATTATAAATAGAAATATAAACCGAGTTTTTTGTTCGATCAGGGTTAGTCAGAGTCGACTTCCTGATAATACCAGAACTGGGTGAGTCTAATCAATTCAGTAACTAAAAGACTAAGACGCATATCGATTCAAAATTGCGAATTTTCCGTAGACGTTAGAGAAATATTCCTTTTAAATTGACCAAAAACATCGATAAAATATTTCGTCACCCAATAAATTTCGATCAGTTTCGATATTTGATAAATTTATTCAAGTCAACTTCAAAATCAGTTGGTAAAGTTCATTATTCATTGGTATGTGTTTCACTGTTCAAATCTGGACCAATACTACACGAAAAACAAAAATTTTGTAACACCTAAAATGATTCATTAATACCAGCTATATTTTATACGTTCTATTCAAATATTCATTACCAGATTTTTCTTGCATTTTAATATAAGACCATAATTGAAATTCCATTCATTCTTTTTTAGAAGTTATTTTAAATTGATTTAAGGCATTTTCGTGAATTGAATTACTTTCCTTCAAATTACTTTTATTCAAAAAAAATGTTTGTCGGAACCTTAACATAAGGTTGAACTTTTGAATACCAGCCAAACTGAGTACTACTATGGTATAGTACTCTACTAGTATAAGAGTATGGTGTAGTGTATGCCATACTTCAAGCATGATGACAAAATAAGTAAAAGAAGCTGTTACTTTGTGCAAAATTGTTTGCAAGAGTGCCTCGAACTTCAACAGTCCTTGAACTTGTCCTTCGAACAAATTCAAGGAACGCCAGGCAGATTCAAGAATGCTTGAATCACCACCTGACTTAGCAAGAAAAAATTACGAAATTGAATGCATAGACAACGAAACTATCTTGAAGTGAATGCAAGTAATCAATTGAAAGCACATCAAAGTATAACATTTTACTTTTCGAGACCTATATCGAGGTAATCATCGATAAAAGACATTCCAAAGTAATCTAAAATGAGACTAGTATTACCTGATCCAAGATAATGTTTTGGTTCAAAACTTTAAAGAGACTTATAGTTAGTTATATTTATGAAAAACTCTAGATGGACATGGCAGCGTTCATAAAGTGAAATGATGATAATTGGGTAAGTTGAATTGCAATCTTTGCGCACCAAATCAGTCTTTATAACAATCTGAAATATAAAAAAAACGTGTGATTTCTAACTGTCTGAAGATCAGATTTACAAGCTTCTCTTCGAATCATATTGAGCAGGATACTTACGGTTGTATTCTGAAATTTTAGTGTTCCTACCTCACCACCATTGCTACGAACTGTATCAGAAGTGGTCCCCAACTGACAAGTAAAAGGTCGAAATTGAAGTAGAGCACATGTTGCATTCTTGCATCTGAAATGCAGCATGGACAGAAACATTACAGCTTCAAGAGCAAGCTGATGGGTCATGGGTTAGGTCTACACCAGAGCTGACCCAACCAAATAGAATTGAGCACAAGTTTCAAGAAACACGGACTAGAGTTGGAGTATGAGGAAGATCAAACAGCCAGATGACGAAGACGTATTAGCCTAAATGGCTTTATCATCAACATCCAACTCGTTCTACATACCATTTTCCACAAGTCTCTCCAAAAGTATCTCCAGTTTTCCAACTATTATTGTTAAGGCAAACATATCAACGAACGTTCGAGATAAAAAGTCACTACAAAGCATCGAAAGAACCCCATGGTGAAGCAACAACCTCAACTAAAGAAAAGTTATCTATAAAATAGCTTCGAAGAAGGTCAAAACTGTTTACGAAGTGAAGAGCGAAAAGATGTAGAGGCCCCAAGGAAGCCATGATCTACGCAAGAGGAAAGATTGTGATAGTTGTTGCTGTTATCTATTTCCATCAAACTTCGCAACGCTATAAATCAACTTCATTAAAAATCAAATAGTGGTGAACCCATGACACAAAATGTAAATTCTAGAAAAAAAGCTTCCAAGAAGGTTTTTCCAAATGTACATCAAGGGAAGAGACTCTGATGACGCCAGGACCTACTTGAGAGCCAGGACATTTATTACTGTTATCTACTGCCATCCCATAGGAGTGTTATAGTTGCTCAACTTCAAACATAAACTGGACAAATAACCAAGTGGGTGTTATCACTTGACAGTAAATCGAAACTCTATGAAAAAATCTTCCAAGAAGGTTTTTCCAACCGTACATCAAAGGAAGAGGCCCAGATGGCGCGATGACCTACTTGAGAGCCAGGATATTTATTACTGTTATCTACTGCCATCCCATAGGAGTGTTTATAGTTGCTCCACTTCAAACATCAACTGGACTAATAACCATAACCAAGTGGGTGTTATCACCTGACAGCAAATCGAAACTCTAGGAAAAAAGTTTTCAGGAAGGTTTTTCCAACGGTACATCAAAGGAAGAGACCCAGAATGCCCAATGACCTACTTGAGAGCAAGGACATTTGTTACTGTTATCTACTGCCATCCTAAAGGAGTGTTTATAGATGCTCAACTACAAACAACAACTGGATTAATAACCAAGTGGGTGTTATCACCTGACAGCAAATCGAAACTCTAGGAAAAAAGTTTTCAGGAAGGTTTTTCCAACGGTACATCAAAGGAAGAGACCCAGAATGCCCAATGACCTACTTGAGAGCAAGGACATTTGTTACTGTTATCTACTGCCATCCTAAAGGAGTGTTTATAGATGCTCAACTACAATCAACAACTGGATTAATAACCAAGTGGGGGTTATCACCTGACAGAAAATCTAAACTCTAGGAAAAAAGGGACGAAAAGCTAAAGACACTCAAATGAGACGCAATGACCTAGTGATGAGGAATGTTTGTTATGGTTGCAGATAAAACCAAGAAGAGCAAAGCGGATTAGAGCGTACACAGACACAAATTTACCATAAACTAGATCGAAGGGTGTCGATATTAATTCACAAAACGTTTACTGGAACAGTTATCTACATTATCTCGACTTTCAAATCCGATCCAATCGTTTTCCTCGATGGAAAAAACAATCAAACGGCGCTCGGTCGTCCTCCAAACCCGGAATCGTTTACGATTCAAATAAATTCAATCTGGTAAAACGATTATTTTATTAGTTGGCGCAGTTATTATCAACCGAGATATGGTGATTTAACGGTAAACGGATTTTTAAAAATTCCATCGAACAAAATCACGTGTCGCAAGTACGGTTGCAACTCACGTTTGCCATTACGTAATTCGCGTACGGGATCGCTGCGAAACACGTGTGACATTTAGAAAAACTCGAAAAAAATCGAAATAAATGCATAACGCGTCAACTTATTACCTCAGCCACTTCCCTAGGGATAGATACGATAACACTTCTGATTCGTTTATTAAGTAATGTGAAATAATAGATTGTTAATGGAATGCATAATTATTGTCGTCAAGAGAAATGATTTATTAAAATGCGATATCGATTTCTGACGTTTTCAACTGGTTTATAGATTGTTTGAAAATGTAAGGTCGTTTCGAGCGGCATAAACAGTTAGAAATTACCGTTTTTCACTCAAATGTAATAATAATAATGCATAAGGTGACGGACTTTGCCGTTCGGAATTGTTTGTATCAGCTTGGAGTGTAAAAGATCAATGCCAATGTCGTCGTTATCGATTCATTTTTATTAAATTACAACTATTCAGCTTCGGATACGTTCAAATATTTCTCGATTGGGGTAGGTCTAAATCGGATCTCATCTGAATCGATCAAAGCGTTGTATTCGTTATTAACAACTGCTAAAAGTCTGGGAGACTGTTTTGCGTTTTAAGTGTAGCTTAAAAACAATCACAAACTCCATCTTCTTCTTCTTCCTTTTACAGTGCCTACCAGTTTTTCCACTATATAAGTCGACCCCTTGCACCTCGCTTAACAGTCTAAATGTCTTTGAAAGATACTTTTTGCTTCGTCTATTTTGTTTCCTACCCTCGATCATTCCCTCTAAAATGGGAATTCAAAATGGTATTGTTCTTGAAGTTCAACACAACCAAGGTAGGAAATGTTCCTCTTCTTGACTTTCTCGAACATCTCTCGATCTTACAGTTTTGCTGTCCAAAGTACATCTTCATTACTCACTTGTCCAGTCCACGATATCTTGAACATGGTCTCGAACATTTCATTGATTTTAACAGCTTGAGAATCCTTCACACTATATTATAGACTATTCCAACGTAACATTTTGAATCTAAGTCCGAAATTTAGATTCTGGCTCAAGCACTTTGAAGCATGAGGAAAATACTTCTTGCCTGCTCAATGTTGTATTTGCTACATTCAATTTCTAGTTCAGAATCCCATTTTTCGTTCACAAGACAGCCCAAACCTTTGACCTAGTCTATTTTATCAATTTGCTCGCCACCGAACAGTGTATCAAATATGGAAAAGTTGCCTCTAAAGATAACCATAAACTTCGTCTTGGTGATGTTGATTTTGAGACACAGTTGTTTAATTTTCTCACTTAGGACATTTAGGAATGTTTGCAAATTGTTCGCATTAATATTTACGTAAGTTCCATCAACTTTAATGCCCATCGGCGTATACACTTTAATGCCAAGTACTATCGGAGCATGGATCTGTGCTGAATCAGCAAATTGAACAGCATTGGGTGCAAAATACAACCTTGGGTCACACCTCTCTTTACTTCAAACTTTTCAGAGGACTTATATATTTGTTGCCTTTATGCAATTCATGTATGTTATTGAAAAGTGTCATGTCAGGCATTATCAAAGGCCTTTAACGATCAAGAAACAATGTCACAAAAATTCAAAATAAAGAGAAGTCAGTAATCAGAATCTTGTTAGATATCTTTATCAAAGTATAAAGCGTTCTTTTAATAGGATTATTGCATATTCGTTTTATTTTATCACACTCATTTCATAATTTTAATGTTAGGTGTATAATACTGAAGTTCATGTTGAGTTTAAACACAAATATTCGGTAAATCTAACAGTTTAAATAGTTCAGATCTTCCTAGCGAAAAATACCCATGGAAATTGAATGCTGTTTTATATAACAAATTAGGCCTTGAGGAATGAATCGAAATATCATTTATAAAAAACACAGGCCAAACTCCTACTGAAGAAATTAATTTTTCACTTTGCAAAATAATATTGGGACAAACGCCACAACTTTGCACTAGAAAATTTAGAAAAATATATAACAGAACAAGCTCCTAAACAAATCGAATCATACAGCAGAAAAAAGAAGTAATAAATACTATGCAAAGTATAGAGTGCAAAGAAAGAGCCCAGCAAAAAAAACACCACATAAGAAGAACTAAATGGGCTCAATAATTGAATTCAGATATGAAGGAATGCACAGGAAGAGATAAAGTGAAAAGATACTTGTCTGAGCCAAGCAATAATTTCCATAGTTCTTTTTCAAAGAGATTCTGGACAATGTAACTACTACTGGTCTACTAGTCTCTTGCTGGCATTTAATGAGTTAACTCCCAAATTTATGGCCACCAAGAGATAGAATGAATCCCTTTCCTATGTATACTTTTCTCTACAAACTGTAAGGTTTTTTAACCAATTTTCATTTGTAATTTATTCACTGATAATTCATTTACCTTGCACAAAACGTCAGTCATAACCATTCTTCCCTCGGCGTCAGTATTCCCTACCCTGACAAGAGCACCGGACCTGGCCTTGATGAGTTCGTCGGCCACGTAGGAATTCGAACCGACACTATTTCTGACCAAGCTGAGTCCTCCCACAACTCTAACGTTGCTAGGTTTTAGTAGATTGACGACTTGGAAAAAGCCAGCCACTGCAGCAGCTCCACATTTGTCTCTAGACATGCCAGCCATTACACCTCCGGCTTTTATGTCTGCACCGCCGGTATCGTAGGTCACACCCTTACCCACCAAGAACAGCGTGGTGGTGACAGTACCCTGGTAAGAAAATTATTCTTTAGCAAGAGTTAAACGTCGTTCGGCTGATATATTGGCACAAATGACAGGAAAAAACTCAATATAAAACGAAAATACATAAATAATAGTAAAAAGTTTGCAATAAGTTGACTGAGATAAAAATGAAAACTCAGTTGACGCTTATATTAGTCATTATCAGTTGAATGAAAGAACCTCATCAGACACATAAGGATTATTGATGAGGAGTGAAAGATATATTGAAAAGAACAGTATTGTTCGTAATTCTATGTCAGCAAGCTTAATCTCTTTATAATTTAAACTTTTTACTTCTTGTACTTATTTATAATGTCTCTAACACAAAACATTGTGAAGCAATGTTAAGAATTACAACAATTATGAAGTTTAAGAAGTAAAATGACACGCATTTGTCTCAGTTTCACTGGATTAAATGAATAAATACTTGTTTAACAGAAATTAACAGTCAAACTCCTTATTAAGACAAGAATTACTCTCAATGTCTCAAGATATTTTAGTAGTTACTTGCTGAAATGTTAATATTTTGGAAATAGAGAATAGTTTTCAGAACTCGAAGACAGGGATAATTTTGATCAGAGTTGATGACCTAGTGATGTCCTTGGTCGGTTTTAAGGTCTGTTGGGATTACTTTCTAACAGTCTACTTACCCAAGTAGCCAGATACTTCAGAGGTCGTAACATCTTCTAGTGTGTAGCCAGAATCGAAGATGAAAGGACCTCTGAAGGACTTACTACTTGGTCTAGCAAAATATTAGGAAATAATTCCAATCAAATACCCCTTAAACGAGAACCAAGACATTTCCAGTTCACCAGCACTTTCGTTATTCTTCCAAGGATACAGAAAAATCAAGATTTATAAGTTACCAGCTTCTGTAGAGCTCGTAAAGAAGAAATTCATTGAAATATCATCTATTTAATATAAGTATTTATCGAATATCAAAAAATCACCTTAGGGACGTATTCCAGGTATAAAATTCTACCTTGGTGCCTCTCGATGCCACTTGCAGCCCTGTTAACTGCTTCGAAGAGTGGATACTCTTCAGTCAGCTGTTTAATATCCTTGACAACCGACAGGGAAATCGAACTGTCTGAAAACAAGTTTGTAACGTATTCTTCCACCTTCGGAGGTGACATCCTTTCTGGATCTGCATCGCCGATGTCGCAGGCTACCCTCCTTCCGCTTTCAAGTATCGTAGCAAGATTGACAAGATATTCAGTATCGTTTGGACGTTGAGCATAAACGCCCAAACTTTCCACGCTGTGGATTTTCTTCGGATGGAGTTCGCGGACTTGGATAGGCTGCAAAAGAAAATCGGTTTGAGAATTTGTAAAGTATGGCTTCTGTTTGGTAGATACTTTTTACAACACGTCGTTCCGCAAGGTCGAATAAAGATCAACTAGACCAGGAAAAAAAATTGAAAGTTTTTATCGAGAATAACATAAAACTCTTCGGACTATCATTTATTATCAGCAGGGAAAAATCAATCGGTGATCAATATCAATACATATTGAAAAGAGAACGGTTACTTCTTCAATGCAGAGTAACAGCAGACCATCGAGTAGAAACTCAGTGGTTAACTCTATGATGCAAAATTGTTTAATTAAGTGGAATTTAAACGATTGAAAAGCATTTAGCTATCTCTTTAGCTTACGTGTACTAAACAATCTATATTTCTTAACATATACACAGAAATATCGATTTCTTCTTCTTTTAAACATTAATGAAGAGATGGCAACTCGAGGAGAATTGTTTAAGAGTGCTGAATTATGTTATTGTGTTTGCTCATTTAGAAATGTTACACTAATGCTCATTACAAAAATTGTTTTAATTATTTGAATTCTGTAGGTAGCTTTCTTTTCTGAATGTAATATTTTGAAATTATCATTGAAATTATAGTTTTCTTGGATAAAGTTGTATTCTCATTTCTTATTGTGAAAGCTTTTGAGATATTCTATGATTCTAGTTCCGAAACATTGAACAGGTTGACCAACTTAAACTTTAGGTTAGAATCCATACGACAGTTGGGAGATTCTTTTTCATTACTTCTTTCATTAGGTTTCGATTTATAGTTTATAATAATTTTTCCTATGTATTAGTTTTGAATGTTATGTTTATTTGTTTTTCAATTTGTGGCACAAAAGTACCACAAATGTACTGCAAAAAGTGCCGCAAAGTGTAGTTTTCGCTCAGTAACTTTTTTAGTTTTCATTGAACCATAAGAATTTTTCATAAGAAAAATTCTTCACCATTTTTCATAAGCACCATTGAATTTATATTTATTAATCAATTATTTAAAGTATTTCAGGTACCACGAATGTTACAATAATGATAATTGAAAGATACTATACATTTAGTAAATGAGGAATTTCCAAAATCCTATAATCCCAAATCTTAGAAGTTCTAACGGTACCTATATAGTGTAGATCATTCTCTGATCAGCCCATCGAAACAATATAATGGGAAAAATATAAATAAAACCTGCTAACTAACTGAAGCTAATTAAAGCGAATTATATCAAATGATGGTTAGAAAGCAAAACGAGATAACATTTCTCAAAAACCTATACTGCACGAATTAAATCCAGTATCAAATTGAAACAGTAAGATAATCGCTGGAATATACTCATATACATACCTATAACATTTCTCGATAAACAACTCACTGTCGTATTTAAAAACTGCGATATTTACGTATGACCTTGACTTGTCATAGGTTACTAGATATAAAACAGAATACCTCGATCTGTACAGTTTTATGAATGAAATCCGTATTACTAATTCGAAGATGAACGAAATATACAAACGTATTCGATGTTCATTTCTGACAAATTCATTATTATAACCCTGATAAAATGATAATAAATTGAAGTTTGACGTATTTTATTCCGGATTTATAATTGTGTTAGTTGTCACTTTTTAGGTTTCATATCTTTTATTTTAAACCATTATTCAATATTTCACACCAGGCACAGAAATATTTTATTGGTACTACTTGTAACAATCATCGTTATCAATCAATCAATGTTATGTATTGCTTTGTCAATAATCAAAAATTGAAGTATAATTTTATTTATTGATCTGTCAACTGTGTCAATACTCTGATTACCAGATAAAGAAATATTTACATCAATACATTCAGTACGTACTTATGTACTTATTCGAAATTGAAATAGAGTTAGATATTAGATTAAAGCATTTACATTTTGATCTCATTTTATCTCTCAATTCCCATTAGCATTGTATTCTAATATTATTTGTTCTACACGCACTTTATGTATCCATGCACGGACCTTATCAGAGAAGCGTTTACTGAACTCTAGAGTGATATATGTATTTTGTATATCACAAGTTAAAAAATTGTATAAATATGTATATTTTCAAGCATTATCAATTCCGAGAAAAGGAGGCGTATCAATGTCATATAAAAATTCATTCTAATTTTAAGCTGCATATCATATTAGTCATATTGAAACCTCATCATTTCTCATTCAAAAAATGGATGAATAAAAGAACCTAGAATAGTGGTCCTAGAATTTTTTATAGTTTGGAAGCTATAAGAAATAGAAGATACGTATCATGAAAATCTTGAAAATTTTAAAGATTTTGTTAACGTCATAAACTACAGTTTAAAAAAATATTCATTAGATTACCGATTATTTTATTTCCACCGTGTCCTAAACTGAAAATATCCTAAACTTCAAAGAAAATTTCGCATTGATTTATGGCAAATATTTTTTATGTCCGAGAAAGAATCATTGCACCGAGTGTGAATGATAAATAAACTGGTCTTGCATATTTCAGAGTATTATTCTAATCATAACTAGACTTAATTTCACCGCGCTAACACCTTGGTGAAGATGGCAGCACCTGTCGATCGAGAAGGTAAAGGTAAAGTTTTCTGTACTGAAGAAATCATAACGGTCGATTCGAAGAATTCTACCGTCTCAGATGTATGTATGTTCTCTAAGAAATCTGTCGTACAAACACTCGGTTACAACAAAGAATAACCTTACCACATATAGTCCCTCCAATACACCTAAAAGTGTCACCAGCGCTGCATTTTTAAATTTCGGGTGTCCCAATACGTAAACTAGTGGTTTTTTCACACCGGCTTTGTAGGCCCGCCTAATGCCGCAGGTGCCAGCGTTTCTGAAACATCTGACATCATCGTAATCTTCATCTATTGTACCAGTTGGTGAATAAATCAGTCTTTTAGCATTGTAGTTTGGTATAGGAATCACTGCCACTTCATTTTCCAATCCTCGGTCCAAACTAATAGCGTTCGATAGTACACCAGAAAATTCCTCAACATCTTTGATCTGATCAGGTGATGCTATTATAAGTATACCATCGTAATTTGTATCGTTCAAATTGTTCACAGGTACCACTTCTACATCTAATGTTCTGTAAAAAGAATTGAATGAAATAAACAAATTTTGAAAATATTTGTGTATACTTTTACCTATTTTCTGAATTCATTATTCAGATATGTCAGACGATGTGACCAGAAATTCAATAATAGGGTTAAGTACAGTTTTTCGTTTTCTGGATTCTCACAAAGTGTAATAGAATACTTTTGTAATAGAATAATGCACCGACGGAGTGGGGTTAAGATAATCGTTTACCAATGATATTGTAGAATTCAGCCCCGAAGCTATTATTGAGCAACGAAGAAACCCTTTTGTTTTGTAGGAAACTGCCATCTGTGCAAGATTGCCTAAACTAATAGTAAAATTATTTTCCATTCAAGTTCCAACAGAAGAATTCTACTGTGAGCTATCTAATTCACTTCAACTATCAGGCAGTTGAGCTTAGAATACCTAGATGGCTTTGAAAGACATTCTTAAACATAAATAAGATATGTATGTATAAATCGATAAATAAAGTGAAATGTGTCTTGAAAACTTTTGACGTTTATTCATTAATAAATGTTGGAAATTTAAAATGTCGAAGCGAAAAATAGTAGTGTTGTCTCTTAAAGACAAAGTGAAGATAATTGAGAGTTTAAAAAATGGTGAAACTGGCAGTAAGTTGGCACAAGTATATGGTGTAGGAGCTTCTACGATATCCGAAATTAAAAAGAATTCTGATTCTATAATGAAATTCACCAACGCGCTTGAGAAAGAAGATGGAAGTTCGCAACGTAAAGTTATGAAAAAATCTCAAAATGAAATTCTGGAGAATGCAGTTTTTACTTGGTTCTTACAAAAGAGAGCATGCGGCCAGCCCATATCTGGACCTCTGTTATGTGAAAAAGCATTAGACTTTAATCAAAAGCTTGGTGGTGATACTTCTTTCAAGGCGAGCTGTGGCTGGTTAGCAAAATTCAAATCTAGACATGGAATTCGAGAACTGGAGATTCAGGGAGAAAAACTGTCTGCTAACGTTGCATCGGCCGACTCTTTTGTAGACGAATTAAAAGAATTTCTAGATGAAAGAGAATACGATTTAGATTTTGTATACAATGCGGACGAAACAGGTCTTAATTGGAAATCTCTACCAAGCAGATCATTAGCATCGCGTCGTGAAAATGCAGCACCGGGGCACAAAGTGAGTAAGGACAGAGTTACAGTTATGGTTTGCGCAAACGCTAAGGGAACACATAGATTGCCACTGCTACTTATTGGAAAATCAAAAAATCCGCGCTGTTTCAAAAATGTTAAAATGCCGTTAACTTACGCTAACCAACAAAAAGCGTGGATGAACACAGATATTTTTCTTACTTGGTATGAAAATACGTTTATTCCTGAGGTGAAGAAATTTCAAAAGGAAGTGGGAAAAGAAGGTGATGTATTGTTGTTATTAGATAATGCACCAACGCACCCTTCCGCTGAAACACTAAATCGAGAAAATGGAAAGTTCACGGTTAAGTTTTTGCCCCCTAACGTAACATCGATATTGCAACCTATGGACCAAAGTGTCATTGAATATATTACTTTTCACTACATTCAGTAAATTGTTCTTGAGCAAAATAATTTTATGGTATATACTATATATCGATAATTATCTTGGAATCTATAGATAATATAATCGCAGCACGCCATTTTACTGAATTTAATCGATCATCCTTCAAAAGCAAATAAAATAAAATCAAGTTGGTTGATATTTCATTACCCATCTCAAATGTGTATGAATAAATAAATCAAAGGAAATTTAAAAAATTACTGTCTTATTCTTATTTACTATATTATTTTTGCAGTTTTCTAATAATCTAGTATTCACCGCACGAATTTCAGATCTTAAAACAACTATAAAGTTATCTTCCATTAAAACATTTATGATTTCAACGTTTATGGCGCCATCTACAATATTTTCATTGAACTATCAAAGGCACAAATTTTATTCCACTGTAAATATTACTATCTGGAAGGTTGAAGGACTAATTTAATTCTGCCATTCTTGTATAGGTGTCACAAGAATAAGATAAATTACAGGATTTTAACCATCATTTCAATATCAACTGAAATCACTAATCAGAAATTTAATAATTAATGTACGTAAGTTTATGGATGTATTATATAAAATTTGGAATATATCTTTACTGTTTAATTAATTTCTGATAGTTATTTTCGCAAAATTAAATTGAGTAGCCATATCCTGTATTTAATTATCAAATTTTTAATGTCATTTATGTCGTGCTGAATACGTGAAATATATAGCATTATTTTTTTTCCAAAATTTCTTCCAATGCAAATTTTAGGAAAATAGGTTGGCTTGATGCGGTATAAAGTAGTTATTAGGTTAAGTCGGGCCAGTGCAGAAGTTGTCTTTTTGATGTTCCATCATAAGTTTTCATATTCATTAGTATTTGAATGCCCAATAACGTTGGTAAATCTTTCTTATTTAGTCTTGATTCATGCATTATTACTTTGTATGACATAAATACGTACCTTAGTTTCGAATGATATATTATCACATATTGCATAGTAATATTCTTGTCAATTAATTTCCAAGAAGAAAAGGTACCGAATTACCTAGTATTTATTTCTTAGATTATTCACTTACCTCGAATTAGAACAAATTTGATCATTACGTTGGTCAGTTTCTCGAAAAAGGAATCTATATTCATCAACTCCAGACTCAAAATTGTTCATATTTATCTATCATGATAGTTTGAAGTTCTTGAATGTAATATTAACTTATTCACAGAAACTTAGCACATGTTTCTGTGTTTACTTTCGTTGTAATGATAACATTTCATTCAAACCTTTTTAAACTGTGGTCTTGTCAATAAACAATTTGAACTTTGTCTTCATATATATTATATGTATAACTTGATTAATTTTATGAGTTTTTCAATTGATAAATATCCATTTCTTCTAGGATTTAATATAATACGTAAAATTGATTTGATTGTCCGAAAAGAAGAATATGTACGTATTACGACTATATATTCAAAAATTTCTGTTCAGTTGACTTCACCCTCAAGTTTAAAATAACTTGTATGATCTGTTATATAACAGATCATACAAGTTATTGGTATCATTGGAGCGACCAGAATTGATCATCACTTTTGCAAATTAATTTTTATTTAACTGCTATATACAAAATAATTTAGGTGATATGAAAATAAATTAAATCGTGAAATTTGGTAACCCCTTCTGGTCTTCATGGTTGGGAAGTCGACGAGGAGATTGACCCTGGATAATAAGCCGAATAGGCTATCTGTTGCGAATCTCCATTGGTGGGTGTCCATACCCTGGAGTATGGCCCTCCTTGGCTTGCTGATGGGTCATAGTTAGGATTGTAGGAGTCTAAGGGGGGAGTTGTACTTGGAGGACCATAAAGGGATGATGGGAGTTCAGGTGGGCCCATTGGAGACATGGACATTGGCATTGACATACCTGAAAAGGAAGAAAATGCCATAAGAACTTACTTCAGACTAAAAACTTCTGATTTAAAGCACTTTATTCGTTTTTTAATGACCTGCCAAAATAATGATAACTTCAAAATCTAGTAGATAAGGTATGAATTCATTGTGAATAAACATAGCTCGCCATTCCAAGTCAAAATAGCAATTTTGGTAGAGTCATTCATTTATAATTCGTTATGAGATAAGAAAATAAATAAAATTATTACCTGCTTTGGTGCACAACTGGTAAATTACGAAACCTAGAACAATTCCCAAAGCTAATTTACTGATGATTAGAGCTTTGAAAGCTTTAAGTCCAACCAAACCGACTAAAAGTGGCATCAGAAGTTTCATTTTCAGCTTCATGAGCAAGAGAATTGGGAAGAGCAGCTTCTTCTTCAGAAGTCCCCGTGCTAAAAACGAAATTATTAAATGACCTCATATTTTTTTCAACCCTATCTTACATTCAGAGTCGTTATCTTTAACATCTAATCCTGTTCTTGGGTTGTAGACGAGTTCGCTTCCACCAAAAATCATCTCTGGCAGTTTGAACCTGAACTCATTTGTTTTGAGTACTTTGGCAGCTCTTTTGAAGATGGCAGCATCGAGGTCCTGAAATGAGTTTGATATAATCAAGAGTGATTCAAACAACAATTATTGTCTGGTAAAAATTGTACATTCTTGTTTATAAAGCAACGTCAAAGAAACACGAGTACATCAATATCCAACTCATGTCAATTAAATATCAAATATAATTTGGAAGCATTGAAGCTAACTGAATAAGTGGATTTAGGCTCAAAAAATGAAGCTACAATGAGACATCTATGATAGAATAGGACAAAATAGACTAGCAAGACCAGAGTGGATTTGAAATTACACATTCACAGTAGATTATTACTATGCAATTACGAAAAATTGCAGTTTGCTACTGATCTCTTATTAGATCAGTTTTACCATAACGCACCAGAAGATGTGGTTAGCAAATAACGGGTGATTTTCTAAGAGTTAAGTTTTTCAGGTTGGCGGCACTGGTTGGTCATCTGTCAAAGTGAAAAGTTTTATTCAAGCATATGGAAAATTTTACGTGTTGATTTGGGTTTGAAAGTCTATAAAATTCAACTTCTGCGAGAATTGAAACCGAATGACCTACCACAACGCCTAATTTTTGTTGAATGGGCCATAGAACAAATGATAATCCGCTGTTTCATCGAAAAATTGTGTTCACGATGAGGCTCATTTCTGGCTTAACGGATATGTAAATAAACAAAACTGACGCATCTGGAGTGATGAACAGCCACATACGATATAAGAATTATCGATGCATCCCGGAAAAACGACAGTTTGGTGTGGTTTATGGGCTGGTGGCATCATCGGTCCTTTTTTCTTCAAAGACGACCGTGGAAGAAACGTTCCTTCAAGGGCGAACGATATCGAGCCATGATACGCAACTTTTTTTGCCCCAGTTGGCCGAGTTGAACTTGGTTGCATATGGTTTCATCAAGACGGTGCACATGCCACACAGCTCGTGAAACAATGGACATGTTGAAGGATGAATTTGGTGAGCAGCTTATCTCTCGAAATGGCCCTGCGAATTGACCGCCAAGATCAAGCGATTTGACGCCTCTGGTTATTTCTTGTGAGGTTATGTAAAGTCGTTAGTGTATGTGAACACGATTGAAGCCTTACAGGATAACATAACACGCGTAATTCGTGAGATACTGGCCGAAATGCTCGAAAAAGTGAGGCAAAATTGGACCTTCGAATGGACCATTTGATAAGGAGGCGCGGACAACATTTACATGAAGTTATCTTAAAATGTAAATGGCAAAGGCCAAGTTATCAATTTCAATAAAAATTTTGAATATATGATGCAAATTGAGTGTTTTATTTGATTTAAAAAAAACTACGCTTAAAAAATCACCCTAAATATACTCGTAAACATTTCATTTTGTAGGTTCTATTTTTGTTGAAAAGATTCCCAAAGAAATCGAATAAGGCAGACAAGTTCGTTGAGTAATTTGTTTTCCTCGAAGCTATTTTGAGAAAAAAGAAACAATTTTGAAATGAAGTGAACTTTTGTCTACAAAATACAATGCAGATGAATTGATGGAATGACTGAATGGAAAATTGGGTAGAATGAATATATTTACTTGTATAACATAAATGAAAATTGTTTTCACTTATGTCCATTAACGTTTTGAACTATTATGAATCTTTCATGGCTTTTGAAGTTCAAGAAGGGAATTTTTCATCCCTAAATATCGAATGTATATATCAAAATTCAGATGGCAAAGGTCTCAACTTCTTGCTCTAAAGCATCATAGGGGTGAAATGTATCAACGAAATTCTATTGGTAAGGGTTAAAGACTGATAACAAAATAACCACCCTCTATTCTGTTAAATTTTGTTAGTATCTACGAATTATTCAAATTTACGTTGAATTTGGAAATCTTCGTTGAAATTACCGTGTGTTTTATTATATATTTACCTTGACACCCCTAGCAGAATCTCCCTGAATATTCAGTAGTCCATCAAGATATTTCAGTACGTTCCCTTTGACACATTCCATATTGACACAATTACTAACAACCATTGATACAAGCTCATTTCCACTTCGGGGGTAGTGCGCACTCGCAGTTACTACACCTGCCAAAAACAAAAGACAACCGACTTTCCACATGTTCTTCGGTGGAGTCTCAGTAACCAATGATTGAAAAAATTGCGTGGGTGCGGTTTTATTGGAGCTACTTTGGGGTCATCAGATCGATCATGAATTGATTTTCAATGAGTGTAAGTGAAGATGATTCTTGGCAGGGACGGATTTAGACTATTGGAGAGTCTATGATTGTTGACTTTTGGTGCTTTATTTTGGGATTAGTTATTTATTCGAATCTTGTAACTGATAAGCAATTGTAAGACCTTTTTGAAGTGAAAAATGTGGGGTGAATCTAATTTTAAATGTTATATTTCATTGAGTAAAGAGTATTTCTTAGTAAGTGAGAGTTTAATTAGCAGTAAGGCTACTACAGACCTTTTGTTGAGGTCACAACTTCAGAAATAATTGAGAAAACCCATCAAATGGTATTGAAAGACCGCAGATTGAAAGTGCATGAGATAGCTGAGACCTGTAGGATGTCGGCTGAACGTGTGAGAAATATTTTGCACAACTATTTGAGCAAGGAAAAGATGTGTGCGAGATTTCCGAATTCAGCACCGAAAATTTGACCCTGTATAGGCATAATCCAAACGAATTTTGCGTCGATTCATAACTGTTGATGAGACTTGGGTTCACCACTACACTCCTGAATATAAAAACAGTCAAAACAGTGGGTTGTAAAGGGGGAACCAAGTTCAAAGAAAGCAAAAATAGTTTTATCGGCAAACAAGGTTATGGCTACTGTTTTTTGGGCTGCGAGAGGAATTATATACGTTGATTATCTTGAAAAAGGCAATACTATCACTGGTAAATACTTATTGCAACGTTTGTGACGAGGTGCAAATTGAACGACCATCATTTGGCGAAGAAAAAATTTTGTTTCATCACGATAACGCACCAGTGCATTCGTCGATTGTTGCCATGTCCAAAATCTACGAATTGAAGTTTGAATTGATGCCGCATCCTCCCTACTCTCCAGACTTAGCCCCCAGCAGACTATTACCTATTTCCTAACCTCAAAAAATGGCTTGGCGGTAAAGATTTGAGAGCAACGAAGAAGTTATCGAAACTTTAAATCAGTATTTTGAGGAACTTGACGAATCTACGTTCAAAACTGGTATAACTAAATTAGAACACCGTTATGAGAAATGTATCAGTGTTGATGGAGATTATGTTGAAATATAAAGCAAAAAAAATTTCAAATCATCGTTTTTCTTGGTCAGTCCGGAAACTTTTCACCCCACCTTCGTATACTGTGGAATACGCGAACCAACGAGTGAGTTAAACTTTTGTTCTATGGTTTCTCATATGGAAACCTTCGTTTTATTTTTATGGTTTTGCACTCCACAAATCTTTCTGGTCAATGCTGCCATGTTATCAGAAACCAAAGCAAACTGCTCTTTTTAAAAATTTGAAAACTTGATTCTTCAGAAGTTTTGCTATGTTTTTCAAATACTGCGCATGCTTCTATTTTCTAAGATTTGCAGTTGTCTTGGGTTGTCCTTTGAAGAAAAATACAGAAAAGTATAAGAGTGTTTTGAATGAAGAAGAATTAACTGTTATTTCTGGCCAAAAATTCAGTTCTATAGAAAATTTTACAAAATATATTTCCATGTGTTATCAATATTACATCTATATTTTCACCTGAGTACTTAATATCTCCAACTATTTCCACGGTATCAATATCCACAATTATTCTGTTATCTTGGTTATTATAGTTCAGTGTTTACCAAAATTGTTCTTTTCCAATTAAAATTGTTCAGTTTTTGTTCTGTTCAATTTCAGAATATTGCTTTGAAAATATTTTGTTACTACCTCCATGTCCTCACGCAACCTCAATATAGCCTCCTCTAGATTTGTATCCATTAAGTATATCAATACTTCAAAAGCAAACATTTTTATCGAACAATGTTTTGGACCTCTTGGTAGGTCATTAAATATGGTATCAAAAGTAATGGACCCATAATACCACCTTGTGGTTAACCTTTATAAACATTCAACGTTTTAGTGATTTTGAGAATAAAATATTAATTAAATGGTGTGTCATTACTATAATTTGTTGTAATTTTCTTTGTTTTTATCGTCACCAATGAGTATATACGTGAATTTCAAGATATTTCGATTTTTTTGTCGACAAGAAAGTAATGTTCAACTAAAGGTAGTACAGTCCTGTCTCTTCAATTAATTTTTAACAATAATATTCATATATAGACAGTTCCGCCAGAACATCCGGTATTTTTTCAAGATGCATTCCACCTAAATTCAATTGTTACGTGAGTTCTTATTTACTTTTCATTTCAACAAATATTTGGGTTGATAGGGCACAGTTACGCGGTTGAAGAAGTACTGCTTTTGCATATTGATGACTTGCTTATAGTAAAACTACCTACATCTAAACTTGAAAATATCTACCTGAGACAACCTTCTGTCAAAATAAATCTATAGACATTTGAATATTCTCCCTATAACTAAATAAACAGTGACCAAAACTTGTAAAGTATCCTCAATAATTTCGAAAACATGGTACATTAATTCCGAAATAGATAAAATCTTTCAATATGTTTATTGAGTTGTATTCCAAATAGAACACTCTGTATTTGTTGAGGAATAATGTTGAAATTTTCATTCTTCGAAAAGAAAGAGGTTATGCTATTGCAGGTATCAAAGATTTGATACAATGATATTCAATTTGATGCCATCTAAAGTAAATAACAGATTTTTATATATTAATTTTGTATCTCGTCAAAATATTTCGGTACATATAATTCGATTTTACAATTTCGTATTTACTTCCCTTTTACTCGCAAAAAATTATTATCATATCTTGAAAGATTTTTTAAGTAAACTTAAGAAACAACTAATTGCGATAAATCAATAAAAGAATGAAAAACCACTGAAAAAATAGTAAATATATTTATTCAGCAATAGCTTTCACAAAATTCATACTTATATTCACATCAAAATTTATTATTGATTATTATTTGTTTAAAACGTACTTGCTAATTTAGGTTTAAATACCTTAAGGTCACTAATTGTTTTCATAGAGGAAATTCATTAAATGCATTGAATCCTTTATAAAATTCACTATTTCTCCATATTTGGAGTTGCACTTTTCGTAAAGTGGTGAAAAGGGGTAATGCGAATAGATTTGAAGATATGAATAGGTCACATCTACGTCTCAAACATATTGGAGATGATCTATCATTTCATCTATATTTTTTCCTTTTCAGTTATAGTTCTTTTTTCACAGAATTTTATAAATTGAATATTAACTTAAATTCAAACACTTGAACTTATGATTTACACTTTATTGACTACATAGCATGACGCGTTTCGTCGTTACAAACGACTTCTTCAGATGCTTACAGAATAATGCTGTATTATTCTGTAAGCATCTGAAGAAGTCGTTTGTTGGAAAGAAGGAGGATAGCAGTGATCCTCTTTTTCATTATAAGACTTAAACATTTGCCATATTTGCTTTAGTTGAGTTGAACTACAAAGACGTAACATATTTATTCATTTTTTGATATAAAAAACTTAATTACATAGAATTTAAAGTTAAATAAAAATATAAAAATACGTATTTAATTCTACTATCAAATTGAAACATGTACATGGCTGCGTTACTGTAGTTTCGACCTTATTTTCCTCTTCAGACCCTGGTTTAAATATAACAATGTTATATTTCTTTTGCATAGTGTTCCAAACATGAAAATATACGAAATGGAAGTAGAAGGAAAGAAATTTACTAAATATCAAAGGTTAGGCAAAATTTGGACGCTTTGAAAGTGTATTATACACTTTATAACAAATATTGAGTATTGGACAGATAGAAAACCTGATATGGTTATTCTTATCCATAATTTCTTCTTATAAATGAGTTCAGAAGTGTCTATTGATGCTGCAAACACTTTAATAGCTAATGTTCCGATATAAATATGTATAATCTTTTCATTGCAATTAATATTCAAGAAAATGTTATTTTATTCTTGTTTTCCGTTCTTGTTTCATTGAAATTATGGCAGTACTGAATGCCCAAATTATATGAAAATTTTAATTTTATCATTTACGAATAGTGAGATTTGAAAAAGTGAAAATGGTTTTTGATAAATGTAGATTGTAAATAAAATATCACAGAGAAACAAAGGAAAAGAAATCCGTACACTGAAGATTATTGAAATTTCCGAACGATAGTTGCTAAATCTGCATCGATATTATCGCAAATGCGAACTGAATATATAAAAATGGAATACGAATTACTTGCAAAATTTCTAGATTATTCTTCACAAACTTTCTCTGTATTTCTGCTTTGGTAATGAAGGTATTTTGAATAAATAAAAAATGTGGGCTTTTACTGCTCGTTGATAGCTGAAAGAAATATTAGATCAAAATTGATGAGTTCAATGATTAAAAATACTGTTTTGTGACATTTTCAGCAAATTTTTGATAGATGAAACCACTCGCAATAGAGAGAATAATTAAAGGGTGTAAATTGTTCAAATTTATAAATGAAAATCTTCATATAATAATGTATTTTTGAGAAGGTTAAAAACTGGAGTTTGAAAACTATTTGATATAACGGTATTAATTATTTAATACAAATATTTTTTTATTTTCTTGAGGAATATTTATCGTATATTTTATATGTGTTATTTCTCGATAAAATCTTGAAGAAATCTTCTAAGAAAATAAAATAATTTTCAATGTATTTTGCCAATATGTTGATAAATCTCTAACGGTTGTCAAGAAAATTTATTACTGGTTAATTTTACTGGTTAAATGAAATATGTTTAATAATAATATTTGTTTAGCTGAAGCCATACAAAAAAATCAATTTACATATTTTGGATTGTCAATTTTGAATTACATACCTATCTCTTTATTTAAAATATACTTTCTTAGATCACGCTTAAATATCTTGGAATAATAGTACTAGTTTTCAATATACTTAGTAAATTATTGAAAAGCCTTAAATCCGTCGTAGTATATGCTATTTTTAGATTTAGAGACCTTATAACTTTGTATATATATAAAAACTATCAGTATTTCTAGTATTATAGATATTATATTCTCTTAAAAACTAATGGATCGAAATTGGGGCACATCCTTTTGCAATCCCATCGATCATATCGACGTTTCATGAATTAAAATTCTTCAGGAGGAATCATCAACTTCCTAATGAGTACCAAGTTTTTGCATATTTAGAATAAACGTGACAATCATATCAAATGGACTTGCCACTATCGGTTCTTGTCGGTAGGAACAATATATCTCTACTTTCTTCTTTCTTTGATACAGCCCCACCCAGACAAAATGAAGCCAGATATAAAAAACAAACAGTTAAAATATTAATAACAATCATTAACGATCCTTCCTACGTTCAGTCAAAATTCACAATGCTCCGTAAGATAGAAGTTGTAGTTATTTTAGTGATATTTAGTTATTGCTCTGCGTCTGAACCTACTCTAGACAATTTCCAAGTAATTTGGCAACTAGGGACAAAATTTTTCATTATTTAATGTTTTAATTTTCAGTTGGGTGATTTTCTTGAAATTTCCGAAAATGGATTCAAATCTTCACATTCGGCTAGAAGCAATTCTGTAGAAGATAATGTGGAAAACTATTTCAAAAGTCATGATGTGAAAATTAAATTTCCTGGTGTTGGTGCTGATGTGACAGTTGAAGGAAGAAAACTAGACGAGGATGAAGTCAATTTGAAACTTAATTTGAATGCTGGCTCCGTTGAAGGTAACTCCTTTATGAAAGAATCCATGCTTATCTCAAAGAATACTTTATTTTTCAAGGACAATATTCTAATTTGTACCTTCCAAATTTTCAAATTAAAATTTAAACTCAATTAAATTGAATTAAATCAGTGGAAAAATTCAGTAAAAAATCCAGCTATTTGAAAAAGGAAGGTTTTTTCAGATTGATTCGTTTCTATAGTATATTTTTTGGTATTTGAATCCACAACTTTAATACCAAGGGGTGTTCTAATTCCTAAAACCTCTATTGATCCCCCAGAAATCATGCAGTTTTTGATATACGTCCATTAAGATATTTCGTGTCTGAGTACTTCTTGAAGAATCGTTTTGTTGCCATAAACAAAACAAGAAGAATCAACTTAGATAAATTGAAGCACACTAGTATCCTCGTAGATATTTTTCATTATAGATAAAGTGACTATCAAAGTTTAACCTTCAAATAAAGAAGAGAAATGTCTAAAATGTAGTTCAAATGTCACAAGAAGTAAAAATTAATATCATATTGAATATTCGAACTAATTTTCTTACTTGCTCTTAGTAGATTTTTCAATTATGTTTTAAAAACCGCTTTTAATGTCCAAATGTTGGAGATTAAAATAGAGTTTACTGAAAACTGCTTCATATATCTATTTTAATTGCGATTTTTTAATGAGATATTAAACTTACTCTGTTGTACCATTGGCATATTATTATCAGTATAGGTTTAACCTATAACAGTATAGGTTTTAATGTGTATTCTCTATTTTTTATGAAAATTTTTTTTGCAGCACGAAAATCGAAACTGAAGAAAATCATTGGACCTATTCTTATTGTTGTTCTTCTAAAGGCTATGACCTTGATTCCCTTAGCCTTGGGAATTTTAGGATTCAAGACTTGGAACGCACTCCAACTTTCTTTCGTTTCTTTTGTTATCGCAATTGGAATGGCAGTGTATAATTTGTGCAGAAAAGTAGTAGGGGATCATGTGCCTCCTCAAATTGTGGCCCACAATCCTTGGGATTCTGGGCATTATGCTGCTAGATCCTTGGACAACAGTGAAGCGCAGAAATTGGCTTATTCTGGTCATTTGTAGACTAAATATTATTTAATATTTATTGTTAATTTATTCAATAAAGTATGAAAAATGAACATCTATGTGTAATTAATTATCTTAATAATATAGTGATGCAATATTCCAAAAGAAGAAGTCTTTTTGGACCAAATTATGTAAGCATTCAAACCTTTTTTGAAACAGAATTTTATTTGATAATATGACTAGCCCGTAAATATAATGTTGGTATTACTGTAGTAACCAAATGTTGAAATAAGTATCAAAAATGACGTATTTCGCATCAAATAATCTTCAGTTCTAAAATAAACAACTCCTTTTTTGTTCATCTTTGACAAGTTATATCCTTAATAACTTGTTAATTTAACTTTATCACTATTTTATCACTTTCTACATTACCAACTTTATTTGCTTTAAACTCTGCTATATTTTTTAACGACGTTAGGAATCGAATTTTATTCAAATGAAGAATATCAACCTTCAGATAAATCAGCCACATTTCGACATTTAGCCATAACTATTTTCTTCACCGGTTATCAGTTTTCATGATCTTTAACGTTGTTCTCGGCCTTTTTTCTCAAATTAGAAAAATTAATAGCACACCTAACATTTCTAGTACATTGAAGCAATTGATTTTATTTACATTTAAGCACTTACTGGAGAATTAAGATCTCTTTTATTCGTAAACAGATAATCTGTAAGAAAAACAAAGTACGTCTAACCTAAAAAGGAAAGTCCTAATCTATAAATCTACCAAAAAACATCTGTCATGACTTATGATGTCAATTTAAATTAGAAACATATTGTTACTATTTTATGGGTACTTCAAGTAATTTGATAATGCCAATACTGCTGAAATAGTTTATTAAGAGTGAACAACTATAAACACTTTATAACGATTGTGATATATTATTCTATGTGTGGAAATATTCAACGACACTAGTATTTTGAATTATATTTAGGATTATTTGCAAAGAACGAACTATTGGGGTTTTTGTTATTGTTCTCTACCGAAAAGAGAGTGCCAGAGACAGTGACAGATCCATAGAACATAGAAATTAATGTTCGGAAAGAGCTCTCTGGTCGTGCTTGCGACGGTTATCAACAGTTTCCATTTCTAGAAACGTCCATAAACCATAGAGGCAGCTTCAGGGCAAATATGTCACAATATGTACCAACGTAAGAAAAAGTCGAAAATATTATGTACGTTGGCCTTCACTATATTTCGATGCCTCTTTTTAAAGACAAATTGGTGTTTTTCAAAAATTTTTGGTATTTGACTGGCTCAATTAGATTATTTGTCTGTTTATTTCTGAAGATTTTCCTTTATTTTGTGTTTTTTTTTACCGTCACAACAAGCAAATATAACTTTTTATTAGTTCCGAAGATGTACTTGTAAGGTGTGTCTTCGTTTTATTTATTTGTGCAGGTAAGAACTGCTATTGCTTTATATCCGTTTCTATCAACTGAGTTCAACTTAGAATATAACTGAAATTATAGTTTCTATTTTCGCTAAGTTAAGTAGTATCTCTATTTTACTAGTTTTTGTCATTTTGTGTTTCAATAATTTTTTTCATTTCAATATAACAAAAATATATATTTCCCTGAAGATATATGCCTAATGTTAATTCGATATATATATAATATATATATATATATATATATATATATATATATATATATATATAGGTAGTAATTATATCATATTTGTATCAATGTCTGAAACTCATAAACATAAGAACAATTTATTGCTGAATTTATAAATTAAACTCTACACGAGGACAAGAAAACTATTGAAAATCACAAAAAAAATAAAAAATATATTCAAAACATTTACCAAAATGAGAAAAATCTGTAATAGATTTGAAGAGGAAGAGCAAGCCATATATCATACACATTTGTTATTTTCACATGAAAATTTTGTGCATTACACGAAAAAATGCTATAACAACGATAATCCTATAGATACCTACACAATATTGTAGAATGAAATGTCAGTAATTCAAATGAAATTTAAAAATTAACAGAAGGAAAATAAAATGAGATAACAAATAATAACAAATAAATTATATTAAGCACCTAATGTTATATCAAATAAAATCGTATCCTAAGTTTTTCCAATTTTGTTTTCTGCTGGAGAAAAATAATTTTCTCCAGGCCAACTATTGAAAAAAAAAAAGCAATTCACAGATGACGGTTCTCTTACTCACAAAATTCACAGAGCTTAAAAAAAAAAGATTTGCTTCACAAAATTCTCTGTTTCAGTTTTTTAAAATGCATTCCAGATAAGAATTAAGTTCATTTTAATGTACTCGTGTTATTGGTAATAATTGCACATGCAAGTTTTAGGAACGTCCTTATTGAAATTCTGACCGTCTACGGTAATTTCAATCATTAAATAAATTTCACTCACATTTACTGATACAAAGTCGCTAACAACTTAAAGAAACGAAAACGAATTCTAACACAAATTTCATTTCGATAAAATTAAAGAATTCATTTCGATCACGTTTAACCCCGATCTTCATTTGGTTTCAATTTCCGTCGCCAACTTGATATAAAATGTCTACTTTATATTATTCAGTATCATTGTCGTTGTTTTAATTAGGCAGAATGGTCGGTGTTAGGTACTTCTTCGCAGTGACAGTAGTTCTATGCGTTTGCAATGCTGACCAATCGGCTGTGGACGTCCTGCAGGATATGTACTATGGCTGCGTAAAAGATTTATCGTTAAGTTGTGTTAAACCAAAGTCGATGAGATGGTTTAACGATGTTTCTGACAAACCTGTCATAAAAATTACTGAAGACTTGGTGATTGTGAAAAAAAATGTTCCAGATGCAGAGGTAAGAGAAACAAAAAATAAGAGATAACAAAAACAAAAACCTTTGAAATAAATAAAAAACACATAAACTAGACTAAATATAACTCAAGAGACATATTTTCAGTTTGATTTAAATTGCTCATATAATGTTTATAGCAAGAACGAGGACTTTCCAAAGACATAATGGACAAATTTGAAGACTTCCTTCAATCTCATGAACTTGTAGCAAAAGTACCTGAGATACTTCGCTCTGATGGACCTTTGGGATCTTTAGTACCAAGAGGATTTCAACCTGAAGACCTCAGCGTTCCTCTTGCTGCCACAGGTTAACCATATGACGTATATACATCTTCATTTCATTAAAATGAGTGAATATTTCAGGACGATCCAAAGTTGTGAAGAAGATTATAGTTCCATTTTTATTAGGACTCAAGTTTAAAACAGCTGTGTTGGTTCCTCTTGCTTTAGCTTTAATAGCATTGAAAACTTGGAAAGCTCTTACTTTGGGTCTTCTTTCTTTGGTATTAACTGGAGCTCTCCTTATCTTTAAATTCTCCAAACCAAAGGTATGGATAAAGTTTAAGTTTATCAATTTGATGGAAAATTGATTTATTTCGATATTTTTCTGGCAGGTTGTGAATTACGAGGTCATCCACTACCCTCAACATCATGAGCATCATGTTGAACATCCACCTCAGGCAGCTTGGGGAGAACAACCCGTTTATGGAAGACAGTTGACTGCTCAAGAATTAGCTTATAATGCCCACCTATAATGAAATGTATTCGATTATTTATTGTTAATTTATTAAATAAATTATTTAAATTGAGATTTTTCAGTATTACTTAAAAAAACTCCAAACTATTCGTGATTTTGTAGATCAATAACCTAAAATATTGAAGAATTCTTGATAATTGGTGAAATATAGAACAAGTTAATATGACTTTTCCAGTAGAATGAAGTCAACTGACAACTCAGATTTTCTAAAATTCTTGATTAATATCAACAACTTGAAATACTTTTACTATCCTACAAAATCTACTATGAAATTTTGAAAAATACTAGACTTTTAATAATTATTGAACTTATTTTGGCTATGAAATTGTACAACAAAAAAGCAAATAAAAATTCTATATCGAATACGAAAACAAATCACTTATTAAGGGTGAAATTTTCATTTTTGAGCAATACTAATTTTGTAGTAAAATGTATTTTTTCATTGTTTTTTATAATCGATATTCTGTAAATTATTCTTATACATACCTGCATTTTATTCAGAATAATTATTACATATCTATGAAATTTGAGTTGAATTTATGATTTTGAATCTGAATTAAACTCAATTTAAAAACATGAAATAATTGAAGCATCAATGTCAATTGATTTATTGCAAAATTTTTGATGGAACATTGATAAAATGTGTGGTAGCATTCAAAATGATTTACTAAATTCTAAAAACATATTCATTGCACTTTACCTACTTTAGGGCTACTTACACATTATCAAGTGTTCCACACAACTAGGTCTAAAAAATAACAATCTCACTACTTACAATATACAAATCAAAATTTGTATGGTTATTTCGAGTGTTTCAGAATATTTTATGGTATTGAGCATAGTATTCTGAATTAAACGATACAATATAGATAATTGCGATTTGATATCCAATTGATTCCACTGTTCAAATCAAGAAAAAGATCACAATGGTGAAACATACTTCACAGTTTTTAATAAAAATGTGTAAATCCAGAAAACATAGGAAATTCATAGAACATAGAATTATTCTATGGGGATTTACATTAAATTGATAATGAAATGAAAATCTCAAATTTCATTTAATTTTCTGATGTTTTTGAAAAAGGAAAGCTTTTTATCAGGCATAGCATATTTCGCCAGAAGTCAAAATAATAAAGACAGCTCATCTGTGGATACACTGTATAAGATTCTGATATACATTTACAGGAGATTGGTTGAAATAAATAATATGTGTGTGATATCACAGTATGAATAGATTGAAAATGATAGTGCCCTTTGCATAAAAAAGAATACTATCAATGTATGATCAAATAAAATAGCTGGAAAATATTATTCTTATTCAAATCAGAATTTTAATTTGATGAAATAATTTTTTTTGCTTTTCTGTGGTAAAGGACGTATGTCTTAGATTATTTTTCAGCCAATCAGAAGGTTTACTTAGTTACTATGGAAAAGCATTGTGTGTACAAATAAAAAGAAAATTTGTTGAAAATATTTGAAAAATATACTTTTTGATGCTTGAACCACAAGGAATTCGTAAAGAAAGGAACTGTGGAAATTATATATACTTAAAATAATGCATTGTTTATATTTGTCGAATTTTGTTTGGAAAAAAATCTGAGTGAATCTTTACGTACTAAAATTAAAACTAAATTAAAATAGAGAAAGTTTGAGATGTATAGCCGATAATTTTCTTATAGTACTTATAGTGTTCCTAACAATATTTCCTTTCAGTTTCGACAATTCTATTTCGAAAAGTCAAAATAATGCGAGTTATGTCAAATATTTCACGCCAAATATTACTAAATATTTCGGGCATTACATTCATCAGATTCTCAATCTTTGTTCCAGTTTCGTTCGAGTATTTTTCACATTGAATATACCACTAGAATTATACAGCAAGTATAAATTTGTGAATAGCATTTTATGGCAATTCATAGCCATTATATTCAATTACAACTTGTATATTGTTGCTATTGATTAGTTTGTATGCAGGAAAAGTTATTTGAATTATTTTCTTCTTCATCTGTTTTCGAATCAAAGAATTGGCGAAAGTAACACCAATTCCGTCTTTAAGTGTCATATGCCCTGGATGAATACATTAAGTTTCGACCAACGGAACAAAAATTCACTCACATTTCAGTGTTTAAACTTATCAGTATGCAGGAAAGACGCTTCATACACAAATTCCTGGCCATTATATCCGCCAATGTGGCTTACCTTATTGAAAACGATTCGATTATAATAGATTTCTTCATTTTGAAGTAGTTCAGACGCAGAGGTATAAAGTCGTGGGGTGTTTTAATTAATCTTCATTAGCGATCTGGTTCTTGTACTGTTGAAATCATGAGAACTACTAGGTTATTTGTTTTTACGATTTTCGTAGTAGCCGTTAGTGCTTCCCCTGCAAGACAACCATTATGGGAAGATATTTTTTCGAAATCTAGTTTGGATGAGATGAGAAGTATGTGTGATGGAGATGACCCAATCGCTTGCTTGAAATTGAAAGCTGTTTCATTTCTTAACAATATTTTTCAAATGGACAACTACAAGGTGAGATGATTTTGATTGAAATCTAAGATTTCTTAAACAATTTACTTGTTGTAGATTTCAGACAGTGTCCAGGTCAACAGAAATGACTACAGATCCAACGATGTATCTGCAAGAAGCCAAGAATCTATCGCAGATAAAGTCGAAAACTACATCAAAAGCCATGATGTCACTTTCAAATTCCCAATTGTGGATTCAGAAGTTACCGTTGGTGCTCGGAATTTGGACAGTGACTCTCTTGATGTTAAACTGAGATTCAACTCAGGCACAGAAGTAGTAGAAGGTAAATATTATTTCTCTCAAATTTCGAATATAATATCTACTATGATGTTCTTGAGGGCCATCTGGAATCTCGTTTCATCATTCATTACCTTGTTACAACCATAGACAATTACGGATGATTCGAACATTGACACAAATAATTCTAACCGCCATTTTCAGCCAGGAAATCTAAGTTGAAGAAGATCCTGTTTCCGATTCTGACTTTCGTACTACTCAAGGCCATCACTCTAGTTCCTCTAGCGTTGGGAGTGCTTGGTTTGAAAGCCTGGAATGCTCTTCAATTAGCCTTCTTCTCCTTTATTGTGTCAGTGGGATTAGCAGTCTTCCAGTTATGTAAGAAAATTGCTGCCGACAATGCCGCTCCACAGATAGCAGCACATGCACCTTGGGAACCGACATCATATGCTGCCAGATCGTTGAATTTACAAAGTGAAAATCTTGATGAGGCTCAAAATATTGCATACTCTGCTTATGTACAGTGATAAAAACCGTTATTTATTTGTAACTAATTTATTGAATAAAATATGACGAAAGATTCATTTCTATTATTGCAAATTTCGAAAAAGGTTTATGTGATAATGAAAACGTAACAATTCAACTGAAATAATCACGTATGAAGAATAATTATGCAGAAATCATCAACCAACACAAAAAACGAAAAACTGGAATTGCAATATTTATAGTTAACCTATATTCTAACTATTTGGCGAGAAAATTACAATATAATCATAAACGAATCATTAAATGACACCCCAAGTGGAAGACAGTGAGTAATAAACGTTTGAATGAATGAATAATAAACAAGTAACCTAAAATTAATTTTAGTCTACTGAATTTTACACCAGAAAAAGATAAATATTTTATGAAACTGACACAAAATCGTTCATTTTTAAAGAAATTCCAGACTTTAGAGATAAATTGATCGTCTTCTCTACATCTTCTCTTGTAATATAGACAATGATTCAATAATCTTCTTTTAGAAGATTATTGAATCATTTGTTTTAATAATGAATTATTTTCTTTCAAATAAATTTTGAAGAATATGTCACAATTCGCAGTGTGAAAAACCATTCAGTTACTTCTGATATAATTGACTCAATCAATTCTATCTTATGGATAAGAATGACAGCAATAAATCGAAAATTGCATTTCAATTAATTTTGTACTAATTACTTGGAAAAATTTGTGATATATCTTTGAAAGGTATTGATTGCATTTTATGTGTGACATCTATCCAAATTCTTTGGCAACAATAATTGAAGCTAGCGCCATCTATGCGCGAGTAGTAAAAACTATGCTATTTAATTATAGAAAAGTGAGCGTGTTTCCTACCGTAGTGAATCTTTATGTTTGTAGATGTCGATACTATGAAACCTTTACTCGGTTTGGTCTGAAAAGTTTTGATTGGTAGCAAAGAAATACAAGTGAATTCATACTTACCTGGCGTAGGGGTTACCGTGATCAACAAGGCGGTTCCCCCGGAGTGAGGCCCTTACATTGCACTACGTTTGGGCTGACCTCTGCGATTATCCCTAATGCGGATAACTCGGGCGCGTAATTTTTGGTAGTCGGGACTGCGTACGCGCTGTCCCGGTCAAAATAATAATCATAACTTTTCATATCATATATTAATGCTTTAATTAGAAATTTGAGCAATCCGAGAGTAAAAGATCTTTAACTTTTCATATCATATCTTCAAGTTTCAAATTGAAAGTTGAGCAATCGAGAGTATAAGAAATTTTAACTTGTCAATTTTAACTTTACTAAATTTAATTATTAGAGACATACATAAGAATTAGTATGCAACTATGCAAGATCAAGTTAGCAATCTAAAAGAATACATAAGAAATTAGTAGGCAAAATCAAGTTAGCAGTCTGAAGCAAGAAAGATAATGAACTTTTTCCAATTGTACCATATATTTGACAAAGAAAATAAAAGAGCACTAATGTCATCGAACAAAACTACTAATTCCGTTTTGTACATTATAAGAGATTAGAGACGACTTATTTCTTTCGGGAAATTTCAATTGAGACATTCATTATAGAGTAGGTTCAATCGTAGTAGATTATTCTAGGTATTATCACTTTCGAATGGGATTAATGATGAAATTGACCCTCTGCAACAATGCACATTATAAAAACGTGTTTTTTCATTGCTTTGAGGTTTTATAAATCAAAGACTAGGCAACCACAAATACACAAGTTTCGCAGAGGACTCCTTCAGTTTTTATGTTTCAATATGTAGTTATAAGACAAATTTATATAATTGTTCCATTTCTTAAATAATGTTCAGAGGTTTGATTTTGAGTCTCAATTAGAAAGACATCATAATTATGTCTTAATTAGATAAGACATCATAATTATGATGTGTATCTATATATTAAGACTAAATATGAAATATACCACGAAGTGAACTAATTTACTACTGCTTAGTTCTTATTTAACTTCATTAATTTCCATTTTGTTTTATATCCATGAAAGGGAAAATAATTCAAATTGTTTCTTCTGTTGTCTTTATTTTATTTAGCTCAGATCTGATACACACAAAGCATTTTTTTTCATTCGTAAAGATTTTTCAGTGTATACAGAAAAAATAAATAACTTTGTTAAAGAAAATGTCTTCAAATATTTCTTTGTTTATGATATTGTTTTTGGTATGAAAGATGAGGAAAAATAGTTATATGAGAAATTATTCGTTGCCTTCAAGCAAAAAAAGAGCTCAACTGTTTTTATTCGTTTTTTCAAGTTTTCAACACAATACAATGTTTTGGTGGATGCACTTTTAAAAAAACTTGAATTCAATGAGTATATAGTATAATTGCTCTTAATAAAATTGTCCAGAATTAATGCAGATTCAATATTTCTGTAAAATAAAGCACTAGCTATTCAAGTTTCAATTATCATTCTGATAATTCTTAATATTTCTACTATAACAATTACAATGAAAGTGGGAACCGGAATTATTTCTCACATTTTAAAAATGGCACACAACCTATAATCCAGTTGATGATGAAATAATAATGAATCTTAGACAATTATTTAACTACATAAATAAATAAATAAATTAACATGTCTAACTACCCGCCTATAAAGAGTCAAATTTTGTTATTAACAAAAAATAGATTTCTTTACAAATAAAGAAGAAAATTAATTATTGCTCTTCTGAATTGTCAGCAGATTAAGAATAATTATAGAAAAATCTCAGTGACATACAGAGGAGATTTAAAGTTAAAAGTTTATAGGGGACAATATAATAGAAGACGATAGAATCTGTTGAAAACAAAGTAGTTTATGCAAAAACTATATAAAATTAGATAAAAAATTTAAGCATTCTGTTGACATTTTCTAGGAAAGTAAAAGAGAGGGCATTTCCTGCCATTCGGTAGGAATAAAGGTCCAAAGACGTCTACTTTCTCAAATGTTTAACAAAAGTGAACAATATTTCAAACTTCGACTGACTTAAATACTTAAGACAAAATGAGCGAATTGACAAAAATGATATGCCATTTATAATAAAGTTAGATTAAAACTACAAGATAATAACAGACTAGCCACAAGCCCTTTTCACAAGTAATGATGGGCAATTATTAATTTCCTAATTCCTAAAGACCGCTGCCCAAAATGTCGCATCCTGGATATAGGGCAATACAGTTTTTCATATCTTGTCCATCTCTAGCAGCTTGGACATATCTGTAGAATCTTATAACAGCTGCATTGGTATGTTTCGGTATCTGCAACTCCGTTGAATCCCTACAACAAAAATATATATCAAATGGTTGATACATCGCCTGGATTATATTTCAAAGCATATAATAAATACTTTTGTGGATAAACCTTTTTTGAAGTATTCTATATTAAAAGAAGAGATAGAGGTGGAGTGGTAGTAACAAATCCCTACCCTTATGCCATATTGCTTTAATTAGTGTCAAATTTTACCTACTATTATAATTTTCAATCAGGTTTTGTAGACTCTGTTCATTGCACATCAGATATATTATCAATTTTCTGATTACTAAACATACACAAAACCGAGATTTGAACCCAGATTTCTACTAATCATGCTTGAGTAACTGGCCAGTCCATTACAATCTTTATTAGTATATTTTTTATTTTTCACAAATTTTTGTTTTTTTATTATTATTTATAGGAGTATAATTTCAATTTTATAATAGTGAATAAATTACTGCATTATTTATTTCATCAAATTTTACTATATGGAACTCATCTGTTCACTGTACAGATGAGTTTAAGTGATGTCTGTCTTTAGATCTTGAACTTGTTTTGAGTAGGATAAGAATGGAAGTTTTATCAAAGAGTTTTGAATTTAGAGCGAAATGTGGTAATGCAAATTAATCATAGTGTTGGCAAACAATCTTGCAAGGCGTCAATATAGGTATATCAGCTTTTGTCTTTACTGTAATCAACTCCAACAAGTCACCAGTCACAACAACCATATATAGAAGATTAATACAAGATATTGCTAGTACAAATGGAAAAATTATTGAAGTGGTATCCACATATATAGCAAGTAAAAAGATAACTTTGTTATGTGATGTATACACTGAAAATTCTGAGCAAGCAAGTCATCTAATGTACTGAAAGTAATCTATTATCCCAATTTTCAAGTTATAGTCTCATACTGTAACATACTTTGGGGTAGTTCATATACAGAAAGAATTTTTGTACTCCACAAATGGTCTGTATGAACAATTTAAGGATTAGGTTAAGTGACTCATGTTGTACCTATTGCAGACAAAATAACATCCTAAGCATATATGGCTTTTATATCTACCTCTTCCTTTTATTTTTGCATAAACACAATTACTACTCTGACAAACATATTCATACCTCTATATTCAAGACATTGCTCTGCATTTAGAGAGAGGGGTTGGCAATATTTGGTTATAAAGTTAATCAATAGATAGCCTAATCATTGCAGATCACAAAAACTCTTAGGGAAATCGATTTACAAACTAATTTTAAGATGTGAATCATATAGTATAGTAGAATTTGAAATATTATGTAGAGTAATCTACCAAATAGTACCTTCTCGTAATTCTTTTTGTATTTGTTTTTTTTTAATTGAATTATTTCAACTTCTTTTCATCTTTTTTGCTGCTGTTTCAATATTGACATATGTAGTAATGATTATTGAAAATAAATATTATTATTATAGCTTTCTACTATTGGTTAACATAACCTGCAGATGCACTTTCTATATTTTGGATTTCACTGCCTTGCATTTTGAATATTAGTTAAATTGTAATTTGCATTTTAGTATGTTGAATTAATTTGAGTTTTATTAATACCTCTCATTCAATACTTCAAAAATAAATGTCTCTTAAACTATAAGGAGAACGCTTGGTTCCAGTGGAAAATTTACCAAGAATATGATCAGTCTCTTGAAAATTTAAAGACTTATAACCTCTGAATGAAACTTTATGAAATATGTGTAGGTCAAATATTGAAATTCTCTGTCCATTAAAATAATATATTAGTTTAATTTGTGCATTAAATGAATTATATATGTTAAAGAAATAACCCGATATAAGAATAAATAAATGAACATATTCAATTATTACTTCGTTGTTTTTGTTAGTAAAGAAAGCATGGAAAACGAACCCACGCCGACTATGAATTTTGAGACAAGGCTCTTTCAAATAAGGCATATTCTGGATAGGAATTAGCAGTTATTGTCAACATTACATTTAACCAGCGCTAATCCGACGAATGTTTTGCGGTAGTTTGTCGAACTAGCAAGTTAGTTAAAATACAGAGTACTACTACTGGGTCCTTTATAGTTCGGAATTTCGTTAAGAGATGTTATACCACGAAAAGTTCAACCTTTCCAAACAATGTAAATATGAACGTCATTTTTATTTCAGTATAAAATTCAACATTCAGTTTATTCTAAATATTCACACGTGATATACAATCAAAATGAAAAGGATATTAAAATTAACTCCATGTACAAGTGATATACTAGTTTTGAGATGTTATTGACAATTCAGTTCCTGTAAGATAGAACGTAATACTCCATCAATCTTTCATACCGGTTTTTCCTCTTAATTACCAATTCATCCATTCGGAATCTACTTCGACACCACTTTCACAAGACGCTTTCTTTTCTCGTGAGTCCGAGTCTGATCCGGCTGCTGTCTGTAGGTACAAGGTTAACGCCATAACAAGATCAAGGTTATATTCTTTGGAGCTTTTTTGTGTATGTGGGATATTAAATATATTCTCGAAGAACAGAAAAAGGTCAGACTATTGCTCTGTCTTCTCTGGCGCCTTGTTGATATAAGAAGTAATATGAAGCTCAGATAATTATAGGCACGCATATTTAATGTAACACCGAATTTAATGAAGAGATAAATCGTAATCTACATCACTTTCACCTGTTAGCATTCGTTGAAGCGTAATTATTGTCACTTTTTGTCCAAATAAGACAACTGTACCGGAGGTGGTTTTTTATCAGAATATTCATGAATGAAAGATAATTCTTCATAGTGAAGAGAAATTCACAACAAACAATAATTTATTCTCTTGCTCAAAAGTTTATTGGAAATGGAATTTTGAGCTCTAGTTTGATTCCTGATGTTTTCTAAAATAAAAATAACGTGAAAAGATGTCGGCATTTTGTACGGTTCATCGAAAGCTAAAGTACTAATTTGAAAACGAAAAAGTTGTAAGCTCAATAGATATGCTGAAATTATTTTTTTCTTTGGCTAACTCAAAGAACAAAACTTAAGAATTTATTGTCACTGCAAATCACTGCGAATATTGAGGAGTGGTATAACAATTTCGGTCAGTGTGTGATTCCTTAACTCGTATATAATCTTCAAGAATAATTGACACACTTATAGCGAAATATCTTTGCTAGAAAGTAGATTGGAAAATATATAAAATTATTTCAAATGGTTATCTCAAAACATTATTCATTTTTTATCAACTTTATATACATATGTACCGTAAGAACTTATTATCTATACCATTTTTCGAGGTGATAAAATCATGCCAAAAAAAGACTCTATAAACAATGGGTAATTTTAACGGTCAAGTTCAAATTTGTAATTCAAAAATTCATTAAAATAACGCATGAACAGAAGAGAGTTGGAGCATATCATAGATAAAAATGTAGTAATAATATTAATATATATTTATAATAAAACACGTTTTAAAAACACTGAAAATTAAAATCGTACAATTAGTTTAGTTACTGAAAGTATGAACAGATTTACATAAATGATTAATATTTATAAGGACGAGAAAATGAGTAGAAGAAACTATGGAAAACGGAAATCCACAGCAAAGAACGATACTGAGATTGAATTCTCGCTTAACTCTTGGTGAAACATAACTGAATATTAAATTAAATTAAACTCTTGGCTTAATGTTTCACGATTTATTTAATAATACGAATTAGTCAACACGTTTCGAGCGTTAGCTCATTTTCAAGACTGTCATGAAAATGAGTTAACGCTCGAAAAATGTTGACTAATTCATATTGTTAAATAAATCGTGAAACATTAAACCAAGAGTTTAATTAATTTAATAAAGAACGATACGTTCTTCTTTTTTCAGCATTTCTTTTCAAAAAAGAAAAAAACAAATCGTTTGTTCTATGGCTGTTCTTCTGTTTTCTAATTCATTTTCTTTTCTCGTCCTTATGAATATAACTTGATGTGTTCATATTTCATAATTTTTAATGAGCAAAAATAGTTGTAAAATATAAATTTACAGAGGTTTTATGACGTGTTTCATCATATTCGATATTTAATAAGTATGAATTACCATAAAATTGACAAGTCAATCATTAATTTTGGATGATGGATACTAAGATACATGTGAATGGATACTAAGTATAAGGATATACCGCTATAACTACGAGAAAAACTTATTGTAATATAATTACATCAGAACATCTCTTATTAAGATACCTTAATAAATATAAATACATAAAAAGTAAGGTTATGTGTTCAGTAATTATTGTAATACAATTCTGGGAGACCAAATCTGAATTAATTGACAGGTAGAAACAATAACTACTAATTAAACTTGTATATAACTATTCCCATTAAAACAAGAAGACAATTCGTATTGTTCATAGTAATTGTAAGCATCTACAACTTTTTAGTTATATTAGCAGAGCAATTAAATTATTGAAGTTCGGAATTGGAATATGTTGAATGAAGTTAGACAGATGTTATCAGTCACCGAATAATAAATAGCACAAATTGACCCAAAATCTGTGATGACTGCAGCTATAGACAGATGTTAGAAGTCACAGAATAATAAATATGCCAAATTAGACACAAATTCAGAATGACACAGCACCCGAAGACATACAACAGAAAGAACAAGAAGAAATAGACTCAAATCTATGTTGACTGAAGCTGTACATAGATGTTGGCAGTCACGGAATAATCAATATGCAAAATTAGACAGGAATCAATGTTAACTGAAGCTATGGACAGATGTTTGTAGTCAAAGAATAATAAATATCCCAAATTGGAAACAAATCTATGTTGACTGAAGCTATAGATACATGATAGAAGTCACAGAATAATAAATACGCCAAATTAGACACAAATCTATGTTGACTGAAGGAATAATACGACAAGTTCGATACAAATTTTCGTCGATTTCTTCTATCATCATAATACTTCATTGTTGTGATTTAACCAACTTTAAAGAGAAATTTCTACATTTAAAGGAAAATATATATTTTTGTGGAACTCGAATAATATATAACATTAAAATACAAGTTAGCGAAATCTAGCACATAAATTGTTGCTTCATATTACAGATTTAACCCATTATAAGCGTTAATATAAATGTTGTACCCTGGAATAGGAGCAAAATTTTATATATTTACTCACCTGCTTAGTTCATTCGACACCAAATTACTGTGAGGGCTGTACTTCTGTGGACTTTTATACATGAAGCAAATCAGTCTTTCCTTACAAGGTTCATCCGTATAACCAAGATTCACCAAAGATTGTCGATCCTTTGAAGAATTGGACTGTAGAACGGGTCGAAAGTGATAGTTGCAGCTTTCTGTATAGCTTCTTGAATGTCTTCTTTTTTCTTATAAGTAGGCTGCGGTTTGGGCGCTTGCGCTGTAGTAGTAGCGTTCACTTTTTTCGGAGAAACGTACTCGATATTTTGGGTTTTCGAAGTAGCTCCTTGTTTCGACACAGAACTAGTTCCTTGATGAGCTTCTATGGGTAGGTTGGGGCTTTTAGTCTTTGCATTTGTTGGTAGGTTGTTAGCTTGAGGTCCAGTGTATTTTAGGATAGATTGAGGTACGACGCGGTTGGGTACATTATACAAATTATTAAGAGGTAGTGTTAATTCCGAAGGTGGTGGTGGACTCTGGAGGAAGGGACTGGGGACTGTCGGAATAGAGTTCTTCAAAAGCACATTTTTAGTTAAAACGTTGACTTGTTGCATTTTTAAACGTTCCTGAACTTTGATTGCTTGTCGAAGTTGTTCTTGCAATCTTATATTATCTTCTTGAATTCGTTTCTTTTCCTGCTGTAGGCTGAGTTTTATCTGAGAAAAATTAATATGACTTTCAATATTATTAAAACTTAGAGATAACAAAAAAACTCGTAACTATTTGTCTTTTCGATTTTTTATAACTATAATTCAAAATAAATCACAAAATAACGAGAAACTATATAAAATATTGTTGAAATACTTGCTTTCAAAAGTATGCATTCTCAAAAATAGGAATATTTAATTTTTGTTTTCAGTTCAGTCAGATCAACACAAATTTCGATCTTTCCCATCATTTCAACTTCAAACTCTATGATGATGATGATGCAGAAAATCGCGAATTCAATTCAGGACTCATAAATGGATCTACATCCGAGGAATGTGAAAGTTTTCACGGATAAGTAATAAACAGAAGTGCGAATTATTTCGCTTTATTGACGAATAGACTGCAATTCAGTGCATGAATTAGCGCATGAGGAAAATTAAGTGTGTTTTTGAATTTGTATTACACATTGAAACCATAATTAATACTTCCGGCGCCATCTAGCGATAACATTGTAAAGTTGCATTCATATCAATTATTCTTGGTAATAACGTCTCTTTAATTCAAATCTGTTGCAGAATACGTTGAAATGCACTAAATTCGAATACACTTTCTAATTTGAAAGGAAAGCCTACTAGTAGATAATCAAATGGGACTTTGACTAACTAAAATTTTAGTTCTTACTAATAAGTATTAGCAGTAAAGAATAGTTGTCAAAAATCTTATAATTACCAGAGCTTCCTTTTCAGCTTTCAGAACCATATTTTCTATCTCCGTCGGTGTTAATGGTCTGTTGTTCTTCTTCTTCGATGGTTTGTTAAGGCCTTGACTGGAGACCTCATTGCTTTCTATATTTGGATCTTTTCGGTGACTAATGATGCTGTTTAGAAAAACAACAAATGCATTAATTATAATTTTCTCAATGTAGAGTACCTTATTTCTATATATCTAAATTTTATTTCCAATATCATCACTGTTATTGTTGGTATAATAACATTGGTTCATTTGTAGCTAATTAACGATATTAACAACTATTCAATTATAATGAACAATTGTAAGTGCCTACAACCGATGATGATGAAAGACTTTAAAAGGTACAGAAGGTCACATTGATATTACAAATTTTTATAACAAACAGCTAACATTAATAAAATGTATTATACTGAAGTACAGATAAAAATATTGATCAAGTTGATTTAAAAAATTCGTTACACATTTTTGTAAACATTTAATATCTATTAATCCTATATTATTACAAATGAGGATAAAAATTATTTCAAAAAATTTACTCCTTCGAGCCGGATTTGAACCAGCGACCTATGGATGTCCATTTGTTATACCAACTACAGTCCACCGCTCTACCAACTGAGCTATCGAAGGTATGTATAAGAATAGGAATTTCGGCGCGTTATATGGACCCAGATTCACCAATCGACAAGTTTCCACCAAAATAAATTCTATTGAAACAATCAGCAACTCGTTTGATACTTAAGTGTAGCAAATACTCAAGTTTTCAGAAATCATTCCAAAATTTTTATAAATCATCAATAAAATAGAAGAATATTGGTATATGCACTCAGTTTGTTGTTATTTAGGACAAGTCCATAAACTGAAACTAGTTCTTGCTTATTCTTATGCCGATAACGTAGATACATCTGAATAGTTCCTTATGCTGATGGAATTTCATTTTTGAGACATGTGATTTATGAAAGCTTATCATCTACGTTGAATTATGAAATGGGTTGCCTGAAGTCCCATGTTTCTACTTTCAACACGCAAAAAATAAAACTTTTTCGTTATTTATGTACAAATTATTAAAATTACTAGAAATTATTTCGTAATTAAATTACATATTACCTATGCGTGAAGAACATAAATATGAATCCACCAGACAGATTTTCATCAATCTGATAAATAATTAATTCGAATGATTCAAAACCGTTACAACCATGTTTTCGAAGAGAAATAAAATATTCCAAATAATTAGGTCTTCAGGTTACGGAAATAGATTTCAAACAAATGTGATATTACTCAATTTCTAACGGATAAATTCTACTGGGCAAGTGATATATTAGAAAATTATGGATTTTTATTGAGTAATATGGTTCGTTTGTGATGCTAATTATACAAAGAAGAGAAGCAACTTTCTATCAATCTCGGATAATTCTCTCGACAATGAAATTGAGTCTTTTACTGTACGTTTTCACTGCAATTGGAAAATATTAACAATGAACGGAGTATAAACAACAATGTGCTAAGATTATTCATAAATTAACATATAGTTATCTCTCAATTTCACTAACCATTTACTTGCATTGGGTATTTGCTTATATGTAGATATATGAAATTAGTACATTTTCCATACTCCTAATAGGTTATCTCAGCTGTCAAATAACAAATAAGACATTTTGTTTCAATAGTAAACCAGCCAATAAGGAATCAGAGTTAGCAAGTTGATTTATTTTGAATTCAAAGTAAAGGTTACTAAGTGAGGTTAAGTACACTTCCAAATTTCAAATCATATGGACCAATTTTTTTAATTTAATCGAAAAAAGAAAAGAGAACTTGAATCCTCTGAATTTTTCAATTGTGCTAATCGGTTATTTATTTAAACTCAAATTGGTGTTGACTTTAACGTTTTATATCACTAAAAATGCTATTTCCTGCATAATGAAAGAATGCTAAATAAGCAAGTTGTGATATTTATCTAGATTTACTACAATTAATCTTCAGATATTAAAAAAAACCATTGCTGTTTAAGACTAAGAAATTTAATTCAGATATCAGAATCAGACATCCGATTTTAAGGTTCTTGTACATTTTGTAAAATCTATCCTATAAGTCCAAACATTGCTCAAAAATTCCAAGAAATTTATTTGATGTACTAAACATTGTTTCGGGCATCCAACCCATTTTCAAGAGTTTTGTGTAATTTAGCTGTAATTTTGTAACATTTGAAAATAAAACGAAAATCGTTTACTTCAAGGTTTGTTTAATTTCGAACAGAAATGAAATGATTATTTTGGATTGATAATCGAAATTATACTGGTTAGTTTATTTTGTGGCACAAAGTAACACATTTCCGATTGTAACTCATTACGTATGACAAATGAGTTGTGCTGTAACAATTCTACAATAGTCAATATACATTAAACTTATACGCGTTCAAAATGTATAAATCATTAAACTTTTCTGGCACAACAATGTCGTTTAGTAATTACAAATTACTTCTATCTTCAGGTCAACTAAAAATAAGTACCAATTGGTTTTAGTAGAACAGTATGTAGTTTTTCAGATCATGACCTTTTTATATGAAAAGATCGATACTTATCAATTATAGAGTCAATGTGAAATTGTTTAATATTTCTATATTATCACTACTAAAAAATTAACTTAGAAAATACATACGATAATATATCTATTTACATGGGAATAATTTTTATGCCATGTTTAATTAAAACAAAAAACAGAGTTCAATTTTAAATCACCCTTGAATGAGATAAAAACACAAGAGGTGTTCTTGTCTTTCATATGAAGATTTTATATGCCTCATCAAGTGCTAGTTCTTAAAACAAGACATTACAACAAAATATAAACTTCGATTTAATTATTTCGAATTATACGAGATCTGGTTCAGTATATACGTTCAAGTTGTTGGTCATATATCACAGACCACCACGTCAAAGTAATATGCTGAGACACATTTCAAAAGCTTATGACGGTGTACCCCAAGGAAGCGTTCTGGGACTTACTCTCTTCTTCCCGCGCAAAAGCGACAGCTATTTTTCGATATATTAAAACTTATTGATTCAGAACTTTCATGAAGAACATTTCTAATCATCATAAAAGCAAAAATAAAATGAATTTATCTCAGAATCACCCCAAAAAATAAATCTACTGGTTGCTAGGTCTGTAGAAGTTAACGTATATTCCTTGAAATTCAAGGTTTTTTTGGGAAGGAACAAATAATGTGTCTATAAAAGTGATCAACTTACTCTTCTCCTAGTCCAGGACCCCCACTGTAATACTCGAGATCGTTTTCGTGTGGATTATATGACGGCGAATGCGGTGCTTCGATGTCGACATAATGATGAAGTGACGAACCTCCTGAGGGAGGCCCAGCAGCGTGTGGACGGATAACTTCGACACTATCATGGTGATGAGGATGATAATGGTGTCCCCCAAGGTGATGCACGTGGGCTATCTGATGTTTATGGTGATGATATTTGGTTCCGTATGGTACATACGGGCATAATTTGAAGATGTATTTGATAGCAGGAAACAAGAAGAATAACACCTTGATGAGAAGCTTCTTAGCGGCAGCTACTCCCATCAGCATCGGTAAGAAGAAGAGAAACTTAACCGCCAGGAGTTTGATAACCACGAGCAGGGCAAACAGGGCGTACATTAGCTTCTCGCCAATTTTTTTCTCTAGAAAAAAAGATGAAGTAAAAAGAAAATTTTGGTTTATAAAAATAATTCAGTTCTTATGAAATTCATATCTGATGAAAACATCCCTAAACAATAGTTATAAAAGTCTAAAACTGGCATCGTTTTGAAAGATTCTTCCTATTTTTTGTGGTAACCACTAATTCATTAATCCGTAATTCCCAGACTCGTTATTATTTAATTATAAAATTAGACACTACTAAATAATTGCCTTGTGGTACCAATGGTACTGCTGTACCTTTTCAGGTGGAATGAAATGTTCACAAATTTGGTCGAGATATCGATTTAAATCTAGAAGTTTGAAGTACTATTCCATAACTGCCAAATCTATGGCATAAATTTTATACTTCATAACAGAATGGAACGAAAGTTAAATGAAGAAGTTTTAGTTTAGCTGGGATTCGAACCTACCATATTTGAGTATAAACGGGTCATAAGTTATGTAAAGCTCTGTAATATAGATGCATGTTGGGTATCAATATATTATCTCACAATTGAATAAGAAGTTTATTTCACAATATTATTCCTAAGTTGATCAATACTTACTTATTTTTTTGAAGAATATACGCCCTTCTACCGCAGTCTCAGCTACAGGTTTAGGGATGATTTCCATTTTGACAAGTGCCCCGCTACCATCAAAACTTCTTGGCTCTATTTTAAGAGTCGCTCCTTCAAAAAAAGTTTCCGGTAACTTTAATTCCACATCATGGGTCATTAAGAACTTGACACCTTCTTCGTGAAGTGAAACTTTATCATTACTACCACTTCTTCCCTCAACCGTATCATCACTGAGGGTTTCTACCCGCCCATTATAACCCTTTTCGATTTCGGTATAATTTACAGAATTTTTCGCGAAGTTCAGAAAACTTGCCACTTTGTAGTCTTTGGGATATTGGAGCACTTGTTTCAGGTATTTGTACATATGATTTTCGACGCACTGAGTTGTTTGATTTTTGCAATTTTTTAATAAAGTTCTCCATAGTAGAATGTCGTTTTTGTTCACTAGATTGTCTGGACTATTTTGTCCTTCCGTATCGTTTGTTGCAGAGTGTGCCTGAAATATCAAGAGGCTGATACCGAAAAAATACAAAAGCATTGCTTTAAGATGATATATCCGTTTACGTTCAACATATAAAACTCTATGATTACACTCACTTTAGATATTAAACTCGACACTGTCAACACCGAATCTGAAACTCACTGACCGCGGCATGTTTTTCTCTTCCGACTTGTGAAGATCACACTATTTTCTTCTCCAAGAAACCCAAGAACTTGTAATTCAAGCTTATCACTGAACGATAAACGTTCTTCGATATTCTGTAACTACGAAACAGTGGCAACCTTTCTAGTGTTCTTTGGATCGACCGATCTTTGCGCTACGTGAAAAATATAGCAATAGAATTAATAGCCGATGAAAGGAGAATGGAGCTCATGAAGCATTCACAGAATTATCGGATCTCTTTTAATAATTGTGCAGATTTTGGGAGACTTTCATCCACTTTCTCCAAGTTTAAGTTTCTTAACGTGTGTAATGAGATGGCTAATATGTTTTTAAGAGTCGGAATTTAGCAATCAATTATTCTTTTTATGAATGAAAGGATGAGAGAATGGAAGAAAGTGCAACGTCATCTTTTCAGAATTTATTTAATTTTCGCTTTAGTTTATTTTGTAACTATTAACTTTCGCAAGTAGGTGTCGAAGGGCGATCATTTTGTCAATAATTTCTCAAGGATAATTCCATAGATAGCATTTTCTTGATAATCTCACAAATTTTATATTATGTGACTTTGTTCCTCTTTTTTATTAAACTTCAATATTTCGTAAGGCATTTTCCTTATTCCTCAGTGAATTTAGTATATGAAAGAGACTCTTTAAAATTATTTCAAAAAATGAAAAACCCCTATCAAAACCAATGAAATGAATATCGATTCAGATAATATAAAAAATCAACCTTTCTTTTAATAATGTTTTTGAATTAATTGAAAAAATTCTCTGAGAAGGGAGCCTATGAATTTTGAATATAAACTTAAATTCAAACACTTGACTACATAGAATGACGCGTTTCGTCGTTACAAACGACTTCTTCAGATACTAACAGAATAATAACAACATTTTGAAAAACACAGGTATAAATATCAGGGAATTTGGGATTCTATGACTTTGGTTTTACCTAAGATATTCCATTCTGAAATATAATTTCTATTACCTGAAAAGGTTTAACAAGGGTGAATTTAATTCTATCTGTTCATTGAGCAAGTTTCCAGAATTTTTAAGACGATTTATTTCCACTATTTCCCAATAATCTAATTGACTACTTCTCTCTATATTGTGTAAAATTTTGAAATTCGTATCGAAAGTATGGTTTTCTGTTAATAAATGGTTAGCATAATTCGAATTACTTTTATTATGCTCGAAGCTATATTTAATAATTATAATTAATTATAATAATTTGTTAACAGAAATTTGTTAAAACCATTTATTAACAGAAAACCATTCTTTTGATACGAATTTCAAAATTTCACACAATATAGAGAGAAGTAGTCAATTAGAGTATTGGGAAATAGTGGAAATAAATCGGCTTAAAAATTCCTGAAATTTGCTCAATGAACAGATAGAATTAAAAAATTCACCCTTGTTAAATCTTGTTAAACCTGAAATTATATTTCAGAATGGAATATCTCAGGTAAAACCCAAACTCACAGAATCCCAAATTATTCTGTTAGCATCTGAAGAAGTCGTTTGTAACGACGAAACGCGTCATGCTCAATAATGTAGTCAATAAAGTGTAAATCATAAGTTCAAGTGTTTGAATTTAAGTTTATATTCAATTATAATGGATTTACATCAAGTAAACGCCAACACTATTAAATAAAAAAAATGAATAAATAATTAAATGAATTCTATTTAAAACGTCTATACGACGAAAAGCTCTAGTGTGATGTTTTGTTTATTCTTTCCTTAAACGTTGCAAATAACACCAAAATATCAAATGAATGTTGCAGAATTGAAAGAAGGCATTCCTTTTGAACTGCGAAAAAATTCAAAGTTCAGAAGAAATTTTATTTGAATGTACTATCATATGACCTCAACCTGCCTACTCAACTGACGTTGATAAACTATGTTGTTTGTAAGTCTTTCGATTGGAATTATTGATTCAATTGTTATTTTTTCAATAATTTTATAGTAGTTCGTTGATCAAATTTGGAATGATTTATTGTTCCAAATGGTCTTTCATTAAGTAAAATGATACAAATGCTCAATTCCAGCGAAATAAATATATTTTCATGGTTCATCAACTTCATATCACATCAGTTTTTTAGTGTTATAGAGCAATGAAATTAACATTTTCATATTTAAGAAATGAGTTCAGTTGATGATATGATTATTCCAATAATCCAAAAAGAAAAGTGATTATTCATTCAATACACTTGCAAAAGTCGCTACGAATAACTATTTTCCAGATATTTTGAGTAAAATTTCTTGATACAAATGAACAAACAGACTGATAATCTGTCATCATAATAATTATTCCAAGATTTTCTGTTACAGAATATTCAAACTCTTCTGTAATGACACACTTTTCGTTCAAAAGGAAGAGAGCCGGTATTCTTCATTCCAAGCGATGTTTACGAATTTGTATGATGGCCCACCAGTAGTGAATCACCTAAATTAATTCATCAATTCGTAATTGGGCGCATATGTATGCATTTGAATCGATTTGGGGAGTTCATTTCTGTACTACTTCGAAGAATTCTATAGGTTAAGTAACTGTAACTGGTCACTTTCTCCAAGATATATTTTTAAAGTGTTTTTTCGGATAATCCTGTTTACATAAACATGGAAATGTTTTGCTTTACTTGAAAATTGAAGGGTTTGATAGTATTCTGAAAAATATATTTCGATTATCTGAGATATAAAATTTATTCTTGTTTCAGTATTTATGCACTTGTATTTGTATGCAGTATTATGCATTATTTATGCACAATGTTATTTTGTGGTAACTGAATGAGCAGGATTTATTTCAGTTTGTATTTGTAGTGCTAGATCAAAATTCGACCAAAATTCATTTACTTTTGGATTTGATCTTTATTAGGATTCTATTGTCCTTCATATATGATTTCAAGCAAGTTGTATTTCACAAATTTTGAATATTTAAACATATGGAAAAAATTCCAGTATTTTATTTTTTTTCATTGACATTCAATAAAACGTAACAGAATGAAATGATTAAATTCTATAGACAAAACCTACAAATTGATCATAGAAATATGGTAAGTTGTGTCTATGTTGTGTCATTTAAGCAGTACTTTGTGTGTGTAATGTTCAATGTATTTCTAATGCATTTTTATATAGAAAATTGCCATATGCACTTCTTGATATAAATTTCAAAGGTGTCAAATTTTACGTGTCAAATAGATATATTCGCGCAAATTGCTTAAAAGGGTTTACAAAGTTTTGACCTCACGTATGAGTATATATAGATAATATTATTTTCAATATCATATGAACATCATTCACAAAGTTGAGGATTTGACGTATAGATGGCGCTGCTCGTGACAAAATCGTATGATTTTCAGGAAATTATCAAACATGTGTCAAATATGTTTGACATTTTATTCAGCGAAGAATAAGCATCAGTTGGTGTGATAATAATAGACAAAATTAATCAATAAATGAAAAACATTAAAACAATTGCTAAAAATATTAATCCGTACGTAAAAATTGAAAAGAGATTCAGATGAATACGATAAGGAAATGTCAAACAGGTTTCTTATCCGAATGAAAAAGTTTGATATAAAGTTAAGGTTTATCAGGATCGGTTACTCAATCTCCTTCCAATTTTTATATTTTTAATAATACTGAAAATAACGCATAATTCGCTTTCGAACAGAGCGTGACGATACTAGCGTGACGATTATGCCATTGATTAGACGATTTTTACCCCTTTTTTAACCGTGCTATCTGTATATATTTTATTTTTTCCATTGAATTGTTGTTCATTAGTCCTGTTCGGTATGAATCGGAGACTTCTAGTAAAAATGTTGAGTTCGAATGATTTATCGACGTTGTTTTGTCTCTCTTCCAAATTATGCATCTCCTGATCTGAATTCCGAATATAAAAACTGGAACGGATGTATATTGCATCCGTATCTGTTGACAATAAATTCAGAATTTTAATTTATGGGAATTCTTGCTAATCTCTAGTTAGATATTGCCCAACACCCATGGCTGGTTTTAATAAGTTGTCGAATTGATCAATCTTCTCGACAAATTCAATGTTTATGAAACGGTGAAGATCAGAGAACGCGTTGACCATCATGTGAAAGCTAAAAAACAAACAGACTGTACGAGGATATTGGCCTACGAGCCATTCCACTGGTAGATTCCATCTGACCTGCTTCCTATGGCGAAGTAGTTCTTGACATCACTCTATTAGCTCATGAGATGATAGCGAATGCGTAACGAGTACCTTGCACTTGTATACCAATGCCGATAAGTGAAATCATTCACAAGAAACACTATAGATAGAGCACCATACAAACTAAACGATATGTATTGAATTAATGAAAATTCTCGATCTGAAATACTAGCTTAAAAATAAATCAGATTTTTAGCAAGGATAAGTAATTATGTTAGTGCCTTTACAAAGTATTTAGTGTATTAGTCGATAATATTACCACATATAAAGTTTTGTTCAACTGTATTATACACCTTGCCTCAAAATGATATTCAAAAGTTGCAAAAGCTCCAAAATAGAACATTTAGAATTATATTGAAGTGCGATAGGTACACACCTGTATCACTTATGTTAGAAACACTAAGTTGTTTAAATATAGTATATAAAACTCTAGACTTTGTTTATAAAATAAAATATGGCAAGGTTTCTAGCTATATCTTTGACAGTGTAAAATACGTTGAAGATGTTCATGGTTACCAAACAAGGTCTAGGGAACAAAATGATTTCTATATTGATAAGTGCAGTACATCTAAATGTCTAAATAATTTATTTGCGAGAGGAATGATTGTATTTAATAGTCTAGATACGAACCTAAAATTATAAATAAAGTTTACTACTTAGATACTAGCGAGATGACAGGTCCATCTTCGAAAGGGTAGATCTGTTTTAAAGTTCGATTTTTGAAAATATATGGTCAGCTATCAAAGACCCATTAGGATATTATATCGATAAAAAGTGTTCACCCTTGAATTGACCATAAGCTTTTAATTGTACTGTGCGCAGTTGAAAGATAACGAAACTCTATGGTTTGCCCAACTGTCAAATTTTGAATTTATGCCGAATTAACTGTGTGTAAAATGTACATGTGTAATATAGCATCAAAAGAAAGAAGAAATTGTACTTCGAAATGGTCGTCGAACATACTACAAGAACGACGAAAGTTAAATATTGTTGTACTAGGGATATTAATATTCTACGAGCATATCATTTATCATTAAGGAAAAAATACCTATTGTATACAATATGGTTACAAATGGTTATGATGAAGATGTATTACCTGTTCCCATTTTAAACTTTCTGTCATATGCCCTAGAACTACTTGTTTTGAATATCAATTATTTGATGAGTGAAAAGTAGATTTCGATCATTTGAACGAACAACTATTTTATGACCCAGTAAATTGACATTATGACCTATGGAAGAACAATTATTTACAAAGCAGTGAGTGAAAATGATAATACAATAAGATGTTTCTCAACACGTGCACCTTCTACGTTTAAAATTCAACTTTTGTGAAAATAGATCGCCAGTTGTGTTCACCGCACACTGGATCTTATTTGATGACAAATATGTAAATGTGAGGTTTATTTTAAGATGAATTCAGCTTAGGTTTTTCACGAAATATAGATCAGTAAAATTTTGTGTTACTTTTTTACGTAGTTTCCAGTAGTTGTCAAATGTCATCGGTGTTCATAAGTTTCCTCCGTCTATGTTTTCTTACATCTATGAGGGCTATTCTTCAAAAAATAGCAAATCTCAGGAATAAGAAAGAGTATACATTTATACAGGGTGTTACGTATCAACCATTAGCACCCGAATATTTTCTCTAATATACGAAATTCCGAATTTTTGTGATATTATGACTAATTTTGTGAACAATGATAGAATTCTTCAGTTTTAACACATCTTTTGCATAGTCAAATGTTTCGAAGTTTTATTATTTGCTGTTGAGCATTCTGTTTATCGAATGTAATAATTTGTAGCATATTTTGCTCCAAATTTCAATTTGATACTGCACGTCAGTATACATCAATTTTGGAATTATCGATATTTCGACATTTCGACATTCTCTTGATCAATAATTTGGAAAAAAATGTAAACAATTACATAATTTTGATCCACCATATTTTTCTGTTTATAATCCAAGAAAACATTAAGGTATGTTTTCTTATTAATGATTGACACTAAACGTCAGTTTAGATAATTTGAAGTAAAATTTAAAAAGGAAGTTTTTAAATTTTTTTGCGAATAATATATTGAATTATATTAAAGTAGAAAAACTTTTTTCTAGAACGTCTCATTCGATTATATCTTGATTAAATTATTTAGCAATCAACAATTTTCAGGTCAGTAAAGCGGCGATTTTAGCATTCAAATTATTCACACTGAATTAGCGAACCTTCTCTGCTATATGTTATTAAATGTAAAAAATACTAGCAAAAAATAGACAAAGAGACCGGAACGGTTTTCGTATGAAAAAATTATATTTCATTATTTATGGAATTAATCATATCATCGTCCTTATAAATCATTTATACAGAGCGTGGAAAATGCATTTTTTGATTCTTCTGGAATGCAAATTACAAAATACTATCTAATATGTATCTAGAGAATATTCAACAGTTCTGTATTTGAAATACGAAATATAGTACATACATACATATTTCACGTATATAGTCAAATTAGGTGTAAAGTTGTGTAAATACAATAGAATTTTTCCAGTGATCAATTTTCTTCCATGAACACTAGATTTTTAAATGCGTTATTGGACGATTGGCCATCTGTTAGACAATGAATTAAACTTCGAAACATATTATTGTAAAAATTTACTGTAAACTGTTGAAACATATTCGAAAACAATTTGACACTGCCATCTTAATTAAGAGGTTAGAGAACAGCAATAACATAAACAGGCATCTAGAACCTCCATTACAAGTTTTCAATCTACTGACTGCTAGGTGGCAGCAGCAAAGCCTTACTAGTAATTAAAGACTACAAAGAATTGTCTCTTCTTTTAATTCTCTTGAATTTCAATCATTAGATGAAAACGACTTTAATCCAAAACATTATCTTTTGAATGGATTTGGTGTTAATTCCATAATAGATGCATTTCGATAATTTTTATAATTTCATAATGAGAATAATGAATGTTCTTAGAGGTTGAACTATAGAGGGAAAATCTTTCAAATTGAATCGTACTTCTGTCATTCTTTTAATGATATTTAAACTTCTGCTTGCTTAAGATCAAATTGAATTACGTATTTCCTCATGTTATTTAAACATTTTGAAAGGAATTAATTATTATTAATGTGGTAAATTAATGCAACGTAATAAAGAAAAGTTACAAAATGGAAATCGATTTCTATGATTAAAAATGTTTCATCTTATTTTAAAATCTTCCAATAACTGAGCTGTATTTTGTTTTTTCGTGAATATCGTCAGTTATAAGTAATAACGTTCAATAAGACACATTTATATCTGTCAGTAATACCAACAAAATTAATCTTTTTTTTAGTAAGAAGGTTTTCAATGTTGTCTGCCAAAACTAAATCCAATTCCACGAGACAATCGCACAGAAAGTTTAAGAGGATATTCGTGCAACTTCTTCTTCAAGTTCCGCAACGAAATGAAACTCAAAAGTGACAAGACCAAGCTGAGACAATACCAATTATTCGAAAGAACCGACTCGGAATATAAAAAAGAAACTTTCTGGCATGAAATATCTCATTGGGAGTATTTCTTACATCTGGAAAATCTCATTTCCGGTGCTCAACTTTGTACAGGCAGATTGATAAGAAAAGTTAAAATTCTATTTCGTTGGTGAAGAAATATCGCTCCAGTAAAAGACGAAATGTAACTTAGTTCAGATTGAATTTCATGTTTTATGATGCGATTATATTTTGCACTTTATTTATGCTTATAACCACATGCAGAGTTTTTTTATTTGCTTCTTTGAATCGATAAAATCTGCGGAAAATTCAGCGATTGATTGTCCATATAAAATGATATGAATCAAAAAAGTAAATACTTGAAGTCTACACGCTATTAGAAATGTAAATACTTCAACCAATTAGAATTATAAATACTTAAACATAACTTATTCCAAGTATTCCTTATAATTCTTGAATCATTCCCATACCTATATTACACCGAAATCTCTTATAAAATTTCTTCCGAACTAAAATCGCAACGATTTATACTGTCATACAGTTGTACATATTTCATAGAGGATTTCATGCCGATTCCAAAGTAGAAACTTGGGACATTAGTTTCAAATTCATCTGACTTAGTTTCTCCAGTTGCAGTTTAGGGTTTTTATTATTTATGCATCATGCAGCGCCATCTGTACTAAATGGCACTAGTGGCCCACAAACAATGCTAAGTGGAACTCGTGCTACGTTTTATTGCTGCAAGACAGGAGATTAAAGTAATGGTATGTTGTCTGAAGATGTTACACCAAGTGCTATGTTATATATCACATAGTTTTGAGAAATGTTTTACTTTTTTCCGGAGCAAAATTTGTTAGTTACACATTTGAATATTTTTGAGATATGGTTTGGGGGTGATTTTTTTAATTAAAACAGAACGAAATTGTGGAAATGAATTCAAATAATCTATAAACACATTATTAGGCGGAAAGAAAAGTTTGTATCTCTTTCAAAGAATATTATGGAAATGGATGAAGGTGAAATTTGAGAGTGTTGAAGTTTATATAGGGAAGAAGTGCATAAGGTATTTCATTTAAATCGAATGCATTAAATATACATTGAATATATTGGATTATTTATTACACACTTCTTCTTGAATGGCACAGAATATACACAGACATAAATAATATACTTACTCTATGATCAAACTGTAGTTTAGGTTAAGTTAGGTTAGATTACTTGAGCTTAGGTAACTTGAGCTGAAATTGATTTGAATAAAGTATCTGTTGCAGACATTTTTGCTTGAATGCCACAAAACATCACGGCACGACCTCAACCGAACTCGTCCGGACTAACCCGATCTTCTCCGAACTAATCCGATCTCGTCCGAAATGCCCCGATCTCGTCCGAACTAACCCGATCACGTCCGAACTAACCCGACCTCCTCCGAACTAACCCGATGTGAACCGATCTAACCCTATCTCGTCCGAATTAACCCGATCTCTTCCGATGTAAACCGATCTCATCCGAACTAACTCGATCTCGTCCGAACTAACCCGATCACGTCCGAACTAACCCGACCTCCTCCGAACTAACTCGAGCTCGACCGATGTGAACCGATCTCGTCCGAACTAACCCGATCACGTCTGAACTAACCCGACCTCCTCCGAACTAACTCGATCTCGACCGATGTGAACCGATCTCGTCCGAACTAACCCGATCTCGTCCGAATTAACCCGATCTCTTCCGATGTCAACCGATCTCATCCGAACTAACTCGACCTCGTCCGAACTAACTCGACCTCGTCCGAACTAACTCGACCTTGTCCGAACTAACCCGGTCTCGTCCGATGTAAACCGATCTCGTCCGAACTAACCCGATCTCGTCCGAACTAACCCGATCTCGTCCGAATTAACCCGATCTCTTCCGACGTAAACCGATCTCATCCGAACTAACTCGACCTCGTCCGAACTAACTTGACCTTGCCCGAACTAACCCGGTCTCGTCCTATGTAAACTGATCTCGTCCGAACTAACCCGACCTCGTCCGAGCTAACTCGACCTCGTCCGAACTAACTCGATCTTGTACGAACTAACCCGACTTCCTCCGAACTAACTCGACCTCGTCCGAACTAACTCGGTCTGGTCCGAACTATCCCGATTTCGTCCGATCTAAACCAATGTCGTCCGAACTGACTCGACCTCGACCGAACTAATCCGATCTTGTACGATGGTTAAACTGTAGGTGAGGTTATGTTGGGTTAGGTAAGTTAATTTTAGGTTATGTTAGGTTAGATCAAATTAATTCAAATAAAATATCTATGGCAGTATCCATTACCTTAGTATGATAATTTTTTTAAATGATTATAATAATGTTGATTGAAAATTCGTTGATCTCTTGGCTGGAAAATTTTTCATATTATTATATTGATTAAAAAATATTTGCTTTATATTGTTTTTCGACAATCTTTCAGAGATTCAACCAATTTCAATGTGTATATAACTCACTGAATATAGTTCTCAAATCATTTTTGATCGACTTTAATTTGAATTTTCAGTTATATGTTCCAGTTTACAGTAAAAGAATCGTCCAGTTATCATATTGTTGAATTCGTTCAATTTTCAGACATAATAAAAAAATTAATTTAACATTTTTGTCGGATTGAAAATTACCGACTGTCTCTAATGATCACAAGACATTTGTTAGGAACTAATCAGTACTTTTATTGTCACAGCCTGCTTCGTCCATTCATTTTTTCCTCACAAGTTTTAATGAGACGACTGAAGACGGAATGAGCGAAATTTTCTTAATGAGTTTCGTTTGTTAAAGATTTCTCAATTTGGTATATACGCGACGTTTGAAGCATGCAACGATGTGCTCATTGTGAGAGATGTGAAAAAACTGGGATTTTTGTTTATATTTATGATTACGGTTTCGTGTATTTCAATCAGAATTTTCTGCTTCTAGAATATTAATATCACAAATTGAAACATGCAACGAATTTTGCTTGCGAACATATTACGATGATAATATATAGACTGGACTTAAAGTAATTGCACAAAATTTAGGAACTACAGATTCTCTACAATACAACAATAATAATAATAAGTTCTTTAATGTCAACAGGTATACCATCCAATTACAGAAAATAATAACAATGTTGAATACATTACTGAATAATTAAAATGAAAAAGATAAAACAAAGAGTTCGATCTATTCTAAAAAAAAGTAACTTATAACTACATTATGGCATTCAATGAAATATTACAAAGAACTCAATCTAAATCGATTCATTTTAGTCAATTTGCTTTGTTCACATAACTCCTGATAATGAATTCTATGGAGTCAAATTGAATGTCACAATTATTGGCAACTCTATTGAATGCTGACTCCATAAATCAAATGGTGGATTGTATTAGGGAGTTGGTCCTCGGGTCTCTAGGTGGAATAATTCTGTATTACGAGAATTTTGCCTAGGAACACGAAATATCAAAGCGGAAAAAAGAGGAGGACAACCAATACTATTGTGCAGTAATTTGTACAAAAATTTGAGTGATAAAGTTTCTCTCCTGCTCTGCAATGAGATTAAACTAAATCGACTCAATAATTCGTTATGATTGACTTCTCTCTGTGAATAAACTTTTTCCTACATCCAAACTAAGAATTTCAAGAACCTTCTCTGAATAGCCTCAAAATGGCGTTGATGGCAAGTGTGAATGGGATGCCAGATCATGCTGCCATACTCCAACTTGCTACGGATTATGGTATTAAATAGTCCTATGAATGTTGAGGAATTATTAAACTATTTGCCATTACGTATAACGAATCTATATATTTTCGCAGCAGATGAAATGAGTTGGGTGATGTGTGGGACAAAGCAAAGCTTCTGGTCGAAGACTACACCAAAATTTCTAACCTTATCAGAACGAGAAAGAACCTGACCACCGACGCTGTAATCACAGTCAATTCGGTCTCTTTTCCTTGTGAAAGAAATAACATTACACTTTGATACATTCAAACTCAAATAATTGTTCTCACACCAACTAGCAACATGGTCCCTCGCGATCTGAAGTTGAACACATTTGTCCTGTGATCTTACTTCATGATATAGTTTCAAATCGTCTGCGAACATCAAATCTGGAGAATGAATATTATCCATCACATCATTTACGAACAGAACAAATATCAGTGGTCCAAGATTAGACCCTTGAGTTATTCCAGAGGTAGGTATGAACTCAGACGACTGTATACCCTCCAGCTGTACGAATTGACGTCTGTCAACCAGGTAGGAATGAAACAGGTTGGTGAGGCTATCAGAGAATCCGAATTTGTTGTGTAATTTCTGACCAGGAGCACACGAGCAACTTCGTCAAATGTTTTCTGGAAATCTGTGTATATCACATCAACTTGACCGGTGGAGTATACTACTTCAGAAACGTACTGTGAAAACAGCATTAGATTGCTTGAACAAGATCTCATTGACATGAATCCATGATGCTCAATCTTGATTCTGACGGAAGGATATATAGCATTAAAATGTTACTAACTAAAATAATAACTTTGGTGTTTTTAGTATATTCAGTGAAACTTAAGTCAAGTGTGTTAATTTTAATTTATTACCAAAAGATAAGCGAATCCTCCGTGTCATTTATTGAATTAATAATATCTGGGGAATTATCTAGAACTGCCAAAATTAGAAAATATCGAACAATAATCCACTCAACACTAACATAGGGAAGTGCAACACTGGTTTTAACAAAAGCGCAAAAAACAAAACGGGTTAAATGGAGAGGATGGTGAAGAGGAAATACTTATAAATACTCATTAGTATCACTCTCCATAAAAGCTCAAAGATGGACATGGTTTGGGCACACCAAAAGGATATCGGATGATAGATATACGAAAAAAGCCATTAAAAAAGAAGAAGGTGGTAAAAGAAGAAGAACGAAGCCGAATAAAAAATGGTTGGATGGAGTGTTGGAAGATATAAGATAGGTTGAAATGAAGTGTAATGCAAAAGTCCAGAATTGTAACCTGTGGAGAAAACTTGTAAAAGCCTATGGAGAAAGATAAGACAAGAAATATCAATAAAACAAGTCTTGAGCCTCAAAAGCCTGTAGGACTGTACATATTATGTTTATTTCATCAAAACATGCTATAATACTGTTAATACAGTACAGTATAACCGTTCCATTCGCCATTTTGCAGACTGTTTGCTGGTATAGTTTTTATTTTTATTTTTCAAAAATGACATATTTCAGTTAGTGTTTTTTCTTTATGAATAAATTTATGTTCAATTTATGAGTTTTTTGTCAAATAATTGTCTCTCAACTAAGATTGATTGAAAGCTCTTCAATATATTCGAATACTTAAAAACAAACTCATAAAAGAAGATAATTTCGTGAGAAAATATATGGAAATTCTTTAGAAATATGAATTTCGAAGTTTCTGTGAAAGAATTCTTCAAAATCTATTCAAATACTCTTTTCGAAATGCCAAATGATATTTTCTATTATGTATAGATTATATGGTCATTATTGAATCGTAGATACTTCGAAATCCAACTTTTTAACAAGTCGAAGTGTTTTCCAGTGGTTGTTTGGAGTTCGAGGAAGAATCTCGAAGTTATTGACTTCAAAAACAATTAGTGAAAATCGATACATCATTATTTCGTAATTGACGTCTGAAAACGCGTTTTTATTTTTTGTTTTTGTCTTCAAAGTAAACTCCATTCGCCCTGGATGTTATTAACTGTATTCAGGCTAATCGAGTCTTATAGAAAATGAAATTTAGTCGATAATTAAGATGTTCAACTACTGATCAACAACGAACAGGAAGTTGAAATGATTCAGTATTTACGCAATGATCCAACATGAATTATTTGTGTATTATTTCAAATGTGCTGTTAAAAAAATTGAATAATAATGAGTGAAAATATAAAATTGGCTTTATTGATGAAAAATATATATCTTCTACTTGAAATATATGGTTTTAATATTCTAAAAACAACATTTGACAGAACATTTGACACAGTTAAATTGGATTTAGATGGGTGAAATTCTGTGAAAAGCTGTATAAATTACGTAGATTTTTTAAAACTGAGATCTGAGCTTTCAATACAAAGAACAACGACAATTTTGCCCCCGAACTGAGAGTGACGATATGAGCGTGACGATGACGGCAGACGAATTTGGTCCCATTTTCCTGAAAGTCTTTTAAAGTTTTCACTTCAAAAAACCACTTCTGGAGTGATTAAAATTACAAGAACCAATTCGAAAATATTTGCATCATTAGAGAGCTGATTTTTCCAACAAATTTTAAAATTTTCGTTGTTTATGTGATAGCTCAAAGAGTTTGTAATTATTTACAAGGTGTTTCATTGATAATTGTCCGTACAGTAACTAGAAAATCTTCAGGTCAAAGTGGAAGATTCAACACGAAAAAACAATTTACCGAGATACAGAGTGTTTCATATCCTTAAATAATTTGATTCTATTGTTTTAACAGCTTCAATTATTTTTTGTTCAAACTTGGGAAATAGTTGATAAGAGTGAGAATACTTTGAAAGGGTTGAAAGATCATTTTATCCATGAACAGAGGCGTGCTGTAGGGTATTTTCTTCTCCATCTAGAATCAACGCCACTGTAGAAGGACCATTTAGCGTAATTTCTTACGCTAAATCAAATTTTTCATCAATTTTTCGTGAATATCCTAAATAGGTTTTTATATATATCAATAATTTTGAATGCTCTTTAGAAACTCATCAAGCTATTTTAGTGTAATTTGATGAAGAAATACAATATTTTATTCAAGGTAAACATCGATTTTAACCTCAAAAACTAACCGAAAATGATTGTTTCACAATAAAAAACATAGTTCTGCCCAAAACTGAAAGTTTTTTTGATCCAGTTGCTATACCAGAGCTATAGGTCTTGTATTATATTTTAACTAATGCTTTTGAATGGAAATGAGTTGAATTCATGCTGAAATGATTATCATGCCAGTGGTGTAGAGTTTAAGGGGACAAAAGGTAGTATTTAGCCCTTCAGCACGCCTCTGGTTATAGAAGAAAACTATCTGGCATTGAAACAGTTTTTAAACCTAAGACGTGGAAACTGTTTAATAAAAAACCTAGGAATGTTTTGAAGCAACAAGCTGAAATCATTTCAGAATATTCGGAATAAAACACACTGTATATAGGGATGAGATCGAAGCAAGTTTTCAACTTTTTATTTTCATTTATTAGATATTTAACTACGTTGGGTAATACTAAAGTAGTTTCTAACAAATGTAGAGCAAGCGTCTCGTAATCTTATATCAATTATACATGTAAATCTGGCAACCGATTTAATGCCTTACCGGCACCGCTCGAAACTTGAGGAAAATGGCTTCCAAAATTCATCTGACTACCGGAAATACTTCCTTCCGATCTGCTTGCATAACTGCGAAAATGCGTCGCGTAAAGTACTCCATCGGAAAGACAAACGCTAAAGCGGCACTGACTGCAGAAATTTAATTAAATTCAATATAACGGTTTCGCCGAGCTAATGAAGTTATAAGCTCTTCGGTATCAAGAGGGATCTAGAAGACTTTGCATACTCCGCGGTAACCTCTTGCGATCTTGGTGCAAATGGAACTTTTTAATTTGGAAAGATTGAAGACTGGTCGACTCCGCGATCAGATTGAAGGTGGAATTGCAATTGGAGGAGTGGGAGTGGCGGTCCACTTGATGAGAAAGAGGAAGATTAATTTCTTGGGATTTAGACATTCTTTTAAGGAAAATCTTGAAGTTTCAATTCGATAGATATTGACAGTTTCCTACTGCGTTCAAAAGATGTCGCTTTATAAAGAATCAGAAGTGGGATCTTGGAAACCAAGGGGACTTATTATAGATGAACGACTGAATCAGTAAATTTGAGACGACGAATGAGTAAATTTGGAGAATAAATGTTTATTTTCTGTATTAGTTACAAATTTTTCGAATAAGTATTGAATCTCCTCTTTCGTTTTGAGTTTGAAATAGCCTCGACTCAGTTTGTTTTTTTTATACAAATAGATTATTTGACGAAATGATTTAGAGAAGAATGAAAGTGACTCGACTTTCATTTGGGATTCAATCTCACGACTTCTAATCCTGATGTTTTACTTAATATACTTATTTTCTGTCATAAATATGTTTTACTCTTTGTAAATTTCTATTTGTAATACTTATATTTCATTTGTATTTATGTTGTTTTTTTTGTAATTCTCGATTTATAGTTGTAATTGTTATTTTCTGGTGTGTACCCCTACCTATTTGTATAGTTTTCATGCTAGACTTCAATGAGGAACTTAAAAATGAAACGATTTTATTGTTTCTATTATAATCATGTCGAACATCAATAATAATTCTAAAAAACAGGATCGAACGGTCACTTACTGAATCAGATAATCAATTTATTTCGGATAACTATTCAGATGTTCATTTTAATTAAAATTTATTCGTTTTTTGTAATATCTTCCTGTCAAAGCTTCGATTCATTTTATATATAAAAACAGCATTTACTTAATGGAAATTTTCATTTGAATATATTTTTGAACTGTCCGATAGATGGTGCTTATGATTGTACTTCACAAATGTAGGCTGTGTTGGGATGGGATAAGTTAGATGTGGAGAATTTTGACGGCTATTATGTTCGGTTGAGGGATACACACTACTGAAGAGCTCGAAGAACGAAGTAGTTTCTTTCTAATGTTTTCATCTGGCTTGATGATGGAAATTATGATTATTCTTAGAATGAGCAATGCAGCTCTTATGAATTTTTCAAGAGAGAAGTCACAATAAATTTTAATCACATGAAAAATTGGAGAATTTTCATCTGGCATATACTGATGTAGATATATGACATTGTTTAACGAAATGAGTTGCAGATACAGATCTTTAGTAGTTGTAGAGTACTAAACAATTGCAAATGCTTTCAAACATTTTCAAGTATGAAGGAATTGGAAATTGATAATGTGACATAATACTTTTTATTGGAAAATTATCGATTAGTATCATAAATGAGCTAGGGTCTCTTCAAAAAGGAGTTGAATAAAGAGGGGATGAAAGGAGACAAAAAAAGGAACAGAGGATAAAAAAATATTACAATTTTTACACAACATGCAATATTGGATGGTTGGTAATCTCAACAAGAGAACACCAAATTTCAAACCCCACAATAGTCGATCCAAAAACTTTGGAACTCATTTCTAAAACTTCATTTATTAAAATATCTGCCTGTCAAAATTTCGATCCATTTCATACATAAAAACAGCATTTACTTGACGGAAATTTATTTGAATATATTTTTCAACTGTCCGACAGATGGCGCTTATAATTGTACTTCACCAATGTAGCCTGTCTTGGATGGGATGAATTAGTTAAGTAGAATTTTGACGGTTATCATGCTTGGTTGAAGAATACACACTACTAAAGAGTCCTGGAAGAACGAGGTAGTTTCTTTATAATGTTTCCAGAAATTATATAATTTTTAGAATTGACTTGCTTTTATGAATTTTATGAGAGAGAAGTCACAATAAAGTTTAATTACATAAAAAATTGCAGAATTTTCATCTGGCATATATTGATGTAGATATGTGACATTGTTTAACGAAACGATTTGAATAAATATACGAAAATCATAGAAACTGAAACTTCATATCAATGTCAGTAGATGCAAATGCTAATTATATCTATCCATCACTATGAATATTGCTTGTCTGGAATGTGTGATTAACACTGTTACGTTCGGGACGTAAAGTGCCTGCTAATAGGGACAGGAATATTCACATCATTCAAATTCAAGTCGTGCCATTGTGTTATTGCACCATATTGGTAATTTATTGGGTGATATTGAATTCCGAGTTCAAAGGTAATACGATGACCAGTCGCTATATTGATCAGCTGTTATTTCCATGCATTCAACTGCGTGTTAGTTTTCTTTAATTCGTTGCTATACCAGAATATAATACCGCTGATTCGAATATTTCATCAGAAAAAACCGAAAGAAATTTTCCACTACAGTTCCATTAGTTGCTTCCGCGTCAACTCTCCGAATTGGAAGACTTGAGTTTCACTTACCTTTGGGGATGTCTTTCATACTTTATTGAATATTTAACCCAGAATTTCAATGATTATCAAGTTCGTTAATGGTGGAATCATTTGTAGAATTGAATCAAAAAGTAATGTTTGAGTCAATTTCAAACAGACGTTGATTCATGTTTCGAGCTTGATGGGTTTCATCTAGGTAGGCCTGGCCTGTGTTAGCAGCTGAAAACTGCGAGTGAATAATGAAAAGAATGATGACATTATTCTGCAAAGGGGATTTTCAAACGTAAAAGTACAACCCGCCCACTCGCAAATACACTTTCGGAGCTAGCGTATAGAATTTACCATATAAAGAAATAAAACCCTTTTCAAAATTAGAGGATGAAACTAAAATTGGTAAATTCAAACGACATGTTAAAGACTTCTCCGAATTGATTCTGTCACGTATATTTTGTGAATAAATTTTAAGAGAAATATCAATTTATATTTTTCCTATGCTCAAATCGAAGTGAGAACTTTTGCAATATCCGAAATCTTGAAAAATACCTCAGTAGGTTTTATATCATGAATTTTTATAGAACACAAAGGATGACGAATGATAAAAAGTATAAAAAACTCTGTGTCTTCTCGAACATAGAGAAGAATTAAAAGCACAGAGTCTTAAGATCATAGGGCAGTTAGTATTTTTAACCAAGATATAAATGTTTGAACACTAAAAATGAAAATGAAGAAAAGCAAGGGTATGTGAGTCCCTTGAATCAGAAGGCTACTTAATTTGAAACCATACAATACCATTGTGACTTTCCAGCTTCCGAAATCGTTTTGAATTTTGACCTCATTTTGAAGCTCTTTGTCAAAAGAGAAAGTAGGATTTCTTTTTCATCGATATGTAACATATCGATGGAAAGAATAAGAATATTTATGCACATAAAACACCTATCCACGTTCATCAGAATTGCATGAAATATGTTAAAATGCTCATTATTTTGAAAAAATATAGATATGAATAATATATAGAAATATAAGATTTGAAAAACTCGTCAGTATCATAAATTTATAGTTTAAGGTTTCAGTTAAGTTCATCACGAAAAAAAAAGAAGTAATTCCTTCCTAATCGAATATTTTTGGAGTCCAAATAAAAATCGAACTCAAATAAAAAAAGATAAATCTCTTCAACAGATCTAGAGCTCAAGGGATGTTATTTTAAGGGCTGGATTATTAAATTCAAATTAGTTTCCACTCGAGCAGCGTTTCCAATTAAACAGAAATGTTTAAATAAATGAATTCGCCCTGATTATTTCCAATTACTTTCGGAGCCTGCTTATTTTGTCGTCGTCCTTCCACGAACATTAGAAAAATACGTTTATAAAATGCAGGATACACCCACATTTTACCCACTTCTATTTACTTCTGATTCTAAACGACATTCATTCCTTTGGAGAAGACAGAGTGATTTACGAAATTGAATAACCAATTTTTTTCTCGAGTTGAACGGAGGTTTGCTGTGGAAAAAAGCAGTAGGAGGTTTTTTCGAATCGAATTAGTGGAAAAAGTCAGAGAAAATTTCGTAAATAATTGTTTGGGATGTAAATAAATGATTTTCATTAACCAATTTTCTACTTATACTTCTGTTGACTTTCCAAAGTTTGAAAGCCTTGAATTTTTAGAATTGAAGTAATTCATATTATTTTTTTGTGGAAAGTAAGGTACAGTCTCCAACTTTCGTCCCTTTTGGTTCATCTTTTTCTAAGTAACGCCATCTAGCTTAAATACTTGAAATCTAAAGTTACTTACGTCAGTCGGCCATTGCAAAAGTTTGGAGGTAGAATGTAGCTCCTGTCTTAAGATATTTTATAAAACAAGAAACTGTTCAAGGAGAGTTTTTGGTTGAAATATAATGGTACTCTTTATATATAGGTCTGTTTGACTTATTCAAACGAAATATTCGTCACAAATTGTTATTATCGTCTGAATTTAAATCGATTCTAATTCAGTTTAGGTTATGACAAATTGGCAGAAAATATCGTCTCCGACACGATATTTAGATCACTGTCGTGAACTTTTGAAAAAATAACAAGAAGTAATAGATGCAGAAAACAAAAAAAAAGGAAAAAGAAGAAAGAAAAGTAGAAACAAAACTAGAAATGTAAAGTATATACGATAGGAGACAACAAAAAGAAAACCAAAAAGCAACTTAAGAATCTATCTTCTGATGAAGAGACGTCTGATGATGACAGCCCAATTTTAGTTTCTACTGACGAAGAAGATAGTGACAATGATGGCGCTGAATGTCCAGTTTCTCATAAAAGTTTTTTTCCAGAGAGAAATGGATTAGGTGCACAAAATGTTTCCAATGGATGCATGAGGATCGTGTTAATAATCCAAGAACTAATTTAATTTGTATGATTTGTTTCGAGAATTGAAATTACTTAAACTAAACCAATGATTAATTGAAGTCTGATTAGATATTATAATGATGGTTACTAATGACTTTTGTTAGAAATACAATTTAAGTTTACGTACTGATTATTGTGATCTCAATATCGCCCTGACGTATTTAAGAGCCCCAAAAAAATTGAAAAAAGAAAAAGTTGTTTTTGTAGCAAAAATGAGTGATACAGAAGTATTCTTTTTGATATTATGTGTAAATTTTGATTTAACAATTGTTTCATTATAAAAATGAGTAAGTTGATTTAGTTTTTCATTCTTTAAAATAATAAGGAAATGTTTACCTAAAGTTTGATATTTTATTTAATAGTCTACTAGAAATATCTTTTTCTATTTCTTAATTTTACGAAAGGGAGACGTTCTTTAGCGACTATACCTAACGCATTCCATATTTTTTTTTTTCGAAAAATCAATGTAAAATATTAAAACTTCAGATTTAGTGTCTATACTGATTTTATTACGCTCCTATGGAAATATATTCTAATACAAAGTCGAATTTTTCTCGGTTTGTTTCTTACATTTTTCATGCTTTCTCTGCTAAAATATAAGAACCATTTCATCATATTTAGGCTCTATATCTGCCGAAAAATTCTATATAATTTTGTATAGAACGTAGTCGTTTTTATATTACCGTTTCTCATTTCGTAATATCTAATAACCCCAACTGCAACACCCTACACATTTTATGGTTCACCAATTTACAAAATTGGCCATATTTTTCACGAAGCCAACGCTATAGGGTGAAATACTGATTAAATTCTAAGAACTTTGACCCATCCGTTAATTAGAAAACCTTTGCTGTTCTCTTTTCAACCCTCTTTTAACCAGTATCAGAAACATCAAATACGATACTGATTGTGAAATATATGTCAAGAGAAACACATTTTTTTAACTCAATTTACTACTTATGATTTTGAACCTGATGAAAAAGATTCAAATGTCATTATTTTGTAATGAATTATTCTCCATACATAAAAAATCCAAGGGTAGGTATATTCATTTTGAGTCTTTTGAAGAATCATTTCTGAAATGTATTCATTATAAGACATTCTTCTTTTTTTCAAATGGCAATAAGTTGAATATGTTTAAATACAAACTTTTTATAGATTTAGTCATGTATGTGTTGGATGTTTAGTAGTTTTAGAGTACTGAGCAATTGCAAATGCCCTCAAATTTTTGAGTATGAAGGAATTGGAAATTGATCATGTGACAAAACACTTTTATTTGGAGAATTATCAATTAGTATCATAGATGAGCTAGGATCTCTTCAAAGAGACAATAAATAAAGAGATGGAGAAAGAAGACAAAGGAAAGGAAAGGAAAGGAACAGAGTTAAAAAAACTAGAATTTTTACTCAACATTCAATATTGGATGATTGGTTACCTCAACAAGAGACCACCAAATTTCCAGCCACAATAGTCAATCCGAAAACTTGGAACCTATTTCTGAAAGTTTTTGCGTAGTTCATATCTGTGTGCACTTATCATATGGAAGCAATATACTACAGCAAATTTCAGTTTACGTCTAAGCATTTAGAATGCTCATTTATGATGAAATGGTGTGATCCTAACGTTCTGACTCATTCAGCGATTCTTTTCATAGATCCCCAAGCAAATTATTCTTTTTGTCTCTATTACACATGTGTTTCCTTCTTCTGCGAAAGCAGTATTCTTTACGAAGGTTTGAGTAGGTTCTCTACCAAGGCAATTTTAATTTTAAAAGCTTGTCTATAATTTTTTAGCCCACACTGTTGAATTTTACAGTCAGGAATGTTTTGTATCTCCAGGTGCCCTCTTTATGCTAATTTTATCTTGTATCATCAGATTCAACATCTCATACCTTTTTCTAGCACAAAGTCTTGATGTCCAAAATACTAAAATTTGCTTCTTTGCTAGTATGAAAGAAAATATGGACGCTGTTCCAAAAACTACTTAGCGATATTATAGGAGTGAATATTGAAAAGTAATGGTGACAAAATGCACCCCTGTGTCACTCCTCGCAGCATTCGACATCTTATGGTTTTTGTGACTCCACCAATACGTTTGCTCTTTGGCTATACAAAGTCTAGGGTCGTATTGAATATTATTTCAATTAGTTTATTATCTTTCACTTAAAATAATTTCACTTCTGTCAAAGAATCCCTATCCCTATCTCCATTATCCCTAGAAGGATAATGGAGACATCGCATTGTTCATGTTTCACATAGCTCGCTTTGATATAATGTTCTTTTGGATAATTTGTCAAAACATTTATCGAAATAAAGTTGTAGTATACTTTTGATATCGAATAACTAGAAGTGCGATAATACAGTACGTGAACTACAGCATTCTATTTCTGGTAATAAATTTCTTTCATGTTTTGAAAACCTAACCTAATCTAACCTAACCTTACCTAACCTAACCTAACCTAACCTAACGACAGCGAGCGTTTCCCCAACAGCAACCTAGTTGGCATTACTTCATCGAATAGGATGAAATTCTTCAAGAACTAGTTGTTGTAAAATGTAGTATCTTAATTGATAAGGACGTGTGAAACTTTAAATGTTAGATGTTTTCATGTGCTTTTCATTAATTCCTAAGATTTGAGACGTACATTTATCTATGCATACGGTATATTTTGTCTTATAATCGATAGGAGGTTATGTGAGGATTGAAGTCGTTGCCTTTCATGTGTCGAACGTGGCGTAACTGATGAGTACGAAACAGTAACTGACTTACGCTTTTAATAAATGTAGTCATCGATTTCAATATTCTTCAACATTTATCCCTAGAAAGATAATGGAGACATCGCATTGTTGATGTTTCACATAGCCAGCTCTGCTATAATGTTCTTTTGAATAATTTGTCAAAAATTTAGGGAAAGACAGTTTTAGTATACTTTGGTATCGAATATCTAGAAATACGATAATACAGTAGGTGAACTAGTAAATTCTTCTTCTTGTAATGAATTTCTTTCATGTTTTGAATCTCATATACCTATACATTTTTATTAGCATATTTTTATGGTTGTTCCATCACGTTTACACCCAACAGGTGACTCGAATTATGTGTGGAAAATATCAATTTGATAAGCTATATTATTGAAACAAATCGAACGCAAATCTAACGAGAAATTAAAATCGATCTCAAGTTTTAATCTTGGAATCAAAAGCAACAAGTTAACCTTTTAATTCATTTCGAACAAGAAGCGAAACATGACTTACTTTATATTCATGAAAGAAACAGGCAGATTATTCAAAGGCAATTTCGGTCACGGAAACAAATAACTTTAGACTTAGCTCTCTTATGAGGAGGTTGTCTGGCAATTTCAACTTTCGGCCTGTAAACAGGAAAAAATTGTTGGCAACGTTTTAACCCGATTACAGCAATTTCCGTCCTTTCTCATCAGTATGCAAAGTTGGTTGTGTTTTCCATCTTATCAAGATAAAAAATGGCTGTCTCTGTGCAGAGCCAAGCTGGGAATAGATGATGTTTTATGTAATTCTCTGTGTTCATTTCTTCATTTGATGAATGAGAAAAACGAGTTCCACGTGTAGAAGGCTTTCAAAACTTGGTGAATACATACCTTATTTTATTTGAACATAATCAGAGAGAAATATTTGATGAATTGTTGATACAATAGTATCTATTCCCTTGATGAATTCTCTACTATATTTTTCACTATGAGCAATTGAAAGTACATTTACGAGTGGCGTGAAAAGTTTCAAGCCTGACCAAGAAAAACGATGTTTCAACATTTTTTTGCTTTATTTTCATAATCTCCATCAACACATTTCTCATAATGGTGTTCAAATTTAGTTACACCAGTTTTGAACGTAGATTCGCCAAGCTCTTCAGAATACGGATTTATAGTTTCGATAACTTATTCGTTTTTCTCGAATCTTTTACCGCCAAGCCATTTATGTAGGGAAATAAATATTTATATGTATAAATATCTATTTTTGTAGGAAAACAGGTGATAGTCTGGAGAGTAGGGAGGATGCGGCATCAACTGAATGGTGGATTTTGGATATTTGGCAACAATGTACGAATGTGCTGGTGCCTTATCCTGATGAAACAAAATTTTTTCTTCCTCAAATGAGGTCGTTTAATTTGCACCTCTTTCTTCTAACATTGCAATTAGTTTGCGTAGTATTGATCAGTGATAGTCTTACCCTTTTCAGGATAATCATTTCATATAATTTCTCTAGCATCCGAAAAAACAGTAGTCATAACCTTGATGACCGATTAAATTGTTTTTGCCTTCTTTGGAGTTTGTTACCCGTTTTCAACCCACTGTTTTGACTGTTCTTTATTTTCAAGAATGTAGTGGTGAACCCAAGTCTCATCAACAGTTATGAATCAACGCAAAAATTCGTTTGGATTACGCCTATACATCGCCAAATTTTTGGTAGATATGTTTTTTCGAATCCGTTTTTAGTCGACCGTCAGCAAACGCGGCACCCAACGTGCACACAGCTTTTTCATGCTCAAATGGTTGTGCAAAATATTTCGCACACGTTCAGCTGACATCCTACAGGTCTCAGCTATCTCATGCACTTTCAATCTGCAGTCTTCCAATACTATTTGATGGGTTTTCTCAATCATTTCTGAAGTTGTGACCTACCGGGATGTCCTGAGCAAGGCTCTTCAGGATTAGATAGATTAAGAAATATTAATTTCACTGACATAGGTCCACTTTCAGTGCAAGTATCGATCTTATAGATTTGAAAATATAAATATATGATTTATATTGAAAACTTTTAACTTCAATTCATATTTCAGTGCCTTAATATTTATATTAAAGTTCATGGTGTCTTTAATATCTTATTTTGAATGTTGAAGGCTGTTACTTGATGTGAATCCTTTCGACAATAAAATTGAAAATAAGGCACCATTTTATATATTGAAAAGCTGCTTCAGTATACTTCAAAATACATCAATGTGAGAAACGCCTTGAAATACTTCACACAAGTAAGCAAAGAAACAAAATCTTTGATATAGTGTATCAACTTGCAACAAAGGAATATGACAATCTAGTCAAATCCTGGAAATGTAACGTATTTAAATATTAATTTAACATCAATAATATACATATATCTGGTCAGAAAAATTTATCGATTACATTACAAGCATGAAGAAGACATTCAAACCTATAATATTCTATTCAAACATAATATATCTTTCAATTGAAATACTTTAATATTTGAAGTTGTTACGACAGAAGATATTAGAGAAGTTTGCAAACATCTCAAAAACAAGAAGTGCCATGAAGAGGATGAAATTCCAATTATTAGTATTAAAAGAAGTTTAGGATCTTATAATAAACATTTCAACCCCTATTTTTAATAATTAGCTGAAGTAGGGAATAGTTCCCAATGAATTAAAGTCTGCAGTTGTTACACCGAGACATAAGAAGTCTGAAAAAGACTAAGTTGAAATTTACTGACCAAGTAGTATTTTACCAGCGTTTTCTGAAATATATTTATATGGAATAAGAGACATTACATTCAAGTGGTTTGAATCTTATTTATCATCCAGAAGTCAAAAAGTACTTTTGAGGGATGGGATAAAACAGGTATTCTCGAAGGCACTATCAATAGACATTGGAGTACCCCAAGTTTCAATTCTTGGTCCTAAAATTTACATAATTTTCAAAATCTACCAGATTAAACATAAGAAATATCTCTGCTATAAATTACGCCGTAGTAAGAGATGATTATTTGTCAGATTTGAATGGAGCTGTGGATATAACCATTCAGCAGATTCAGCATTGGTTCAATATGAATCGATTGCATATGAATGAGGATAAAACTACTGCAAACTTCTTCAGGACAACTCACTCCAATCGTCCAACTGATAAATTAATCAAAACAAAGAATCACGTCATTGTAGCTCGGAACTTGTCAATATTCCTTGGTATTTATATTGATGAGTTTATGAAATTGGATGTACACATAGCACTACTCTGTAATAATCTGAGCTCTGTTTGATTCTCTTTGAAGGTAATGAAGAAATATCTGAATTGGCCGGTGTTGAGGGTGGTTGATCAGGCAGTCTTCAAATCGAGACTTAGATATGGTGCTGTTCTTCGGTAACAGTAGTTTTATGAGAAATATAAAGGTTCTGCAAAAAAGAGCTCAGCGTAGCATTTTGGGAATGAAATCTGGTGCTTCCTGCAGAGGCATGTTATGAGAAAATTGTCTACACATTCTAGAAAATTGTTAACACATTCTAGAAAATTTGCTTTTTGTGTTAAAAAATCTGCAACTGTTTGAACAGAAAGCGGATAGTGAGTATCGACTTACACATACAGAGAACGGACCTGAATATACCTGCATAAGATACTACAATACCTTGCCTACAAATATCAGGTCAGAAAGAAACATAAGCAGGTACAAGTCGAATGTATTTAGGCTGCTCGTTACCAACAAACCTTATAGTGTTAATGAGTTCTTGGAGTATTGTCGCGGACATGTATAAGGACATGTCCATAGTTTGTTGTATTGTAATTATTGTATATAAATATTACATATATTTAACACAAATTTCACTTCAGGAAGTTCATATATTGCTTGTGTATTCTCTTATTTAAAACAAAGAAACTTTATAATATTATTATTACTTCTATTTGACAATTGTGACGTCTTGAGTGACATTTCACCATTAGACTGGCTTTTTCGGAAGTCTGAAGAAGTTGTCGTAAGTTTTCAAGTATCTACCCATTATTAACTACCTCGAGATTGCTAGTGTAACTGAATATTCAACCAGCAAGTAACTAATCAGAATAAACATACACGAAACTGAAAGTACATGTATCTTGTTGGGACACGTGATCTGGAACGATCGTCTGTGACAGGTGAACGATTACGTATACCGTGATTACATTGTTACCAACATGAACGGTCGCTATAAATTTGCGTTGCATCTCGAGGTTCTTGATAAGTTCACGGGTTTCAGAAGTTGGGACAGTTCCGTTATCGGTTCGGAATATCAATGAAGATACTTCAGAATAACGAAGCACAGAAGTTACCGATGTTTCTCGCATAGAACTTTCTCGTTCTTGCGTTTTAATTAAGGAAATTATGTTCGTTAGTTCCAACTATAAATTTTGAGAATTAAATCGGTGACATTTGTTCGAGTGCTTAATCAATAGAGTTATATACCGATGATATAGCCGGAGAAATGTTCGGAATTAACAACCAGCCGTGGCGAATTGATATATCGACTTATAAGGGGTGATCATATCATCAGAGCCATTTGGGAAGATTGAAGAATTCACTGAAAAGGATTTATAATTCAGTTACAAAGTATTCTATAATTTTTTCACTATTCAATAACGTTGTCACACTACATCTAATTGAAGGACAAAGATTGGCAACATTGTTGATGCCCTACTACTCAGATCGGGCGCTACTTTCTCTTAGTGCTTCTTTTTTTTCAAATTGTATGTTTTGCTGTGCTTGTAAATATTTCAAAATCTTTCCAGTTCTTCAATTGAAAGTTTAGTTAGAGTCTTGTGTGGAAATAACTGCCAATCCTTTGATTTGGTGTCGTTTCAAAAATTCTTTTACAGTAAAATATCTCATTAAAGTTGATTGAATGTTCGCTGATCTTTTGGTGAAACAGTGTTTAATATATTAAATAAAACACTTCGCTTCGTTTCACAAAATTTATAATAAAAACTTAAACTGTTCAACATAAGTTAAACCGTTTAACTTATGAAAATGGTGTAACACCACGAAACAATTGTCAAGTTTTTATTTTAAATTTTGTTTTAAAATAAAAACTTAACAATTACTTCGGGGTGTTACCCCATTTCTAAAAGTTACACTGAAACGTATTTTTATTTAATATAGTGAAATATCTAACCAGACATCACTGAAAGTTAGTGTTGAACGACATATCGATGACGGTTGACATCTCAAATGGTTAAAACTTCATAATGAGCACTGATTACTCCAACAGAAGGATATAATTCACGGCTGCAGTTTCGAAGACGACAAAGGACCGTATAAAACGAAATTTTATGCGAAATCAGATATGATTTCATAAAGCAAGAGAAAACAGACTCGAAACGAACGAACAGTACGCAATTTTGTTCTCAAAAACAAAAAGGAGGCTTGTAGGTTTAATACAACCAAGTGTTTAAAACTCCTGATGATGAGTTTGTGGATCGAAACATATTTTCAGAACATCAAAAAATTTTGTGAAATTCAATTGACTGTGCTCAATAATACGAAAAATAAATTCGTTTTGAGTACAGAAAAACACTAGAAATCAATCGAACAAAATGCTCAAAAGTTGATTGCCGGAGTCTATAGATATTTATCACACATTCTATAGAAATATAATAATATTGCCGATGAATACTTTACACAGGCTTCTCCCACTCTTGTAGGGGACACTAATGTCCCATGTATAGTAGCAATGTGACCCAAATACCTTAAACTTTTGAATAGTAGTTATGACTTCGAGGTATAAAACCATAAGCGACATCTATCGAACCGTCAGAACATCACGCAAGGAGAAAATGTTGTAGTAATTGAATTATCATTTCAAAAACAATTTTTCAGTCACGAAAAGGCTTTTAAGAAGAAGTAGATACAGTTAACCTGTCCGAAAATTCATTTCGTTAAACTATAAATCATTAATATTGAGAAACATCTATCCAATAAGTCAAGAAATTAAACCAATATTTTCGAAGTATATACATATTCCCGAACTCTCGAACTCCAGGAAACAAGGCAGTAAAATATTCGCACCCCGATATACATCTCACCACTAAATACACCCCCAATCAATGAAATAATCGCAGTTAAAATAAATTGAGCCAGTTTAGCGTGAGAGGGTTTCTAGGCCTGGGAAGGCTGAATCGATCGTACGCCGTTTCGTCCGCTGACTTTCTGTTATGGTGAGCCGCCGGTAAATGCCCCCTTCTGCAGATATATGTCCCTACGAATGTGTATCATACTGACGTCCTTCGACTGGATCCACCACGAGGACTTGCGTGAAAAATTACCACCATCACCGTCATGATGGCTTATATGGGAGTTATGAAAACGGAAGAGCGTTATGGCACTTCCGGGGACGAAAAGGGGTGAAAAAGCTGATAAAAGGCGTTGAAAGTGGAGGGTGTTCCTAACATTTGTTTCAGATTTGATGCTGTCACTTTTTTCAGAAAGCGTAATTGACTCTTAAATTGTTATATGTTAGTTTATTCATCTGTCATATAATGGGTGATTTTTTGAAGCGTAGTTTCTTTTTAAATCGAATAAAACACTCAATTTGCATCATATATTGAAAATTTTTATTGAAATTGATAAAACTGTAAATGTTGTCTGCGGCTCTGTATTTCAGAATTTCGGCCTGTATCCCACGAATTACCCCAATCGTGTTTGGCTTGTCCACATCCATTAACGACTTTACATAAAACCACAAATAATAATCCATAGGCGTCAAATCGCATGATCTTGGCGGCCAATTCGTAGGGCCATTTCGAGGGATAAGCTGCTCACCAAATTCATCCTTCAACATGTCCATCGTTGTGGAAATTCACCTGTGTGGAATGTGGCACCGTCTTTTTAAAAAATATTGTTTTGGCAGTTTATCATCAACATCTGATGAAGCCACTGTGTAGGCGAAACGATATTGTCATGTTTTTGAATTGATTATAGTGAAAATCGAAAAACTACTTAGTTTTATTTAAATTTTCTATATAAATATAAATAGCCCCATGATTAGTATTGAGAAGTAACTATTACTTTCTTTCTTTTATTTCATTCTTTCACTAATTAATATCCTTAATGGATTAATTAGAAACGCTAACACTTATTGTATTTTGTTATTTTTCTTTAGTTTCTATTATTTTGTTTCGAGTTTATATAATGATTGAGTCTGTTTTATATATTTTAAATTACTCATGTACAAGTTTTAAACTTCAGTGAGATAATTAGTTTATTTGAGGTTATTTATTGTAAAAATTAATGTAATCCATAGATAGTGTGACCAAATAAATATTATTATTTTTATTTGGAGTTTCAAATTATGGTTTCACCATATCACCTGGAGTTTTGAGTTCCTGAAGATTCCACTAAATCACTGGTGACTCTCTGGAATTGTACTCCATCATTTACGGTTCATTTGAACAACTGAAAAGTGGAAAAATTTCGATCTAGAGGGAATAAATCTGTATATACGCTGAGAGAGATCTTCAACCTCAATTTTTTTTGTAATCTCAGAATAAAAAAATAAATAGAAATTTCAAATAAAATCATCTAGTTCAACTGTCTATATTGCACATGAATCAGGTGAATTTATATACGTCTTCCCAATTTTAGAGCTAGATGGCGTTATCGCTAACATTTTACAGAGGAGTACGATACAAGACAATAATAAATATTGTTGAAAAAATGGAAAATTTTCAATGAAAACAGTTAAGTCTACTAATTTAACTGAAATAGAAACATTATATATGCTGAGTTGTTCTGCATGGGAATAATTATTTGTAGCAATGCTGAATATATCTTAGAGTGAAATGCTCTGCTTTCATTTACAAATTGAAATCCGCTTACTTCGAATGTTAATTTCCACTTTATGTCCTTTATCTAGAGGAATTCGACAAGGTTTATTTGATTATCAAGCTCTGAAACGTCTAGTTCTTTGAACCTCTTCATTCGTAACGTTTTCTGTCAAATGCTATATTTGGTTACTCTCATCACATTTAGAAATGAGTTTAGCGAATTTAGTATTTGCACAATCGAAATACAATTTCTGGTTGTTTTTATATCCTTGCAATAAACTTGAATTAAAATTTCGAACACATGTCTTAGTAATGAAAATTTCATTCCATCTACTGAAGCTGCCTTTCCTTAAATTGACATGAGATATGATTTCCAACGCCTCACATCTAGTCGTGAAAATCTACTGGGGAATTTCATCTTTCGTATCGGAAAAGCGATAATATTTTTGTATCTCAAAACAGAATAGAACGTTCTCTTGTGTTTGGAGTTCCCTATAGAGTTGAGAATTTATAGCATCGATGACTAGTATGATTATATTGAACGCCGAGGAAAGTGTGTATAAGATGGAATTATGTTTTCTTTGTTTAGAACTCCATAGTGAAAAAAGAGGGTATGGAAATATAAAATTTTTTCACCTTCATGTGTTGGATGACAAAATATGAAATGTCAACTTGAAGAGCATGATTGTAACTAACCTTCAAATAATCCGAATATGTTGAATATCTACAACTGAGTTGCATCGAACTCTTCATAATGGGTTGATAGCCCGAATTTGTCTTAATTGTACGAACTCAATGTTAGGTCGGAGTTTTCTCTACAGGGATCTGGACAAAAATACGGCAATATTGTATTATGTCAATTGAATTTTCGATATTTATTGAATGAATCCATCAACTGAAATCGCTTTGTCTACTGGAAAACATTTTCAACAATCCAAATCAATCGACAAACAGTCTCGAAAGTTTAATACACTAGTCTCTATTCTCACATTTTATTAGACAAAATTCATATTGCGTTCCGAAAGCTCTTTTCGTCTTTACATGAGCTACTAATTATACCTACGACTGAATATGATAGCCACAAAGTTTTCGAACTACTTTAAACCTTTAAAAAGTAGTTACAACTGCAAACTATGAAACCATAAGCGCCATCTAACTAACTCTCAGGATATCATGCAAGCAGAAAATACAGAAAACTACACCAACAAAGTACTCTCTGTATAATGTGTTAGCAACTAACTTGAAATATATCTATCACACATTTTATACGGTCACAGGATTCTTTGATCTTTCAATGAGCTACTGATTACTACTTGAGTATAGTAGCACTACAATGTGTCTCCATCATCTTCTGTAATCCTTTGAGATATTAGAATGTCTTGTTTTTTCGATAATCCTCCCAAGTGGAAGAAGGGAAGAGATGAAGAGACAGGAAGAAAATTAAAATGAATGACGGAGCACAAAAACCTCAACTACCTTGTTACCTTATCTTAACTATCTGAAGCGTGGTTATCACTGCAAAGTGTAAAACCACAGGCACCATCTATCGAGTTCTCATGGTATTCGCAAGCAGAAATTGAAATTGGAAGACTTATTGAAGTATGCAGAGTATTACTTTAGAATATTTAACTCATCATTCAAACCGTAAAAGTTTTATAGTCTGAACTTAAACTTAAAAACTGTCTTAATATCAATGTTTTTATTGTTTTATATGAATATAGTCGCTTTCTAACGGTTAATTTCACATTCTGTCTCATCGTATATACACATAATTTCGAAATTTCAATAGTGTTTGAATACAAAGGAACATTTCTCTTTATAATTTCATAGTGACTAATTACTCTCAACGCCACATTCACCACGTAGTAAACAATTTATAGGGCAACATCTGCGGACTCGGGAAATGAAAAAGTTATAGCATGTTGTTCAAACATGCATCACAGGCTTTCAGATTTAATAAAATATGAGCAAGAGGTGTGATCTTCATTATTACTACCGAAATAATGGATTCAGATTTTACAAGATCCGTATTTAACTATATCCGATAACTGTTCTAAATTTTAGGTACAAAGTTTTTAATGTATAGGTCAGAAACTAGAATTTGTAGGGTATATTTTGGTGAATTTACCAGAATGTTTACTGTTTGATATTATTACGAAATACGATTTCATATACGAAATTCTTGAAAAATCTTATGTTTTGCAAGAATTTTAAAGTCAGTAGGTAAAGTGAACTTTGTGTCAAAGGTTAAGTTTTGAATAGAACAGAAAACAAGCAGAAATTTCGGGAGAATTTTTTGAAAGAATGGTGGGACTTTGGAAACTAAATATTATTAGACTTCTCGGAGGAAAAAAATAATTTTTTCAGTAGAATAACTCTCTAAAAAGTTTGAATGAGTAACAAATACCAAAAATTCGACCATGTGGAATATTAGGTACAATTTCAGCGGAAAAACGGAACGTATTTGAAAAGTGAAAAGTCCGTTTCATTCCCTCATCGATTGTCTCCAAATCTTCTAGAATAAAATGAAAATATCCGCCCTGTTAGATACAGCTCTACCGATTTCATTTACTGAAGCGATGCAGGTTGGCGATGTTCCACGAAATCAAATTAACTTTTACAATTCTTTTACGCTTCCTATTCTCTTCTTCACAACCAGTGCTGTACTTCAACCGTCCGAAGAATTTGAAATATAAAAGTACCATATTTCACCGAAAAAAATTTTATCATTCAAAAATTACTTGATCAGAAAATTTACGAGAAAACGTAACTCTACGCTTTGAACTAGTGTTGTAAATAGGAGAGTAAAGCAGTTAAAATATGTAAAAAGAGTTTTTGAACGCAGCAAGAAAAACTGACTTGGAGTAAATATATATTATTGAGAAATATGGAAGAAAAGAAGGATAAAAGATCTTCGAAATAAAAATCGAAGAGATGCAATTTTGAGAGACTGGAGATATATCTTCACTTGAAGACCTTTCCTAGCGAATAATGTAATTAAGAAGATGAACAAGATTGGAGAATAATGAAGGCAGAAGTATGTACGGTTTGACAAAGAATTATCAACATCGCAAAAAATCTCTTGTGAAACAAAACAGAAGACTTACGAGACCATTAGATTACCAACTTTTATGTATAGATGTGAAACCTGGATAACGAGAAAGAGAATGCAGAAAAACTCAGACATATGTGAGAGGAGGATATTTAGAGGTGTATACGAAGGGAAAAGAGTAGATGGTATACGCAACAGAAGAACAAATGAAGAACGCATGATCTGAACGAAGAGAAATAGTAAGGGCTACAAGCTACAAGACAGCATTGGCTAGGATATTTAGCGAGAATAAGCGAAAGTGAGAGGCGAAGGGGTGTATTGAAGGTGGCAGATGGTAAGAGATGAAGAGAAAAACGAGGAAATGATGAAGAAAACCAGTAATAGTGGACATTCAAGGTTGCAACAAAGTGAACTGGAGATAGAAGGAAAAAACCGTCGGGAGTGAAAAGGATTGATAAATTATGAAGTAACATGTTACAGGCCTTAATGGACTATTCGAAACTGAAGTGGAATGAAAAACGAATCTAATTTTGAGGATTTATCACACATGTGAAATTTAAATTTCAGATAAGGTTACATTGATAGGGTTTGACCAACATCAGTAATTCAGTTGTTTTTTTAGCGCCTAGTACTCTTCCCATTTTTGTAAAAATATCAGACACAATTAGAGACGGTTAAATCACCAAGCCATCCATTAATTGAGGCTAGAAATTAAGTCAAGCTATCGAATGGTATGCTCTTCTAAATGTAATTGAAACACCACCAAGGAGACAAAATATGTATAGTATGAGTTTCTGGCTAAAGAGTTTCAATATTGTAATAGGTGAATTGATTTTTATTATTGATCTATATTTATTATGAATCAATTTTCATTATTGATCTACCCGCACTAGTACTATTTACTATACTAATAGTATTAGATAGTGGATCCCCTAATTTTGAATATACCAGTATGTTGTCTTGTCATGTAGTGCCTATGTGTTGGCAAGAGGATTTCACGCTTGCAACACTATCTCAGATGCTATGTATACCTACTGTTTTCTCTGAACCCAATGATGGCTGATTTTTTGCAAAGTCTGGTATGTTCGATACCTATAAGAAGTGAAAACTCGTATTGACTGGTGCTTTTATATTGAAACCATAATGAAATGATTTAAATTAACCGGTATTTAATGAACAGATTCAAAAATGAGCCAGTATGTAGTCAAGAAAGATAGACTCTCGGGAAGACTAACCTCGATGCATAAGAAAGTAAGAACCAACACCTTATAAGAAAGAATGAGAAGTAGAATATAAAAAAATGACAAAAGATTGTTTTACATACAAAGTTCTTATCTTTTATCAGAATTAAAAAGGCAAATTTCGGGGGGAATCGAATTATATAGCTCAATACAGTTGAGAATTGTATAAAAGGTTCATTCTCAAGTCCAGTCCTCATTTAACAAACTTCCTCAGTCTCTGTCTTCGTCATCTGTTCATTGTGGTTATCTCTTGGGAAGAGTAATAACGTTTGCTGTACTGCAAGAAACATATTATCTAATTCCTCTTCAGATCCAAGCCAAATTTGACTTTATCACCCTTCAAGTCGCATGAAGTTAACGAATATAGTGATTTCTCTCAAATTAAATAACTGTCACGTGTTAGATTGTATGGAAGGTGACCAATAACATTAATCTTCAAAATAATAAACAGACTACATATTTTCAACTGAAATTTGTATAATTTTCATATCTGAGTCTTTCCATCAGAGTACTGCAACCAATAGATGAAAAAAAAATTTTCATAATAGAACTATCAAAAAAAATTTATAAAAATTTTAAAGATGCGGAATGTTAGGTGAATCTATAAGTATTAGATAGTATTGGTTTTTACCCCCTAAACTATAAGTACTTAATGAATATTTCCTTATACGAAAACTACAAACTCTATCGTCATATAATTTTCCCAGTCAGTCTCAGGCTTTGAAATAGCTCAGAAAAGCTCCTGAATCTCTCTATACCGCGGCTCCTTTGATCTAAATTGGGTAGTAGGATCACTGAGCTTAATAGCACGAATAAAACTGCATCATTTGTATTCCGTCGTCTTAGGGTACGTATTGAATTATTTCTGGGTAATGTCATATTCATTCCTAGAGTACTTTCAGAGACTATAATTTATTAACTAGTTAACGTTAGCTTCATTTGCTACTAATTCTGCAGTTTGTCATTATTAATATGTTGTATTTCGTAGTAATTCGAAGAAATGCTTATCTTCTAGGATTACAATCTACTATATCACGAGGGAATAAATGTATCAGAGCTGATAGTTATTAACATTTGATGAGAATCAATTTGTGTTCTAGTAACTGTGAAACAAATCGAGAGTTTTAAAAGTACTGTGTGAATCTCGAAAATAGTTTTTTCACTAATTTATTCTAAAAGGATTCACATCAAGTAATACCCTGATTGCTTATATTTAACGTATATTTCCGATAGTATAAGAAAACATATCCAATTTTGTTGCAGATATCTAAAAATTGGCTTTTGACTAGTATTTTAGTCGTTAATATGTTGATTGGAAGAAGTTTCAGGAACTGAAGAGTATTGAATTGAAAATTTGAGTAATATATATATAAATATTTATATATATATATATATATATATTATATATATATATATATATATATTTATAATATTTTATATATATTTAACTATATATATATTTATTATATATTGAAACATTCTGTTTTTAACTGTCTAATAATAATATATTATTTATATATGTCAAATAAATGTCAAATGTTCTCGACATTTCAGATGGATATTCCATCATCATCAGTCAACAGAACTGAAGGTACCAATACTCAACGTAAAAGAATCATGAATAGATGAAAATGGGTTGTCACCAAATATGAAAAACCAAAATATGTAAAGAAAACTAAAACTATAAATCTTCTTTTATAAGTCGACCATTTTAAATTCCTCCGAGAAGTTATACAGTCCTCAGGTTTAAACCGATTGCTATTGAACAAAGAATTACCAAGCTCCAAAGGGCCTACAAGCTAACATGGGTGTACTTAATTAGAAGTGCATTTCGAGAGGAGCCAAATTGAGGTATTATAACATAACGATTCTTCCAGAAGAAATCTACGCAGCTCAAACAATGGTTATTGACGGTCATTCAAGAATTAGAGAAATTAAAAAACAACGGAAAATTCTTGTTTTGAAAAGAAAGATTTACCAGCCAATCAGATAGAAATGACATTTGGATGAAAATACCTCAGAATGAACTTTATCAAAAGACAAATACGATAACGGAAGAAATCAGAAAACGACGAGCAAAGTTGTGTACAGAATGAAACAGTCAAGAATACCAAAGAAACTACTCGATATAATTATGCGTAAATGCGGAAAAGAGTGGCTAGAAGAGGTCCAAAAAGATCTACAACAGATCAACATAAAAAATCTCGAAGATCACACTGAATGTCGCTATAAATCGCACATGTCAAATTTGAGCAAAAATAAAACACCAACCTCAATGAAATGGACAGATGAACGGAAGAAAGAGCATTCAGAGAGAATGGAAGCGTTTTTTGGAGGCAAAAAACAAAAAACATGAAGTAAAGGTCCTAAGAATTACGAATTCAAGTTCAATCGCCCTCTCATGGGAACAATCGTTATAATAATAAAAATACTTATATATATATATATATATAAATATATATATATATATATATATATATATATATATATATATATATATATATATATATATATATATCTATAATTCAATATCGAATAATTTGAAACCTTCCTGTCTCAAATTGACTTCGAAATTGTGGAAGAAGAAATCGTTACTGAAATGAGGGAAGAGCTATGGCCACTTCGTCCTTCTCATTGAAAAATAAACTGTTCTAATCGCTTAACATTATCCCCATCGTATTACAACTTTGGCCATTATTGGAGGAACCATAACTTCTTGTTACACACTCTGGGGGGAATAAAGCCAGCGGTAACGTTTAGGGATAAACCATCAGGAAAACTTTAAATCTACCTGAAAGCAGCAGTTTTCATTCTCTAGCGATTCCAAATTGGTCAAAAAGAAGAGTAAAAAGACTGAGTCAATACTTCGATGAATAATTCAGTAAAACAGCATCGTATGCAGGTACAAAAAACTTGTAAGTCCACAAATCATGAACTATGATAATTACAGGAACTGATTTTATATTCGTTGATCTCTTGGTGACAACTGTGAAAGAAAACACTTAGTTTAGGTTCACAAAAACATATTAATTGCTTGACAATTGTCTCCGGATGTTACTTTATCGAGTATTTTCCAAAATATATATCAAAGAGGTGAAATATTTAACTTCTAACGTTCACAAAGTCATACCCTACGCTTTTTACCATTATGAAATAAATCTCATTCCACATAACTGAAATGAAAGCATCCCCATAATTCAAAGCGCTGACAATGGAACTCCGTATTTTAAGTTTACCTATGGTAAAAAAGAGAAACACCTTCCAATCATGCAATTCGAACATTAGGGTAAATATAAACCAAAATTACTTCGATGTGAAAAACAACAGTTACATTGTGTTATTATATACGATATTTTTATGGTATTTTCAGTAATGTAAACGTAATATACAGTTGGCCATGGACATATTTTCGGCTTTGCATGTGAAAATGTCATGCACGTCTCTATGAGGTTCATATAGAAAACCCTGATGATGAACAAATACCAAATTTCTGTAAATTCTCGATATTCGAATATAATCTTCAATCTGATAGATATTGTTGTCTGTCTGGTTGTGTTTTTTACCGTAAGGTAAGAGTCATCAGAATTAGAGATTGGAAAATTCCTGAACAATGTTTAGTATAATATTAGATTTAGTATGATAGTGTTTCTATCATTAGTGGGACTCGAAGCGGTAGAAGGAGAAGTAAATGTTGAAGCTATGACATGCAGAGACTCTGTTAAAATTCCAGTAGCTAAATTAAATGCTGATGGTCTAAATAATCAAGTGCTCTTTATCTATCTTACCCTGACCCCCCAGTTACTTTTCTTTGATACAAGGTAATGGACTAGTACATATAATTGGTCATCATTTGATTGGTGCATCAATGGAAGAATTTGATGATATGGATGAAGTTATAGATGAAATGGATGAGGATGAAGAGCGGGAAGAATAAACAGAAGAGGATGATGAGCCATAAAGCAAGAAAGCCAAAAAAATTAATAACACAAAAGGAAAAACTCCAGTGAAAAGCAAGTTGGTGAAAAATAAGAAAATTATAGTGGTTAATTTTGATTCTTATTAGATCAGAATGTATCATTAGTTTATACATAGTAACTGTTTTATCTTTAATGATATTAATTTAGTCATTATTTCCTAATAGTTTCTATGTTAGGTGTTCCAACAATTTGTTTTTTTGTAAGATAAAATCATTCAATGTGCCTCTCATAATTTATTCCTGAAGTTTGGTTATTTTGTAAATACTTATCTCATTAAATTAATTTTTGTAATATCTCGAGTTTCGTTAATTTATTTCCATTTGTTTTTGTGAGATTTGAAGTATAAGGAATGTAATGAAATCTAATGCTAGTTAATGAAAAATTGACTGAAATTGTTTGATCCAGTTTTCACATTAAAATTTTCTATGATGTTCAATAACGCTTCTTGGGGCAGAAAACAACGATATAACAATACCCTAAATTGAAATAAAATTTGTAAGGGAATAATTATCTCCTCTGAAGAAGATGTTAAGATTATCACACCATGCTTAGCTTTCATGCCTCTGGAGGGTAAACGACGATATATTACACTCAAGAGGCCGCCCTTTCTGAAAGATGTTCTTTTGATTTACCTTGCATATCCCAAAACCCCTCCCCTCGGTCTTTCCTGTCTCTGAAACGATTAATCAATTGACAAATGTGCCTTACAAGTTGACGAGAATCATTTTAATGGTGTCGACTACGGCATTTCATATTCCAGACCAGTACACCAAATTAAGATTAATTCTTTAGGATACGTCCCACCATCTGGATCATACATCACAAGCAGAAGTAATTCCAGTAGGAAATTAAAGGAAAGCTACACTCCTACTGTCAGATTTATTGCTTCTATGTCTCCTTGCGCCTGATCTATTCGTTCATCTTTTAGTGAGATCACGTTGGCACAACTGTTAGCAATCGTGTATATTAAGGGTTTGATTGACAAGGGTGTAAAGCATAATTGGCTGACGAGAAAGATTTCAGTTGATAGTTATCAGATCGCATAAATAGAGTACATTTCTAGAAGGAAGTGGATTAATGTAGATGAATTCAGTCAACTTTGGAAATAAAACTCGAAGCTTCAATAAAAATTGATCTGCCAACACTGCCACTTCACTTTATATCATAAAGGGTATCTCAGAGTGTTTTTCTTTTTTGAATTGACCACTACGCATCAACCGCAGGTGCAGGGGGAGGGGAGTAGTCTCAATCGCTTGAACGGCTTGTTAAGTTTAAGAGCTATGAATCATTTCAAGGGACCGCAGCACGCGTTTTGCGTGCGAGCGTTTTATAAAAACAACGATTCCTACATTGTTGTCCGTCGTCTCTACATAAGACATTTCAATTTAAGCTTAAAACATGTAGCAAGTGGCATTTTAATTAAGCATTGGGTGTACAAGTTTGAACAGACTGGGAATACAATGCCGGACAAAGCATCTGGGCGCAAAAGTACATCAAGAACGAGCATGAACGTCGACCACGTTCGCCAGTCTGTTACGGACCACCCACGACAGTCGTTGAGATTGCGCGCAGCTTCTCTCAATTTGAACAAATTTACGGTTCATCGCATTATTTCGAAAGACTTTCATTTTCACCCCTATAAAATTGTTATTGCTCAAGAAATGAAGCCTGATAATCCTGACAAACGAGTCGAATTCTGCAAGACAATGAAAAACCGTTTTAGGAGTTCCAATAACGTTTGGTTCTCCGATGAATCGAATTTTCACATCAACGGTGACGTGAATAAACAAAATTGCAGATACTGGGCTTCTGAAAATTCGCTAAAACTGCATCAGAAGCCCTTACACTCACCAAAAGTTATTGTTTGGGCTGCCATATCAAGTCTAGGAATTATCGGTCCTTATTTTTTTGAGGATGATCGAGGTCGAACTCAGACCGTTAATTCTGATCGATATTGCCATATGATCCGGACTTTAAATGCAACAGAAATGCAGAATCAGGATGCTACAACCGCAACACCTTTTTCCAGCAAGATGGAGCAACTTCTCATGTTACAAATGACTTATTAGCTGCTGATTAGCCCTGATTTAACGCTGATTATCCCTAGTGGGGCTACCCAAAAAGTAAAGTTTACAATCCATTGCCATATAACCTAAATGTTTTGAAGCAAAGAATAACTGAAAAAATCGGCTCTCTGACGAATATTTTCTTTCCATTTTTGTGATCTACCTCAAATTATCTGGATTTCACAGATCTTATTGTTAGTTTATATGGTACTACTCTCCTGGCTCTATCACTCTCATCCTCACTGTTTGACAGCTATTTTCTCTATGACATCGTTCCTGTTCTTCTGAATTTCTCTCCTTCTGATTTTGTCTCTCCATGATATGTATACCTCTTCTCAACCCTCAGGTTTTTGGCACGCCTTCTACGCCTTCTATCTTCAACACGCATTTGTCGACGTTCAAAGTACAGGACTTATAAGCTCTACTTACAATATTTGAAGGTTTTTTCAAATCATGAGTCAGTTTTTCAGCACGCACTTGTAAACGTTCAAGGTACGGAAATAATGAGCTTTACATACAATATTTGAAAGTATTCTTTGAGAATATGTGCCAGTTTTCCAACGGCTATCTATGTTTCATTTCTTGAACTTCCTGATACCTTACAGTTGTTCTAATTCTAGATGACTTAACTCTTAAAGAAGGTTTCATTGCATTTGAAATTCCTTTATGACGTATTAGTGTATTCAATTAATTTATCGGAATAATAATGTTTTATGACATCACAACTCACACAAGTCATTGCAAGATGTTAACTGCATCTTTGTGAGTGGTTGTAGACTTTAAACACTCGATGAAAATGCCCCAACTGACTAGCTTCAAGTTTGTTTAACTTCAATTAGGTGTTTTCGTCCATTATAAATCTCCTCGAAGTAATTCATATGCGAGTGACAATGAAATTAAACCCCCAAAAGTTTCGTTAAAGGGTTGACGATTTTCCAGATCGGAAGCAAAAGATAGGCAACGGTGAGGGTAGACAAAAGCAGGACGAGAGGGCTACATGGGTTGTAAGTTTCATGTGGAACGTGTTATTATAGAAGCCAGCGAAAGCTTTTGTTATCAAGTATGGAGACAATAAAATTACTCTCTGTGGAATCTTTAATAACAGTAACGTTATATATTCGTGGTGTATGTAGCGTACCGTGATAACTGCCGGTTAAATGATATTAATCTTTGGCCGTTTACATCATTTTCTTATATTACGAGCATTTTGCGTCGTTATTTTACCTGTTATGTTATGGGGTTCACTCGCTTCTTCAACTCCAGCGGTTTTCTTTGTTTTAAACCTTATCTGTTGAAATGTTGTTTTGTATACCTACATAATGATAGTTATGATACTACTTCATTGGATGGAAACTTATAACAGTGTTTCCTTAGATATGAAAAAAAAATAAAAGCAAATAAACAAAGGAAAACTATTTCAAAAGGTGGTTAATATTGGCTTTCGCCAGTTTTACTATTAAACCTATGGAACCAGTATATTATTCCTAGAAATGTTTTGCTTTCCCCTTTTTTCTGTTTATCTTACAATAATTTTTCCATTTGATTTTGGAAATTCAATAATTTCATCATTTTGTCTTCGTAATTCAGTTGGTTTAAATATTTAGAGGCCACGTACGAAAATGATGCCTGAATCTTCAGGGTATTTTGTTTCCATATATTTATCAGCATTTTGTCACGAATATTTCGAGATTGTCATCCATCATTAGAAGAAATGTTGTAGACCAGATACTTGGGAGAAGATGTTGATGAAATTTTATATATAAAAACGTGAAATTGTGACTGAAACCTGAAGTCCATTTTATAATTTCAGTGGAATTATATATGTCACTTATATGATCAAAATGTCTTATTTTGTATCGAAAACCATCATTCCTCATCAATCTTTTGGAATCTTACTGGATAGGTAGAACGCAACGCGTTTTTAGCAGGGGGTATACATCAATTGAATACTGTGCTTCTTCTGGAGTGCCTCAATGTTCCATACTTGGTCACTTGCTTTTTACAATTTTCATAAATGACATAATCGATGTCATAAATGTTGAGGGTTTATTGTTCGCTGATGACTTGCGATAATATTGTAAATATAACTTATATATTGTAGATATAACTTGCGTAATATTGTAAATTGGTGTGATCTCAACAAATTAACCCCACATCTCCAAATATCATGTTAAGTCGTTATCCACAAAATATAATTTGATAAATTTTAACTATGAAACTGGTAATATTTTGGGAAGACCTAAAATATTTATTGACCTTGGCGTAACCTTCGATTCTCAACTAACTTTCGTGACACCTATCAATGCTGCAGTAACCGCTGCCTGTGAAGGATATGGTTTCATTATTCGCAGTAGTACGGAATTTAGCAAAATATGAACTCTGAAAACATTGTATTGTGCTTTCGTAAGATCTAAACTAGAATACAGATCAACAGTCTGGAATCCTGGTTATCAGTCACATATTGATCAACTGGAGTTTATTCAACGAAAGTTCCTGAAACTTTTGAGCTTCAGAATTGTTGGAATATATCCAACTATAAGCATACAACATGAAACACTTACAAGTCGACATAATATGGACACACTCACTGCGCGAAGCAAATGCCATGCAATAATCTTCTTCCATAATATAATTAACAATAAAGCTAAATGTCAGGAATTATTGCAAAAGCTTAAGTTTATTGTTCAAATAGTTTCTTCCAGAAGCGAATTCACGTTCTACCTTCCAGCAGCTAAAACGAATGTTCTAAAATTTTCTCCATTGCACAGCAAGGAAGGCAAGGTGGATATTTTCAACTGTTCTGTTACTGATATTAAGGCAATTTTCCTTGATATGCATAATTTCTGCTAGAACAATAATTTATGTGTATTCACGTGCAGGATTCATATTCACGCATATATTTGTATGTGTGTATATGTGGTAACATGTGAATGTATATGTATGTGTGTGTTTATTTTATTCCTATAATTGTATTTCATCTCAAACTCCTTCTTTCAAAATTGAACTCTTGAATTTGAAGTACAAAATTGAAACTTTTGAACTTGTGTACTTCCAATTTTGTTATCAGTGTCTGTAGTCTTTCTGGTTTTCTAATTAAGAAGCGTTCAGTAAAACAGTGTATGTTAAATGGATAAATAAATATATATACAGAACGTATGCAAGTATTTTGTGAAACCTTCAATTCGCTTTTGAGTTGTATAGTTAAAAAAGAGAAAATATGCGGCATTAGAATACACATTTGTTGTCTGAGAAAAAAAAAGTTCAAGATATGCTACTTGTTATTATAGTTTCATTTGTTTTTCGAATGTTAATTGTTGATTCATTAAGAGACCGATCTTCTCAATTGAAATTACAGGTTTATTATTTGTCCGTTTAGAACTAGTTACATATAGGTACATTGCTTTTTTATGAATCGGGTTTATTAGGCAATAATAGAAAACTATAGCAAATAAACAAACAACATTTGATAAATGACCTCATAATATATCCGTAACATTTTTTTCTTCACAATTTTCTTGTCTGTTGATGAAGTATGAACAAATAATATAAAATACCTGGAGCACTAATCACCAGATACTTCCTCATGAAAAGTATACCCTTGAACTTCCTTTTCGTATTATATTTCTACGTAAATATTTTTTCCCGACAGATTTCGAATGGCCGATAACATGTTGCCGTTCCAAAATGGAGAAAGTGTTTTCCGTTTATGAAAAACTATAGAATTTTATTACATCGTAAAAACTTGAGTTCGGTTGTAAAATTTGAAGTAACGTGTTCTGAATTATACGCCACGAGAGTCGAAGAAACGTACAAGGCGGAGAATAAAAAAATATTATAGAGTTCGGACAACTTTTCTTTTATTCCCTCTCTAGCAATTCCAGAGACTTTGGCACAGAAAAACTACGGAAACCCCACCCGCATTATTGTCCGAAATCTCGGGGGGAAATTAGGTACGGACGTTTGGGCGTGTTCCAATTTATTTTCATGGAATTTTGCAGTCAGATACATACCTAAGGACCCGAAGGATTAAATGGGCAAAATATATAGATTTTTGAATAGATATCTTCAAACTGAATGTCACTGAAACTGAAAACAGCCATTCTACAGGAATTTACAGGGAATATTTCTATACTACTAAATAACCTAATAATATAACACGAAGGTTTGATAATATAAAAATAAAAAAAGAAAATAAATGGATCACAACAGAAATAATAATGATGCAACACATGAGAAGAGGTAGGGTGAAAATTTTCCGGTCTGACCACAAAAAAACGATGTTTTAAAATTTCTTTTTGCTTTATTTTTCAATATAATCTCCATCAACACTGATACATTTCTCATAACGGTGTTCTAATTTAGTGATACCACTTTTGAACGTAGATTCGTCAAGCTCCTCAAAATACTGATTTAAAGTTTCGATAACTTCTTCGTTGATCACAAATCTTTTACCGCCAAGCCATTTTTGGAGGTTAAGAAACAGGTAATAGTCGCAGGGGGCTAAGCCTGAAAAGAAGGAGGATGCGGCATCATCTACAAAAAACGACGTTTTAGAATTTATTTTTGCTTCATTTTTCAACATAATCTCCATCAACACTGATACATTTCTCATAACGGTGTTCTAATTTAGTGATACCACTTTTGAACGTAGATTCGTCAAGCTCCTCAAAATACTGATTTGAAGTTTCGATAACTTCTTCGTTGATCACAAATCTTTTACCGCCAAGCCATTTTTGGAGGTTAGGAAACAGGTGATAGTCGCAGGGGGCTAAGTCTGAAAAGTAGGGAGGATGCGGCATCAATTCCAACTTCAATTCGTAGATTTTGGACATGGCAACAATCGACGAATGCGCTGGTGCGTTATCGTGATAAAACAAAATTGTTTTCTTCGCCAAATGAGGTCGTTCAATTTGCACCTCGTCTCTCAAACGTTACAATAAATCTGCGTAGTATTGACCAGTGATAGTCTTATATATTTTTCAAGATAATCAATGTGTATTATTCCTCTCGTATCCTAAAAAATCAGTAACCGTAACCTTGTTTGCCGATAAAATTGTTTTGGTTTTCTTTGGAGTTGGTTTCCCCTTTCCAACCCACTGTTCTTTGTTTTCAGCAGTGTAGTGGTGAACTCAAGTCACATCAATAGTTATGAATCCACGCAAAAATCTGTTTGGATCACGCCTATACATCGCCAAATTTTCGGTAGAAATGGTTTTTCGAATCAGTTTTTGGCCGAGCGTTGGCAAATGCGGCACCCATCTTGCACACAACTTTTCCATGCTGAAATGGTTGTGCCAAATATTTCGCACATGTTCAGCTGACATCCTGCAGGTATCAGAGGTCTTCTATTTGTTTTGGAGTAAAACCTTTCAAATAGAAGTATTTGAATGCAGCAAGTTTCTTCAATTTTTCCATTTGCAGTGAAACAACGAAAGCGTCTGACGCAATGTCAATCGTAAACTAACGTAGCGATTGTTCTGAAACTTTACATACACGCTCAGTAGGAATGGTACTGTAGGACGCCGCCAAAGTTAGGCCTAGTGGCGCCATATCCTGGTCAGACCGGAAACTTTTCACCCCACCATCGTATTAGAGTCATTCAATATAATAATGCATTATCATTGAAACGAACTATACACCCAGATATCCCAAGTAAATTTGACTTATGATAGCAAATGAGTCATTGTTAATCTTCCTTGATTTTATGAAAATAACTACACCTCAAAAAAAAAATATATATTTTGTGGAAGATTTTTCAGTATCGAAGTAATTTTGAAGGGAAATTCGAACTGCTTACCAGGAGAATTTCTAAATTCTGCCTATGACTTTTTTCCATCCAAAATATATTACGGAAATAACCTCAACGCTTTGCTACAATCTTTTGCGGGGAGATTTCACCACCACGTTTCCCATTTTCACCTCTTGAATGATAGCAATGATCCTGGTAACGGAAACGACGGAATTTAACTGCGAAATCCAAAACTGAGAACAGCCCCAAAACGATTACCACTCCCCACAAGAAACGCAAGATCCGGGCAAACAGTTTTCCTCATAAGAGATCTGGAAATTCTGGAGGATTTACTGACTAGCTATATAAAGTTTACTACCCGCCTTGTCGGGTCAACACGCGGCCGTCTTAAACTGGAAGAACTTACCCCGGTAAAATATTTGCGCGTTGATTTAATGCGGAGAAAAGGAGCAACTTGATGGGAATTGGAATTGCCGCCTCCGTTTGGAATTACGGTCGGTTATAAAGAAGACGTTCGAATATAAATGAACGCATAAGTCTTCGTCTAGTACAAAGTTTTCATCTAGAATGATCGCAGTTCTTCATCGGTAGATGTGAATCGAATTTTGATTGTGTACAATGTCAATGAATATTGCCTTGCGTTTATATTTGACGTTTGATATATCAGACGTGGGATATTGGAACAGCGGAACAACGAATTCTGTACGTATTTATCAATCAAAATTTCGTTCAGAAATGAAGAAACGGAAATGTATGATTATATCTAGGCAAAAATCTACTTTTTATATATATATATATATATATATATATATATATATATATATATATATATATATATATATATATATATATATATATATATATAATATAGTTCTTTATTTAACAGTTCTTTATTTTCAACAGGTGTAACACCCAATTACAGAAAATAATAACATTATATATATTGAATACATAACTGAGTAATAACTAAATAATTAGAAAAAAGATTTAACTAAATAATTAAACAAAATATTTAACAAAGAGATCAATCTAATCTAAAAAAAATAATAACTTATAACTAAATTATAGCATTCAATGAAATATTGCAAATAACTCAATCTAAATCAATTCATTTAATCAATTTTCGTTGTTCACGTAACTCCTGATAATAAATTCTATGGAGTCAAAGTGAATGTCACAATTACTGGCAATTCTATTTAGTGTAGACTCCATGAACCAAATGGGGGATTGCATAAGGGAGTTGGTCCTCGGAGTCTCTAGGTGAAATAATTCTGTATTACGAGAATTTTGCCTAGGAACACAAAATTTCAAAGCGGACAAGAGAGGAGGACAATCAATACTATTGTGCAGTAATTTGTACAAGAATTTGAGTGATAAAGTTTCTCTCCTGCTCTGCAATGAGATAAAACTAAATCGACTCAATAATTCGTTATGATTGACTCCTCTCTGTGGATAAACTTTATCCTCCCTCCACACCAAGAATTTCAAGAACCTTCTCTGAATAGCCTCAAGATGGCGTTGATGGCAAGTGTAAATGGGATGCCAGATCGTGCTGCCATACCAGATGAAATAAGTTGGGTGATGTGTGGGACAAAGGAAAGCTTCTGGTCGAAGACTACACCAAGATCTCTCGCCTTATCTGAACGAGATTCTCAATTCGGTCAATTGAAATGGTGAAGATAACAATGTTTTCTAGATTTATAGAATTTTATTGAAATATTATGCCATACTTTTCAACATCGTAATGACATTTCCCACTGAAATATTTCATGAAAGAAGAAAATTGAATATGTGATTGTTATACTAATAGAGCTATAACTATTATTATAGATAAAACGTCAGAACCTTAATTGGTAAGTTTAGAGGATCAATATCCAAATTTAAAGAACTGCCGATTAGTCTAGACTTAAAACATAACCTAAAGCTCTGGCGGAGTCTCTGATACAATATGGTAATGTTGCGTGGGGTAATGCCTATAATACAGTAATAAAAATCTCGAAATTCAACAAAAACAGCTGCTGAAAATCCTTCATAAAGAAGATACATCCTGATCATTCCATCAAGGGTCCTTGTATTTATACTATGAAATTGGGACATGAGTTATTAGAAGAAAGGCAACTTTGATTTACAGCATTATCAAGCGTTATCATTCTTGATAATGCTGTAAAAGGCGAAACTAGTCGAATAAAGAATTGTTCAGTCAGTGATTTTTAGACAAGTTTTTATTATTACCTCTCATTTATATAGAGAATACGTATGAAGAAACTCGAAATAATTTGATAGCAATCACTGATATTAGTGAAATTTTTTTTCTCAATGAATAAGCATCATAAATCGGCTGAAGTACCATTTCAAACCAATGAATTTGCGTGTCAAATTTGAAACGCGCGTCATGCATATTGTTCTATAAAAAATTCTAAATTCATGTTGTTTCCTCATTTGAAAACTAATTTCATTCTAACTCCCCTGTATATCAATAGATTGAGCTACAATAACATTGAATGTTAGAGGATCAGATGAACTCCACCAGTTGAACTTTCGTCTTCCAAAATTTCACTATTTGTACACCAGTAGGCCTGATGAAATGAGATACACTTAACAAGTTAATTGAAAGATAAGATTAGCAAATAATATTAAGTTTCATTTAGGCCGCGTCTTTGTGAAACAGCTGTTATTTCTCAGCTTGAACTCTACTCTATAATGAATGAATAACTTAGTAAGGATTCCAAACTCTGCTACGACGGAAATTGAAGGAAATCTAGAGCGTGTGTTCGTAGTTATTAATTCGAATAAGGCTTAGCAACAGACTAAATTACATAAGGTAGGTTCATTTGGTGAACCTAAATGAAATATAGGTTTAAGATTATTAGATGCTAAGTATGAATTCGGAATAAAATGTTACATACCTTGAAGAATTATAATCTGCTGATTTTCAATCTTCATTTGATTTCTTTAGAATAAATATATATTATAAAATACTATGATCTCAAATAATTTTGAAAAGTTGGAAATAATAGATATAGGTCTATATTTGCTGATAACAGTTTTCTCATCACATTGTTTCAGTGCAGGTACTATTTTTGCAGTTTTACACATTTTCGGAAATATTGTCGATATAATAATTGAATTGAAAATATGGGATAAAGGTGCAAAGAGCACATGAATGCAATCCCTTACAATAAAACTGGGTATTCCATCTGTACCAGCTGTATTTTTTGTAATGAGTTTCCTAACAGCGAATAGAGCATCATTTTCTGATATATCATCGATGTGAATAAAGTTTAGATCAGCATGTTCCTCGTAATGAAGGGTTTCGTCGGTATTCGATGTATTATAAACAGAGCTGAAGTATTTAGCTTTTTACGGCCAAATTTCATCTTTTATGGCCTTGAATAATTTAAAATTATTCAAGGCTACAAAAGATGAAATTTTGCGAATATTCATCATTTCAATTGAATGAAATCCATAACATTTATTATAAACATAATAAATATATAACATTGTGTTGAAAATGAACGGAGATTCAAGTTTTTGAGTCAATGAAAAATTCATTGCAAGGTTTATTCATATTTCCACAATATACATGAATTTCTTATAAATCTGACAACGCCGTTTAATATTCACAAAAGATATTCGCAGTGTTTTTATTGCCAGTGTTCTATAAAAATGATAAATGAAAAACATGAACGAGTTTATTTATTTGTCTGCAGTTACAATCACTCAGTTTTCAATCGGGTTTGTTCAGAGTTTGTGAAATAATATGTGAAATTGTCATTGACGTTTGGTTCTGTCATTTTATTTGTAATGTAGAACTTATGTGTCACTTGCTGTTTTATTCAGCTGAAACTTCTATTCTATTTGTTCGAGAAGTCGACAAATATCCAATTTAGTGACAAGTCTGAATCGAACTTTGCGAAAAACGAGACCAAAATACAATACGGAAGCAAAACAAAATTCTTGAAAAGTCGCGAAAGCACTGCTGCCAATAATGCTGTATTATGTATAAGAAGGGGAACTTGGCGAACGAATTGACACTGTATATTCGTTGAAATCGAGTCACGAATTGTTGAAAAGTTTCGCTTGTTTCGTTCACGTCTCCAGTACTCCGTAAACATTGGAAATGGTGATTTCGATATCACACAAACTTGAGAAATAAATATTTTCGAAGCTTCATGCATAAGTCATTTTCAACCCCGCCAAGTGGATGTGAAAGATTCATTTTTATCAGAAAGCCACTGTTTTTTCATTTGAAAATCCGAATTGAATTGAACATCTAACGAAAAGAAGATTACACGAATGAACAAGGTTGCCAAATTTCAAGATTATCCACAAGTCTACGGAATTTTTCAATAACATCAATCAAATAATACAAATGAACGAATTGTTTTAGAAAATTAGACGTATATAAATGAAAATGTATAGGTTCTGATGTATTCAGTATCAGAAAACTGAAAGAAATCTTATGAGCCAAGAGGAAGACAAAAACTTAATGGCAAATATTCGATAGGGATAATTAATTATACATTTTATAGATATGAATAAATAACAGATTTCTATATTGATATGGCTAATATTCGATGGAAATTCATTATAACAATTATACGAAAGAAAATTAGTCTGATAATAATATAATAATAATAATAAGTTACTTATTTATAACAGCTCAATTTAATCTAAAAAAATAGTAACTAATAACTACATTATAGCATTCAATGAAATATTACAAAGAACTCAATCTAAATCAATTCATTTCAGTCAATTTTCTTTGTTCACACAACTCCTGATAATAAATTGTATGGAGTCAAAGTCGAATGTCACAATTATTGGCAACTGTATTGAATGTAGATTCCATAAACCAAATGGGGGATTGTATTAGGGAGTTGGTCCTCGGAGTCTCTAGGTGGAATAATTCTGTATTACGAGAATTTTGCCTAGGAACACGAAATTTCAAAGCGGACAAGAGAGGAGGACAATCAATACTATTGTGCAGTAATTTGTACAAAAATTTGAGTGATAGAGTTTCTCTCCTGCTCTGCAATGAGATTAAACTAAATCGACCCAATAATTCGTTATGATTGACTCCTCTCTGTGGATAAACTTTATCCTCCCTCCAAACTAACAATTTCAAGAACCTTCTCTGAATAGTCTCAAGATGGCGTTGATGGCAAGTGTAAATGAGATGCCAGATGATGCTGCCATACTCCAACGTGCTACGGATTTGGGTATTGAATAGTCCTATGAATGTTGAGGAATTATTAAAATATTTGCCATTACGTAAAACTAATCTATATATTTTAACAGCAGATGAAATAAGTCAAGTCTAATTATCTGTTATATAAGTGAACTTAATGAAGTAGAATTAAAAATTGATGTCTACCTTAATCTAATGCGCAAAATAACAGCTTTTGAAACTTCTATAAACTAAAGATGTTGATATAACGGTAGAAGCTTTACCAATCATGCATCACAAAATTGATGAATAATCGGTTTCGGATTTACTTCCATCTTTAGGCACTGATAATTGAAAAAACGGTTAAGTGGTTGATTTGTTACCAGATGTTTTGTGTATTCATTAACCTTCTAAAAAATACAAATTTCGTGTTTTTTTGTCAAGCGTTTCAAATCGTCGCAAACACTGAATATTTTGATGAATAGAATAACTTAACAGATTATTTTACCGCTTCATCATACTGGATTATGAAGGATTCTTTAAATTTCCAGGTCTATCATCTAACATTAAGAATCCTAGTATTCCCGAGCATTCATTCTGGAAATATTCAGGGGTAATTACCTGTCAGCGAATAAAATGAATCCTAACCTAAAAGATGATTAATGACATAAGCTGTAAGAGACAAACGTCAAGTTCGCCGTTCGAATTCAGACGTCACTCCAAGTGAAGACGCTCAGGACATAGAAAATAATAAATCTTTCGAACTTGACTTATTATTGCCTACTTCTACTAGTGTGTAGTGCGTCCTTGAAATAGTCGCGCTAGAAGAGGGACGGTGATATAGGTGGTATACGTGAGAGTTTTATTTTCTTGGCAGGCATCTCGAGTCGACATAAGCGGAAATTGCGATGCCGATAAAGGAGTATTGGAAACTGTTAGAATCCGGGTAGGTGGATATGACGGAATCACAAGGGTGATTTTTCAGCGTCAATGTTGGAATATAACCAGAAGGATCTTTTTGACGAATTTCGTGTCGTTTCGATTTGAAATTACTCAACTACGATTTCAATTTTTGAACTTATTATTTCGATGAATTATCCGAGAAAAACTTCAGCTAGTTTAAAATAATAATAATAATATTCATTCAGCAATAGCTATTACAAAATCATATATACATTTAGGTTCAAAATATATTATTTACAATTATATGTTTAAAACGAACTTTTTAAGTCACTAATTGATTTTATGGAGCTAGGCAATTTATTGAATGCGTTCAATCCTTCATGAAATATACTATTCCTATGTTTGGAAAGCTTACAAATTTGCATGTAGAAATTGTCAGCATTTCTTGTATTATGACTGTGCAAATCACTGATACATGTTATATTTTTTATTATTCTAGATTGGGAACGATTTATGTTTAACTTATATATAAATATATAACTTAAATATAAATATATAAGTAGCAAGAAGTATTTTCTGTTTGACTGACATTAGTCCTAAACAATTAAGCATGCTTTGGATTGGAGTATACCTATTACATTTCAATATTGTTCGCAAAGCTGTAAATTTTGTAACTGTTGAGTTTTTTCTTTACTCAATGCCAATAACAGAGTGGAACAATATTCGAAGTCATCAAATTATAAATAACAATATATAAGTCATCAAATTTTTTCAATTATTTTGAGAAATTTTTATTTAATAGTGTTGGCGTTTACTTGATGTAAATCCATTATAATTGAATATAAACTTAAATTCAAACACTTGAACTTATGATTTACACTTTATTGACTACATAGCATGACGCGTTTCGTCGTTACAAACGACGATTTTCAAAATGTTGTTATTATTCTGTGAGCCTCTGAAGAAGTCGTTTGTAACGACGAAACGCGTCATGCTATGTAGTCAATGTAAGTCAAGTGTAAATCATAAATTCAAGTGTTTGAATTTAAGTGTATATTCAATTATTTTTAGAAAGTTGATTTTCTTTAAGATTTTGGACGATATGAAATCAACATTATCATTGGAACTCAATTTCTCATTTACACAAGTATTTAACAAGTTTCATCTTTGCAATGTTCGAGTTTTCAATTGTAATACTTATATTTTCTTTACTAATTATCTTTAGAATTTTACTCGTACCAAAAACTATAAATTTAGACTTTGTTACATTCAGCAATAAACTGTTATTCAAACTGAAAAAAATTGAATAAAAAATGATGAAAAAACAAAAAAAAAGAAAATTAATTGATTCGAACATTAGCAACGTAAGAAACTAATGACGTAAGAAATTTCAACTGTAATCCTGCCGTCAGCATTTGACCAGAACCTACAGAAACGTCAGTAAAACTAGACTGACAGTTCACTTGAAATATTCTAGGCCGTTTCTTTTTCTTATTTCCTCCACTTAAAAGTGTCCACGAACTGATAATAGCTGAATATTTTATCGAATCCCTTGTTCCTTGAAATGACGTTGCCCTACCGATTACCCTTGTCAAAACATTACGGCCGCCCATGCTTTATACTAGCAGTCCCCTGGGACCCACCTTTCATTATTCACACGAGCGGAACCGGAACGGGAATCGAATTCGTGCCAACGTGTCGGCCAAAAATGCGAAACACAAGTTGGAATTGCGGCTCTCCACTGCCAAAACAAATCATAATTTCGCAAGGGTTGGTTTCTGATCCGGCTGCTATAATGACCCTCGAGGGTAAATGATCCGACCGAACTCTAAGCGTCCCTGAACTTTACGAGGCTGTTTTCCGTATTTTTGATTTTAACGGAGTCGTATACAATCTTATACGTTGAAGATATTTTGCTGAAGAGATATCTTCCAGATATATGTGGAGCACTTCAAAGATAAGAGTTTGGTTCTACAAAAGTGCATCCTTTAGAAAGATAAACTTAAATGCATCATATAAATAAAAACCACGGAGGACTTTAAACAGGCCATGAAGAGCGTAGTCCGGCGGTGTTGCCAAAATTGAGTTAGTGGTCTACTCTTCTAGTCGGTTGTTCCCAAAGTTTAAAGCATTGTTTCAACTCTTTTTGTATATTCCTAAAGCATAAAAATATTATTGGTATTTTTAACATACTAAATATTATTCCTGGGCACGTATTCCTTTTATCTTCTTTATATCATTTAAATGTCATTAACTTTTTTCGATTAAATATGTGAAAGATTGATCCACACTGACTGAAATATTTTTGTATCTTATCAACAAATTTTCTTTTTGAGACCACCTATCCAATTTGAAATCAATAGGTAAAATCCAAAAAAATAGGTACAACTTTTTTCCATTCAGAAATACTGTTACTAACCTGCTTTCATTTACTGTAATTTTGTCACTTATGGTAATAATTTCTCCACTCAAATTAAGAAGAAAAATGAATTTTGTTCTTAACTGAACCCACTTTAACATTCCAATAATCAGGAATATTTATTGTACTGGAAAATGTTATTCAAATAATCATTGCGAAGTGAATAATTTCTACGCCTTTCCTCTGAGTTTTCCTAGGGTGCATTTTTGACAACTAATGCAGCAAATTTGAAAAAAAAAAAATCCACCAGGTGGAACAAATTTCTCTTCCCTGATGATATCAAGTTCGGGAAAACGCAAATCACAAACCACTGAATATTTTGTTAGAGCCCGTTTATTTCGTGGAATAGATTTCAACCATTTACTCTTTGAAAATTCATTTTTATGGTAACTAAAAGTCGATACTAGTTGCCCACCCGCCTTCAGGATGCTGTTATAATTTGATTTACAACCAGGAATACAACGAGTTTTCGTCATTTAAGAGAATATACTTATTAGAAATCCACCTATTCCAAGCTTGAACCTTACTGAATCACCTACGGAACACTCAAAATTGATTTCGTTCCACTGAAATCGGTAAGCACACTAAACACTTTGCTTTTTATAGTTTGATGTTAAAATTTCAACATATTCTCAACAACAACACATGTATTGCACCATAAACAATTGAAAGATGTAGAATTTATACTAAAACCTCCAATTATTTAACTTCAATCTACGAAAGTTTTGAGAAGCGTCCTATTTGCATTAGTATACAACCTAAACTAACGTCGGGGTTGTAAAATTCCGTAGACCACCATCGCCACATTGCCATATACCCGTTGCAGGGCCTTTTTAAAGTCGGACGTGATAAAAACTCCTGTTTAAATTCCAGACATGAAACATTTCAGGAAAATCAGTACGTTCAATAATTACAGTGTATAATAGAGCCATTCACTGCTCCATTCTTCATTATATTTCAAATTGATATCATGTCAATAAAAATTATTCCAAATTTCTCCCAACACGAATGAAATCACACAATTTAGTCAAATAACTTTTTGTATTGTTAGAGATCTCTATGGTATCTTATATAGATGCAGAAGTTCAATTGTACAAACGTCTAACGTCCAATTCACGATTTATTATGACCACGAGAACGCCAAAACAAAGAAAAAATTACGAGTCAAGTCCTTTGATTTTACTGTAAATTTTCAAGGTATTCTCCAAATCATCGAAATACTCTGGCGGATATTGTCTGCAGCTAACTATAGCTTCTTTGAATTCTTCAATTTGGTGCTGTCTTTGTTCAGAATCTTCAGAAGCATGCATTATATGCGACTGTAAAAATTGATAGTAGTTTGGATAATTTTCTTTCATAAACGAATCTGTTTCCAAGAAGTTCTCATCGTCGCTGATGAGGTTTGGTGATATGCTGGTCAAAGCCTTCGATGTGGACGCTGAGTTTGCGATGATTTCTTCAAGATTTTCTTGATTGTCTGAAAGGATATCCGCACACAAAATATCAAGGGACCTACCGTCAATGGGTGGAATTTCTGATTTACGATGTGTTGTCTGCTCTGAAATGATGGTTATATGTTAATATCTCTGCTAGTTTTTACCACGAACTCACCCTCTGTTGAAAGTGATTGGACAGTATCAACAACTGATGATGGAGCTGAGCTATGATTATTTAGTATGAGACTTTCGGAGGAACCGTCCAAAGACGAGCTGGGGCTTACATATCTAACTGCAACGTTTTCTTGAAATGATACGCGTCTACTATCGACCTAGAAGAAAACAAGAACACGTTCAAGCATTTATAATCATTTGAAAATTATGTCAAATATTAAAAGTGTTCCCAAACTCTTTAATTTCCCAAACTTTAATTTTATATATTAAATAGAACAAATCTATGTTGCTTTTTTTGATTTATAAAATCAAAACCGAAAAATGGCACCGAAGAAAACGTGTTTCGAAATTTGACAATTTCTATAATTTTTTCAAATAATAGAACTTTTGAATAATAATTTGCGATATTGCATGACAAACACATAAAATGAGTTATTTTATTTCATTAATATTCAATTACAATCAGTTTAGTGGAGGAATCAATGAAATAAAAAAAGGATTGACTACCTCAATTTCAAAGCCTTCGTCTCTAGCAGAAAATGATCAATTTGTTTAATTGATCATTTGAAAATCATTAAAAACAGTTTGAAAATCAAAACATTATAACTGAATGATGATGAACTTTGAATATTAAATATCAACATGTTTCCAATTTCATAACTATTGATGTTATTTGATGAATCTGGTATTGTCAATAACGATTTTTGGATGAAATCTTCGAAACGGCCAAATTTATTGTACTCACGCGTGTAAGAAAATTATTCACAGTTTTGGAAGTCGACCTACTTTGAAGTTAGCGCCACTCATACGTCTATTTCCTTTACGTTTTTTAGCATCGCTTCCGGTATCTATCTAGAAAATAAGAAATGATCAATCATTCTTTCGCCATCTTCTATCTTACCATATGTTGCGAATTTGACATATCAATATGTCAAAAATCTGACTCTTCTATTGTTCCATTCATTCACGAAAATCCTGTCTGAAGGTGAAGACCAAACCAAACATTCTTCCTGTGTTTCCATTTGGTTATCAATGACTGGCTATTCTCTGAAAATCCAAAGTGTTAACAGTGTTAATAATTTTTCAAAATGGGACACTTACAGTTTCAACTTTTTTCATTCTGCGATTGTTCGGAAATTTATTAAAAGTGAAACGCTTTACACTTAGAATTTTGACGTTTACCTCGAACTGACATCAGGATATGTCATTCGTTTCTGTCTATAACCAAAGAAAAACGCATTGTTATTATCTTTCAGCATAGAAATGTTTGAAACCACGGAAATAATGAATCTTACAATTCAATAAGATAATCCATGAATTCTAGAAGAAACCATTATGAACTAAACTACCAATTTATATTGATTTGGTTAGTTTTTACGTATGTACTGTGATACCCCAAGTTTGTTTTCGATATTTCGAAACTGTTATCAAAGGAGTACAACAATAGTTGACATTTATTCATAGAAACATGAAATTAACTACGTTTTTTATAACGAAACTCATTAGTATTGTTGTATATGCTGTTTGTAAGCAGGCTGTTTTCTGTGTTTCTCATTTTAATGGAATCCTACACTATCTTATACGTTGAAGATGTTTTGCTGATGAGATATCTTCCAGATATATGTGGAGCACTTCAAATATTAGAGTTTGGTTCTACAAGAGTGCATACTTTAGAAGGATAAAGTTAACTGTATCATATAAATGAAAATTCCTCTTTAAATTCCAGACATGGAACATTCCAGGAAAATCAATATCAATACGTTCCATCGAAATAGTGTATGATAGAGCAATTTACTACTTATTTCCGATATTCCAAAACTGTTGTCAAAGAAGTACAACAATATCCACATTTATTCATAGAACCATAAAATTAAGTACATTTTTTACATCAAAACTCATCAGTATTTTTATATACGCTGTTTGTAAGCAGTGATCATCCAAACTATGAATGAAACTACACCACTTCGAAACAAAATCACAATAGTAGTCGATTTGGCTCAGCGCCCTCTGTCGTACAGAATCAGAAACGATAACTCATTGAAGGAATCCTAAACAGCAGTAGTTGAATGCATTTACATATTATGAATAGATGAATTATCTTTGGGGTGAAATATTATACGTCTGTTTGCAGTTCATTCCTTGAATATTCAATTGATGAGACTGTTTTATAGTGATTACAAAAAACAATTTAGGATCTTCACAATAATATATTTTTATTGAAATATAAGTTGAACCAATACAGGATTTCAGGCCATCATCACTAAAATTGATTTCAATAGATGCCATTCCAAAAGTTATTCATTTAATTTCTGAATCAAAGTATACGGTGGTAAATGCAAAAAGATTTGAAATCATATTTCCTCAAATTTTGTATTCGGTGATTTTCCTCAAATATTTTCCTATCAAAACGTCTTTCAAATAAAATAATAAATCATTTTGTTCGTTGAGTACAGTGTAATGGTGGTAATAAAAATGAATCGGGAGTTTTACCAAACCAAGCTTAAAGCAGCTTATGAGAGATGCTATATAACAGTCAGATGTAATTTGTAATCTGGATATTAACCTTTATTTACGACCAACGGAGATGTAACCTAAGAAAAATCTGTTGACGACGTTTCCAACTTCTCCATGATTGCTTGATTCATTTCGAGAATTATCGATTGTTTATGTTCAGGAATGAGCAGGATGTACTTGAAAGCTAAGGACTCAGGACATTTATTATTTCAGATGATCATTGCTTTTCTTTTCCACGACTTCAGAAAGGTATATCACTTGGTGATGATATAACGGATTAATTTCAGATTTTATTCAAGAGGTTTGAAATCTGCACCAAGAAATAGAAAAAAGAAAAATAATTAATAGAATGATATACGTCAAATAAAATTGAACGAAATGTAAGGATATATTCTATTTCAGTTATTCCACTTATCAAATGAGTCCTTGCTATGGATTAACCACAATTGGAATATTAATGAAAAGGCTGTTTAGATTCACACAATTTTATTGCACTATTTTTCTTGTTTTACCACTATTACAAAGGTTGAAGCCATCTTAATGTTGAAACGCACGGCAAAATTGTTTATTGAAAGCGTGTACATGAAGAAAAAGGTGTTTCTGTTACTTTTTCAATTTTGAGATGGACATTAAATGAAGATCGTAAGCACTCGAATTATATAATAAATAATTTGCAGAGAAAAAACTCCATAATAATGAGTGTTTTATCCTGAGTAATGTCATTAACAATAATATACATTTTGCAATATCTACTACAAAACTCATATATACATTTACGTTCGAAATTTATTATTGAAAATTATTTCTATGAAACGAAGTTACCAAATTTACGCTTGAATATATTTAAGTCAATAATTGTTTTTATGGGGCTAGGCAATACATGAAATGCATTGAATCCTTCATGAAATGTACTTCTTCTAGATTTAGAAAGCTTACAAACTTGCATGTAGAAACTGTAGGCATTTCTTGTATTTTAAGCGTGCACATCACTGTCAAATGTTACATTTTTTATTGCTTTATATGGAAAAAATTCGTTTTCAGTTTCAAATATGAATATAAGCATAAGTATTCTCTCTTTAGCTGAAAACAATTTGAGATATTTTCGATTGGAGTATATAACATTTCAAAATTGTTCACACACATATATATATATATATATATATATATATATATATATATATATATATATATATATATATATATATATATATATATAATATAATAATAATAATAACATTTATTGAGAAACATTCTCAATAATGTTGATTATTGATAATGTCAATAATCTGACATTTTAAAATTAGATTCATTCAATTGATACAATAATTACAACTAAGAAGAATGCTCACAAAAGGACTGAATTGAATGAAAAAAAAAAAAAAAAAAAAATAAAAAAAAGGAAAAAAAATAGTTCTTCTTCTGAGTTCTTTTTTTGCACAATCCGAATGATATAGTGGAACAATGTTCAAACCGTGACATTATCATTAACTTTACATAAGTCGTCAAATTTTCTCCAATTGTTTTCAGAAAGTTGATTTTTATGGAGATTTAATACGATATTAAGTAGACATGATCATTGAAACTCAATTTCTCAATTGAAAATCTTTCAGTTGAAATTGATATAGAATGCCATTGAAAAACATATTCCGATAAATATTTACGAAATTTTCATTATTATTACCGACTCAAAATTTTATTGAAATTATTTTTAGTTTGTTGATTATATGTGTCATCCGCTATGACGTTAAAAAATTTGGGTCAATTTAATGAAAATGATTTCATTCCGTCGAAAATGAAGGTAACCGATTTTCATTTCTCTCCAAAATCTGAACCCGCTTGGCAATTCGTATATCTGACAATATTTATGTGACATGACGAAGACTTCCCAAAATAAATACGGGATCTTTCGCCAAATCCCTGCTTCTACTTATCATCCCATCTTCGGGTCAGGTGCGTTATTTCAATTTCGATGAAAATATTCGAGCTGATTTATTCGATGGTATATTTAGACAGTTATTTCGATATTTCGCATAACAACATTATACAAGATTTGTCAAATCTGTGACAATTTTATTCGAAATGTTTGACGTTCAATTTGCGTGCTAAGATTCAGAGAACATCATTCAATTATCCTATGAACATTAGGTTAATAATGACATATGTCAAATGAGATTAGAAACCATAGAGAAACATCACGAAAGTATCTCAGTTGTGACATATCATCCACTCAAAATTCACTGTACTTTGTCATGAACCAACGCCCATTTATATCTTCAAATTTTAATATATACGACGAAACACGCTGTATATTTTGTAAGTTCCACAACTAACCTCGAACACTTCACCAAAGCTTTCATTTCAGCATCTAGTTTTATTGGTGGCCAACCAGTAGTTATATCACAAGAGCAAAACAGAAAAACTTGTGATACTGTAATGACTTCTATAACATCAAACCAGCCTCGGATCGGGAATTGTTGTTGTCCTATCCAACAACAAGCACCACCATCAAATCTATCTTGGGCATGCCCTCTACAGGCTCAAAAACAAGGCATTCCAGAAGGTGTTTTGTTCAATTTTCCCCAACAACACTACTCGGTTCCTTTAACCTGGTAAGTAATGAAACAAATTGAACTGTCCTACAAAAAAATCCGATTGAAGGTATTTATATCCTAGTACGATGAACAATCTCAAAGCTTATTCACTATATCTACTTTTAAATGGAAATATTCAAACAAGTTTTCATGTGTATATATCCTACGATTCACTTAAAAGGTCAATTCGTTATTTCAGCATGTCGTCAGCGTATACCCCTCCTCCTCCACCAGCACCTCAAATAGTGGAATGCCCTTACAAAACTCCACAATCAGTTTGTACTGACTTCAAAAAGTATGGACTGGAAGCCATGATGTTCCAAGACAAACTGAGGAGACCCTGTTCATTCTTCTCCTACGATAAAAAAGTCGGAACCAGTGACCAGTTTTTGTATCCTAAGAGTTGAGTACTTATACATTTAACTTCGTACAAATTATCTCCATTGAAATACTTTTCAGGTAACCTTTGCTGCTGTGGGACCCAGTCCCCAACTCTGACAGCAGATCAGCAAGTCGAGAACACGAATAGAGTGGATGATACTGATTGTAAGAACAAACTCAAAGTATTTCCTTGGGAAAGCAATAAGACGAATAGAGAGGAATGTTTTTGTTTTCCAAAATTGGATTCAGATGAAATCAGATGTGTAAGGAGTCTCCGTGAGTTTGATACTCCGAAAAAAAATAAGTGTTGTTCTTCAGGCACAAACCGGAAAAAAAGAAGAACTTCGTAAAGACTTCATTAGTATTAGTCAGCAAAAACAAAGGTCAAATTCTGAAGAAAATATTTGTTACAATTACTATGACGATAGAATAAACAGATGTGGAATGTCCAAACCAACTTGTTTGAGTAAGATTAATTTTTAAACTATAGTGTTTAAACGAATTCTAAAGAGAAAGTGTTCAGAATCTTTAACAAATTTTGTAACTCTTAAATTTGATTTTCAGGAAAGTACGATGGTTTACCCAAAGATGTACGTATTCTAAAATATTCTTCATTGATCTAATAACATCTTTGTCCTTTGCAGAATAGAAATCCTAAAAAATGTGTGTCGTTCAGTTTTATTGATAAAACACTATCTATTTCGGAACATAAAAAAAATGAAAATAGCGATATGAATACAAAAGAAAGTGAGGCCTTATTTAATCGCCCAGTAAAACCACAGACAACTACTGAGTTTAAGAAACCTTTAATTTATAGAAGTTCGAATATATCACAGAAAGATTCTAGTGAAGAACTGAATAAGGATAGGTATCAATGTGACATAATACGACAAATTACTTGTTTAAAGAGAAAGAGAAAAGGTTTGATCAGGATGTATTCTTTTTTTAATGATAATCTAAACGATTCTTTGACTGCAATTGACAATGAGATCGAGGATTTGAGAGGTTTGTGCCCAGGAAACAGTAGAAAGAAAACTATGAAAATAGCACCACAAAGAAGAGGTACTTCAAAATTGGGGGAAGACTATGAAGAGTTGGGCTTTCTCGAGACAAAAAATGAAAATGTAATGCTAGAAGGTATTAAGGGTGATATACTAAATTCAAAAGAAGACGTATCAGTTCCACCGCCAAATAGTCCCGCAAGTCTGTCTAAACAGAAGAGTTCTGATCAAGAAACTGAAAATAAAAAAGAATTAACAAGTGAGGAAATAACCATAGTAAACAAACAGAAAGATACAACAAACTCCAATTTGAAAATAGGTAACAACACAAATACCGAAGCATCAGTGGCTGTTGATGCCAAAATACTTTTAGATCGAATATACGCTTTAGCTGAATCCTCTGGTAATTTAGAACTTGTGAATCTCCAGACCGAAAATCTTGATCAAAATGAAAATTATGTTGAAGGAGGAAAGCATGAAGATACAGAAATTAAGGAGGTTCAAGATAATGAAATAGCTAACGAGAAACTGCAAAAAACAACAGCCGACAGGGATTACCTCAAAAAATATATCTACATGAACAAACATACGAAATCTGGGAACTCAATAACTGAAAATGAAGATCTACTTAATTTACGAAGAAATGCTATAAGTTTCCCCAAGCCAGTTGAAGTTGATGAGAAAACACATTTTAAGGAGAACAACATGACTACATCTTTCAGTTGTACGAAAGGTCTACAATCCTGTGTACCTGGATGCAAAGTTAGGCAATCTATAGGAGGAAGAGAAGAGGATTCGAGATTGATTGAGAAAGGAGATACAAGAACATATTCAACAGACACCCAACCAGGAGTAGTTGAGGAGGAAATATCAGAAATGTTTTATTAGGATCATCTCCCAAGATTAAAAATAATTATGGAACCAAAAAATCAGTTAGACATCGAGATGAGAACTCTGAATCACAACCAACGTCAGAAGATATTCTAACGAAAGAAGGGGAGTTGGCAGAACCGGATTGCTGATACAGATAAATTCGAAAAGAGAAATGAACACGAATCCACAAGTATCGATCATCTGCCTGGAACAAGCAATATCAAAGAGGGCAGTAGATTAGCTGATCCTAAGTTCAACCAGAAAATCTTGGACGCCAACGAAGCATCATGCTCAACAACTTGTGATACAAAATGTTCTGACGAAACCGATGGGAACTCTGATCGAAAAATTGAAAAACTCGAGGTACAACCAATTTTCAACTCTTGTACTTGTAGCAGAAACATTGTTTCTAGATGCGGAAATACTCTATATAATTTGTTTGCAGAAACTTTTGGTAAAATGAGGAATCTTTGGCAATGTGGCAATACGCAACAACCGCAACAGTACATGCCAATGAGGCTAAATAAAAGGGAAGAACAAGACAGATTTTCACCAGTGTTGAAAAATAGGACATCGAGAATTTCTCAAGAAAGATTTGGAACCAACAAATTCTGTGGAAGAACTTGTTATGACGTAGATACCAATCAATGGTATTCTTGCTGCTCACGTAGTGAAGACCATGTGGTTCAAATTACTTTCAGAGAAACAGCTGAACAGCGATCTGTTCTTCTGACTGATGGTTGTAGAAACAGTCGGTTCTTCGTTGTTTATGAATGATCCCATGGTTTGGATCAGCAAATTCATTCATACTCGAGGTACTACCAGAGAAATCACAGGAAGATGGATATAGTTAGTACCAAAAATATCAAAGTTTTTATAATTGGAACGAATTGAAAATAAAATGGTCCAACTGATAGAACTGTTTACATTGTAGAGTCAGTTTGATGTAATAGATCTATTTTGTATCAATATATCTAGTTCTTGTGCTAGTTGGTAATTTTTTGGTAGTTTGTTTCTGGCTGTTTTCTTGGATAGTGTCTACCACTGTGTATACCACTGAGTGTTTTTGTGTTCCATCAAATCGTTACTACTTGTCTTCAAGTGTCCTTCTCATCAACGTTTGAGGGATTTAATTCTATAAATTACGTCTGTAACCTAGGTCTTTCGTCTAATCCACTGTTTTCGCTTATGGGCCCCCTTTTCTTATTCCGAGTGAAAATCATTCTATACTCCTTCGAGCAACTAGGCATTTCTAGCGTGGAAGAAAAGGGGGGTTGAAGAAAAATGAAGAGACGTACTCCAGGAGTGGATCAGAATAGACGCCATTCTGCACATTAAGATGATGGAATGTTGACCAAACCAAGCTGATTTATTATTCTTTTTGGCAGGACACATTGTAGCAGGAGTTAAAAAGATTCCTGTTTTATTTGGCGTAGGTATATGCATTCATCTACTCATCTACTTCTTTCAGCTAAATGCCGTTAATTGTTATGGTATATCTATCAGACTCAAATATAACACTATAACTTTCTTGGATAGTAGATAGAGAATTCATTTTCTGTTAGCCTATTTCTTCATGTTTTCAGTAGATCATTAATAGCAACCTCTAGAAAGGTAAAACTGATCGTTTCTAATATTGCAACCTAGATGGCATTAGTTCATCAAATTAGATTACTGTTCATAAACTAGAGTTGAAAAATGTAGTATCTGAATTTTTCTGAAAGTGTCAATGTTAGATATATTCTTGTTTTTTCTATCGACTCCCAAGATTTGAGATGTATAAAACTCCATGCATTATTTATGCACATTACTTTGTAATATATCTCTGCTTCTTATTCCTAAAGGGACTTTTGAGAATTGAATTCGATGCTTTCGTTTGTTGGACGAGATGCAACTGAAGAGTCCCTTGTAGTACAAAACTGTAACTGTCTTAAGTTTCCAATAAATGTTGGCACCGATTTCAATATTCTCTTACCTAGAAGTATAATGGAGACATCACGTTGATTATGTTTCAGATAGTCAGCTCTGCTATCATTTTTTTGAATGTTTCGTAAAAATTCATCGAAAGAAATTACATTTAATATTGACTATTTATAAGTGCGATGATACGAGTATGAGCACATAACTATAGAATTCCTCTTCTTGAAGACTATTTCTTTATATAGGGTGTTTTTTTAGAGGTATAGAACTTTTAATTGCAATAAAACAACTATGGATCATTCGGTTGACAAGAATTTTTTTTATTCGAAAAATAATCTTGTGGCATTATATTTAAAATAAGATTTCTGGCATTTGACTGCCACGGCTGGCTCGGATGTAGTCCAAACTGGACGTCCAATTTTCGATGAATTTTTCCAACATTTTTGGCCGTATATCGGGAATAACACGGCGAATATTGTCTTCCAAATGGTCAAGCGTTTGTGACTTATCCGCATAGACCAATGACTTTACATAGCCCCACAGAAAGTAGTCTAGTGGTGTTAAATCCCAAGATCTTGGAGGCCAATTCACAGGTCCAAAACTTGAGATTAGGCGGTCACCAAACGTGTCTTTCAATAAATCGATGGTGGCACGAGCTGTGTGACATGTTGCGCCGTCTTGTTTGAACCACAGCTCCTGGACATCATGGTTGTTCAATTCAGGAATGAAAAAATTAGTAATCATGGCTCTATACCGATCACCATTGACTGTAACGTTCTGGTCATCCTCGTTTTCGAAGAAGTACGGACCAATGATTCCACCAGTCCGTATAGCGCACCACACAGTCAGTTTTTCTGGATGTAACGTTTGAATGGCTACGTCCACAAACAAAACTGCCGCATTTGGAGTGAAGATAATCCTCACTTCTCAGTTGTTAAGTCGGTCGCCATCTTCAACAGTAATGCCAACTTAAAGTTCTATACCTCTGAAAAAAACACCCGCTATACATACATACATATGCCAACCAATAGAGTGTTACAATAGCTGACATATACAATCTTCACTATAATTATCTTGAAAAAAGAACCTTTTGTACATTCCGGCGGAATAATTTCCAAAGCGCGCTGTAAGATGGCAGAAAAATTCATATTTATCGTGTCGTATCTGAATAATAGTACCGAAAACGAAAAAATAAAGTCTGCAAATTACACCCCGTGGCTGCTAGAGGCGAATGGAATTTCAATAGAGATTTTCTCCGTATATGCATAAGGAATTCGTCCCGCGTGCTGCTTTCTCAAAGAAATAATCAGGCTGGATATTTTTACTTGCAGACATAAGTCTATCAGATGTAATTACGTGAGAAATTGGACAGAATATAGAATGAGATCAATTGAATGAACTTCTAAAGTAATTGGGAATATATTATCCTTCTATGTCTCCTTTCATAGGTATTTCGGAAAATAGACGTGCTCCTTTTCCAATTTGAATGCGATTCTCCTCAATACTGCTTCCTTTGGCATAAAATAAGATGTGAATTGATGAGGCTGCTTACTAAAAAGAAGTTTCGTGAAACTCTTTGAATTTGGAATATGGCTTAGGTTTTTCTAGTCAATTTGGTACGGATGAAAAGTTCTAGAGTCTATTTATAAGAAGGTAGAAAGGTCTTGAAATGTTTTTACTCATTTTACAGTCAAACGACATTTTATAATTCAATGAGAAAATTTTCTCTTCTAGGATCTCAATTTATCTCGAAGATTTCAAAGTAATATAATGAATAAGAGATACTTGGTTTGGTTTCACAAACATAAAATAAATGCTTGACAATTGTTTCGGAGTGTTAACGTATCTTCAAAAGCTCAACAAACCTTTTAGAAAGTTTTTCAAAAGTTTTCTAGACCAACATTTTAATGTACTTTCACATCTTTAGCTGCGGTAGACACCCGGTGGAAAAGGAAATAGAGATAAAGACGATTACGGTATTTGAAAGAGAAGAGCAGGTACAAAAAAGCAAGGAGAGGTGAATAAGTTTGAAAATTCTTCAACAGAAAGGGTTTTGATTAGGGTAATGACGACAAAGAAAGTAAAAATGACTACAAACTGAAGGTAAAAATTCCTATTGTTCTAGTTGATCCAGAGTTTTTTTTAATCTGTGGGTGCAACAATTTCACCGAGTTTGAGTCAATAAAGTGGATATTATCAATGCAACGCATCAAAGTCCGGAGGAGGTTTTATTATGTATTATGAAGAATTTTAGTTCTTTTATTCTTTCGTCAATGTTTCACCCAGTTTGGCTTATCTAGTATGCGTCGAAATAGAAATCTAATGTGTTGCTAATGGGTGATTTTTTAAGCGTAGGTTTTTTTCATTCGAATAAAACACTCAATTTACATCATATATTCGAAATTTTTATTGAAATTGGTAACTTGGCCTTTGCCATTTACATTTTAAAGATAACTTCATGTAAATATTGTCCGCGGCTCCGTATCAAATGGTCCATTCGGAAGGTCCAATTTTGCGTCATTTTTTCGAGCATTTCGGCCTGTATCCCACGAATTACGCGTGTTATGTTATCCTGTAAGGCTTCAATCGTGTTCGGCTTGTCCACATACACTAACGACTTTACATAACCCCAAAAGGAATAATCCAGAGGCGTCAAATCGCATGATCTTGGCGGCCAATTCACAGGGCCATTTCGAGAGATAAGCTGCTCACCTAATTCATTCTTCAACATGTCCATTGTTTCACGAGCTGTGTGGCATGTGGCACCGTCTTGATGAAACTACATGTCAACCAAGTTCAATTCGGCCAACTGGGGCAAAAACAAGTTGCGTATCATGGCTCGATATCGTTCGCCGTTGACGGTAACGTATCTTGCAAGGTCGTCTTTGAAGAAAAATGGACCGATGATGTCACCAGCCCATAAACCACACCAAACTTGTATGGCATGTAGCTGTTCATCACTCCAGATGTGACAGTTTTGTTTATTTGAGTGGTGTAAGACATACATAAGCCACACATTTTACTCAGAAACCCACAGAACCAATCTTCTCTCGCAATCGTCGTTCAGACCATAGATTTTGCTTGTTCTATTGGAAACCTGGTATTAAGCTGCTGTGATTTGCATTGGGAGTCACTTGTTTCCATCATTAATGTTTATTTGATTGTTAACCATTTAGGTATCTTGATTTCTTTCTGTTTGAGTTCTGAGTGATTTATTTTCTTGCTTAGTTATTACTCATTGTTTAGAGATTCAGTGGAAGAAATGAATTATATATTGATATTATAGATTTAGATTATCATATTTGATAATGTTTTTTATTATTATTATTTTTTGATATTGTATATCTATGTTATTATTGATATTTTTAGAAACCATATTTTGTAATTCATTATGTATTTTTCTGTAATTGGGTAGTTACCTGTGAAGTATACGCTTATTATATTATTATCATTCGAAATATAAAGAACTCAGGTTATGCCATACTTATCTTCAAGGTACGCTAAAGAAAGTGCTGTTTTTGCTGACAATTTTGAATGGGATAACTTAATCGCTAATTTCTCAAAGATATCAAAACTATATTGAACCAACCCTTATAATAAACATACGTAAACAAGGCCAGGTGGCATCGTGCTGTTCCCATTGAATCCATATAAAGTTACACCTCCGGAGAATTTCTACAAAGGACAGTCAAGTGCTACTCAAACACAACCCTCTTGTCTCATCACAAGGATCGTAGCTGCGACGTATTTTACATTGTCTACAAGTTTCCCGTTTTCAACAACGTATTCCTCACGTACGGAATCATTTTATTTCAAGTTCACTCGAGTAGAAACGAAGTCCTGTAGGGATCTTGTAATGGAATAGTTCCAGAGTTCATCATATGTTGAAATGGGATGGGACAAGCACTAATTGCCAAGAGACGTACGAAAATAACTTTTTACTCTCATTAAAACGCTTTTTATCTTCGTGTTGGTACTACCTGAGTCCTTGCCAATGTTGCCAACCTTATATAATTCACCTGTCACCAACACTATCACTTAGGTCCTCTCAAATTTCAAGGAAGAAGACTAGAAAGAATTGATTGAAATTTGTGTTTTTCATTTCAATATTATCAATATTAGAATAAAAAACAAAACAAGTATATTTGTTTTTTGAGTGTTACAACTATATTTTCATAACGTGTTCACTATATATATATCAGGATATTGAGAATTGTAACATATCTTGAAACTAATACATATTGCAATATAACAGTAGGTAATATAGGGTGATTTTTTAAGCGTAGTTTTTTTTAAATCGAATAAAACACTCAATTTGCATCAAATAGTCGAAATTTTCATTGAAATTGATAACCTGTCCTTTTCCATTTACATTCATATGAATCCATAATTTCATGTAAATGTTGTCCGCGGCTCCGTATCAAATGGTCCATTCGGAAGGTCCAATTTTGCGTCACTTTTTCGAGGATTTCGTCCTGTCTCCCACGAATTAAGCGTGTTATGTTATTCTGTAAGGCTTTAATCGTGTTCGTCTTGTCCACATACACTAACGACTTTACATATCCCCACAAGAAAAAATCCAGAGTCGTCAAATCGCATGATCTTAACAAAGCACGGATTTTGATAGTAAATTTACAGACAGCACGATAGTCGGGTGCAGTGCATCATAGTCAACATGCAGTGGGATTGAAAACTTTTATATCATCGCTTGTCTGACAAATGTTCTCTTTGAATTGAATATTCAATCGCATAGATAGTGTAGTCTCTATCATTGAAAACTGCGATGTGTATGAGGAAACTAATCTTCGCATTAGACTTGATAAGAGAGACGAAAATTCAATGACATTGAATAAAATTTTTTTGCTGACCAATTTGAGTTTTTAGAAGTTGATCATTCATAGAATCATTTTCAATCGCTTTTTCAATGTTACGTTCAGGTTGGAAGTTATCTTTCATTTTGCTTAATTATAAACTTTCTCAACGCGGCATGAATTTTCTGATGAAACTGAGAAAACAAGAAACTAAGTATGTGAGGAAACTGATGATAAATTCGTGATTTCAACTTCATGAGATCAAGTTTCAGGTTTGAAATTTTTCAAATTTTCAAAATATTTTTTTTGAAGTGAAAACTTCTTTAGCGACGCTGTGTATTTTTTTTTGGAATGGGTAAAAATTTCTGAACTCGCGTCAGGACACGTAACCTGATCGAGAATTCGTAAGACGGATGGAGAGAGGGCAGGCGGCGCAAGGCGCTTGCGCGAATGTTCCTGTGTATTTTTCATTCAATTGTCAAAGTTTACGTGCGCATGTAAATGATCTAGCAATTGACGCTCTTGTTAAAAAGATGAATGTGTTAATTTTATCAGAAACTCATATGGGTAACGATGAAATAATTGACATTCCGAATTTCAACTTTGTTGCGAGTTTCAGAAGAAATAATCGTCCAGCGGGAGGAGTAGCTATTTATCAAAATATGAACACAGTTCATTATATTACAAATTATATGGATGTGCATGTGAAATACAACAGCATGTTTAATGCTACTGTTACTGATATCGGTGTTATTTGTATAATCAGTTATAATTTGTATAATAATTTGTGATAATCAGTTTATTATTATGGTTGCCGTTTACATCTCTCCAGATAAGTCATTGCGTGCTATACGAGACTTCTTGTACGAAAATTTATTCATTTATTCTCATGACGCATCTGCATTGCTTCAAAAAAAATTGAAAAAAGCTATGATGAATTGCCAATGATTTTGAGTGGAGATTTCAACATAAACTTTGCAGACGATAAAAATCAACTATTAATTGAATTTTTAAATAATTTAATTTGGTTTTTGGTCAAATGATCGCAATCTTAGCACAACGAAATACAAAACTACTATTGATGCGGTCTTTATTAGACACTTAAATAGGTTCGAATCAAAACTGTTCGTTTCTCACTTCAGCTATCATAAACCTATCGTATCAGTTTTAGAGATTAGCGATGATGTTTCTAGTAGAGAAGATGATGAAAAAGTCGTTGAAATTATGGATGGAAGTGGATTTTCCTAGGAGATAAACTTTTTAATGTAAAATAATTGTAATATTTCTGAAGTGTTAAATTTTTAATGTTATATAAATTGTCATGTTTGTGTACGATAGCGCAATAAATGAATATTGTATTCCACCACATAAATAATAATACTTTTATACTGATAATGAAAGCAATTCGTACAAAATTATTCTCTAACTATTCCAAAATATCAAAAATGCAAAACATTAATATTCAAGTTTCCACTTCTGCCGGCTCTCCCGAAGTGCAACCCGTCGATTTTTTCATAATGAATTTGGTTCATTCATTTCACGTTTTTCATAAATTTATTTATTTCAGTAGTAAGTTCAGTGGTTTTTCAATATGTTTGCGTTGTTAGTGTATATTTTGCCATTTTTATATTTTTAATTACTCAATTTTGTATTTTTAATTCCGCTGAAAACTTTTCTTCAGCCGATAATATCAATTTCCAATAAAATCTTGTATAATGGGATGAAAATGAACATTACATTCGGAAAAATTAAATCGTTTTAACATTTTCATGTTTTCATGCCTTGCGGTCGTTAAATTAACTTTGAATCTTTTTATTCCCGTCGGAATAATTTCTTCGGATCACTTTAAATAATCAAAATATTTGGGAAAAATAAAAATTACCATAAATTTCTGTGATTTATCCAAGAATTCACACCTGAAACGAAAGCTTCCGAGCATAGCCGATTGCTCCTCGCCCGCCCGATTCAATCTTCACATTCATTTCAGTTCTATCGGATAAGATTTCGTTTCTTTCAAACATCAAATTCTAAAACCTTCGTTGCAACTCGCATCTGATTGTTTTGTGACGTTGTCAGATTTTCACGTTAAATCCTGGAATGTGAGAAATTGTATAATAACATTTGAAGGTTAATTATCCATTTTTAATTACTTGTCAGTAATTTTTTTTATCGCCGGCAACATTGTTCGACTGTACGTTTATATGCGATAGAAGGATCGCATGAAACTGCAGACTGCATTTTTCTTCTTGGCGATTGTAAGGTGAATTTACGTTTGCTGGTTGTTCAGGTATTCCAAATGTTTTTGAAAAATTGTACAAGATGTTTGAAAATTACTCAATTATTATTTTAAATCAATATCAGATATTCTTTATATAGGTCTGCTACCTGGGTAACGTTGTTGACCAAACAGATGAATTAAAATGAAACTTAACCTAAAATCTTACAAACTCTTCGAAATTGATGAATTTTTAGGTATATTGAAGTGTCTTGTGATCTCTATAGACGAGGAAATTCAAGTATCATTTCGTAGCTTGTACAAAGTTATGTGGAAGAAAACTGATGTGCGCTGTAAATGAAAACAACAACATTTGAAAATATTCTTTGTTATAATAATAAATTTTTACGTTTTTTGCATTTTTTACTGGTATGAATAGTGGGTATTATTTTGATGAGGATAAGTATAAATTAAATAAAATTACATTGTATATTACATAATATACATTATTATATTAACGTTATTCATATGAATTTGGATAGAATGAATTATCATTACCCTTCAATATTGAGATAAACTTTTAATGTAAAATAATTGTAATAGTTCTGAAGTGTTAAATTTTTAATGTAATATAAATTGTCATGTTTGTGTACGATAGCGCAATAAATGAATATTGTTTTCCACCACATAAATAATAATACTTTTATACTGATAATAAAAGCAATTCGTACAAAATTATTTTCTAACCATTCCAAAATATCAAAAATGCACAACATTAATATTCAAGTTTTCACTTCTGCAGGCACTCCCGGAGTGCAACCCGTCGTTTTTTTTCAGAAACAATAGCTGATTTAATTCCTGATTGAATCAAGGGCGAAGAATAATTTTCAATCGGTTTTCCGATGAAACATCTACTTTGGAAGATAGCTTTTATTTCGAGTAATTCCAATTTTTTCATGACTTTTTCAATTTTTTTTACTTCACATGGAGTTTCTCAGAAAACTTGAAGGCAATGGAAAGACTGATTCGTGCTCTGCACTCTCGACTCAATAGAAGAAAATCAATTTTCGAGATAAAATTTTTTTTCAAGTTTTCGAAATATTTTCATAGGTATTATTTGAAACGGAAATTGTAAGAAAAAATTTCTCCTTCCGATTTCTATAAATAAGTCACTTGTGGCCAAATACAGTTCCTAGAATGAACATTTTCCACCGGTTTTCCAATAAAACTACTAGTTTGGAAGATTTTGTTGTGAAATTTTCAATTGTCAATTTATTATACACAAATTTCTGAAAGATTTGTATTAGTTTATACTTCAATTTCAATCAGATCACTGAAAAATTAATTTTGTCAATTTACGTCGAAATATTTTATACCCAATACAAAATTTGAATGTTTTAAATCTACAAGGAGACGAACATTCTGAATTTAAATTCAGTTTCATTCTTTATTCGAATAACAAATGATTCCCTTTATTGTCCAAACCTCGTAATTACGATGTTTTTAGAATTATTTGAAGAGAAATATATTTAAGTATAGTAATTATTATCGCAATTCATAAAATTTATTGATAACAAGTATTTCTTGGTGTTATCATTCTAAATTTCTATCAATTAATGATGTTCCGCCAGAAAAAGAGTTAAAATTCATTTTCACAACTTCAAAATGCTAGAGCGATAATTTTATGCGAAGATTATAACCGTCTGTCTATCAAAGTTTGTACACATGATATTAAACTTGCATGAAGTTCACAAGTTGAGCATCGGATTCAGTGTTGCATTTATCAGCAACAACAATTGAAATTATGCCTTCAATCTGAATAAAATGACAACACTGAGTTTTTTTGTTTCCGTGCATCCATCGTAAAAGCTTGTCGTAATTCTTAGAATTTCATGCAGTTGGCTTGAAGACTTTTAGTTTCAGTGCTTGTCTGACGAACGTTGGTATTTGAATTCAATCTCAAATCTAATAAATATCATGGTGTCTTTGACTATTCGTATTATGATTTCTAATTATTGGAGTGATCTAATTTTCATTTTATTCTTGACGAAGGATGCAGATTAACAGGTAACTAATCTTGTTGTTATAATTGAAATTATTTTCATAGATTAGATTCGTGATGTTTTTGAATCTCCGTGAAACGTCTACAATGGAATAATACCTTTTTATTCGCTTTTGTGAACAATTTAATGAATATTTCTAAGTATGAGTAAATTCTCTGATTTGAAGGAGTTAACACAAGATTTACAATAAAATTAGATTCACTCTATTTTCAACTGAAAAATACTGATGGTTCTGAAATTCTCCAATATTTGAAATTGTTATTGAAGAAACACAGATTTTACTTTTGATGGAAAATATATTTCGAAATGAAATTTTTTTCAGATAAAAGCATTCGAATTGGGATAATACACAGAAATATATTGCAATGATTTTGAATTTATTTTCATGAATAATCATCATTTCAACAAGAATTTAGCAGAAAATTATAAAAAAATGGTTAACCTTCAAATAGGAAAATTTTCAGTTGATTGCAAAAATCAAAACTTTGAAATTCTTAATAAAAATAAAGGACGAACCGAATATTGTATTCACTAGATTTATTGATATGTTCAAGAATCGGTAATTTTCAAGGAATTGAAAAGAAAATCGAGGAGATATGTTTCAAATATTTCAAATAGTTTTGTAGAAGAGAGAAATGATGTAAGTAATTAAGTGAGTAACTTTATTTAGCTCAGAAATGAACTTACAAGAAGAGGAAATATATACAAAGATTTAACAAGATATTTCAGCCTTAAATATTATTATTTAAAAAAAGACACAATCATTTTTCAAAATCATTATGATACTCACATAGTTTTAGTTGCTGATCTAGACTATTAAATAAAATTATTCCGTTCGCACATAACTTATTTAGGATTTAGATGTACTGCACTTGTCAATATAGAAATCAATTTGTTCCCTAGACTTCGTTTGGTCACCATGTACCATCTTCAACGTATTTTACACGGTCAACGATATAGTTAGGGATCTTGCCATATATTTTTTTATAAATTAAGCCTGAAGATTTGTATACTATGTGCTGCCTAATGTTCAAACAACTTACTGTTCCTAACATAAGTGATACAGGTGTGTAACGTATTGGACTTCATTATAATCTTAAATGCTCTATGTTGGAGCTTTTGCAACTTTTGAATATCATTTTGAGGCAAGGTTTATAATAACGATTGAAAAAGTTTTATGTGGTAATATTATCGACTAATATATTAAAGACTTCGTAAAGACACACATAATCACTTATTAGCTAAAAAATTCACTTTTCTCGAAATTTTACTCATAACATACCTAAAATGGCCTTCAAAACTCAAATTGCATCGATAATAACACCTAAATACTCAATATCACTGACTTGTTCCAATTGGTACATTATTAACTTTGATTTGTATATCACACTCTAATCTAGATAATTGTTTTGTTTCCCACAATAATTCATTCATGTGGATGAGCTTTTCATCAAAACGCTTTTCCACATAATTTCAGGTCATATATGTCTAACAGAGTACAGAGAGTACTGTATAAAAACTGTTTGTCTGAGATATTAAGTATAAATCACGGTGTACCACAGGAAACAGTTTTCAGGGCCAGTTACTATTTTTAATATATATTAATGACAGAGTACAGGTAGCCACAAAATCTAAAATAATCAACAAATCATCAAATGGTATCGGATATGAACATTGAAATGAACAAGTAATTCGCGTGGCTGTGTGATAATAGATTAAGTTTGAATGCAGGAAAATCAAAATTTAGTATATTCGCCAAGAAATCACGAATGATAAATGTGCAGGTTGATAATATATGACTTCTGTAAACGGAGAAGCTATTTTTCAATAATACTTTATCTATCTTTATGCATAATGAATATAAAAAGAGAAAGCAATAAAATAATTAATAATTATAGTTGAAAATTTTCAATAAATTTTCTTTGTCATCTATTCTTATTTTGGTTGAGAGAAATATTCGTTCTTTGAACATTCCAGGTCTGTGTTATTGATTCCTGGTGTCCCTAAAACTCCAAACACGCCAATGAAAGAAAGGCCAAACTTCGACATTTCTGCGAGCTAATCCGGAGCTTTCTAGACTGGCTTCATGGACGTGATTCAATGAAAGAATGCAGGACTAAGGTGAGTCAATCCATGAAGCAAACTATCTCCTGTAAACTCATTTATACTTTATGTTTTTCGTTACATTGATTTTATCTAACACGTACCTACATACTACAAAACATTTCGAATTCGAGATTGACTTCCACGAGATTTTGAAGTGTATGAATTTATATTGCTTTTATTTCCAAGTATATCTAGAAATGAATGATTAATATACAGAAGAAATTCAGAACTTTGTATATATTGTCCAATTATATATTGTTTCTGTATACTTTATATTGATTTTTCTTTTTCTGTTGTCTTTATCTTGGATTCGCGAACACAAAAATTTGAGTTTAATGGCATGCTGTCGGATAGCACGAAAGTGGATGTAGGTGTACCTCAAGGAACTGTCTAAAGTCCGATGTTGTTCTCCTTATATATGAATAATATTGTTTCTCAAATGAAAAAATGCTCGATATGTTTATTCGCTGATGATACTATGCGTTATATATGTAGCAAATATATTTAGGATATGACAGAGTGGATCAGTCGAGACCTTTCTGCAATTAATGAGTGGTTATGTGACAATATCTTACCTATTAATATGCAAAAATCTAACTTCATAGTTTGGGTACAAGACCCTTAAGATTAATACAAATGGCGATAAAACTATAAAGCTTAATGAACAGAGAATTGAAAGAGTAGAAGCAGTAAAATATTTAGGCATTATGTTAGACGAAAAATTAAGTTTCAAGGTTCATCTTGATTTGATAACTTATAAAAACTCTAGAAATATAAATTTTTAAGAATCATAGGAAGAAATCTGGCATATGTATGTGATTTTCGTGTTGTTTAAATGAATAATAATGCCACGTTTTGAATATTGCTCCACATACTTATTCGGTTAGACTAAGGAAAACAATTAAAAAAGCTACAGAATAGAGCCATGTGAACAATTTTGATGTGCAATAGTTTTGACCAATTGAAATTATGCTGAACTCTTTGGAAAGAATGTCTGTTAAACAAAGAATAGTCTTTGTTTTATATATATTCATATTTGAAATAAAAAATCTGTTGCTTCCATGTAATGTAACAAAAAAGGTAACATATGTCAGTGATATACATAGGTATAGTACTAGAAATACTGATAGTTTTTATATCCAAAGTTGTAAGCTTTCTGAATCAGAAAATAGCATATACTTTGACGGAGTAAATGCCTTCAATAATCTACCGAATAACAATATTATAAAAATGAGTAACACTTTATATTTTGTTTCACAGCCATTTCAGCTTTCAATTGTTCACCAGTTGACGAATCATATATCTGTCCTTTGTTTTAATCCAATTCTTTATGGCAGATTTGTATTTTCAAATGTTATGTTTAAATGGAAATTCATTATTATTTCTTGCTGCCAAATCGGAGTAGCTACGAAGACATATGGATTTACTGTATCGCGAAATTGATAAATAGTTTCTGCTATATCTGGTATTCAGGCTATGTTCAATAAATTAACAACTGTCTATCTTTTTTTCGGGCAGCAATTGAACAAACATCTGGCTTATATCCAGTATGTCAGCTTCTTCATACAGGAAGTCAGTAGGATATCGGATATTTTTCTCATGAAGGGTTTTCAGCAGCTATTTGTGTTGAATTTCGAGCTTTTTTATTACTGTTTCATAGGCACCACCACACGCAACAATACCATATCGTATCAAAGACTCCGCCAGAGCTTTGTAAATTATTGTTAGCTATGTTTTACGTCTAGAATAATTGACAGTTCCTTAAATTTGGATATTAATCTTGCAAGCTTAACAATTGAACTTCTGACGTGGGAATCCCATTCAAGGTGCAAATCCAGTATCAATCCTAAGTATTTACATTCGTATGTAGAAGGAATGGTAAATGTATATGCTGCTATTTTAATTATGAGTGATTCACTGGGTAGAAGTAAGTGCTAATCTACTGCACAATTTTAAAGTGTATTTTGTTTTATCTATGTTGATAGTTGAGAGGTGATGCTTTAACCAACTATATATATTCACAAAATCAGATTCAGCTTTGGCTTTGATATCGCTCTTGTTTGCTCCTGAGTAAACTATCGCAGTATCGTCTGCAAAACTGATTATTTTACCTTCACTCGCCGACAAGAAAAGTTTATTCATGTAGATTGTGAATAGCGTTGGCCCTAATATTGTTCCCTGCGGTACCCCATATTATATCATCCTTATATTACTGAATGTGGAATGTATTGCTCACCTCCACTGATATCGCTCCAATTTTCTCCTGAGCAAAATATGGCAGTATAGCAATATACGAGTATGTGTGTAATTCGAAATTCAATTTTCCTAATATGTCAGTTTTTTGTATAGTTTCAGCCAAATAAATATTATTATTATTATTCATCAGTTAGATAAAACGGATTGGGACTAATTACAAAAATAATCTGATATTCCTTTATTTGACTGAATTATGGAGTTTCAGTCAAATATAAAATTGATATACATAGCAATTTTTGGTTAATGCTGCAATTAATTTGTGAAACATAAATATATATGAATATTATTCAATACTTTACTTAACCATGGTTCTTTCTTTCTCAAAATCTGGCCTATATAGATTATATCTGATAATATCCTACTATCAGTTTCCTAATTATTCTCTTTCAACCTATGAACTGAATATAATATCGAGCTAGTTGATTTTGCCGGCAGCTACTTACCGGAAACGATCGGTAAAGAGCCCCGCCATGATTTAACTGCTGGTAATCTAGCGATAAATTCTGTTTCGTATTTCTCGTGTGTGTGTGTTGAATTGGAGAGATCGAGCGATATCTCCAGGGTATTTAGTAACAAATAGGCGGAAAACTGGGGTAAGGAGGAAGCAAGTCGCAAGCCAGTTGGCAAAACTATTGTTTCAACGTTACCGCGTTTTCAATTAATTCTTTACAGGGTGGATTTATTGATTCTCCCCCGGCCTGAATCTTATTACCATTGATTCGAGAGAATGCGAGAGTGTACGTGCACTGATTGCGAAACGAAATGTTCATTCTCGTTTTGGGTTACGGAAAGAGATAAAAGAAGCTCGAAACGTTGCGAGTTTCGATGATAGCGCCACCTAACCCAGGTGTTAGAAATGTTTCTATGTGCGTGTTATGAAAATGACGAGTGCTACAATCACAAAGGAACGAATATTTGTTTCAATTTTTACAATTTTTTCATTGATATTGTAAACAGATTGCAAAAACTGTGGGCTACTTTGAGGCTAGATTGTAAAGATCAATGCAGTTCTCGATGGACACAATAATCAGTTTTAATATCTTCATCACGTATTCTTGAAGAAAAATTGCGAAAAAAACACTTTTTTCAAAAATTACAGGTTTTATTTAGGCATATTTTAGAAAGCACATGTCTTCAAGAATGTTCATCCAGAGTTCTAGCAGATGAGTTTTGAAAAAAAACCATACTAATGTTTCGAGTGGTTGATCCATTATCAAGAGAGATTATCAGTAATATTGTATACTCTTGATAATGCGTTAACCAACTGACGCATATGTAGAGTGTTTAATATATTTAGTAATACTTAAGCCAAGTGTGTTAATTTAAATTTATTGAATATTTTTTAAATGAATGTCCGTTTCTTTTGAAAACACGAAATGAATTAACGTAACTTTCAAAAACAACTCAGGGTAAATATGTTTTTATCTTGATTTGAACAACCTATATATATAGAATTGACATAAATTCTATAGAATCATATGAAGATATAAATTTTCATTCGAATGACATATGCTCTTGGAAATAAGGAAGTGATAACAAAAAAGTTTCGAGATTACAAGGACTTTCATTCTGACCTAAATTTCGTAGAATTCTGTCGATACAAAGTAAGTGGAACATCCTAAAAAAAGTATTCGGAAACTTGTGAATATATTGATATTGCGATTTCCCTATAAGATCTGTAGAGAAAGAAACATATTTTATGAAATATGGTTGAAATTTTTGCGACAAAACTAGAAAGTGTATTCAGCTTGACAATGTGAAAAGGCCTACAGAATCGTTGGTGAGAAAATATAAAGAGTAAAACACTAGAAGGGCTATATTTCACGTTTGGTCATCTTTTCATGCAATTGGATAAGGGTAGTATTTTCCATCGGTTAGTACTGTTTACTCAAATTATTATTTCTTGTTTTCTTCTCATTATAATAATGAATCAACAATTATTTTCGTATTTTGAGTATGGAAAAATTGATTTTCTGATAACTTATAGAAGCTGGCATTTATTTCCACATCTCTGCGAGTAATAAATTGAGTTATAAAGAAGTTTTTCCTAATGTTGTTGAATATATTGAAGGAAAGGTTACATTCTGTAATATGCAAATGAAAGAATAAAATTTTTGTAGTTTAGAATAACTGTTTTTCAAGACGAGTTCTTACACTCATTATCCCATAAGAACTTGTGTCCCCCATGTGAAATGATTTTAGCGAAACACAGGACTAAATTTCATAAGTTTTCTTGGAAATCGAGTGAGTCGAAGGGAAAATCGAGGACGTATTTGACTCCTTATTCTCAACAAGAAAACTGATGAGTTGAAATTCGAAACTCAATTATACTCTTATATGAATTAATGGAAGGAGAACGAATTTCGCCATGTTCTTATTCCAGTTTTTATATCCCGAAGTTATTGATGAAATCTATAATTGACTACTACATTTAAGAAGTATTCTACTGCAAAATGACTTCGAATTTCGATTTTACAGTTCAATGTTCTCGAAATAAGTAACTGAACTCTTCAATCGAGGGTCAACATGCATGGTGTTCTTCAGGGCACAGTGGTGGGCCCATATATGTTAGCCTATATGTGGAGTCATATGAAATACAACGCGAAATTTACATAAAAATTCAATACATTTTCGTTCAGTATTCAAAGTTCAAAGCGATTCAATTCAAATCATTCTATCATTTCGAAGAGATAGCTGCATATGAACCTATTAATGAAATGAATATACGATTTACGAGACCATCTTCTGAAGAAAATTCGTTTTATATTCCGTGAAAGCCATCGACCTCAAACTCGAATTCACTGAATGGAAAATATGAGTAGAATTTATAAGGACCGGGCAGATTTCATCTCCGCAAATTAGGAAATATTTCACCCTCTATCCGAGATGAAATTTCATCTTACAAGCAGTCTTCGCCTCTGTATCAAAATGCAGATTCGAATGGAATGCCAGAGTTTCAAAACCAATTTCTCTGGTTTTACGTGTTCTGTTTTAAGTTGAAGAAGTAAAGATCGAAATTATACTTAGATCAATTTTCTTGAAAGCGATATTTCTGAGTAACTGTTTAAAAGAGAATTATATACTCATAGTCAAATAATGTTTGGTACTGAAGTTGATTGAAGATTTAGTTTTAATACTTGAAGATGGTGGAATACTCCAAAAGAATTGTAAAGAAATTGATATAAATTTGTGAAACTTAACTGAGCGTTTATTATTCAGTGTAAAGTTTGTCATTTCGCTTGTGCTATTCAATTTGTAAAGATCATTTGACGATGTTACAATGTTTGCTGAACAGGTTATCGTTCACTCCCTGAATATAAATGGAGATGTGATTAAAACTTGAAAGAATGGGTACAAGTACCTAAAAGGGAAACATCTATTACACCATCTCCTACTGAAGTATATTACGTTGTATAATTTGGATATATTACAAAGTGTAGAGCACAGAATGAAATTCTGAACAACATTCATGGCTAATCGTTGTTTCTTATCCCTATATAATCGGGGGAAAAGCGGAGTACTCCGGTAACTATCTAGAGCGATTTATCCGGGAACCTAGGAGGAAGATGTGTGTATTCCCTAGATTACTCAGTCGTATCTCATCTCAACAAGGCAAACGACGTTCGTGTTATTCTTGAACGCACGATTATGGTTAAAAGCACCTTATCCTAGTATTTAAGACTCATAATTTACTGAAGTGCTTTAGATGGGAGTTTAATATTCTTCGCAATCATTACACGGATTATCCCCATAATGATTCTTCAAAAACAGATAAATTTTCTTTATTATATAAACTTGAGTTTGTTATCTTTCGATGAACTCCTATAATCGATTCGGTGAATATAACGGTAAATGATCAGTTTGTTACAAGCCCAAACTTTGAATCAAATGTTTTTTCTGTTAATAGGAAAATGGTTATAGTATTTATAAAAGATTCATGATAAATTTCAGGGTGTCCTTAGAACTTTTATATCTGAAATGATTTTCTGAACAACAATTGAGAGATTTTTCTCTGTAATCAACTTAAAAGTTACAATCTTTGAAAAACTGAGAGTATTAGAGGCATTCTTTGTACCAACATTTATTGAACCACCGGAAGGAATTTTTATATGGTTTTTATAAATTCAGAAAAAATTTCTATCATGTTTCACGAAACCTCATCCTAGAACTGCTTAGATATCTACTAGTACCATAATTTGTCTAAAGTCTTAAGGTGTGCAGCTAGCTTAAAACCATTCAAAATTATGGTGGGGTGCATCAGGGTTCCGTCCTTAGCCTATAACGTTTTGATACTACCATTAATCATTCTTCAGGGCTTAGTAAAAAACAGTTGCCTGGACATATTTCTTATCAGGAAAATATTACAGTAGTGTCTCGATAATCCGAATAACCAAAATGCACGATGATTTTTGTGATTGAAATTACGAATTGATTTACTAATTGAATATTTTAATACAAACGAATTATTACACTTTTAAAATAATAATGATTTTTATTATTAACAAGTTATTTGTTTTTTTTTTTCGGTGTTGAAGTCATAATTCAAAACAAACAGAAAATGATAGAAACAGCGATTTACCGCAATGAGAGATGAAAATAATAGCAGAACGACAAATCGACGTGTAGCAACTACAGTGAATAACACAAAACTGCGAATTAATTTATACACTGAGTGATATGACAGCTTGACCAAGGGGAAAGGTCATTCGGATTATAGATTCGAATAAGAGGGGGTTCGTACTGTATTACTTTGTGAAAAAAGTGAAGAGGTTATAGAAAACTCCAGGCTGGACAGCTGCACTTGAAAAGAATGGCCTCGAAATTAACAAGAAGCAGACAGTGGGCTTAATGCCATTAATTTGTCAAATCAACGTACAATGAATACTACTGTGAGGTGTGAATCAATCCAAATTGATTCCCCGACTCGATTGATATTCAAAGACTAGATGGAGAAGATCATGTGGTCAAAATTACCCAGCATTTGCCAAAGAAGAATCAACATTACAACGAAGACCAACCTCCACAAGACTAGCGATAGTCCAAAAAGCCTCTTCATGTTCTTGAGAAAAAATACTTAGAGAGACGATGCAAAAAATTGCTTCATTTTGTGAATATAGATTAGAGAGATCATCCACAAATTAATGGCAAAATAATCGGCATGCAAAGAACAAGATTTATTGAATCGAGAAAAAATTGAAGTCTTGAAGATCGTTTGGAAATTATTACGATTTACTGAAGACATTTGTACATGATCAAGAGTTGTCAGCCTCAATTGTTGTAAATGAGGCACGTTGACAAGACTAGTTAACTCTACTCCGTTGCTAATTTTTATCAACTCTTTCTCAATCTCATACATTTCAAGTTGTTATCGTTTGAGAGTTAGTTTTTCTAATATCCATTGATTTATAGTCTTGAACGTTTCGATATTTTGTAGATAATACTATAAAGTTCCTGGAAGGTGGGATTTACTCACTTCAAAGTTAATAATTAGGGGATATAGAACTCTAGTGGATAATATTTGATTAACTACATCAATTTATTTCCATTAAGCATTCCAAACTTTCGAACTAAATTCGAGTTGATGAACATACGAGTTTCTACATTACTAGTGAAGGTAAATATCGAACTTCCTGTTTATTAAACAGATGCGGCATACACATCCGTATTGTTTTGGGAATGATATTCTCACCTACAGGTTCCTCATTTAATTCAAATCCTGCGCCTCAAATTTCCACGTATATATTACGTCTCGCTCTCTCTACCAGTAGATTCTGCACACATTAACAGAACATCGCTTTCGGTATCCGAATAAATTAAAATTTATCCGTCAGATATTTGTCATCGTTTTGTCAACACAGCGGGAATTGAGGAACGGGATACCGAAACGTCGAAGGTGTTATATTGATATGTTCAATATTGAATTGGATAATCGGGGGAATTGTTAAACTCACAGTAGGGCTTATCTGTCGAAAATTGATTTTATTTGTGAGTATTTTCCCGTCAAATATTGTTTTAAGGTGCAAAACTGTGTTCAACTTCAGCTCGCGCTGGACCATGTTGCTAGTTGGTGTGAGGACAATTATTTGAATGTGCCAGAGTGTTAATAATGTCTCATTCTCAAAAAAGCTACAAATGTTCTGCGAATGTGTCAATACCATCAAGGCTGAAAAGCAACATAAATCATTAATTTTGGTAATTTAATACTCAAAAACATTTCGAGAATTTCGCATATGTATATATCATCCACTACAGTTTGTTTCGTTATAAAATACCTTAATCAGGTGGAGGAAAACTCAGTTTTCATTTGAAATAAAACTCAGAAAAGGAAAAGTCATTAATGCACGGTGTCCGTAGATCGATCAAGTGTTTTATGCTGACACACAGGAAACGGAAAAGAGACTGTGTTAGCTTCAAGTCTCCCGGCAGAAGGAATCAATTTACGAGGATTTTGGGGATTTGCGTTTTCTCCGTGATGGACTGCGCCTTAAACTTTCTTTTTTACTGGATTGTCAAGCGAAAAATATACTGGTCGGATGAAAACTGCCGAATGATATCAAAGTTATATTCCTATTCAATTAACATATTGAAAACAATTTTAAATAAATGGAATTTTCTCCAATTATTCAAGCAGTAGTGTGTCTAATGTATATTTCAATCAACTTAATGTTTTTAGATGAATATAATATATTATGAATCAAATAAAATAATAGGAAACCAACAACATGGATATAGAAAGTTGAGAACAACAGCAAGAGTAATTATTGAAGTGGTGAGTGGCATTCTCTCTGCCTTTGATGATAATTGGGTATCAAAAATAACATGCCGGGAGAGTACTGAAGCGTTTGATAGTACAAGCCATAACCTAATTTCAGAGAAAAACAAACACTATGTTATTCAAAATTTCGCTGTGGAATTAATATCATCATATCTAAACGATGGACAACACAGTCAACTGGAAAAATAAAATTCCTGAAAAGAGAAATGTAGAGTTAGGATTGCCTCAGGGCTTCGTACTAGGACCATTATTGTTCATGATCTTCATAAATGATATGAACAAAAATTTATGAACACTTATCTGCTGATGACATCATCCATCCCCTAAAAGGCAAAACGCAAACCTGCTAAGAATTAATAAAGGGTGTTTTTTTAGAAGTATAAAACTTTAAATTGCAATAAAACAACGATGGATCATTCGATTGACAAGAATTAATTTTTATTCGAAAGATAATATTGTGGCATTACATTTTGAATATGATTTCTGGCATATGACCGCCACAGCTTGCTCGAATGTAGTCCAATCTGGACGTCTAATTTTCGATGACTTTTTCCAACATTTGTGGCCGTATATCGGTAAGAACACGGCGACTATTGTCTTCCAAATGGTCAAGCGTTTGTGGCTTATCCGTATAGACCAATGACTTTACATAGCCCCACAGAAAGTAGTCTAGCGGTGTTAAATCACAAGATATTGGAGGCCAATTAACAGGTCCAAAACGTGAGATTAGGAGGTCACCAAACGTGCCTTTCAATAAATCGATTGTGGCACGAGCTGTGTGACATGTTGCGCCGTCTTGTTGAGACCACAGCTCCTGGACATCGTGGTTGTTCAATTCAGGATCGAAAAAGTTAGTAATCATGGCTCTATACCGATCACCATTGACTGTAACGTTCTGGCCATCATAGTTTTTGAAGAAGTACGGACCAATGATTCCACCAGCCCATAAAGCGCATCGAACATTCAGTTTTTCTGGATGTAACGGTGTTTTGACATACACTTGAGGATTATTTCACTCCAAATGCGGCCATTTGACCATTCATCCAGAAGTTTGTCGACGATAAAATGAACGTAGTGCGCGATACGTATAACGCACAGAACCATTAATTTCGAAATGAAATTGCACTGTTTGCAAGCGTTGTTCAGGCTTGAGTCTATTCAAGATGAATTGCCAAACCAAACTGAGAATAAATCACTTCTCAGCTGTCAAATCGGTCTCCATCTTCAACAGTAATGCCAACTTAAAGTTCTATACCTCTAAAAAAATACCCGTTAGAAGATGAATTATTCAAAAGTATTGTTCATTTGAAACAATACTTTTGAGGGTAAAACGTATTGTTTATTGTCAGTAAGAAGAAGATGTCATTGTATATTACATTATCATAGGTTATTAATAATGGTCCTCATTTCTGACAAAATAAGAAAATGAATAGAATCGCTCTTCTTTGCTCTGAAATTCAATATCTCCACTAAATAAGCCACCTGATTTCGGGAATAATTTCACATATTTTCTCCTTACTCTGCGTAGAACAGCCATAATTCAAAGGGAAGACTACTCTTGGGGTTAGGGGAATTCGGGCTTGCCAACCTAAAGTTTGGTTTCTGCATATCGTTTATATACCGATACATAATTCATTCCACTAAAGTTTGTTTGGCACAAGTATCTTGTTCTAATGGAGTTCCTAGGGGACAAATAAATATGAGCATACATCCAACTGCGGTTGTGAACTTTTGCAGTTTCTACTCAATTTCAAAATGCTGATTAAAAAAATATACGACACTGTAGGCGCATTGGTTAATTGAAATATACGAGATGGCACTAGTCTTTCTTTTGTAATTTTTCAAATTTTTCAATCATAAACTAAATAGGATAAGGTTATTTATAGAATAACACATAGGGCAAATGGCCTCCATAATTTTGCATACACATATGCATTCGTTTGTCGAAATTTTCCATGACCATTCTGAATAAATGTGGCTGAATTTCTTTAATGCAAAGTTGAATGTAGCTTGTTGACATAGACATATGATTTCAAATAACCCAATGAAAAAAAATCTAATGGTGTCAAATCACACGATCTAGGGGGCCAATTCTGATCACCGAAAATATCTCATCCAGTAATTGAAGTGTTTCACGGGCAGTATGGCATTTGGCACCTTCTAGTTGAAACCACATATTCACCACACAAATATCATCCAATTTTGACAGAAGAACTGTGTTATAATTCAGCATTAATGGCAGCAAATTCGAATTTTGCGTTCATTTTGGGACACTCTTCGGTTCAGACCCCAGCTCAATTGCAACCCGAAAATTGTGTTTCTATTATTTCATTTCATTTTGTTGATATATTTCGATAAATACTCCCTATTTCCATTTCTTTTTTCGATAAGATTCATTTGTTAATTCGAATTACTTTTCAGTGTGAATTTTCATTGAAGACGTTTTACTTCGCAGTGTAAAATTGGATTTTATTTCCTCAGCGTCTTCTATTTTCGAATTGATGATTGATGAGGCCGATACTTGGAGAAAATTAATATTCATAATGAAACAATATTTAGAATTTTCTCATAATTTAATAAAAATACTTATGACGCGTTTCGAAGTATTACTTCTTCAACAAATGCTGAAATAACAATGTCATTGATTTTCGTTTGAATTATTTTATCGATTTTTTCAAGAGAAAATTATGTTTCTGAAAAATTGGGGAATGGATTCATTTAGTTCATAAATCGAAATTCAATGCGGATCAGGAAATACGAATGTTGTTTTCGTAGATTTCGTAGATAATCCAAAATAGTCGAAGGTTATACCTGAAGAAAAACGAATATACTGAAATCCGGAATCCTTACATTTTAAAATACTTTTTTTCGTTGAAGATCGCACCACAAAAAATTAATTTTCCTTGATATTTCTTAGCAATTCCATCAGACGTCACGACAAAAACATTTGCATAAATTAATTTGAATATCCTTTCATCTTGCAGACAAAACACTGATGACTTCGTTGATCTAATTATTTGAAATAATTGGTTATCATTTACATATCAGGCACTTAATAGCTGATGATCACAGCATTTCATTAAATGGTAAAAGGTATCATTTCGAATATCCTTCGAATGAAAAGGATGTTATCAATTCACACAATATCTGCAGAAATGACGCATGTTGGAATAGTCAATTATTTCTTTGGGACAAGCAACAGAAAGGCAACTAACACTCTTTTACTTAATATATTTTTCTCTTCGTAACGAGTTCTACAAACGTGAATTAGAAATTGAAGATGTAAACAATATCATAATCAAAGATGTTTAGTACCATGAATTTACAGATAGTGGGATTTCTCTTAAAGTTGTAAAATTCTGTATCATGGGACATTGCAAATCTTAGTTGTACAAAACATTCAAGTACAATTTATAGCCAAGCTTACTGAAAGATTTATATAAAATACAATTTCTGGAGATGCTCAGTTAAATATAAAGGTTAGATAACTCTCGACATCAATGACAAAGATGACAGATAGGGAATTGTAGAAGAGAGTTCTTCTTCCTTCTGTAACTGGCAAGTAATAAATCACAAACCCTGTTAACGTTTACATAGGCAAAAATAAACAATTATTCTTAATGAGTATTACATAATAAACTATAAGGATGCAGAATAGAAGAAAGAAGAACTCTTATATATATATATATATATATATATATATATATATATATATATATATATATATAAGTAGTATGAATATATAATGCATAGATTAATGTACATTTCAAATCTTAGGAATCAATGAAAAGCACATGAATGCATCTAAATTTCAAAATTACACACTTCCTTATAAATTAAGATACTAAGCGTTTCTACAACTACAATCTAGATGGCATTACTTCATCAGATTATATGAAATTGTTCAAAAACTACAATTTTAAAATGTAGTGTCTTAATTGATAAAGACGTGTAAAACTTGCAATGTTAGATGTATTCATGTGCTTTTCGTTGATTACTAAGATTCGAGAGGTATATGAATCTATGCATTATATATGCCTACGACTTCTTGTATATTTCTGTCTCACAATGAATAGGAGGCTATGTGAGGATTGAAGTTGTTGCCTCTCATTTGTTGGCCGTGGCGTAACTGATGAGTACCTTGTAGTACAAAACATTAACTATCTTACGCATTCAAGAAATGAAGGCACCGATTTCAATTTTCTCTAACATTTATCCGTAGAAGGATAATGGAGACATCGCATTGTTCATGTTCATAGCACAGCTTTGCTATAACAATGTGCTATATATAATTTGTAAAATAAATTATCTGAAGGAAGTTTTAGTTTACTTTTGATATCGAACTACGTAGTTCTTTTTCTTGTAGTAAATTTCTTCTATATATATAAAGGAGTGGTCACTTCCTTCGAAAGAGTCTTGTTCTGTTTTTGTATTCCATCTCCAAGTTCGTACAAGTTGAACTCGGCGACGCCGTTCTGATAAGAGCCAATCAGCCCGAAACATGTATCGAAGCTTCAAAAACGGCCGTACCTATGTCGATGATATTTTTATGTGTTCAAGTGAATTCGAAATGGTTTAGATTTACAATTGAGTTATAATTTCGTCTACTTTTTTCATTCGAAAATAGTTCAGATTCAGTTGTGTTTGTGGATTTTTCTTAAACATTTAGATGTGGTATTTTTGATTCGATAATAAATTATTGAATCGAAAATATCTTCATCTCATTCTAGTTTTACACGGTAGGTAGCGCTGAGATCAGATTTAGGAGGTTTTTTCTTGTACATTTATTACTTTTAGCTCCTCTGTCAAATTGTTTGTTGTTTATTGTATCGAATCGAATCGCATGGTAGTCGATTTAATATTTGAAGTCGAAACTGTGAATGGTTTTGAAGTGCAGATAAAAAACTATACATTGTGCAAAAACAGTAGAAGATTTTTTTGACTGGAGACGAAATTTTTTAGACATCACAGACACCCCCTGAAATTGATCTCGAGAATCTACATCGAGATCTACTTAATCTATGAATTGATGTAAATACGCTCAGTTTTAAAATGTTTTAAGACTTTTAAATCTGCTCAAGCTGTTGAATGAAAAGTTTCAAAGGTTTTGTGGCCAATAAACCATGTCTTCGTTAAAATATTCGTTACTCTAGTTGCAATGGTGATAATTTAGATGATAATTCAAGTTGTGAAGGTTAAAAGTGGAGTGAATGAAATAAATATTTTTTCTAAATGACACGGAGGTTTTGCTTATCTTTTGGTGAAACATCATGTTAAAAACTATAAAATTATAAATCAACACACTTGACTTGACCTGAGTGTACTAAGTATTGGAAATTTCGATAGCCAAAAAGAAGAATTTACCTATTTGTAATGATCAGCTGGATTTTTCCGTGAAGCCAGTTTCAAATTCTGTGGTTTAGGATATATAAGTGAAATTCAGTAACATTGTATACTCTTGATAATGGGTTAACCACCCGAAACATATGTAGAGTTTTTTTAATATATTCAGTGAAACTTACGTCGAGTGTGTCAATTTATGATATTATAGTTTTTAAATATTTTTTCAAGGAAAAGCTTGAATAATATAAAGCTTGATAATATAAAAAAAAACCTGATTCAGATGTTTCCAAAGTTTTTCGAACCACATGAAATAATTCAGAATACTCCCCATTTTATACGGTGATTTTTGCCTTTTTAAATTTATCAGTCCTCAGTTCGTCCCTTGGGCAACAAAAAATCGTCACCATTGCTATCGAGTTCGCTCAGTTTTCATTATTCAGCCTCGTTTTTCGGGCACATTGAAGAATCCAGGTTTCGTTAATTGTTTTAAACTCCGGCTAACTTTCCGGGATTCGTTCCAGTCATATGCAAATTGGGCAGATGTTTGCAAAACCATTGCGATCATCCACACGTTAACTTCTGAACATAGAAATAATACGAAAAGCATTCAAGTCTACATCGAAATCATTAATACTTCAATTTTATTCATTTACATTCACATGGATAGATGGAGCTGCGGTTAGTTCAGTGAATTGTTGTTTTATGATCTAATTTACGTAATTAACTTAATATTTCAACATAATTTAACATAATTGAGCGATTTGGGTGAGACCACTCAATAAATATATGTATTTAAAGGCACCTTCTATACTTCTTGACCCAGAGAGAGAGAGAGAGAGTGAAATAGTGTGAAATTGATGTATAATCTTCGTAGGCCATGATTGGATTTGATAACCACAAATGACATTGCTGAAGAGTGACACAATCAATTGGGTTCAATTTATTTACGATATTCTGAAGCATGAATTTCATATCACGAAGCAAAAACTGAAAAACATATAGAAGAAAGTTTATACAAGTTATTATAATTTCATAATCATCAAAAATGTTTTCTCATCTATCAATAAAACCAATAGTCAAAAATATTATATAATGAATATTTTTTAATTGGACTGAATGAACTTCATTAACTGGTCATGATATCTGACGACATTTCAGTATATTTTTATCATTTGTGAACCTGACATCGTATCCAACACAATAAGTGAATCTGTTTGAAAAAAAATCTTTCTTTTCATTTTTTTCACTCGATACATCTGGAATGTCCAATATTCTGCAATAAGTATTGAAACCCCATAGCACCACTGTTTAGTTCGCAAAATTAGAAAAATGTTCATCATTTTCAATGAATATACATATCCAAATGAAACCCTCAGGAAGAATGCTCTAGGAAGTGAACCGAACCGATAAGATATGTGAAAATTTTTACAACTGCAGCAATCTCTGAGGCTTTTGTATGAAATATCTATAAAACCTGCCATCTATGTATAGACGTACACACGGAGCTTTTCACGAACACACTCTGCCATATTCGAAAGAGTTCATCTTGTTTCTACTCTAGAGGGAGCTCACGTGAATAGATCACCAAATGTTTGCCGTAATTTGAAGAGAAAGGATTTTGGTGTGACCTGGAAGAACAAAGAAACCTGATTGTTTGAATGCGTACCACTGATGATTCCAATAACATGATGAAACAGCGCTGCGTGTTATCTCCAACAAGTTCGGTGTGTTTCGAAACGTACTCAACGTTCACTCTCGAAAGTGAAACGTTGTGTTTTCTTTGACAACATTCGTATAAATATCACCCTGGAAGTTTTGTTCAGAATGAAAGATTAATTCTATTTATCAATTCAACGTGAGTATGGACTATTGGCCAAGCAGTATCTAATAGCTACTTGAGCTATTTCAATCCATTAATTCCTCCATTACCATCTCTATTTACTGAGCCAACTACGTTCGACTTTACTCTTCGAGTCTATTCGGACCTGAATCCACATCTCGAAATAAATGTATTCGAAACGTTCGAACACGCAATTTCCATTGCACTTGCCACAAGTGCAGATTGAAACTGAACTGGCTACTGAGTAGAACGGTCATGTTTAACTGTCTGGGAAGTATTGATCTAATTTAGTCGGACCTTCTTTTATTTGGTCTGCGATCTGTCTCGCATCATCCGTAAGCGATGAAGGGTACGAGTTGAAGAGCTCTTCAGGGTCACTGAACATGCTTATCCAATTAGATAAGACTGAGCGATGATATATTCTTGAAGAGAGATCCGTCTTATATCATGGGCAATCAAGAATGTATTATCACCCTAAAGATTTGAAATGTTCATTAATAATACCTGTGACAAAAATTTGCAAAACTGTTAAAATAGAACAATTTCGACATATAAATTTACTACCATCTTATGAGAAAATTTCAGAATTAGTACTCTAAAATTTGGATTCAAAAGAAATTGCTCTTGTGAGACAGGAATATTGAGTTTATGTGAGAAATGGTATAGTGCTATAGATAAAGGAGAAACGGTTATAGTATTATTGGATTTTAAAAGAGCTTTTGAAACGTTATGTAGATCATTATTATTGAAAAAACTGAATAAACTTGATTTTGAGGGAGTAGTGAATGATTGGTTCGGATCTTACTTGGATTCGCGAACACAAAAAGTTAAGTTTAATAGCATTCTGTCGGATAGCACGAAAGTGGATGTAGAAGTACCTCAAGGAACTGTCTTAGGTCCGTTGTTGACCTCCTTATATATAAACGATATTGTCTCTCATGTGTAAAATGTTCTATACGTTTATTTGCTGATGATACTATGCTCTATATATGTAGCAAAGATATTAAGGATATGACAGAGGAATCAATAGAGACCTTTATGCAATTAATGACTGCAGAAAATCTAACTTCATAGTTTTGGGTACAAGTAAAATCCTGAAAATCAATAAAAGTGGATTTAATTATAGAGATTAATGAACAAAAAAATTATAAGAGTAAAAACAGTAAAATATTTGGACATCATGTTAGACGAAAATTTGAGTTTCAATGATCATGTTGATTTCGTATCATCTAAAATCTTTAAAGAATCAATTTATTGAAAAAATAGTCGACATATGTGAAATTATTGTTTTTGAATTAATAATAATGCCACATTTTGAATATTGCTCAACATTGTTGTTTGCTTTGACTGAAGAAAACATTCGAAAATTACAAAAGTTACAGAATAGACCTATGCCAACCATTTAAAAGTGCTATAGGTATATCCCTGTTAAAATTATGCTGAACTCTTAGGAACTGATGTCTGTAAAACAAAGAATACTCTTTGCTTCATATATACTCATATTCAAAATAAAAAACCAGTTGCTTCCACGTAATGTAATAAAAAATGTAACATATGTCAGTGATCTGCATGGGTATAATGCTAGAAATACTCATTGTTTTTATATCCAAAGTAGAAAGCTTTCTAAACATAAAAATAGAATATACTATGACGGATTTAAGTCTTTCAATAATTTACCAAATATTTTGAGAACTAGTACAAGTATTAAGATATTTAAGCGTCATCTTAGAAAGTAAATTTTAAATAATGAGATAGGTATATAATTAAAAATTAACAATTCAAAATATATGGATTTTTTGCATAGCTTCATCGGTATTCTCTAACATTGCCCCTTGAAGGATGATGAAGGTATCACCTCGTTCATGTTCATGAGGCCAGCTATGACATTCTTCAGATTGATTTCGATTTTTCGAATTATTGTTCTAGTCTTTCTGAGATGATTTCATAATAGGTATTTTTTTTATTGAATAGATTGAGCTCTTGAAGAGCTTATTTATGGGTTGTATTGGTTTGAAATCACTGCTTAAATACAGGAGCATAAATTTACACATATACATTTGTTTTCATAATATAACCAACGTTAAACATTTTAGTATGGTCCAAATTATCGGTTGACATTTTGTGAAGAATAAAAAAATGAGGATCCTTGTTAAAACAATCTTCAAGTCCCCAATTTAGAGATTTCATGTTGAAATCACCAATGGTTGCTTAATTTTTTTGAATATTTTTTTATTTTTTCATTTTCAAGTTCGTACATTCGAAATTCAAGTTCTGATGATCAACTCACGTTCTGATGAGAGCCAACAAGCTCGAAACACTTGTGTACAGTTGCTTCAAAATGCGGACTGCTCATCTCTAACTTTTCTATATAAACGTAGGTATAGGTTATAGAAATCACAGAATTTCGTATAATCTGGTTGGAAAGAATGTTTATGAAAACGTTGATTGGACACGCAACACAGTTATAGGTAAATTCTCATTTAAACTAGTAGGGAATCAATTCGTTCATTTTTGTCGTGATGAATTTCCAATTCAAATGATATTGACCATTCATTCAAGTTCAAATGTTTATGATTAAGAAATGGATATCTGATCTGAAATTACGTAATATACAGAAAAGAAACCGACCGCCTTATTTATTTATGGGACCCTAGAGGCAACATAAAGATTTTAATCTGTGAATTTAGTAGGCTCACCCGAAAATGAAATATTCATAATACCAAAAGAGCGGCTCTTCTTTCGGCTCAATACCATTAGCATGAAAAATTTTGGTGACAGATTGACAGGGAATTTTTCCCCACACTGTTTTCATTTTCATGTAAATTGCATATTTTCCGAAGCTGAGTGTAGACGTTGAATTAGTAATACAACATGGAATCTTTTAAAATATATTTATGACATTCAGCTGACATTATTGGAAGTTGTAGACGGTTAAGATCCTTTCTGAATATAAACTTTGTACATAAAACTCTTCAAAGTTTTTACGACAAGAGCATATTGGGCATATAAGATATTTTCGACGTATGGAGGTGGTTTATAACAAATCACAGGTGTGATTGAAAAATATGGTTGAAAATACCTTATATTAAAATTCATTACAATTCGGTCAAACTACTAGTTTTAACTGTCAATGTGTTGACATGTCATATCAATTTCATTTTATGATTCGCAAAAATTGTAGAATTTATACATATTGACCACTACGATATTGATTGACATCCTCATAAGTCTCAAGAGCAAGGTCTGTAATAGTTGTTTCTCTATCCCGGTTCTACCCTACCAAAAAGAAAAATTACAGTGAAAATTAGAGCATCAAACAAACTCAACGCATAGCCTAATACAGATACTCATGTTTGGTATTAGTCTTCGTCGTTACATTCTTAAAGAGGAACTTCGATTACAAAAAATCTGGAGGATGTGATTAAACGAACAGCCATCTAAAAATATCCTTGAGATGATCATATCGCCACACAAGACGACAACAGGTGGACATAACACGATGGAGATCACGATTATGAAAAAGAAGTGTCATGTGACCTCCCAAAAGCTGGATGGTCGACAACAAAGAAGTAGCTGGCACACACTGCTACCTAGAAGCTGGAAAACGGGACATATGGAAGACAGGCAGAGAGACCTATGCCCAGGAGTGGATAGCAAAATTCTGCTAAAGGGAAAGAGGGAGAAGACAATATTGCTGCTTTTTTCTTCTGAGTTTTCAATATTTAATAGTGTTGGCGTTTACTTGATGTAAATCCATTATAATTGAATATAAACTTAAATTCAAACACTTCAACTTATGATTTACAATTTATTCATTACATAGCATGACGCGTTTCGTCCAAATCAAACAACGTTTACATCAAACAACGAGTACATAAAACTAAGGACAGATAACACCAGCAGTTCTACAAGTAGAATGGCCATTCAAGGAATGAGAGCGTGAATCAAAGAAGACTGAAAAATATTTCAAATGTATATCTCAAGGTAATCCATTCTGAATTATCATTTAGATTACATCATATAGAATTTGAGAGTTTAGATGGTATTACTAGATCTAGAGTTATCAGTTTCGTTTATAGCGAATTCTTCAGACAAAAACGCTAACTAGATGTACTTATTAAAAGTAAACTTAAAACACATTCCGTTAGACCTGAAACGAAATTTTCTAACCCTAAGATTTTTGATAGATTTATTAATTGTGCAGATACACAATTTACGGAAGATGAACAAAGTTTATTATCGAAAGGATTCAAACATAATATTAGAACCCCAGTGTAGCAAAAGTGTCTTGAACAAATTGGCATCGAGGCGGAAATAACGCTTAAAACGAAACATATCGATCATAATATTGAATATTAACAGCACAGTTAATCAAGATTCAATCGAATAAAAATAAGAAGTTGTCAAACGTTGAGACTAAATTAATAAAATTTCTATAAATAAATCTGATTACGTTTCAGAAACGTATATAGCTTCAGCTTTATAGAGTCCTAATACTATTTCGTATTGAAGGAAGACCTAACCAAAAAATACCAGTTAGAATTAAAAATGCGTTGAAAGAAGTTAATGTTTTAATAGACGAGTACACTAAACATAGACTAACTCTTACCAACCCGCAATGTCCGCAACTCTATTCACTTATCAAATTACATAAACAAAATCTCCCTATGCGGCCAGTAGTAAGTTTCACGTCAGCCCCTTCCACTAAAATCTCAAGAGTGCTCATAGATATTAAAAAATCGTATTGTGATTTCAAACCAAAATTGATTATTTTGTAAGCATCTGAAGGAAGAAGTCGTTTGTAACGACGAAACGCGTTATGCTATGTAGTGAATAAGTAAAAATCATAAGTTCAATTGTTTGAATTTAAGTTTATATTCAATTCTGAGTTTTCATTCTCAGTACAAAGTATGGAAAATAAACTTATTGATAATTTTTCGGAATATTCAAAGTTACAAATGCATCATAGTATACATACTGGTCCTTGTGGACTTACAATTTGACTAGATCCTAATGCGTAACCAAAGGTATCCTAAATCATGGCGCTTATTCACAATTAACACTTCAGTTATGTAGAATATGAATACAATTCGTCTTGATACATCTGTAATCTAATCATCACTACTTTTAGAAGAGAAATATCTCTTTCCGTGAACTAGAAAGTAACTGAAGTGATGGTTAAAATTGTCAATGTATCAAAGAATATGACTCCTCCACTTAATCAACAAGAATATAGCATTAGCTGTTTAGATGCTGAAACCATTCACTTTATTTTAATCTGGCCTTTTTTCATATATTGTAACTTTCTAGAGCAGCATGAAGAATAGTTCAATGAACAATTCCATTCAGGTATAGCATAATTCTAAAACTCAAGTCAAAAGTTCGAAGTCAGAATTCAAGTTGAATTTCAGTATTCTCTGCAAGAATATTGAGGAATCAAATTTATGACACAAATTTCTCTTCGTTGAAACACTAGTGTTCATTCAATTTATACAAGCTACTCAAAAAATAGGTTATCGCTGATCATAATCGATAAACTATCTGGACTTACTTCCCTATTTCCTACGATGACTTGGTGTGATGTGAGTAATTCAAATATCTCTCAGATTGACCTACTGATCTACATCCTATATCGAATATGATGGCTTTATTTGGTTAAATTGATTGAGATGATCCGATACAGTAAATGAAGGAAAATTCCAACACTATTAATAGCATTAAGTCTACCAAGCACTCCCCTAAACATAGAATACTGACTTTTCGATTCACATTCATTTCTATGTTTCGGTGAGAAAATATTTAGAAGGGCCTTACAAAACACTAATTATGAACTGAATTGATGATGACAACTGAAGTTTTCAATAACTGCAACGGAAAACAAGACGAATACAAAAAACATTCACTCACTTCTGATAGTGATACATCTTTGCTTTACCAAATGAATTAATGGATTACAATTCGGCAGTTTATATAATCGGACATATTTGTCCAGTTTCGTTGACGTATTATTAGCATAAAATATTAATCACTCTTATTGAATAACATTTTAATAACTGCAATAACATTTTTATGAATGTTTTTTAAAGACAAGTTATGACCAATAAAACACGTGAAATTTACTTTTCTCTAGAGTGGAAATTTATGATTACATAGAGTTGAATTAGAAAGAAATATAGTCTCCGAAATTTCCGTATAAAATAATTTACTTTGTCTAAATTCACCTCTGAGTAATATTAAGTAAGTTACTTTATTTAGCACAGCTAATAAACTTAACAGAAGATAAATTTTATCTACAAACATCAAACAACATATTTCAGCATTAAATATTATTTTTTACAAAAGGATACAATAATTTTTCGAAATCATTATAATTCTCACATAATTTAAGATGCGGATCTAGACTATGAAATAAAATCATTTCGTTCGCACATAAATTATTTAGGCATTTAGATGAACTGCACTTATCAACATACGTTTGATATACGCACTCATCGAAACGTACGTCATGCAGTATTATTTTCAATATATGTGTAAATCAGTTTAACAATTGTTTAATTACTAAATTTACAAACATATTGGAGGAAGATTTTGTACGAAAAAATTTAGTGAAGCTGCATCAGTAACCAGCATTCTAAGATCATTTTTCACAATGAAATTACAAGCTGAGGTTACTAACTAAAACCCAAAATGAAAACAATGGAAATTCAAATTAAATTGTGTCGATTTAAAATACCCCAACTCGGTTTTCTCTTAATGAATTACTCCGATTGATAGTCATTTTGGAAATAATTAAATCTCTGGGAGTTGTTAGTATCTAATTTGAAAAATGGGGTGGCAATTTTAATATTTACAGCATTTTTCGCAAAAATCCTCTTGCGATGATCATAACGGAAACATTTTCATCAATTACATTATGAAGTTCTTTCCGGCGAATCTCTCGAAATCAGGTCAAATTAATTCCGTTCACTACTTGCTTATTTTACAAATGCATTGTTGCGATCTCGGAAATTCAAAAGTGTGCATGGGGTGAAGTAGGTGGTGGTGAAAGTACTTCATTATCAGGATAGTGTCCTCATTTTGAATCTGGCGGTTTTGTTCCATTTGTTAGATGAGTTGTTGAAGTTGTATTCATTTTGGATCGTGTCAAGGACGTTTGCAATTATCTGGGGCTTGAAGTAATCCGAAAGGTATTATTATTGTTCATATAATACAATACTCCATTTCATGGTTATAGAAATATAATTTTTCTATTCGTGAAGAACATGAAAGATAATCACAATATAAACGTGAAACAGTTCGCATTCGATGAAGAGTTTTATATAGCAACATCGAGGTATCAGTTATGGATATGGCCTTTCAGTCGATAACTCTGTTAGAAATAAATTTGCATTCGAAAATCTGTATTTGCATTCTTTTCAAATGAACATATTTTTTGGATAACCCCTGTATGTAACAGTTAGAGATTATTCAAGTTTACAAAAGGATAAAGATTGGAGTGGAGATTAAAATTCCTTATGAATCCTGATAAAAATCAGATTGTCAAGATAATCGTCTGAGAAATACAGATTGAATAATTGGAGTGAAAATTTCGTTTCAGATATTTCCTCATAACTTGATAATATACAGCTCATCATAAATATCGTAATCCAGTAATTTTCAACACGAAAAAATTATGAAATTATGAAATTTTTTTGTTTTCATTGCTGGGTGAAATAATACTAGGTCCACACTCGTATAGCGGAAAATTATCAGTCGATTATTTGTGAAGATTGTGAACCGAAACCTAGATATTTTCTACTATGAAAAAATATTGCATAAACAATATGGAAAAAGTTAAAAAATGACATTGAAAATAACATATTCCATAAATAAAGCACGAAGTGATTATTCTTGAAAGAGGAACTATAATTTTTTGGAATTTACGTTTAGTATTCGAAAACTCAATCTCCCCTTGTATGTCACCAATAGTATTTCAGTTCAATATTTTCCTTTCAAAACTCAGATACTTTACGGACTAACCTCGTACGCCGATTGAAATTATCATCACAATGGACGATATTTTATTTTCACTTTTTATAATATTGTGGTGTGAATGAAGTGAATTATAATAGAACAAATATCAATAGCAGCAAAGGAAAAGTAATCAAAAAAATATACAAAGAAGAAAATTCTTCAGAAAGAATCAGTGCAGGTTTATCTCATAACTTCTGTCCTTCATTCTGTGAATGAATTTGAGAATTACCTATGAAAAAGCTATAGTTTCATTGAAAATACAAATAGTACGACCAAAATAAAAAAATTGGTTTGATGAGAAAAAATGATTTTCTTGAATTTGTTGCGTACTATTCAACGAATCGTTCACTTTTTGGATAACCGCCGTATGATGAATATTTTCTCATGAAAATCGTTTTTTTCTTCGAGGGAAGCTCATACGAATTATATTCCTGTTAAAAAAATATGCTTTTATGAAAGATGGAAATGATCGAAGTGAGGATGTTTTCGAAAAATCTCCATCAGGCTGAAAAAAACTGCTGGTGGGTCAATCGAGTGAAATTGAAATAGTGCAGTTGCATCCCAAGTACATGCCATTTTGTCATTCATCATGAGATTAATGAAAATGAGAATTGTGTTTAATGAAGCGATGGTTTTCATAGATATTGAAAATATGAATCGCGATTGAACGTTTCCTTGAAGAGAATAATTTTTAATGGAAATATAATGCTCTTCAATTCGTTACGTATTAAACAATGTATCAGTTACTTTTTAGTGAATGACACGTTGGTTTCGGCTTATCTCTTGGTGAAACAATAAAATAAAACACTTAATTATGAGTAACTTTCTGGTTATCCCTCGGATGTTTAATATATATAAAAATCACTGAATTATATTTCGAATGTTTATTCTTTGAGAGAATCTCATACAGATTACACTGGTCATGAGAAAATAGAGTTTTTGTGGAAAATGTGAATTAACTACGATATTTTCAAGAAATCTTCTTCAGGACGAAATAACCTCTTGGTGATCAATCGAATAGAATTGGGACAGTGCAGTTGTATACTAAATAATTGTCCTTTAGTCATTCATCATGAAAATGAAGATATTGAAAATATGAATCACATTCGATCGTTTTCCTAAAGAGAATGAAAATATAATTCTCTTCAATTCGTTACGTATTTAACAATGTATCAGGTACTTGTTAATAAATCACAGGTTTCGTTATCTTTTTGTGAAACAATAAAATGAAACATTCAATTTCAAGTTATTTTTTGGTTAACCCTCGTATGTTTAAAATATATATAGAAATCACTGAATGATATTTCGAATGTTTATTTTTTGAGAGAATCTTATACAGATTACACTGGTGATAAAATAATAGAGCTTTTGTGAAAAATGTGAATTAATTACGATATTTTCAAGAAATCTTCATCAGGACGAAACAAACTCCTGGTGGGTCAATCGGGTGGAATTGGAACGGTGCAGGTGCATCGCGTAGTGCCCCGCGTCCTGCTGATCAATCCGGAGCGTCTACAAGAGCACGGTAGCGTCGCCAGATGTCCCGTCGCTACCGACGCTAGTACAGCGCGCCGAGCCAGTCTCGATCTGCTGTTACCTGCAGTTGTCGACGCAGCGCTGCTCTCTAGCGAACGCCGAGTTCGCGCCGTTTTCGAAAAATCGCCGCATTGTGAATCGGTTTGCGGTGTGCTATCGGCCCGACGCTGGGCTCGATTCACTGATATACCGGGTGTTTTTCGGTCGGTTTTTCTGGATGTTTTAAAGTGCGTTTGGACAATTTGTCGCCTAGTGTTTAGTGACCATTTGTGGTGTTTTGACGCAAACACGAACCGCTTTTTCAGCCGATAAAATTCCGGTGAGTTTTCGTATTTTTCTTCAGAAATTATTCAATTTTCAATTCGGAACATTTTTTTCAATATGGTTCTGTTAAAAATTTTGTTGAAAAGATCTCAGATTGTGTTCACGTTTTCTTCGACTAAAATCACGAAAAATAAAAAAAAACTCGATTTTTCGACAGCACTTCTCTATATTTCATAATAAAATAAATATCTCGAAATATTTTCACAAACATCGCTATTTAAATAAAATTTTTATAATGCATTGTTACCCTTGATACTAATGAACAATTCTGATAACATTTTCATAGAAACTATTTCTATTCGAAATATTCAATAATTTTCCAAATGAATAATCAAATTTCCAATTGTTCTAATCGAGCCATTGTTGTTGAATACTTCTGATATTTCAATTTTCGCAAATAAATTCAAATGTTGATATTTAACCTGCTATAAAAACTCAAGAAATTAAATCAACTAATTGCAATCTCTTATTTCCGTAAATAATCTTCAATTCATAACTCCTAAACAATAAACATTAAACTGTTATGAGAAATCAGATAAGGTTTAAATGCCCTGCCTTGGAACTGCCATTGTGTTTTATTCCAAAATAACTTCGTTGAGAAATGCGAATAATTATTTCATGTTGAACATTAAAGATTGAAAAAATTAGTTTCTATCGAACTTAATTTGAATTGCTGAAAATCATGATTCAAAATGAATAAATTATAATTTATGAAGTTTAACTATGACAAGAGAATTGTTTTATAATTCTTGTATGGTTTTAGATTTATCTTATATTTTACATACCAATAAGAAAGGCCGAAATTCAATGCGATATACTAGATGTGAAATAAATATTCGAACGAGAAAATGAGAAAAGTAAAGTTTAAGAAACAACAAAAACAAAACGTAAAGTACAGATGAACAAAGTATAATATTTTATTCCACATATACGAAAGGGACTGGTCAAAATAAAATATAATTAATATACGAGAAGTCAGTAGGAATTTGAACTGGAAAATGAGAAAAGTGAATAAAATGAGAAACAAGAATAAAACAGAGAACGAATAAATAGAGTTTATATTTCGAGAAAAAAACACTGAATCAATGTAATTCTGTTTTTTGCTTCAATTATTCAGAAATATATCAATTGTTATCTTCAGTATTTTTTATATATGTAGATCAAAGTTTGCAAGCAAACTTTCACATTGTTTAATTATTTGGAATAGTTGAAATCCTTCGATTGTTTCAAATGTTAAAAAGAGACAATCAAATTATTTGATTGAGAAATAATCTTGAATTTAAAACAGAACTATAGGGATTGACGGTGATTGATCTCGCAGTGATATTGATGCTATTGAATATTAAATTGAAATTTAAAAAAAGTATTTTTGATATGAACAATTATGTATTGTCATAAATATCAGAAACATTTGCCTCGATTCTAAAAAAACTGTTTAATTTGCTAGATATATATTTCGAGCTTCTAGACATTATCAAGAGCAACATACAACTCTTGTTGATGGGTAACTGGCTCGAAACATATGTATAGCGTACAAAACAATTTTTGTGTGATTTATCTTAACGTTTTCAATCAAATTTTTGAAACGATAGCAATCAAGACTATTTATCATATCTTCAGTGAAGTTTGAGATATTTTTGGATTATTTGTAAAATGAATTCATTAAAATGTAAAGACAATATGAATTTGAAAGTATCCCATACTCTGAACAAATTCTTCTGATGAAAATATCCAATTTTCAATATGTCAGTTCCAAAGTTTCATGAGTTATGAACTCTAGACAAAATATGCGAGGAATAAAATGCAATATCCACATAGTTGATAAAGTAATTTCGAATTTGTTCCTATTTTCTGTACCTCAGAGACGGGCAACGAACTTTATATTGAAAGAGACAATTCAAACGAGCTGCATTTATGGAAAATGAATGTGGAAATGGAATATGGAAATATTGTCACTCGGAAAACTGTCAAGTTTTCCTTGAGGGTCTGTTGAAGTAAATTTGGAAAACCTAGCAAAAATGCAAAAATATTTTATATATTTGAATATAATATGAAATTTTTGATTTACACTCGGATTGAAAAAATAACATGACGCGTTTCATCGGTAAATCGACTTCTTCATATGCTAATAGAATAATCTAGTATATATTCTACACTCTATTATTTATATGCTAATAGAATAGTATTCTATTACCACCTGAAGAAGTAACGACGTAAGTAAGTTTGTAACGACGAAACAGGAAACGACTTGTTCAGATGTTATTAGAAAACTCTATTATAAACGGTGGTTTTTCAAGAGGTAAGTTTTTCAGGTTGGCGTCACTGGTTGGTAATGGCTTCCAAACGTCATCTGTCAAAGTGAAAGTTTTCAGTATACTACCCATTTCATCATGAAAATACTTACAAACGAGCAACGATTGAAAATTGTTGAAATTCACTATCAAAATTCGTGTTCTGTGAAAAATGTGTATCCGTTTGTTGCGACCATATTATGGTCGTCATAATCGACCTGGTGAATCAACAATTTGTCCTGTTATCACCAAATTTCGCACCAAGTTCACTATGTTGGACATTAAACCATTGTCTCGCATGCGTACTGAAGAGAATATTGCAGCCGTAGCGTACAGTGTTAATGACGATCGTGAAATGTCAATTCGTCGCCGTTCTCATCAATTGGGCATGTGTTACTTAACCACACGGAAAATTTTACGTGTTGATTTGGGTTTGAAAGCCTATAAAATTCAACTTCTGCATGAACTGAAGCTGAATGACCTACCACATCGTCTAATTTTTGGTGAATGGGCCTTAGAACAGCTTAATGAAAATCCGCTGTTTTATCATAAAATTGTGTTCAGCGATGAGGCTCATTTCTGGCTTAACGGATATGTAAATAAACAAAACTGTCACATATGGAGTGATGAACAGCCACATGCCATACAAGAATTACCGATGCATCCCGAAAAAACGACAGTTTGGTGTGGTTTATGGGCTGGTGGCATCATCGGTTCATTTTTCTTCAAAGATGGCAGTGGAAGAAACGTTACCGTTAACGGCGACCGATATCGAGCCATGATACGCATGTTTTTTTTGCCCCAGTTGGCCGAGTTGAACTTGTTCGACATGTGGTTTCATCAAGAAAGTGCCACATGCCACACAGCTCGTGAAACAATGGACATGTTGAAGGATGAATTTGTTGAGCAGGTTATCTCTCGAAATGGTCCTGTGAATTGGCCGCCAAGATCATGTGATTTGACGCCTCTGGATTATTTCTTGAGGGGTTATGTAAAGTCGTTAGTATATGTGGACAAGCCGCACACGGTTGAAGCCCTACAGGATAACATAACACGCGTAATTCGAGGGATACAGGCTGAAATGCTCGAAAAAGTCACGCAAATTTGGACCTTCCGAATGGACCAAATGATACGGAATTGCGGACAAGATTCAAATGAAGTTATCTTCAAAATGTAAATGGCAAAGACCAAGTTATCAATATCAATAAAAATTATCCAAAAATATTATGCAAATTGAATGTTCGATTCGATTAAAAAAAACTACGCTTAAAAAAATTACCCATTGTATTCTATACTCTATTATATATATGCTAATAGGATAGAATAGTATTCTATCAGCATCTGAAGAATTTATTTGTAACGACGAAATGCGTCATGATATGTTTCCAATAATAGTGTAAATCAAAAGTTCAAGTATTTGAATTTTAGCTTACCTATATTTAATTAGAATGGATTTACATCAAGTAAACGCCAACACTATGCAATATTTTATATCTGCTAGAAAATTGAATGGATTGTTTGTGTATTTTTTCAATGACTTCATCAAATTTGAATTAGTGAATGAGTATATGAAACTGAGTACGATTAAGCGAGAAACTGTGATAGATTTAGGTCCATATGAAAAACACTTCAATTGATTTCGAATTTCCAGTATTTATCAACCTTTTTGAAATTTGTTTTGAAATTTTTCAGTTATTGATCATTTTTTCGTATTTAGGATTTTTTCATTCATAAAAATTCTGATGTCATCATTATATTACCACATATTAACTACCCCAACTACCCTATCTCAGTATATGGTTCACAGGGAGCTCAGGAAATACTAAAGGGATTCAAAAAGTTTCTCTTTCGCTTTGCGTTTTAACACAGGAAGTGTGGCCAGCCAAACTCCGTTCCCGCTCGTTTTTGCTGAACATATAATATAGCTAATTACATACAAATGTGAACTTTCGAGTCGAATATAGACCAATTGCACTTTGACATACGTAAACGTTTTGCTACATTTACTACGTCTTCTTTCACGCTTATGTTCGAACAATTCAGTACCTAAATGACCTAAATTTATGACTTGCTGCTTTACTGACTTTTACGGGAATTCTGGTGAAGTCTTAATTAACCTTCTGGAGAAATAAAGGTCATTGGAATAGCTCTGATATTCGCTAGTTCAAGACATCATTTCGAAAATGTTCACATTCACTATATTAGGTTCATTGAATGAAAAAATTGCAGAAAAAACTGGAATAACAGGATATTATTATTGATGAATTATGAAGTCTGTTCTGAAACAATTGAATAAGTCAAGCTTCATCATTTATTTCTCCCAGAAAAAAATATAATTTCTCATATCCGAATGTTGATATCAAAATATCGTCTATTATTATTATAAGCACTGAGAACAAAAAATAAATTCTATATATAATAATTCCTATACTTTGAAAAGAATCAAAAAGCACGAACATATTTTCATCAGTTCAAGTACAAACATAAAATTGAATATCATTTCCAGATTATTATTTATTTGGAACTTTTATGTAGTTTTATTTGAATAAAAATCATGAGTGCTATTCAGAATGTTCCATATAACACTCTTTCTAAAAACTGCTAATTATTTTTCGTTTTAATAAGTTTTGAATCACTGAAATGAAATAAAAATACCATTATTACATTTCATCCATTTGTGTTTTGTGTTTCATGATTTTTAGTTTGTTAAGAATCATGATGTTTTGTATTTTTTTCAAATAATTTTGTTTCGAAACATTTTTGGGTACTTTTTGGCCGAAGAGACACCACAAAGACAATGCCATTCTGGAAGGCTTCCAAGTGGGAATTAATTTGGTGAGTCCTGCTCGAAACTGATGAAATAATCTAAGATTTCATTCACTGAACTATTAGAGTTGTTTACTCAATGTCATCTTGAAACAGAAACTATTCCTTTGTTTTTATCTTTGTTTCGTTTCATTCGTAGTAATTTTTTGTTGAATAAATGAATAAAAAACAATAAACTAACATCCACTAACAATAAAATCAACACAAAACATGAATGTCTTTCTTATTCAAATCGATTGATGAATATTAAGAAAAAGCAATAAATATCTACAATAAAATATAAACACAGAGTGTGAGATCATCTCCAGTGCGAAATTTGCGGTATAACTAAATGCGTCCATTGAATATTCATCAATCAAACCCGATTAATGCAAGGGAAGTATGAAATTTCATCGATTCTTTGCGAAGAAAAAACAGGTTTAGCAACTTTCTTGACGACCTTGTAAACAATATCCTGATATCTTTAACTATCCGTTCCCTACTTCAAATGTATAATGTCCCCTGCATTTATCTGTTATTTGCAATATCGAAATCTAAACGAAATCATTCAATCTAAAACAACACGAATGGTACGTTAAAATCGTCAGCGGTATACCATAATTCCATTTTATTGCCTAATAAAAATTGACTTTGATATCACTTAATGGGAAATAATTCGCGGGGAATGTACCTCATCATAATACCTATCGCAAATTTATGTTCGACTAACGGATGGGCTGTGCTATTACGTCAACGGAATGGCTAAAAAATGAAATAAGTGAGTAGTTTAGACGGTGATACCTGGAAAAAGCACCACAGAAGCAATTTGGATGTATAATCTATACATTGAGAGATTAAACCATCATTAAAAGAATAAGGATATAAACTGATGCGCGTGCTGATGTGAACACATAATAATTCGAAAAATGAACATTAACTGGATATATTTGAATCAAAGCATCCAAAAATTAAGAAATTGAAATTGTTTCCATATGAAATATGTCCCTATATGGATTTAATAACTACCAGAACACATTTGGGTGTTTTCTGTTATTAAATCAAATTAACTTAGTCTACCTCTCACAATTTCTCAGAAATTTTCAATCGGATTGAGATCTGGTAAACCCCAAGGCTATTAGAGTGAAAATATATTCATATTCTTATTGATGTGCGTGATGATGTGAACACAGATGATAATTCGAAAAATAAACATTGACCGGTCATATTTGAATGAATCATATTTGAATTTTATCGAAAAAATAATGAAATTAAAATTGTTTTCATATGAAATATGCCCCTATGTGGATTTAATAATTATAAGAATATATTTGGGATTTTTCCGTTATCAACTCGAGTGAACTCAGCCTAGATGCCACGATTTCTCACAAATTGTCAATCGGATTGAGATCTGGTGAACTTTAAGGCCATTAGAACCAAAATATCTCCATATTCTTATTGATGTGCGTGCTGATGTGAACACAGATAATAATTCAAAATATTAACATCAACTTGTCATATTTGAATTGAAACATCGAAAAAATAATAAAATTGAAATTGTTTTCATATGAAATATGCCTCTATGTAGATTTAATAACTACCAGAACATATTTCGGATTTTTCTTTTATGAAATCCAGTGAAGTTAGTCTAGCTCTTACGATTTCTCACAAATTTTCAATAGGATTGAGATCTGGTGGACTTCAAGACTATTAGAGCCAAAATATCTTCTCTTCTTGAGATATTTCATCATCCTAATAGAAGACGTGGTTAGAGCAGTTTCTTGTTGAGAAACTGCTTGATGACCATTGTTATGAATTTTTTCAATTCAGCTCTTAATAGGCCCATAAGAGGCTGAATTTATTAACGTTATAGTTAACTTTCAATCTATAGATTGATAAATTCAATGGACGAAGAATCAACTCTGTCATAGTTCATATTTAAATGGGAAGTAATGAGAAATACTTTTCTAAAAATCACTGACTGAACAATTCTTTTTTCGACTAGTTTCACCTTTCTTGATAACGCCGTAATAGGCGAAACCCGTCGAATAAAGAATTGTTCGGTCAGTGATTTTTAGACAGGTACTTACTGTAGATTGATGTAAAGCATACGAAGTTTGACACCAATCGTCATGAAGATTCTCAACTGATATTTAGTGTGTACTTCTATAAAAAAGATGGCAGGATTTCTGCTAATTTCATTTTTGTTCAATGCATTCAACCTCACTCGAGAGAGATTATCTTCGATATAGAGAGATCACTTGGGTATATTACTGGTTTTATTCCGTTTTTTGAAGGAGATAGGGACTTGGTGAGATCGAAAAATATGACATCGGAACTGGATTGTTTCGATGCATGGCACTGATGATTCCCATAAGGATGAAACAGCCCAGTTGTTTATTCCAACGTGTTCGATAATCTCCGAAATGCACTAAATATTCACTCTGGGATGTTGATAGTGTGTGTTTTCGTTGACAGCGTTTGAGATCAACAGCTCCCACAGAGGTTTTTCGAATTATTTCGAATGAAAATTCAGTATATACTTTATGAATTTTCTAGCTTTCATGTCTGACATTATTTCAAATATGGATGATTTTTCGTAACAATAACAGGCACAGAAAATGAAAAATTTAATTTTTATTTACGTTTTTCAAAAATTGTAGTTTTTTCAGATTTTTTTGGAATGAATAGTGAAAATAAATAGTAGAATCACTGAAAACTATACACTTCAAAATTTTCACCACGTCATCATTTTAAACGTCAAAATGAAATGAAATTTTTCACTTCAAATGTCTATTATTGCTTTCAATATTGATTCCTGGTACATTTTCATTTTATTTTTCAATGAAATTCAGTCGAACGAATAATTTAATCCAACAAACGCAGAAATTGATTCTATATTTCAGCTTACCAAAAAATTACTCCGAACCCGATAGAAATTATCGATCACTTTAAATTGCGGTGAGATATGAAGAAAATGAATTGAAAAATTAATCCGATTTTCGGATTCGGGCTCGCCATTAAATATATCAATTAAGTTCGTTCGGTGAATATTTCATTTCCATAACGGGGAATATTTATCGAATCTGGAGGTTCGAAATCTCATATTGATAAAGCAGATCGAATTGAAATTTCAAAAGGAATTTCTAATATCAACGGAATCTATTTGCTGTAACTTCCAGCGATCATTTTGAAACTGTGGATATTTAATAAAATTAAATGGAAGGATCTGTTTGAAAAGCAACCTTTCGAAATGCTGTTTTAATCGTTTGAACTAATTTCTATAGGAATTTTTTTTGTAATATTTGAAGTAAGGTTTGAAATAACATCCTATCAAATATTCTTGATTATTTGATGAATGCATCAATAATAATAAAAGACAGAGGCACATAAACACCTTCAATAATGATCATCTTAGGGTTCACTGATATAGCCAAAAATCTCTTCTCAAATATCACAGAACTATGACTCGGTTGATATCTCTTTAAGGAACTACAGAAATCAGTGCTACTTGCCACAGCCAAGACTGTCAGGAAGTTCTGAGACATGAACGCCACGAAGGCTGTCACCGTGAAAAACGCTGCCGTGGGGTCCGCCGCCACGTGTCTTATAATGTTGGAAGGGTCCCAACAGTGCTCTATCCCTCGCATACATTATATCTTAGATAAGTGAAGATTTATTTGGCTGGTAATCAGAATATGATAATATATTTAATCCAACAGATTCACTTCCAATTACAGAGCAAAATTATTGATCAAGAATCAAATGAAGGTGAAGAACTAAAGTAAATAATATAGATCATTAATCGATTGGGCCGATACTTGATGAAAATCTAAATACATAATTTGAATAAAACTAACTAGTTTTCGATTTTCACTATAATTAAGTTAAAACATAATAATATTGGTTCGCCAACACATTAATTTCATCACATGTAGATGATAAGCTGATCTAATACATTGTGGATTGCCAGCATTTATCCTGAAGTGTGGAGAAATGACCATAGAACACTTTTTTATGTATACAACACACCTTATAAAAGAGAACCATGGCTTCAACAACAAACTTCAAAATATTGCATACGGAACAAAAAGGTTATAAACTAACTCTGTTAGAAGCCATGGAGATAAATAATAATAATAAGTTTATTGTCTATACAAACAGTAGTTTACAATTATTTCAACTAATTTCAATTATTCTATGACAAAAAAAACCATAAATTGCACCCAATATAAAAACGATGATAATATTTAACCAAAACAAAAAAACAAAAAATACGATTAAATCAAGTTAAACATATAATAAATTTGACAATTCCCCAATATAAATGCATCGAAACCACAAAGCCAGCGGCTGTCTGTGGTTTACTCATCAATTCACATTTATCAAAAATACGGGTTCAAACGATATAAAGAAAGTAAGTTCAACTAGAAATACAAAAGAGAACAGAACTCAAACCCTGCATCGAATGACGTCATGCAACCTCTCACTATCAAATTGCATCTAAAATTGTCTGGTAAAAGTCCTAATATTTCTGATACTTCTAATCTCTTCCGGTAACATGTTGTGAAAAGAGGAAGAAATAGAGGAATAAATCGAATAGTTTATTGAACTTCAGAAGAAATATGTTCTACGGTCATTTCCTACATTTCAGAATAAATGCTAGCATTTCACAAAGTATTAATTAGCCGAGTTTATCATCCACATCTGATGAAGCCACTGTGTTGGCGAAACAATATTATAATGTTTAACTAAATTATAGTGAAAATCAAAAAACTACTTAGTTTTATTTAAATTATGTATTTGGATTGTCAATTTTTACTCGCTCTACCTCAGTACGCTTTCTTTTTTGGCGATATTTCATCTCACAGAGATCCTCATACATAACTTCCCAGATGTAGCTTTCAATAGGAACATTCTCTCCTTCTGAAATAATTCGAATAATCGAAAAACTCAACTTTGCAAAATAGAATATCATTATCGCTTTGTTGTGAATTTTTGTGGACAAACGCAAATAGAAAACGGGAAGCAGGAATACGAAACTCAATCAAATGCATCGCCCGAATGCGTCGATTTGAGTTCTATTGTTTGTTAGTTTAGTGGATTTCCCGAGTTTCCATTCCATGATTGCATGAATGCAGCGAATCTTATTTCCTCATTTCCGACTGTCGTAATTATATTGTCTAGATGTAGCTGCTAACCTTGATCACTGCCAAGGAAAACGAAATATAAAAAGCTGTACGTGAAGAATTGCGATTTATCATTCGTGTACAGTATTCTTTGTAAAGTGCATGACAAATTGTACCTATTCACTGTTTGGATTTGGCAGTGTAGCTCCGAGAAATTAAGTCCGGTAGTCTCATCGTGAAAACCATTGATTTTCAGTTGTCAACTTTTTTTTTATTTTTTTTTACTTTCACATACAAGGGCTCAATCATTAGACAGTTTAAAACTGTCCTATAATAGAGGAGCACAAATAACAAATGTTGATTAGCTATAAACTAAGATGTATTCAATATGTATATCTTATAGAAATTTTTTAAACATCTCATCGAAATAAAGTTTTCGATGCATTGAATGAAATCTTTTCATATACGGACAAAATATCTAATTCTACTAAAAAAGTTTAGATAAATACATCATGAAAGGAAAACTCTATAAAAACTGATAATTATTCTATTATCGACCTTTAAATAATCTCTTTTTCAAATGTCTCTTGAAAGTAATGAAATACGGAGAGAAAATATCCAAGAAAATATCAAGTTTAGCCTAGTAAAAGATCTATGGATTGTTACTCAAACTCAGTAACATACTATACTCTTGATAATGGCTTAACCACTCGAAACATCTGTAGAGTTTTTGAGATATTCATTGAAATCTAAGCCAAGTGTTGATTTTTAATTTTATAGTTTTTGACATAATGTTTTACCAAGAGATAAGCTAAACCTCCGAATCATTTATAACAGAATAACTCAATTTTAACAAAATATTTAACGATTTCAAAATGAGTTTTGAGTTCAGAAAATTAGTAAAATTAGTGATTGACTGAATATTTTCACTAGCTACAAACTAGTAGAGAGAAACAAGGTTTAGGAAGATCATGGTTCTTGGTAAATTAACTTTCAAAAATTGGGTAAAAATTGGAAGAATTATCTGTGAAACGAAGTCAAGTGTCTTTTATTCAAAATAACAAAGCAAGTTTCACCAAGAGATAATAATAAAATAATAATAATTAGTTTTTTATTCTCAACAGGTATAATATCCAATTACAGAAAAGAATAACTTAATGTTGAATAGTAACTAAATAAATGAAAGAGATATAACAATGACCTCTAATGACCAACTAATTTTATCTAAAAAACTAAAATATTAACTGATAACTTAGTGATAGCATTTGGTGAAATGAAGGGTGTTTTTTTAGAGGTATATAACTTTAAATTGCAATGAAACAACGATGGATCGTTCGATTGACAAGAATGTTTTTTATTCGGAAGATAATCTTGTGGCATTACATTTTGAATATGATTTCTGGCATATGACTGCCACGGCTGGCTCGGATGTAGTCCAATCTGGACGTCCAATTTTCGATGACTTTTTCAAACATTCGTGGCAATAACGTCTTCCAAATGGTCAAGCGTTTGTGCCTTATCCGCATAGACCAATGACTTTACATAGCCCCACAGAAAGTAGTCTAGCCGTGTTAAATCACAAGATCTTGGAGGTCAATTCACAGGTCGAAAACGTGAAATTAGGCGGTCACCAAACGTGTCTTTCAATGAATCGATTGTGGCACGCGCTGTGTGACATGTTGCGCCGTCTTGTTGAAACCACAGCTCCTGGACATCATGGTTCTTCAATTCAGAAATGAAAAAGTTAGTTTTCATTCTATACCGATCACCATTGACTGTAACGTTCTGGCCATCATCGTTTTTGAAGAAGTACAGACCAATGATTCCACCAGCCTATAAAGCGCACCGAACAGTCAGTTTTTCTGGATGTAACGGTGTTTTGACATACACTTGAGGATTATCTTCACTCCAAATGCGGCAGTTATGTTTGTTGACGTAGCCATTCAACCAGAAGTTCGCTTTATCGCTAATCAAAATTCGCTTATGAAAGTCAAAGAAAATTGGACGTCCAGATTGGATTACATCCGAGATAGCCGTGAAGTTCATATGCCAGAAATGATATTTAAAATGTAATGCCAGAAGATAATCTTTAGGATAGAGAACATTCTTGTCAATCGAATGATCCATCGTTGTTTCATTGCAATTTGAAGTTCTATACCTCTAAAAAAACACCTGTTATTACAAAGACCTCAGTCTAACTCAATTCATTTTAGTCAATTTCCTTTGTTCACATAACTCGTAATAATAACTTCTATGGAGTCAAAGTGAAAGTCACAATTATTGGCAACTCTACTGAATGTAGACTTCATAAGCCAAATGGGGAATTGTTTGTATAAGCGAGTTGGTCCTTGGAGTCTCTAGGTAGAATAATTCTGTAGTACGAGAATTTTGCTTAGGAACACGAAATTTCAAAGCGGACAACAGAGGAGGGCTATCAATACTGTTGTACAGTAATTTGTGCAAAAATTTGAATGATAAAGTTTCTCTCGTTCTCTGCAATGGGATTAAACTATATCAACTCAATAATTCGGCAAGATTGACTCGTCAAATGAAGGAGGGATAAACTTCATCATCCCTCCAAACTAAGAATTTCAAGAACCTTTTCTCAATTGCCTCAAGATGGAGTAGATTGCAAGTGTAAATAGGATGCCAGACCATGCTGTCATACTCCAACTTACTACGTATTAGGGCGTTAAATAGTCCTATGAATGTTGAGGAATTATTGAAATATTTGGCATTGCGTATAGTGATTTAATATATTTTCGAGGCAGATGAAATAAGTTCGGCGATGTGTGGAATGAAGGAAAGCTTCTGATCGAAGACACACCAATATCTCTCACTATCAGAAGGAGTCGGTAGTCTGGTTCTCCTCCTTATCAGAAGGAGAGAGAACCAGACTACCAACGCCATAATCACACTCAATTCGATCTTTTTTCCTTGTGAAAGAGATAACATTACACTTTTACACATTGAAACTAAAATAATTATCCTCACACCAACTGGAACATGGTTCAGTGAGAGCTGAAGTTGTACACAGTTGTCCTGTGGTCTAATTTCATGATATAGTTTCTAATCGTCCGCGAACATCAAATGTGGAGAGTAATAAAACGGATCAGCAAATATTCAATCAACTCTATACAGAAGGATTAGACGAGGAAGGTATCAATCTCGGTGTGATTTATCGAAACAGAGGAAATAGAACGTGATAACGATACAATATCTGAATTTACGCGCACATTTAAACTCACATTTAATCATTTCCTGAAAATGGATAATCAAACGATTACAACAAAATCTACGATATCATTATCTTACTTCTTTATAAGTGAGATAATAACTATCTCTTTTTAACGTGCTGAATTATATCAGATATCCGCATAGACAATACGCTAATGTAATTGAATTCAGTACCAAAAAAAATCCTCAAATGTGTTTTTCATTTCGTGGAGCAAATTGTTCCATATATCATTATTCTTGAGTAACGTGGCCTTAGGCAAGAAAAATATACTGTAGTTGGTATAGGAGAAATGTTATTACGCAATTAAAATTTCCATAATTCATATCTATTTGGTATAGGAAATTTGAATACAATCAACCCATTTCCTAAATTGAAATATTAAAAAATAATACACTCCATTTGTTCGAAAATGTAGAATGATTTAGAAGTTGTTGGAATTTAATTCTTCAATGAAGCAAATGGTTGAATTTGCGAACTCATTGATATTTGATACAAATGTATCAGAAAAAGGACATTGAACTGATAATATATTATACAAGGTTTTTCCAAAAGAAAGGTGAATTTTGAATTATTTTTTGAAAATTGCTCATTTATTCATCAATAGCCTTTTTGTCCCCTTCAAAGTGATCGTTTTCAGATATAATGTACTTATGCTAACGCTTCTACCAATCCAGGAAACACCAGTTTTGCGAATAGGAAAATGTCGCAATGAGCCAAATCTGGCGAATACGGTGATTCAGGAATGATAACGATGTTGCTTTCGGTCAAAAAATCACGAACAAGCATTGATGTGTGAGCTGGTGCATTATCGTGATGCAGAATCCAAGATTTGTTTTCCACAATCCTGATCGTTTGAGCCGTATTGCCTTACTTTGCATAACTTCCTCGTAGTATTCCTTTTTAACCGTATGACCTGATAGTGAGAACTCATTGTGAACTACGCCGTTGTAATCGAAGAAAACAGCGAGCAAAATCTTCACATTTGATCGAACTTGGCTTGCCTTTTTCGATCTTGGCTCTTCTGGCAAATTCCATTGTGATGATTGGGCTTTTGTTTCGACCTCATAACCATACACCACGTTTTCGTCACCAGTAATGACTTTTTTGGGCAAATCTGGATGGTGGTTAACGTCATTCAACAACTCCAGAGCGTTTTTAATGCGACAGTGCTTTTGCTCAAAATGGATCACTTTCACAACAAACGCTGCACAACGTTTCACTCCCAAAACATTCGAGAAAATTGCATGACCTGCGATTGATACGACGATTTTCCAAAACCATTTTGTTCATTTGTTTCTTTCCTGGTTTGATGAGCTGGTCATAAATATCTTCTCGGTCTTCGGTGAAGCACTTGCACCACTTACGAACACTTCTTGACGAAATAGACTTGCCGAATGCCACAGTCAACATTTTAAGTGCGTAGAAGCAGTTCACTTCATTTTTGACGCAACATTTTATACAGATTTTATGGTCCATTTTTTCAAAAATAAAAATCGATTACACAAATACGTGACTAACCGTTTCAGTTGTCAAAAACAAACTACTAATCCAAAATGGCTGATAATGTCAGCGTATGTAAAACGTGTGTTTGCCAATATAACAAGAAAATAGTTTCTTCACCTTTACTTCATCAGACCTCTTATATGTCGTGAAATTTAGAGGCAATTATTGAAAAATCAATTTAAAAATGATGATGATACAAATAATATTCATTGAGCATAAGCTTCACGAAAATTTGATTTGAAAAAATGCTCTATACGTTGATTCGTTGATGAAATTATGCTTTATGTGTCTATCAAACATAACAAGAAAAAAACTAGTGTACAAATATATACTTTTCAGCAATTGATGAAGAGTTATGTGACAATAGATTGTCCCTAAATGTGCCAAACTTCATGGGCATAATAATTGAAATACTGATAGTTTCGATATCCAAAGTTGCAGGCTTCCTGAATTTAAAAATAGAATCATCATATATATATAACTTTACTGTATGTGTATTTGTGACTGAACTCCTCCTAAACGTCTAGACTGATTTTTTTGAATTTGTGTGTGTGTGGATTCAAGAATGGTTCAAATTCTCAATTGGACCCGGTAGGTGGCGCTGAAAACGTGTTCTAGAAATTATCAAATTGAAGATGCGTTACTATAACAACGTCTGTCAGATTCGCTAGTATATTATTGAGGATACAATGATTTCAACGATTTACCTGGTTTCTCTGAAAGTAGTACTATTATATTCATTTTGAATTCAAGCGTTAAATACTTTTCGAGAAATGTAAGTTTTCCTAATATCACTATTACTTAAAAAAAAGAAATATTTTAATTTCACATTGTTTCGATAAATTTCAATTATAATTAAATTTTTTTCATGTCTGTTGAATCTTTCGAAATAATGACACTTCGATTTTCCTCGTATCTAAGCCACTGGTCACGATAAAACATTATTCATTTATATTGCCGGAAAGAGATAAACTGTGAAATATTTAATTTAGTATTCGAATGTTTCATACTGTATCATACCCCAGGGGCAGAAGAAAATATAAATTTATAGCCGAATCCAGGTCCACTTCATGGCTTATAGTTCGACATATATTGAATGTTCCACTGGCTATGAATTATAGGGTGAACGAAAATGAACAGATATGACACAGAGAAACGTGATAAAATTCGGAGTTATATATAACTTTCAATATTGCTTCGGTTCTATATAATAAAGTGAGTCAGCTTTGGTGCATCTGCAAACAAAACAAACATCTTTATTATTTTGATAGTAAGGAGTTGACCAATTTGGTTCACCAGAAGAATTTGCTAAGGTCTATCTTCAGACGAGCAAAACCTCCAGGTAGCTCTTTCTCTTTATAATTTTTCTATGAGAGGAGTGAATTAATTTTATAGAAGAAATGAACTGGATTTAGGTCAAATTTTCTTCGACATGCTAACTACACATACTTAAAATAGTAACACTCTTCAGAAGGTGACAGGGATGGATATTGAATATTTTTTGCACTGTTTTTCCAAGATTTAAAGAAAACCCCACAAGTGTGTATAGCCTAATTTCTAGGTCTATGATGAGAACCTTCAACAAATCTTGATAGGCAAAAAAGTGACTGTTTTAATCATTAAACTTGATTTTAGTCATTTGCTTGACAAAAATATTCAAATCCTCTCAAGTAGCTGCGTTGAAACGCAGAGTTCCCCTAGGATGTTTGACATCCTCTGTATAAAGTGGTAACACTCCAAGACAGCTCAAGAATAATTGCTATGTAAGAAGTTCTCATCATCTTTATCACGAATATCTTTTTATCTTTATCTTTTTCATTCGATAGAGGGAGATGTAGTCGGCATGCCACTCACTTCATTCCTCCTTTGGTAAATATAGGGCTAAGGTGCGTATGGCAATAACATCGAAACTAGATTTTTTGAATATATACCACTGATGATTCCCATCATGGGATGGAATAGCGCTGTATAGTGATTCTAACGAAAAGATGACCTTCGGAATTGAATTCACAGAGTGTTTCCTCTCGAATCTTGATAGTTTGTGTTTTCTTTGAAAACGTTCGAGCAAACAGGTCCGTGAGAGTTGAAAATTTCATTCAAAGTATTTTGTTATTTCGAATGTTGGTTTAAGAACAAACTAACAGTTTTTTTAAGGAGAACTTTCGTAAACTGTTTCTCAACAAGAGTTTCTGCTGATAAAAGTTCTTCTGATGATTGATGAGGACGAAACTTGGAGAAAATTAATATCCATAATGAAATAATATTCAGAATTCTCTCATAATTTAATACATGACGACGACGTTACGAAGTACTACTTCTTTATCAAATGCTGGATTAATCCAGTTAATATTGTTTCATTAAAGAAAAGTTCCTATCTGTCTTTTCTCAGTCTTTCGTTTGTTTCTCATTTGTTCATTTTTAGTACTGAATTTTACGTCTATTTATAAAAATTCGTTTTAGTTTCGAAATATTTGGTTTGCAATATGAACTGATGATAATGAGATGTAAAATCAATAAATGTTGGAATCAAGTTATGAAATCTTGTATATATTAAAAAGTGTTTTTGTCACTCGATAGTATAATTGATTGAGGAATATGTATCAATTATATGAAAATGAACAAATCGTTACTATGAAAACTTCCACGAAATACGATTTCCTGAAATATTTGTTTCGAAATATAATTTGAAAATACTTGAAAAAAAGCTTTTCAAATAAAACGAATTGATGAATAATTTGCAACAGCGGAAGTACTGTAAGATCAACTTCGAGTTCAACCAAACAGACAATGGTTAAACTATGAAAAATTCGTGATGATTCTATAATTGTTTAAACGTTAAACTTGAAACGACTTTTGATCCCTGAGTTTCTTGATCTCTGACCTTAGGTGTCACTTCAAATATTAATATTTCGATGTTGAATCATTGATATAGCACGTTCAATGTACCTAAAAACCTAAAAATATGTTCATACATAATCAGAAAAAATTTTTAACGAAATTCACGAAACTCTTCATTTTTATTCATTTATTCAAATTTAATCGAGTGCATATCTCATATCTCGTTTCATTACAGTTGATTTAATGTTTTGATGATGTAAAATTACATTTATATTCGCCTTGACGTGTTATTTTGTAAGCTATCCTATTTTTGAAGCTAAATATTCACGAATTTTTCGAAGAATTGTACTTGTGAAATTTGAAATGTGGTTCTACTGTTTTTTACTCCATTCATTCCAATAATACATTTCAATTCGATTAAAGTATCCATACAAACAAAGAAAAAGGAAGCTTAGTTTCGATACCACGAATATACATTTTTTGATGTTCATTTAGTTGATGAAAAATCAAATTATTGAGAGGTTCGGGAGACTTCTAGAAGTCTCAATTCCATATATTTTCCAATATCCCCATTCGTTGTTTCACAGATATAAATTATTGGCATCAAGAACAAAATCTCATTCGTTGAAACGTTCCCAATACATGCTTGGTTTTTTTAATGAATTGAATTGTTTAATTAAGTCAGATATGGGAATAGTAGAAGTTATATTACCTTTGAAGTTAATGGATCTCTTTCAATTCATTATCAGGGTAAGAATTTTTTCAGAAGATGCTTTCCATTGAAACACTCAAAGAGTTCAAAATATAAAAAAGCAGGCGTCAATCTTTGAGATCGAATTGAATGAAAATGTTGAACTACACTTGAAGATTTCGACCTAATTAATGAGAACTGTCTTAGGACCGTTGTTATTCTCCGTATATATTAACGATATTGACTCTCACGTGAAAAAAAGTTCTAAACGTTTATTCGTGGATGATACTATGCTCTATATATGTGACAAAGATATTAAGAATATGAAGGAGGGAATCAATAGAGATCTTTCTCTTCAATTTAATAAATGAATTGTTATGTGACAATAGCTTATCTCTGAATGTGCAAGAATCTAACTTCAGAGTTTTGGGTACAAGTGAGATCCTTGAAACCAATCAAAATGAGGATATAACTATGATGAATAATGAACAAAAATTATAAGAGTAGAAACAGTAAAATATTATGGCATTATTTCAGACGAGAAATTGAGTTTCAATGATGATGTTGATTTTATATCTACAATCTCTGAAATATCAATTTTTTGAAAAGAATAGGAAAAAATCTGTCGACACTTGTGAAATTATTTTTGTTCAAATCAATAATTATGCAACATTTTGAATATCGCTCCACATTGTTATTTGGTTTGACCAAAGAAATAATTCAAAATTTACAGAAGTTACAGAATAGAACCATGCGAACCATTTTAAAATGCAATAGGTATACCCCTGTTAAAAAAATGCTGAACTATTGGATCTAATGTCTGTAAAACAAAGAATACTCTTTCCTCCTTATAATTCATATTTGAAATAAAAAATCAGTTGCTTCGATGTAATGTAATAAAAAACGTAACAAATGTCAGTGATGTGCATGGGCATACTACTAGAAATAGTTCTGACGATAGGCAATAACCTTGAAACATATGTAAACGGCTGTTATATAAAAAAAAATGTGTAAGTTTTCAACGTAAGTTTCTTCTTTTACTTAATTTTAGTTTGCCTGCATTAAATATAATTCTTAGAATAATTATTTTATTGTTAAGATTATCTGGGTAGTTCCAGAAGCTATAAAAGTCTCATAATAGCCGGACGGTATTTCATTGTCGTCTGCAACGTTGTGTTGACTCTTCCCAAATGTTTTGGGTGTATAAAACGTGTACGAAACTGTGTTTCGTGTTTTATATATTAATTTTTTATATATCTCTTCAAGTACTTTCATCTTTAACTTGAACTACGCCGTTCTGACGATAGGCAATAACCTTGAAACATATGTAAACGGCTGTTATATAAAAAAAAAATGTGTAGGTTTTCAACGTAAGTTTCTTCTTTTACTTAAATACTGATAGTTTTTATATCCAATGTTTTGAGCTCTCTAAATCTAAAAATAGCATATACAATGATGGATTTGAGTCTTGCAATAATTTACATAATACTAGAAATACTGATAGTTTTTATATCCAATGTTTTGAGCTCTCTAAATCTAAAAATAGCATATACTATGATGGATTTGAGTCTTGCAATAATTTACTAAATATATTGAAAACTAGTACTAGTATTAAGATATATAAACGTGATCTTAGAAAGTATATTTTAAATAATGAGGAAGGTATATAATTAAAAATTGACAGTTCAAAATATGTAGGTGTTTTGTATAGCTTCAGCTGAATAAATATTATTATAATTATCATTATTGGAGAAATTTATACTTGATTAATAAGAATATTGTGATAATTCATTGATTCTAGAGTGTTTGAGTATATCTTAGTGAAGTAAAGTGTGAAATGAGGTTTAGCCATTAATTCTGAGCAAATTTTCCGCATGTTGACTTATCAGCAGACATGGAGTAGTATCGCCACATTCTTAACCTCAATTGATACCGATGAAACCGAATTTTTTAAAAAGTCTTTATCCGCTCTTAGTCTTATCAGCTTGATGAAGTAATTCTATCGAATTCATACTTGCAATTTCCCATCAAACATCACATAGAAAAAGCAATTAAACGTACGTACAGAATGGACAAACAGGAACTGTGAAGGATTAAATTAAATACCTTGATTAAACTGCGTTGACACAAAAGTTCCATATTCACACGTATTTCCATGTATCGCAATTTCATCAGCCAACAAACTAACAACGACGATCTCCAAAAAGACAGGACTCGGTTTCGAAAACAGATTGAAACGATGCGACGTGATTTTTCGAATTATTTGCGCGGTGTCGTGTTGCGAACGAAGTAGGCTGGACACGCTAGGGGTGTACAAAATACCGACAAGTTCAAGGGTGGATTTAAAGGAGAATTGATGGGCAAATCGCCTGTTATTTGAATATGTGTTTAGATAGCAAGCTGAGGTTAGTTGTCGACGAGGAGATATGAGAACAAGAATAGATGCCTGTAGTAATTTTGGATATGAGAATGTTAAGCATTATAATCTGCACTTGATGATGAGGAAATTAGTATTGAGGGTTTTTGGTCAACAATAAGTCGACAACATTATCTGATAGCTGTTCTGGAAGGTTTATAAAGGTTTTTATATTGTAGAAGTCAATGGTAGATTCTAGCATGGAAATCATCAGTGGCATATGGTCAAACAATCAAGCTTCGTTGTTATTCTCAAACGGAACGAGGACATATCAGGAGGTGTAAGTAAACGAGTATCAATACTCACCTGATATTCTTTTGTCGAAAATCGAGATATGATAAACTCTCTCGAGTTTGGTAGAATTCATTTGGAAAGACAAAATTCAGCGCGTATTTCCAAAAACAGGTTGCAGATTTTGTAGACATTCCATTCAAATAGCTTGAAGATTACTGTAGTGTATCCGAATGACTCCTTAGTCCTGTGTAAATATATATACGAGTATTAGTTGAAATAAACTCATGACCAACTTTTGGTATCCAAATTTTTGAAAAATCGTTTCCAAGTTGAGAATTTCTGCAGTGAAACGTCTACTTAAAAACGTGAAGCACACGTTTCGGTTCTTCATGTTGTTTTCAAATGTACGGATTCTGAAAATTTAAAATTGATATACAAGATGTTTTTTCAAGTATGCAATCGTTTCATGATTTAATGTCAACCCAGACCTCAATTTTCCTTGAAGTTACTGAGTGCCCATTCGAGCCTTCAATCTGTGACAAATATAGGATAAGTCCAAGAGGTTTCACTTGATATCTTCCTAGAAAAAAAATGGGATAAACTCATAAAACACCCTATACTCTGCAACAAAGACAGTCGGTGCCGATAAGTTACCTGAACCAAAATAACCAAAAACTAAGACATGGGTGAAATTTAGACCTATAAATACCGTGTCAGTATGAGAAAATTTTAGAATTAGTACTTAAAGAACAAGCCAACGAGTTTTGTGATAGGAACAATGTTATTGTGAAGTCTCAATATGGTTTCCGAGTGCAGCACTCTTGTGAAACCGAAATCACATTTATCTGTGATAAATGGTCCAGAGTTTTGGATAAGAATGAAATAGTTATAGCCGTATTTTTAGTTTTATGAAGAGCTTTTGAAACTGTTAATATTATTGTTAACAAAATTTGCCAAGTTTGGTTTTTCTGGAACAGTGTTGCAATGGTTCAATTCATATTTTCTTGATAGAGTACAACATGTTAAATACGGAAACTATCTGTCCAAACCATTAATTTGTCATAATGGAGTTCCACAAGGAACAGTTTTGGGGCCGTTAATATTCAATTTATATATAAACGATGTAATTAAGGATGTAAATTTTTGTGAAATTGCCATATTTGCTGACGACATGATGTTGTATACTAGGGGCAACAATTTGAAAGAATTAGCTGATGAAATTAACAGTGACCTTGATATTTTGCATACATGGTTTTTATATATATATATATATATATATATATATATATATATATATATATATATATATATATATATATATAATAGTTATATAACAGTCTTCCATTAAATAATGATAAATCTAAATGTGTTATTGTAGGAAACGAAGCCAATCTAGAATGAGATATACAAATCAACGTTAATAATGTAACATTGGAACAAGTCAGTGGGATTGAGTATTTGGGTGTTACTATCGATGAAAATTTGAGTTTTAGAAATCATTTTAGGTATTTTATGAGTAGAATTTCAAGAAAAGTAACTTTTTCAGCTAGAAAAACATTAATTATGGCCAATATTTTGATAATTCCTCAACATTCATAGGACTATTTAATGCTCTAATCCGTGGCAAGTTGGTGCATGATCTGGCACCATATTTTCACTCGCTATCAACGCCATCTTGAGGCTACTCAGAGAAGGTTCTTGAAATTCTTAGTTTGGAGGGAGGATAAAGTTTATCCACAGAGATGAGGCAATCATAACGATTTATTGAGTCGATTTAGTTTAATCTCATTGAAGAGCATTAGAGAAACTTTATCACTCAAATTTTTGTACAAATTACTGCACAATAGTCTCGATTGTCCTCCTCTCTTGTGTCCGATTTGAAATTTCGTGTTCCTAGGCAAAGTTCTCGTAATACAGAATTATTCCACCTAGAGACTACAATGACCAATTCGCTAATACAATCTCCCATTTGGTTAATGGAGTCTACATTCCATACAGTGGCCAATAATTGTGACATTCACTTTGACTCCATAGAGGTTATTATCAGGAGTTATGTGAACAAAGAAAATTGACTAAAAAGTATCGATTCAGATTGAGTTCTTTGTAATATTTCCTTGAATGCTATAATGTAGTTATTAGTTACTATTTTTTCAGATTACTCGTAGATTGAGCTCTTTGTTATATAGATATATTTCATTTCAATTATTTGGTTAGTATTTTACATTATGTTATTATTTTCTTTAATTGAATATTATACTTGTTGTATTATTATTATTATTATTTTTATTATTAGCTATGCTAAATAATGGTACTTACGTTACTATAACTATTACTAAATGTACAACCTGCAAGAACCGCGTGGTGTCCCCCATTCGGCTCTCAAATATTTGCGTTTTTGTGTAAAAAACGTAAATATTGTGTGTGTGTAATCGTCATAATAATTTCATCACTGTCTGTTGAATTCAAAGAGTAGATAAATTTTAGTGAATGCATTTGTCTATTGCGGATAAGAGGTGAATGAAATACTCATTCACGTCCGAAATTGAGTTCAGACTTGGTAACTGGTTTTGCTGATAGGTCAACCCAAGACTTCATATATGTATGTTCCGTCTAATCCCGGCACATAACTAATTTGAAAGAGCGAGCCCTGAAGTTGACCTGGATTGAACCTCAAAGCGAATCGCATTCATTTCAATGTACTTTGTGTTAAACCTGCCGTTTGATGTTCTTGCACTTGTAATTACATGGTCACCTTAACCAGAAGAGTTTCAATCTTTTGTGTAATAACACCACTTTGATAAACTGTTTCGTTTTGTGTTTAAAGGGTTCCGTTTTATACTCACTAACAGTTTTTTTTTTGAGTCAACGGACTTAATTACTGCTTTTATCTGGTTTCGTTATTTTCGTTTTGGAAATTCTGAGGAAATAAGTTGAAAGGCTACTTTGCCACAATGAAAATCGACAAGCAATCTTGGCTGGATGTATATAAGCACCAAAATTCTTGAATTATGTGAAAACATTTTCGAGTTGAGAGAAATTTGCATGAAAACTGAACTAACAATGAAAATTATAATAAAAATAATGAAAATATTTATTTAGCAATAGCTATTGAGAAATCATATTATATATATAATATATATATATATATATATATATATATATATATATATATATATATATATATATAAATATATATCTTCTTCTTCCTTCGATTTAGGCCGACTATGAACCACGTGAAATAACTTTTCATGAATATTCCTCTCTATGCTTTCTTTTCTTCCAATACTCCTTCATTCGTTCTCCATGTTTTCTTTCTTTCTTCTGTCCATTTTGCCCCAGTCTTGACTTCAATGCTATCCGAAATAACACCATTGAAGTCAACTTTTTGAGATCGCGTATTTGAATGAGAATTGAATCATTTGTTTACTAAACCTTCAAAACCAATTTTATTCAGTTTTTTCAACAGCAATGATCTACATAAAGTTTCGAATGCTCTGTTGAAGCCCAATAATAATACAATTATTACCTCTCGTTTATCTATACCTCTATATTATTCCTCACATATGCTTAACAGTGCTGTCTTATTATAACAAGTAAAGAGAACGAAACCTTCTGATCTGATTTCCCTCTAAAATATCCGCTACATAATTATGAAAATATTGAAAGATTACTCCAGGTCCCATTTTTTCAGTCCAAAATCCTCATTTACAGAAATGAAGAATTGTTTTATGTCTCTCCGGCTTTTTTTTCTCTATTTTATAGATGTTGAGTTGTGAAGCATTAGCTTAACATCGACTTTTTTATCTATTTTTCCTTTTCTAATAATAATAACAATAAGTTCTTTATTCTCAACAGATATAATACCTAATTACAGAAAATAATAACATGCTATTGAATAATAACTAAATAAATATGATGAGAAGAAATATAACAAAAAGCTCAATTACAATTACGTAGCAACAACTTGCTACGAATTAGGGTATCAAATAATTTTATAAACGTTGAGGAATAATTGAAATATTTGCCATTGCGTATAACGAATCTATATATATGTTATAGTTCTCGACAAAACAATTCATTAGAATTTTTTCATCTATATTGGGTCTCTTCAGAATGTATCCTAGGTATCCTATTCTCCTACTGAAGAGGACAATTTATAATTTGAAATACAGAGCTTCGATTAGACCCAATGGTGGAGAAAACCTCAAGCAACACAATTTCGTTGAATATATGAAACCTTTAAGCTGAGTTTTGAATCATAATCAGCTCAATTGGCTTCCGTAAAAGCCGCGTTTCCGGTTATAAAATGCATGACATCACCTCAGCCTACTTCTCGTTATTGGTAAGCTCATCACGAATGAGGGATTTTGTACTTGTTATCAAACTTTGCTTTCACATTCAAGTGTTTACTATAATTACCGAATTTAGATACTCATAAACCGAAAGCCGAATGTGAGAGACTTGAAAATGCTTGAAGACCAATAGATGTTCAATTTTCTCCAATTAACATCTTACGTCGAAAAAATTCGTCTAAAGTGTTTTAGAAGAACGGGATATATGTTCAAAATGATTGTCATCTCTGGACAGAGCTTCAGTAAAGTTTCAGGTTTCAGTTGCGACTCCAGTGGAAAATATTACTTATTCTAGTGGTATTCGTAATGAACCAGGACAGTAAAGTTGAAGTAATTATTATTAAAATTAGTGGATGCACATTTGGCATCCTAGATGGCGGCGTATTAAATGGAATTATAATCTAACTCCAAATGTTAACTTTTCGCCTAATTAGCAGGAATATAAGTGACATATTCATGGCTTCATATTCGACATGAAGGGATTTCTATTCGCTTCAACTTATTTATGATTCCATTACGTATTCAATTATGGAGTCAGTATGAGTTTCAACTGGAAAATTGACAACTATGGGTGAATATATATATTCATGAATTTCGAGGTTATTACTAGAGTTGAATGGACAATATTAATTCTCCTTATAAATGCATTATCAAATACGCCAAAAATTGTACGAGGGTTGTTCTAGATGTAACTGATCTGATTTGGGGGTACCAAGTTCGACCTTCTGGAGGTGTACGTCTTGTTGAAATGAATCATCAATTTTGTCTTATGGAATAGATGGAAGAAAGCTTGACTCTAAAAACACAATGGTTTCTTGAGAAAGTTATGAGAAGTAATCACTTTTATATCCATACCAAACATTATATTTGGTTTCCTATCTGTCTGATATTTGAGTTTGACGACAATGTACTCCTTTTCGTGAAATATTCAGTGAATGTAATGGAAAATATCTTCAATTTGAGGTGGGAAATTTTGAGTTAACTCAAGCGACAAATGAGGGGATCAATTCGACTCCAACAATATTCTCTTTTACTCGACAATGATATGGGACAATTGGAAAGATATATACATGAAAATGAAATAGGGAAATAATTGTTGATGCATGGAAGAAAAAATGCTTGATGGCGGTGCAAATAGGTAGTCCACTAAACTGAGTTTGATGAGTCTTTCTTTCCCCTTTCTGAAGAGTGAAGTTCTCTGAAAAAAAAAATTATGAATCAGTCTATCAGACACGCTTCAAATTTTGGAACTACTTCTCCTCTAAATGTCCACTCTAAATTCCTATTTATTGAAGACGACATTATAACTATTGAACTGCCCTTTGTTCATTTAAACGCAGAAAAAATTACGAGAGTACAGAAAACTCAGCTTCATAATTTAATATAACCTAAAGAAAACTCTTTATTGTTTCATTTCATCAAATAGAATGATTTTGGACCAATTAATGATTAATCTCATTGAAATTGAAAAGGTTGTACCATAAAAATAGAGAAATATAAAAATATTTTCATATAAAATATAGAAATATTTCATACACCTTTCTGACTGGAAAATACCGGAAATTTAGAGTTGTACAATTAAAGGACAAGAATCCCTTTTGAATTTGAAAAACAGAGCGAGAAATAAAGAACAATATATAGAAAATTAGTTCCGAAGTGATTTTAATAGTATCAGGATCGATTTCTTCGATACATATCTTCCGATTCAACCTTGTGTTGAGTACTAGTTCTTATTAAACATTGAAGGGAAATAGAAGTTGGAACAGTGAAACAATGCACGAAAGTGCATGTAGCACTCTAGCACTATGATGATATTATCAGTATTTGTTGGCGAAGTATTATTACACAAAGGCGAATTGATTTAGAAGCCCTATCTTCCCAAATGTCATAATGTCTGTGCATTAAAACATTAATGGACCGTTCAAAAGCGGCCATCATGGCACTGGAAGGTCAATGGGGCGTATTAGGCAGTTAATTTTTATGTTAAGGAACAAACTGAAAGTTATTGTTGCATTATCGGTTCATGTAACTGTATTGATCTCATCTAATGGCATTACTGAAATTATTTATTTCCATTTATGTCTTCGTCGGGAACAGTATGAAAATTGAATTCAGAGATGTCCACTGAATAGGCACTTTTCTCAAAAAATGATGACTTAAAAAGGCACGAACAAGTTCATTGTGAAGAGAGCTGCTTTTTCGCCTTTCAAGGCTCAAACTACTAGATGCAGTTGAAATTGATTCTAACTATACTTCAACTACGCGGGACGAAAGTAATTTTCACTGATATTATTATGGCAGGTGTTCTTCAAACATTGCATCCATTATTGCGTCATATCTAGTACCTGATTCGTAATGGTGTTCTTGAAGTTGGAATCATTGGCAGCTTTAAAAGAAGGAGAATAATTGAAAGATTCATTTCTTCAAGGATATTAATACATATTGCTATGTATGTAATCAAAATTTGTCGAATTGTTTCGAATATCGGGCTGAAACTGATAGATATTTATCTTCAGAGACAAGAAAGGGTAGAAGGGTCATTGGTTGTGAATGATGAAAGTTTTTCTTCATAATTCTTGGAATTTAAAGGTACTGACGCTTCAATTCTATTTAATTTATCATATAGGTAAATGGTTATGCAATTATAATATTCAGTTTTGGAGATGAAAGTAATGATCTCCACATTTTTCATCTGCAAAAACAACATTCTTGAGTAGAACAATAACTATTGTTACGAATAATCATTTTAAAATGAGTTTTATGTGAAACAGAAATAGTGACTGAATGTGTATTTCAAAAAACGATAATGTAAAAAAATTAAATCAAATAAATGAAAATTTGAATCAAACTTTTGGCTTAATGTATTATAAATATTGAATAATAAAATAATATCACAATGTGATATTGATACCTTCAAAAGAAATTATCTTATCGTTTGTGATTCTCGAATATAAAAATTGTGCTCGTCGTTGGACTTGATTGGGATTTTAACCACAGTACCTACTACCGGATTTTTGCGTCACTTTTACGTTACACTTCTGGCCAAAAGTGTAACGTTTCCTCTTCCAGAGATCGCATTACTCTGAAGAGTTAATGGAAGTTCACTTATATATGGGCTAGCTCTTAAAATCGTTCTTAGAATCGTTTCATAATTGAGGTTGGTTCAATAATGCAAAATATGAGTTGTTAGTTGGGCGCCATGAGACTAAACAGGAATGTTCTGCAGATAATCTCAAAGAAACAAACTTAATATGGAAAATTCTATTGACATTATGAACTTATATCTTAGCACATGTCTCTGATATTAGTAGACGTGAGGTGGATTCCACTGCAACGGTTTAGCGTTGTTTTTGAATTTGTTGACCTTGTGGATGAGCTCAATGTTCTTTTAGCAGCCCGGAAAAATCCGGTAATAGTAGTGTAACGAAAATCCAGTTGGCACGTTGTGAAGAAAATCCGGTAGTACGTAGTGATGCAAAATCGGGTAGTAGGTAGTGCAACGGAAATCCGGTAAGGTAACACGTAGTAAAGAGAAATCCGGTAGTAGGTAGTGATGCAAAAATCCGGTAGTAGGTAGTGTAACGAAAATCCAGGTAACACGTAGTGAAGAAGAATCCGGTAGTAGGTAGTCGGACTCCAATTCAAAATCCAATTTTTATCTCAGGACGAGTACAATTTTTATATCAGAGAATCACCAACGATAAGATAAATTCTTTTAAAATCAGTCTAGATATCAAGACATCTTGATAATGAGCTGACCGCTCTAAACATGTCGACTCAACGTTGTAATATTATTTTATTATTCAATATATTTGTGAAACATTGAGCCAAAAGTTTGATTCAAATTTTCATTTAATCATGTTTCATCTAGAGGTAAGCAAGAATTCAATTTCAGTTATTAAATCAATTGAGAGTAACCTACAGCAGCAGATTTGAAAAAATGTAACATGATCATTAAAAGGTAATGAACTTAGCAGCAATTTCGAATATTTGAACAATTAGTTCAGCCGATGGTAGACTGTGCTTCAGTTTTCATCTGGAAATTGATCATGGAAAGTTGCTTTTCATATTCGAGGGGCATATATTTTTTTATTGAAATTTTACCAGTGTTTTTTCCGCAGTTTTTTATGTACTGAGGGTTTTGAATTGATTCGAATGAGTCGAGATGTTCTACTGAAAATCCTGAAGCGAATATATTTGAAGAGTTCGAATTATTTGAAAATCTTCCCTATGAATATTTTGATATCTGATCTGATGAACGATGATTAATATCTGATGAACGTTTTATCTGTCTTGTATTTCGATATTTTTCCTCGAAAACAAATATGTATTTTGAGAATGTTATCACGTTTTTAATTTACGATTTGGCACACGTTGTAATCGAAAAGTATATACCGAAACGATATGTTTCGGTATATAGTTTTCAACCCCAATTTTCCGGAATTTCCATTCACCTATCGCATGCGATTAAAATAAATCACTGAACAATTTATAACTAGCTCTGCTTGCTATTTCCGAAATGTATTTTATACACGAACATCGTTTTGTCTGTACGTGGAATCACGAGATTTCCTTTCTGATTTTCAGTATAAGGTATATCATTTCAGCATTAAATTGGCCCAAATACCGCACTAAACTGAAGTCCTTTGCTCGTCAAATTGAATTTATTTCTGAAACATATCTAGAAGAAATATTCGACAAGTAAAGTAGATTACTAAAATTGAAAAATTTTTTCAATTTGTTGATAAATTTTGAAATTTTTCTACAATGAAAATCTTCGAGAACTGCCACAAACCTTGTTTTTCAATATTTCATAAATCCAGTAAGAACTTCTTATGTTCTGTGTACACAGAACTAATGGTACAAAAATATCATTTTCTTGGAAAAAATACTTTAGAAGTATATCAACACGAGAATTGAACATATTTTATGAGGTTTCTTCGTAATAAGAACTCTTTCCTTATAAGAACCGAACTATAAGGTTTTATAAATGTTAGGTGGGAGTAGTCTCTTATCGGTACTCTGAAATGCGGAATTGTTACCAATAGATGGAGCTATTTGCAGAAGTCCGTAGCATAGAGCCGTATTATTTTCCAAGGGGTGAGCATTAAGGTTTATTCAATGCTTTCTCAATTTTTATATAAATTGCTGTTATGAAAGAACGGAATAATGATATAAGTATTTGTTGCTTGTATTGTTTTTCATCTTGCTTATCATACCGCATCCGAGTCGCATAAAAGATCGACTGACAAAAGCAGTGCTTTTCGCGAAGGCAGGAAACAAACATGATTGAAATTTCCCATTTCCTCTATCCTTCTAAATCCGAAAAGTAATTGAAACACTTTTTCCTGGAATAGCGTATATATGGTAAGCTGTCGATCTTCTGGGGGGTATGTAATGATGGTCATCATCATAGAAATAAAACTACGAGATCTCTGAGTGAGCCCAGTAGGCCCTGAATATCGAAAAAGCCTGCTATTTTTCATGAATTTGAAGTATTAGTCGAGAAATATTTTCACAACTGTTGTAGGTTTTACGAAAGTAGGAGTTCGTTCTATACCAAGAAAACCTTGTACTTACTCTTCTTACTTCATGTTAAAATCTGAGAAGCTGATAAAATTATGATATGAAACACATGAAGCACCATTTTATTATGGGTAAAATTGATTGAATTTCAATTAGATGAAATTTACGAATAAGCAAAAATGAAATTTTATAAAAAATAGTCAATTAAACTTACAAAACATTGATAATAACCTTTGCTATTTTATTGTACTTCCATTGCCTATAAATTTAATTTCAAATTCGGAAACAAATTACGATTAAATGAAAGTTGCATACTTTCACAAAAACTTCATCTGCTCTTTTGAAACTGTCTAATGGCTCATTTCATCCTCTTCTGAGATATCGATGTCAGAATATTCTTGATAATTATGTAACCAGCAAAAGTTCACTTGGATTGTTAGAGTGGAATTATTCGAGAAAATTATAGTAAACTGTGAGATGTTAAAAGCTTAATACAGAAAATATGAATAACTTGGAAACTGAACTCGGTCCCAAGCACATAAGTTTGAACAAATGTGGAAAACTTCTCAACTTTGGCTTTAAAATTGGAACAATGTTGAAATTTTAATGTAATAGTGTAAGCATATTTTAGATGAAATATATGTGGTATATCTTTATCCGCCGAAACTTTACCATGTAATTACATTCCAGTTGCTCAATTTAGACCATCTGATGTTGTTTCGGTGAAGAATGTGTATGAAAAGTTTTATATTCCGATTCATAGCAAATAAAACCTATTATGCTCATAAACAATTGGATCTCATCAAGGTTGTGTTGTGATAAGAAATTATTCGTTTAATATATTTATAGGAAGATGAATCGAGTTATGAAAGGATCGAGCGCCATCTAGATAAATATTTCGAAATTATTACTCATATAATGCTTGAAAATTATCAATTCAAGGCTAATTTCCTGACTCTTTTTTCGAATCATAAAATGACATTCTAGGTTCTAAGATTATAAGTGCTCATTATTCATTTGGGAATTATTAAGTCTTTGTCAAAACGAAAAGCTCAACCTGCTCCATGTTTCTTGATGTTGGAGAGTTCAATGTACTATCTCATCTGAGCTATCGTTACAAGGACCACAATTACTCTCGATAAATATCTTGAACTTTGTTGAATTATTGTGTTATGTTGGCTAGAGAAATCCGGTTAAACTAGACATATTGTCGATTACTTGTGCATTACATCCATTATCCAATTTCCGGTTGACGTTAATTGTATATCGGCTTCAATATCATACCTTGTCTATTTGAGGGATGATGCATTGCGGATTGATGGATGACATCGGACTACATTTTGTACTCATATCATATTCACTAATATTCAAATGCGTGATTATTGGAGGAGAATATTTCATTCAAAATGCAATACGAGAAGTGCTTGAAAATTCGATAATATTGAAATAACGAACTGATATGTATATATGTTCACATTATTATTTTCACATTTATTATTACATTCAGTGGACTATTTAATACGCTAATCCGTAGCAAGTTGGAGTATGGCAGCATGATCTGGCATCTCATTTACACTTGCCATCAACGCCATCTTGAGGCCATTCAGAGAAGGTTCTTGAAATTTTTAATTTGGAGGGAGGATAAATTTTATCCACAGAGAGGAGTCAATCATAACGAATTATGGAGTCGATTTAGTTTATTCTCATTGCAGAGCAGAAAAAAACTTTATCACTGAAATTTTTGTACAAATTACTGCACAACAGTTTTGATTGTCCTCCTCTCTTGTTTGCTCTCAAATTTCGTGTTCCTGGGCAAAACTCTCGTAATACAGAATTATTCCACCTAGAGACTACGAAGACCAATTCAATAGAGTTGCCAATAATTGTGACATTCACTTTGACTTCATAGAATTTATTATCAGGAGTTATGCGAACAAAAAAAATTGACTGAAATGCATCGATTTAGTTTGAGTTTTTTGTAATATTTCATTGAGTGCTATAATGTAGTTATAACTTACTATTTTTTCAGATTAGATTGAGCTTTTTTTATAACTTTTTCATTCTAATTATTCAGTTATGTATTCAAAATTGTTATTTTTTTCTGTAATTAGGTGTTATACCTCTTGAGAATAAATAAATTATTATTATTATTATTATTAGAGGTTTTTTCAGTTGTTTTGGACTCTGGCATGTTCTGTAATATTGAGCACTAAATAGAATTACATCTCATTGTCGCTATCAAATCTGATCATTTAGTGGCACTGAAGATGTCCAAAGCCATGATTTGACTTTATAATGCTTAAGATTAATACTGAAGTAAGAAAAGAATTCGTTTTTGTCAGTCAGTCCTGGGGTTCTTGAAGCAACAATCTTGGTCCCTCATGTTTCTATTGGTTGCCTCGTGTCCCCATTGGTTGCCTTTTCCACATCGTTTCTTCGTGGTTTCAAGGATTGCTAGCAGAGCGTTCAGGTTGTCTGGAAGGTCTATGAACATTTTCGCTTCAGTCTTTCTGCTAGTCTGCATAAAACTCGGCATTCCGAGGTTTCTGTGGATGTGTGAGTTCCTCACATACCAAGGACATCGATGGCCATTTGCAGTGATTTGTTCTGCACGATTTGAAGCTTTCAGATATGGCTACTGGCTGCGTGGTCTCAAACTGTTGAGTATAATCAATGGTTGGTAAGATAATCGTTTTATAGAGTCGAATATTGGTGGCAGTGTTGAGCTTACTCTGCCTGTTGATCAATAGATAAAACTGACTTTAGGAGTCTTCGTCTTGAACCGGGCAATAATCAAAATCCGGCATCCATGTTGACCCTAGGTCGATGATGACTCTCAAATACTTCGCCTTGCTCGTCCAGGGTATCGGTATATGAATTATTTTCATTTGAACATTCAAACATCGCTTTAGTTTTGGAAATGAGGAAGGGAATTGATAATGTACAGATACATACAGTATGACAGAATGATAAATAGGGACCTTTCAGCAAATGATGAATAGTTATAAGATAACATCTTATTCCTAGGTATACTGACATCTAACTTCATAGTTTTTGGTAAAAGTAAGACCTTGGAAGATCAATACGAATGGAGTTATAACAATATTACCGATTATTGAGCAGAAAATTGGAGGTGTGAGAAGAAAAAATATTCACGGATAATTAAAAAGGTACTGGGAACAATTCTGTCACTATATGGGAATATAATGTTGTTTAATAAGAATAATGCTACAATTTGAATGTTACTCACTCTGTAATTCGTCTGGCCAATGTACACATCTTGAAGTGCAATATGTATACGTACCCACATCAGTCAGAAATATGCTCAACTCTCTCGAACCTGTTAGAGTATACTCTGTTAAACACAGTATAAGCTTTGCCACAAAATTAAAATCTATTGCTTTCATTTTAATTAATAGAAAAAATAACGTATGTCAGTGATGTGCATTATATAATAGTAGAAATACTGACATCTTTTCAATTCAAGTTGTTATCTTTTTTAATCTAAAAATAGTTCCTATATTTTATGAAGGATTCAATGGTTTCAATTGTTCACCTAGTTTCTCAAAAATAGTACTATTGTTAAGATATTAAGCAAGATGAATAAAAATGAAGTATTAATTATTAATTTACATTAAACTTTTGCCTTAAAGTTTCACGATTTATTTAACAATATGAAATAGTCAACATATTTCGAGTGTTAGCTCATTTTCAAGACTGAATTAAGCCAAGGGTTCAATTTAATTTTATATTCAATTATGTTTCACCAAGAGTTAAGCCAGAATTCAATATCAGTTAAAAAAAATTAAGTAGTCTATGTTGGCATGCTTCAATTCTTAGAAATTTGAGGTTAGGTGACAAATTATCAAGCACACCTGTGATATAATACCAACATAATAAAACTTTACGTTCTGGCGAACTAAATAGAATGCGGAACATGCATATATTGTATGAGGAAAATTCACAACAACGTGAAAACTCACAAACCTCTAGCGCTGCAACATAATAATGAAGAGATAACTTAAAGCATTCCAGAATACTCAAAATACCGGAGGCTGTGAAAGTATATTAGTTCGAAAAATGTTGGGATATTATCTATGCACAAAACCCTTTAGAAGCAAAAAACAAATCAACAGTATTCGATTAATTCCGAAGCGTTTAAACTGTTCGAATTTCAAGTACGTTTATCGGATATGGGTAACGGGAAATAAAAGCTTTCATTGCAGTAACAAGAATTGCAATAGCTGCTACCTTGAAGTCGTAACTTGCATTTATCGTTTTTATTGCTTCGCTGGTCATTGTTTCTGGGAATATTTTTGATATGGCAATTTCAATTGACCAATAATAATTTTATTGGGATATACATTTATTCTACACGTATTAAAACGTTTCAGAATGAGTTATGGTCTATTTGGTAGGGTTATTTCCCGCAATATCATTTTTATAGAAGGAGAATTATTGATGTCACAATTGGGTTCTATTCGAATTACCATCAGAGTTTTTCCGATTTAAGGGTAGAAATACACAGAGAAAAACCAAATAACTGGAATGATTCTTTATCATCTTGCATTTGATTATTTTCTTGAATATTTTCATTGAACAACTTCTGGCTATTATTGTTCATTTCTAATATCGCAAATGTTTATTGATTTCCGAGTTTTATGATGCCTTTCTTACTCGAAATTGTCCATACTTAGCAACAAGTTTATAGAAGAGAAAATAGAAACCAAAACAGACCGAAAATGGTGAATTTTCGAGACATCACAGGCTCATTTTTGTGTATTTATTTGAAAATTTTAACGAAATCTTAACGTGCAAGATCCTTGGTGAGATTCAGAGCGTGGGGTTTAGTTTTCAGTGAATTAATTGTAACTGTTATTGCCTCTTCATGTCTGGAGTGTCTTAATTTCCAATCTTTATATAAAGAAAGAAAGCAAGATGAAAATCATCCTCTATAAAGAATAGTTTTGTTCATGAATGAACTTTATTTTCAGATGATTAGTAGAAGAAAGCAATATTAGTATTCTGAAGCCATAGATTTATCGAATTTAGATTTATTGAGAGGAAAATGTCTTGTTTATTATGTTAATATTTCACCAGGTTATGACACCTATCTAATCTGATAGTACGTGTGCTTATTTTACATATTTTTATGTCTATTTCATCTGTTTGTATTTCGAAATGATAGTTGAATACAGTAGTAGGAGAAAAATTTATTTCTGCTGCTAAATATAACATCAAATCGTTTGAAAAGTGATTTGATAACATTTATCAATTGTTTATCTGTGATTATGTCATAATAGTTGCATATAGTATTCGATATTAGTGAGACATTTCGAAATCATCAATAGGCAGCGTAGACAGGTATACAAGTTTCAATATTCGACTATCATTGCCTGAAAGTGCAACATCTAAAGCTCGATAAACGTCATTCCACATCTAATTGAAGGTATAATAGAATCTACTTTGACTCCGACGTCATCATCAAACATGCAGTTTAATTTCAGTTATACAATGCTTAGAAATTCACTAGCTCTATCAATTCAATGCTGATTGTGTGCTAGATGAATCTCATCTCTTGAGAAACGAAACGGAAAACATGTTTCGAATAGTGAAGTTGTCTTATTCAAGGATTCCTCTTCAATTTAATTGGTGGAAAATGCGAAGTTTTATTCCTCAAAACATTATTTCCTAAGGTGAAAACGACATGAATATTCGGAAGTAATATATAGATCACTATATATTCTTCAAAGGTTATCTAAGGACTTTCAGTGATTCCTGTTTGTAAGTTAATTCACCAACTACCAGATAAAAAAGCAGATTTATATTGGCAAAGGTTCCATTCTGCCGCTTTTCCTCTCGTTTCGCGGTTCTGAAGCTTAGTTTCTCTAGATCCAGAAAATGTGTGCTTACTATTCAAATTGGGAATCAATACAAGATAAAGGTATGAATTGATATCGTCTCTTCCGAAAAGAATGACTTCTTCTGTTCAATTAAAGAAAATGGCGTCGAAAAACTCTGTTCCTTAGTTTAAAACATTTTTGCTAAATAATTGTTACATAAGTTGCACCGTTTTGGTGACCTATTGTCACTGACAGCTGATAGTGAAAAAGCCATTGTATTCGTCGAGCTATTCGCTGCTAATTAGCTGAAGAAGCAATCAGTTATGGTCCATTTCACAATTTTGATGTTTTTTTCGGACTAATAGCTGACAGTTAGCAAAAGAAGCCAACATAATGGTACCTTTCCTATTTCCATGGCTTCTTAGAACTGATAGCTGCCAGTTAGCCGAAGAAGCGAACATAATGGTACATTTAACCATTTCGATGGCTTTTTCGAACTAACAGCTGACAGTTAGCCAATGAAGCCAACAAAATGGTACGTTTCGTCATCTACATGGCTTGTTCGAACTGACAGCTGCCAGTTACCCGAAGAAGTTCACCTTGTGGTACATTTCACCATTTTGATGGATTTCTGCACTAACAGCTAACTGTTAGCCGAAGAAGCCAACATACCATCTCCATGGCTTCTTCGAACTGGCAGTTACCAGTCAGCCGAAGAAGCTAACCTTATGGTACAATTCACCATTTTGATAGCTTTTTTAGACTAACAGCTAAATATCACCCAAAGTAGCCAACATAATGGTACGTCTCACCATCTCCATGGCTGTTTCGAACTGGCAACTGCCAGTTAGCCGAAGAAGCTAACCTTATGGTATATTTCACCATTTTGATGACTTTCTCAGAGTAATAGCTGACTGTTATTCAGAGAAGCCAACGTAGTGGTACGTTCCACCATCTTCATGGTTTCTCAAAACTGACAGCTGCCAGTTAGCCGAAGATCTAACATAATGGTACATTTCACCATTTTGATAACTTTTTCGGACTTACATCTGACTGTTAGCCAGAGAAGCAAACCTGATGGTACGTTTCACTATATCCATGGCTTCTTCGAACTGACAGCTGCCATTTAGCCGAAGAAGCTAACATAATGTTACATTTCACCTTTTTGATCGATTTTTCGAACTAACAGCTAACAGTTAGCCAAAGAAGCCAACATAATAATACGTTTGACCATCTCCATGGCTTTTTCCAACTGACAGCTGCCAGCTAGCTGAAGAAGCTACCCTAATGGACATTTCACAATTTTGATGACTTTTTTGGACTAACAGCTAACTGTTACCCAAAGTAGACAATATAATGGTATGTTTCACCATCTCCATGGCTGCTTCGAACTGGCTAACATTACTATATGTACCATAAGCTAACCTTATGATAAATTTCATAATTTTGATTACTTCTTCGGACTGACAGCTGCCAGTCTGCCGAAGAAGCCATTGTGATGGTAAGTATCATTATCTCGATGGCTTCTTCGGGCTGGCAGCTGCCAGTTAGTCATCGTCATGGTAAACGGAAGAAGAAATTTTTTGAAGAAAGTGTGTGAGCCTAGAAAAGAAAGTTTCAGATCGCATCTCAATTGTTGAAATGGATTCACATCGAGTTATAGTCGTGAATATTCAAAAATCAAGTGCGCAAAAAGTTTCCCATAATTTTTTCAGGTTTCCAGTTCACTCCGAACAAACAAACGAATTTGTACGCGGCCACCTGTAAAGCGATAAATCAATCATTCCGAAGTGTTCGTAAAACTGTAATATTTGCAATTGAAATGAAAAAGTATGGGAGGATTAATGGAGAATAACCTTCATTAAAATGTAATTCATAACAAGCATTCACTGGCTAATCTTGCTCGAACTACATATTTCACGAAATCAATCAATTTCCGGATTTGATAAATGATGATTCATGATAACAATACAATTGATTCCTACTCAGAATGCAATTACGATTTCATATATTTCACATTTTTATGCAGGGCACATTTTTGATTCGATTGGTCGGTGTATTCTACGAAAATTAGAAATAAGTTAGCAACATTGTACTACTAGATATAAAATAGCCGATATTTACGGAGGCAACAAGTACTTTTTGGAATGAACGTTTTTTTGAATATAGGTGTCAGTCGATTTGGAAATTTCATTAATTTTTAAAGACATTCAAGAACTGTTTGCGAAAATTTCGGAAGTTGTAAACAATCAACTGAGAAAAAAGTTGTTGTAAGTGTTTGCAATACATTCAACCAATTTGAAAATAGATTCGTAAAGAGGAAAGAATATTCCAACGGAAAACGATCTTTGGAAACTCTAGAGTCAATATTCTTTATTTTTCTATAGGGTTGAAAATATGACCGTGAACGAATACTTTGGCTTGCGCAAGACCGTTAATTTTGCGTCTCTGAAAAAGAAATATGATTTGAACTCATTGAATTTTAGAATTGATGATTGAAAAAACGCAAAATACTACTGGGTGAATGAATGAACGGATAATCTGTGTTGAGAATTAATAATAAACAGTTATTAACAAATACGGTTTTTTTTTTCTGTTTTGGGCTGTTTCGAAAAAAAAGGTTTGAAATTGTAGGAGAATTGTTTTTTCTCACTTTTTTATGGACAATTTACTTACTCGTAAGTTGAAGATTGTTTATTCTCAATTCTCAAATTGAAACGAGGACAACAGTGTAACAGTACTTCTAAAACACGTAATTATGTCCACATTTTATGGAAATTTGATGAAAATAAATCATGTTTTGATAGCAATAAAAACAAATTACCTCGAATAACGCAAAATTTTTCAAAATAATTCCAAGTAGGGACCGTCAATCGATTTATCCCACTAAAGTCGATCACACTCAGATTAAATAACGACCAGACAAAATTCATTACGAAAAACAATTCTCCCAGTGAATGACATTTTCATTCGAATTATTTTATGGTGATCAAAACAACTTTTGTTTTGATTCCCAGCAATTTCGTTCACTCTAACTGCAGGAATAGAAAAACCCAACGTACTCACTGTATTTATTTATTGTTGAAGGTCCCTCACGCTAATGTATTATTATTAGACCTAATGACCGTATAACATGTATAGTTCCTTGTTTAATGCTGCTCTATCGACTCAGTCGATCTTTCATACAAGGTATAGTTTCGGTGATTTTTCATATGACTAACATTTCATTGCTGCCACGTTATATCCCTCTCATTAATCAGTTTTGTAATGATACCCTTCAAATTTAGAATGAGTGGTATACCGATACTGAAAATACAGACACTTCTTGATTATAAATCAATAAAATATGTTGTAGACATACGAAAATCAACGGAACAGTGACTTTTTCATTTCAGTTTCTAAAACACTTAGGAAACGTGTTATTGTTTACTGTCGCAAAACCTTCGACATTGATTTCACAAGATTTTGTTTGATTCTGGATTATGTGCCTCATATAACATGGTTCCAGACATGAAAAATTGTCTTTTTACTTGAAAATGACATTGACCACTCGAACAAATACTACTGCTATCAATATGGGGAATGAAAATGAGTGAACCAGAATAGGGACTCTGTGGAATCCCCTTTTTGCATCAGAATTCTGAATAACAAATCTTTCATGGTTAATAATTGGGAGTTAATTGACTTTTGGGGAGATCACTGATATTGAGGTATCATTTTTTCTGAAGTTGAAGAGGAAGAAGTATTTGTATCTTATGGAATCAACACTCCTATCACAACTAAATTTGAAGGATTTTTTCAGCCACTAGATGATTTTATACAAAAATCTCTGCTCCCATTCATTCTGGTTAAAAAGAGACTGCAAAGGAAGGCTCGACCTGGTACAACATTTGACATTTGGTATTTGAGCAAATTTGGAATAACTCCAACCTCTGAATGGAAGGGGTGAAAGTAACGGAATTCGTTGCACATTATTTATATTTACTTCGAATTTGTCGATATGTTGCTTGAAATTTTTCGTTCTAGAGTTTCTCTATGATTTTTTCATTGACTGAAGAAAGTTATTTCTACTCTATTCCACCAATTCTCTATTCTATTTTGATAACAATTATTATTAGTCTGTTTTTTCTTCATGACCTGTCTTGTTCTGATTGGCCGTGAGATAGTGGTTCTATTTCTTTCATCGTCTTCCAGTACTTCATCTAACTTTACTCTCTGTCAGTTTTTCCAGTCTATCCACGACAAAGTTGTGGGTCGTTTCCACTGTTTGTATAAAATTTTGGTCCCTGGCTGAGTAAATGTTGTATTTGTCATTATAGATCTTTCAATAACCTCATATATTAGCAACTTGCTTTCAGTTGGTGATTTGTATTTCCATATAGTCTCATCCAAGTCTTTAACGCAAAGGAAAGCTATATTGGAATCGATACGTTTTACGACTTGTTAGATTTTGTGTTAGTTGATTTCACTGCACAATTGATAACTGCTCAGATACAAAGCACAAGTGAAAATCCTTCCACTTGAAGAAAAAGCCTACTGAACTGCATTTAGAATATGTCTCAGTTCTCAAATCTGTTATTTATAATGAAAAATTGAATTCAACAGAACACAGTATATTTCCACAATGGCTTCTCCATCGCCATCCATTATCGGTGTTATACAAAGACGAAAGGAAACCACAGTTTTTTCCTAAAATATATTTGAATAGAATCTCATTTGATTTCTATTCCGAGTGTTTTGTGTATAGTCAAATCCAATACAGAATATTCCTTCGAATTTAATTCCTCATTTTTTCCTATTCAAATGTTCCCGAAGAATTCCTCATTATAATCCAGTCGTTATTCATTTTCCGGACACGTCTGAAACTGAATTCATTAAAATTTCACTGCAATATATCGAATCTGAAATAAGAATTTCTGCTTTCAATCTTTTTCTTTCTTAACCAATGAAGATTTTATTCTGTGGAATCCTGAGAGGTTTTGAGAGACTTCAGATAGAGAACACATATTTATTTATGCATGAGAGGGTTTGGTACCAGAGGAATTGGTTGATTGAGCAACATGACGTAGCTCTCAAATAAATTGAGATCATAATTTGAAATTCTAAACAATGGTTTATAATCTATCTGTAGAACAAATGAAAATTGTCTGTAATAGATGCCTTTGTTGCTGAAAAAAAGGACTGATACATGATTTTTCCTCCTATTCAGTCAATTTGTCGCGTCATAGTATTGATCATATCTGTGTGCAAATGGTTCTTTTTTTAAGTGATTCTCTCTTCGCACTGAAATACCTTAGAACTGAACAAATTGCATTCAGGCTTAATTCAGCTCAAAATATTTTCGCAGGTAGAATTTTGGGCTTATAAATTTCCTCCAGTTCGAATAACTTGTCTATGTAAATATAGCGGTCTTAAAAATGATCCAGATACAGCAGTTATGCTATTGGTAAGTCTATATTATTCTTATGGAAAGATGTATGATTGTAGATTGTACGAACTTATTGCTTATAAAGTTTGAGCATAATTTGTTCGATATTCCACAATGATTTCATCAGTTTTGATCCCAATTAGACATGCTGACGTCAACTCCATTCGCACGGTACTATCTACACAATCAATTTGTTATTTTTCTGAATATTCAAGCTCATATAGTTTGAATTGAGTTCAATCTAGAATCAAAGAACTGAAGATAAAATCGAAAATTGAGGAGATCTTGACTTGGGCCACAACGATTTATTTAATGAAGATATTCAGATCAGTGATTTCTGTTTTGCCTCTGTTTTGAGTCAACCTTCTACACACATGAATGACAAAATAAAGGGTATCCTACTGAAAATACCGATGATACAACTAAATTGATCATCAACCTCGTGAAATCTATTTTTTATGTTGTAATAACAGTTACATTTGACACTGAAAACTATTTTAAACATAGCATTCACGAGAGATGAAATAATTGAATTATCACCAAATGTTTCTTTCATCTCATCAGTTCATCAACCCTAAGAAACCAAATCTACCCAATAAAGGATGCAGTAAAAATAACCACCTTCGACAGATTCTGGGGACTGGTCTGGCAGGTATGAGAAAGGTACGATAAAAGTTTACACAATTAAACACGTCCCAGACTATCTTAAGATCAATTCAGAGCTCTACCACGTGGCAAATATACGCATATATAAAGACGTTACACTTCGACCTTGAAATCATTTTCGCATCACGTAATTAGACAAGAATAATTTAAGTATTATTAACAAGTAGAAGAATACCTTCTGGGTCATTATTTTCTGGTTATATACATTGTCGAAATATTTTCGAATTAGGAACCAAGAAAGATGAAATAGTATATCAAGGTAACAAATCATCCCAAATTAGTTCAAATTCAGTTCCAAATATTGCCTATAATTTAATATCACGCAAAATTCGAACTGTTGTTATGTTGTTGAATCATTTTTGGACTAATTTCGAAATGTTACGCTCAATAATTGAACACAAAAACTTTTATTCAAAAAATACATGAAGAACGAAAAAATACTTCTTTCAATTTGAAGATTGAGTTCGAAAAATTCTTTCATTTGTTGGATAATTGAAAGAAATGGATGAATACTCTATCGTATCTCAATTTTTGTTATTTTATGATAAAAAATAGTGTTATTGGTTTCTAAATTCTTCTTCAAAATAATATTTTTCAACAGTAAATAACATAACATTTTTCACCTCCTATCTGTCACTTCGTTCATTGAAAAAAGTGTAAGAGGAAAGAACAAAGTAACAGAAGAAAATAAAATGTAGTTTCGTACTAGATATTCGTAGAATAACTTTTTCAGAAGCATCACAGAATCGTATACGGGTGCAGTTTGAATGCTTCAGTATTGATTTAGAGGTGAGAAACGCCCATCAATCAGGTAATCTGTGACAGTTGAAACGTCAAAATTCATTCCTAACCTAAAATAACTAACTGAAAGACAACTTTCTACAAGGTAAAGGCGTACTTGAAAATAGTTTACGGTTAGTTAGGTAGATGATATGATATAATTAAGCCATGAAGAGTGTTCTGCAATGTTTGATAAATTCATGTAAATGTTTGTGGATTACTGCACAATATTCGTTCGAGTTCAAAAACGGCAAGACTCCGTTTTTTGTCAGATGAAATTGTTCACGTTTTGGGTATAATTTAGAAGGGTGTATCACAGGCAATTACTCTTCATTTTCAAGGTGCTCTCTCAAACCTGACAAATTGGACTTGGAATTTATGTTCACCCCAAACATATGAAGGTTGCTGAGTTTTTTTGTTGAGTAATTATTCAAACTCTCAGCGTTCCACGATGAGTGGAATATTCTATTATTGGAAAGTTTGCTTGTCGAAGTATCATCCAATTTGTGAATGCGTTTACTATATTCACAGGAATTGTTTTTGCCGAAGCAGGGAAAATTTGTGTTCATTATTTCAATTACATGAATGAAACGTGTTGTTGCCATTAACTGATTAAAATGATTTCGATGTGAAAATAGTTTGAAAATTTCGAGTGGTATCCAACAAAATGAAACTTTGCTCGTGTAAAAGTTTCATTCAAAAATTGATAATATTATTAATTAATTCATCAACTCGAAAATTTTAAAACTAAAATTGATTCAACTGCTTCTTCACATTCGCAGTTTGAATTTGCGAGGGTTTTGTGGATCAATGTGTAATTTATTTCTCACGTTTATGTGTACTCCACGATTTTCCACACAACCCACAACCATTTCAAACTTGCAAATGGCCTCTAAGAACGGATTAAATTTTCCTTCCAAGATTGTTAAACTTGTCACTCGCAAGTTATATTCCTACCACACAATGATATTAGGGTTCAGGGGAGTCCCAGAACATGGCAATTTGAGAATCTATAGGCAGTAACTGACAGGAAAATTCACTGAACTCACTTCCATGAAGCCTTTGTTCAATTCAATCAGAAGCTGGAATTCAACAGTAAAAATGAAGTTAACCTATCCTTCTTTTGTCGAGAAATAGTCAGCAATACTTTCACCTTCACTTAGACATTGAGATGAACAGAATGAGTGAATCAGAACACATACTGAAAATTGAAAAAATTTTGAAAATGTATGGCTGAAAGTAGAACAAAATGGTTAAATGTGAAGAATTTTAAAATTCTTAGCAGTAAGTTCCTTATAATTTCCATTTATATGAAATACACCTTGGGACCGGATTTTCCGAGAGAGCAAATTTTGAAGCATGAATCAAATTCAGTTCCAATGTTTTCTCAAAGTCTTGCAATTTTTCCATTAGAGGAATAATTGAAAATTCTTAAGTGGCGCCTCTACATTTATATATTATTATCATTATAACGATTGTTGCACATGAGGAGAGCGACTGAACTTGAATTCGTATATTTCAGGACTTTTCATTCATCTTTTCCGCCTCCCAAAAACGCTCCATCCACCTGAATATTCTTTCTTCCGTTCATCTGTCCATTTTATTCCAGGTTGGCGTGTTGATTTTTGCTCAAACTTTACATGTGCAATTTTATAGCGACAATCAGTGCGATCTTTGAGATTTTTTATATTGGTTTGTTGTAGATCTTTTTGGATGGGTAGTTTCTTCGATATTCTGAACTGCTTCATTCTGTAGACATGTGCATAAAACTTTGCTCGTCATTTTCTGATTTCTTCCTTATCGTATTTGTCTTTTGATTCTGAGGTCTTTTCATCCAAATGCTGTTTCTATTGATTGTCTCGTAAATATTTCTAAGAATTTTCCGTTCTAGTTTTTGATTTCCTCAATTATTGAATGACCGTCAATAACCATTGTTTCAGATGCGTAGATTGCTTCTGGAAGAATCGTTGTGTTATAATGCCTCAATTTGGCGCTTCTCGAATTGCAGTTTTTGTTATAGTACGCCCATGTTAGTTTGTAGGCCCTTTGGAGCTTGCTAATTCTCTGTTCATTAGCGATTCGGTTAAACCTGATATATATATATATATATATATATATATATATATATATATATATATATATATATATATATATATATATATATATATATATATATATATATATATATATATATATATATATATAGTATAGTTTTCAGAGTCGTATTTAATGATATAGTAAGCGAGGTTAGGGTGTTTTCGACTCAATTGAGCAATTATTGTTTGTACTCTTTTTTCTCAGTCAAGCTTTCGCAATATTTTATTGCATCTTCAGGACTTCTACAATTAACAAAAAGTGTCAAACAGAACATGTTCAAATGGCAAAATTATAATAACCTTACCAAATTTGAGGTTAAAATATAAACATGACACATCTACAACAGTAGCTATGATAATGATAACATGTACAAGAAGTACTTAAATTATGTAAAAGAAATTTTCAAAATAAACGATTCATTAGAATTTTCTCAACACTGTAACCAGTTTAGTATGAAATGTCAATATAACATATATTCGACACATGTCATTTGTCAATTTAGTTGATTTGTCATGGAATCAGCCTCAGTTATATCTCGAATCATCCAACTGCCATTATCTTAAATTTTATTGAGAAGGTATGAGTATATATTGCTCAGTTTGTTTATATCAGTTTTTTTATTGATTGTGGCTTCGCATTTTTTTATTTGTATCATTTCGTGCATGGTTCTTTTATGATAATTTGGTTCTTTTTTCAATATCTCTACCTCATCGAAATCTATTTTATGGTCTTTTTTATGTGCATGTTCTGCAAGTGCACATCTTTCTTTATATTTAGTAATGTCACTTTTATGTATTGCTAATCTGCTTTTTAGCCATTGTGAAGTATGACCTATGTATTTTCTTCACAATCTATGCAATTTATTTGGTAAACAACATCACTTTGTAATTTTTAGGGACCTCATCCTTCAGTCGGGAATATAACGATGCAACTGTCTTTGGATTATACGATGATATTTTTACAAATATTCAAAGAATTTAATGTAAAAATATCATCGTATAATCAAAGACAGTTGCATCGTTATATTCCCGACTGAAGGATGAGGTCCCTAAAAAATTACAAAGTGATGTTGTTTACCAAATAAATTGCATAGATTGTGAAGAAAATACATAGGTCATACTTCACAATGGCTAAAAAGCAGATTAGCAATACATAAAAGTGACATTACTAAATATAAAGAAAGATGTGCACTTGCAGAACATGCACATAAAAAAGACCATAAAATAGATTTCGATGAGGTAGAGATATTGAAAAAAGAACCAAATTATCATAAAAGAACCATGCACGAAATGATACAAATAAAAAAATGCGAAGCCACAATCAATAAAAAAACTGATATAAACAAACTGAGCAATATATACTCATACCTTCTCAATAAAATTTAAGATAATGGCAGTTGGATGATTCGAGATATAACTGAGGCTGATTCCATGACAAATCAACTAAATTGACAAATGACATGTGTCGAATATATGTTATATTGACATTTCATACTAAACTGGTTACAGTGTTGAGAAAATTCTAATGAATCGTTTATTTTGAAAATTTCTTTTACATAATTTAAGTACTTCTTGTACATGTTATCATTATCATAGCTACTGTTGTAGATGTGTCATGTTTATATTTTAACCTCAAATTTGGTAAGGTTATTATAATTTTGCCATTTGAACATGTTCTGTTTGACACTTTTTGTTAATTGTAGAAGTCCTGAAGATGCAATAAAATATTGCGAAAGCTTGACTGAGAAAAAAGAGTACAAACAATAATTGCTCAATTGAGTCGAAAACACCCTAACCTCGCTTACTATATATATATATATATATATATATATATATATATATATATATATATATATATATATATATATATATATATATATATATGATATGCCATTTCCAACAATGAATATATCCAATCATCTCTTTCGAATACAACAACCTGAGACAGTTACATAAAAATACGATACAATTTGTAATATACATGAAAATACATTTGAAATAGAACTGAAAAATTACGAACAGAACATATGAACGATGTGGGCCTCTGGACCAACTGAAATGAAAGGTTTCCCTCACAATTACAAGAGAATCATTTATAGAAAGCTTTTTTCTAAGGGAAAGTCATACAAGAGCTCGCCTGGTATCAGTAGTGCCCCATGCAGATATGTCAATGACACCATGAAAGGCTCAAAGTCACCACGATTGTTACGAAGTTGTGGAAATACTATAACATTCATACGAGTCAGAGGTGGATGACTAGCTATCATATTTAGAGTAGGTAACCTTCAAACACCAACATTTATAAGGCAAAGAAGAAATGAACGAAAAACAAAAGTTTAACTGTACAGAAATATAATTCCAAGATATTTTCTACGTGTTTCAAGGGAAGAAACATTAAACCTGGTTAAAAGTAACTCGTGAGATATACCTCCTAAAAAAACAACATCAGATCAAACCTTAAATATTTCAGAAATCGTCAAGATTTCTTATATAGGACATGTATCCTGGATACCAAAACGATTCTAGCATATTCTAGTTTCGATCGTATTGAAGTATTGTATAAAATCGTAGTTGATACAGGTCAAGAACACCATCTGGATTTCTAATTACAAAACTAAATGTTTCGGAAGAACTTGAAACGATGTTATTCAAGTAAAACTGGGTAGTCAAGAATATCCAACTTTTGAAAATGCAGTAACACCCTGGAACAATCGTTTAGCATTTATTATAGTTTTGTATAACTACTTAAAAAGTTTATCATTCCATTTATATATTGAAGAGCTTGCGGAGCAGCCTCAAGTTTCAAAACCCAACTGTTTAGAAATCATTTCTTCGCGCAATATGTCCAATAAATTGATGATCTCTGTTTGAATGCTCTCAGATCATTTCTCTTTTACTTTTTTGTTGATTATTTTCTTACATATGATATCAAGAATATTTTTAATGAAAGCACAGGTCGAAACGAAACACCGTGGAATAAAAAATGAACAGGGCATCTTTACACGATTCATAATGGTTTTGTTATGGATTTGAACCACTTAATGACCACACAGTTTCATTATTCATCAGAGTTACGTATCTCAATCTATGCACTTGAAGCTCATTATCTCATCGTACAACTATCATTCAATTTTTGCATAAAAGCAGATTGAGAATAAAGCCTGAAACCTTTTGTCCTGAAAATATGAATAGCACAATAGCTGAAAAGATAACAGAATTATTTTTAATGCAGCTCAGATATTCTATTCACTGAAGAATTTTAGTTACCCAGAATTATTTCAGTGTGCAGATTACGGCGCGAAATGTATTATTCTCTAAATTAAAAATACGTGAAAAACTTCGTTTTCGCATTCACAAGAGAGAATTTCAAAGTTCAGATTTAATCGTGCAGTGTTTTTCGTTTCCGTTCATCTACATCAAGTTCTAGGTGGCACGTTTGTGAGTGCGCTGCATGTTTATACGTCAACATTATACTCTGTGCATAAATATTAATGTCCGCTGAAAATTTACATACCCCAGCTAAAATATGGGCATCGTAAGCGGGCTGAGTGTAAAGTTAGGTTTTTTCGAGTACAGCCGTAATGAATTATATATGAAATTAGCATATTCTCTTATGGATTCAGATGTATCAGAGATGGCGCTATGTACTACTCCACTACGCATATAATTCGATCTGCCGATATGCCGATAATTTTCATTTTCATTTAATTTTCTTCCGCATCAAGTATTATTTATATATTTTTCAATGTCTCGGCTTAGAGCATCCTTTAAGGATAAATAGTCACCTCACGGGCAAAGCAGTTTCCAAATTTCCCAATCCGGAGAGAACAAACGCTTAGCCTAAAATGTTGCGACTTCCTTCAGAGGTTGTCTGTTTTTCTTAGTTTTTCTTTTTGTGTTTTCCACCTCCAGGTTCCTACAACTAGAACTTGGCTACGCCGTTCTGAGGAGAGCCGATAAGCTCGAAACTCGTGTCAACGGCTGCTACCAATCTGCGGGATATGCTGATAATTTTCATTTTCATTTAGTTTTCTTCCGCATCAAGTATTATTATATATATATATATATATATATATATATATATATATATATATATATATATATATATATATATATATATATATATATATATATATATATATATATATATATATATTTAATCCACCGACATGATTTGAGTTTCAAAATGTTTAAGTATAACACCCTGTAACTTGAAAAAAGAACCTTGTTTTTATGTAGTTTGGGGTAATCCTCTATAACTTGACATGAAGGATAAACTATATGTATTATTTTCAAGAATTAATCCGCAAGTTGTGCCGCAAGGCTCTGTACTCGGACCTCTTCTATTCATATTATTTATAAACGATCTGCTTGCGAAGATGTGCCGATTTTTGATGACACTATTTGCCGATGATTCATCGGTGGTTGTTTCTGGCAGGTTGCTTCTGTTTATTACAACTTTAATATTATTATATTATTATTACGTTATTGCTAAAAACTTTCAAAATAAAATATCTCAAACAGGCAATAAATCAATTTCGAGAATATATATATATATATATATATATATATATATATATATATATATATATATATATATATATATATATATATATATATATATATATATAATCGAAGTATATTTCTTTCAACCTTTGATATAGAAGATGAACATATTATTGTACTTCATATTATGTCTAGTGCTGACCAGAAGGAACTCCAATATTGCAAAAAACAGTGAAAAAACATAATACAGAACATCCAATAAAATCACGTTCCCATGAAAATTCTCCCTAGGAAAATTGAGAACGTGATACAAAACGTGGAGGAACGCTGAGTAAATCTACGGAAAAGCCAGTCAGTGAAAGATCGCACACATTCAAAGCGAGTGATGAGAAAAACACTTGAAAATAATTGGAAGACACAAGTCACGGCAAGGCTATTTTTAATATGAGGTCAAGTCTATGAAGCCACCGATGCTTGATAACTGCTTGTATATGGCATCTACTAATATGGAATAATTATTGTAATGTATGTTGTAATGCCTTTGTTCCTATCAGTTGGATCGGTCAATCAAGTGCAACCTACTGTCGGAGTGTTTATTTAATTCATTGGTGTTATATGAGGCGTTTTGTTTCAATACTGCAGTTGGTAGTCAACACTTTATACGTTGACTCCTAACGATCGAGTGAAATTCGCTCATTTTCGAGTTTTCAGTTCGATGATAATAAAAACAATGGCTTCTGGTTAGCAGTCATCAGAGCCAAATTGGGGTGGTTTGAGCTTCGGATGTTTTTTTAATCTAGAACAACATTGAATTTGTTTACGGAAATTATAATCAACACATGTAACTGAATATTAGGTAACGAAATATCGGTAAAACATTGAAAAATACCTGCGGGTCATATTTTTTCAATTTTTCTTTTTCGTTGAGTATTTTTCAACTGAGTTTTGAAACTAGATTTATTTTCTATTGGACTTCTGTTTTAAATCTCGAAGCTTGCAACTGAAACAAATATATTAACGTTCATATCTAACGTAGTAACACTAAAACAAGAAGTGAAAAACATTTCGTTTATTATTGTTTAATTATAATAATAAAATAATAATGAAATGAATTTATTGAGAAACATTCTTTACATTGTAAAATTACATTCATTTCAATTGATACAAAGAATTACAACTAAGAAGAATGCTCTCAAAATGAGTGAATTCAGTTTTGAGTCTGATCTTCCATTCAGCCCTCGAGCAAAAAATATTGCTTCAAACAAAAATATTGGTTACATTTATATTTACAATAATCAATTTTATTTGAAAAGAAAAGAAAAAAATTACCTCAGAAATATTAAACATTTGAGACAATTTCACATGGTGAAGAACACTCGTGTTAAAAAAATATACAAACAAAAAATTCATTCACATTATTGCCTACATTCGAATCATCTAAGTATTCTAACACACTATAGAATGCCTTTGTTAAGAGCAGAGATTTAACTCTACTCGTAAACAAATGAGCTTACAGTACTTCAAATTCGATGGTTAATGGTTGAAAATTTTAATACTCTGATAATAGAGAGAGTGCGCAAATTTAGCAATTTTATGCAAAGGAATAAGTAGCACATCACTATTCCTTATTGAATACTCATGATTACTATTACGTTCCAGATTATCAATTGAATAGTGTGTTTCTCACTTTTTGAACGAATTATACTACGCAAAAAAGAAGCATGTGTGGTAATAAGATGAAAACAGTGCTACAAACTGAACTTGGTTCATCTTCGTAATTATCTCGCTCTGCATTTCGTAAATTTGCGCTAGGGAATGTTAGAAATTAATTAATGTTGTTAATGAGGTGACACTGTTCAAAGTAGATATCTTCTTATCAAATATTTTTCATTTCTACAGTTGACTGACAGAGAGAAATTAAACAGTCAAGAAATGTGATGGGAAAAAATGTTTTAGAATTTTTTTTTCCATAACAGAGTATATTCAGTGAAATATTTCAGATAGAACTGTTACTCGTTTTCGAACTGAGAATCTGGCCATAAGTATATTTCAATCTACATTTGCTAGACATGATTTCTCAATATAGAATAGTTTTACTAATGTTTCAACGAAAAAAATTAACGAAAAGTTTAGTTGTCCTACCAGGTAAACAAAATGGTGCAGGAACAAGAACAGAAATTTCAACCTTTATGATGAAATTTTGAGTGGTGATATGAATTTACGAATATTTCATTTGTGAAATTGAACTTGTTTCTCGTAATCGTGGAAATATCTACTACATGTACTGTACATAGCATTCTGCTTAACAGCCTGTATATAAACTCATTAACGATTGTTTAAGAATCGATCAAATTTTTTAAATTCGTGTTATGAAAATTTAGTGTTTATTGTAGATGAATATGAAAAAATATGAGTTTAAGACACACCTACCTAAACATTTGTATAACGTAATATTATGAGAACACTTATCAAACTTTTTGAAACTTCTTTGTGAGATGTGAAGTGATTTCTTGCAAAATACCTGCTCAAACATTTTGTAATGTAAAGAAAACACTTGTTTAGAGCCCACAAAATTCCTCGATTATATAAACAAATGTTTCGGGCTTCTTATCCTTCATCAGTAGTTAAACAGATTTTTTTTTACTTTGTATTAACTTCTGTTAATATATAATTGGAGTTTAGATGGTTGTATTGAATTTCTGATGATGAGTTGATATCTCGAAACACATGTGGAGTGCATAGATGAATTCTGAAGAATTCAGGCTAATGTTTTCAATTAAACGGTACGTTTCGAAATTTTCCACAAAAAATGGAACTGAGATTCAACTGACATTATTGGAAACGAAAGATTGTCATGATTTTTCCATATCGCAACGTTTCATTACTGAAATATTCAGTTGGAAAGCGTCCATCCCCGAGTCTCGTTTGATTACACTCAAATTCAGCAACCGTACTTGCGACTGGCTGAGCGTTTTTATCCTATGGCCACTGAAAGCTTGGGTAATGAATTCATCCTCTAATTAGAAATAGAATCAGCCATTAGCGATCTTTCTTTAGAGTAACGTTCAGTCGTTCTATTCAAATTATTCCGAACGAAAGCATTCTACAATGTAGCAAGAGCTCTATACTTATTCATCTCAATTCAGACGTAATAAATGAAAATGTATTCTGAATTTCAAAACTACTTAGGCGCAAGTTGAGTCGTGGTCTGTCCAATGATTTTCTCTTCATTAATTAATATATTATTAACGCATTTCGATGTATCATTGACACAATTATTAAGGAGAAGGCGGCAACAAAAAATAAACATTTCGAATGAATCGATACACGTATAAAAATGTTTACTGTCTAAAGTTTAAGTTTCTGTGGAACATAAACGATGAAAACTGAGTGGAATGAGCCACTCCTCGTCAGAATGAATTTCAATAGCTCTGAAAAAGTCACACACAATCTTAACTTGAAGTGTTCAGTATATAGCTAATAAATATCGCAAAGAATATCGAGTTTCAAATTATATGAAGTCTTTGAAGGATGTTCAATCAAAATTGGAGTGTTGTTTCAAGAGTACACAATAAACCCAATTGCCTCTCAAAGTTTTGATCATCAAACTTCACGCTTCTTGACTTTGGTTCAATATTCATTTGAAATCTATTGAAGAAATATTTATGTTTGCTTCTGGTTTCTCCACAATACGAAGTTTTTTCGTGGATATTTTGGAAAATCCCAAAAGATGTGTTTTTATCTTTGCCTTCCTCGACTTCACAGAAGATCTACTTTAGTGAACGAAGGGAATGTTTCAGTTTGAGTAGATAAATACTCAAATCAGTCGGATTTACAATAATTCGATATTTAATTTCATATGTATCTGAACTGATACGAACAGGAGGTTTTTAATTTGGTAGCAGGTATTTGTTTTATGCTTTCTCATTCGTTATATGAAAAATCCTAAGGTCCGTAATTTCGTTCAAAAACTGAATAATTTCTTTCATTAATTACTGAATTTCATGAGATTTTATGTCGTCTTAGAAGAACACTTGACGCTAACAATATTTTGTTGCTTCCGTGGTGTCATTTTCGCATTAAACGCAATGAATAACACGACATGTAACCTATAAATTTACACTAAATCGGAAGAAACAGTTTTACTGTTTCTTACAAAGTTAATCGCATACATAGATAAGGCAAATCATTATTATTATTTTAAGTATAATTTGAATATATTTTCATCAATGGAATTTGAATGATGTAAACGAAACAAAAATATAAACTCCCTACAAATTTGATTTCATAAAGTACCAAATACTTGCATATATTACAATGATTCTCGAGAATATTACTGTAAAAAATGAAGAATATATTAAACAAAAAACACTTGGCTAGTTTTCACAAAATTTATAATAAATAAATACTTGACAATTGTTTCGTGGTGTCATCCCATTTTCAAAAGTTAGACTTGTCTAACAAAACAGTGGGCTGAACACAAAACTTGGAAGCAATAGACTGGGCTATCAAGTGGACTGAGAATGGGGTAACACCCCGAAACATTGTCAAGTATTTATTTATTATAAATTTTGTGAAACCAAGACAAGTGTTTTATTATATATCAATATATTTCAATATTTAAATATATTAAACAATGTTTCACCAATAGATCCGCAAACACTCAGTCAACTTTAAATGAAGACTACTTTAAATTACATTAGAAAAATCTCAAATACTGAAATCTGTTACTAAATTTTACTTTCAACCCTCCAGTCGAACTGCCTGATTCGAAATGGCAGCTGAAATATGTTCAATAATTCAGAATAAAAGACCATTGTTCGAATTTATTATTCCAAATTGTACGCACCCTCTTCTCGAATAATGAAGTATCTTCAAATCGAGATTTTTGAAATGCATTGGGGCTTTTTTCCATTTCTGGATCGAAAAAAGAATGGGGCTTAGGGCTGATTAATGCTTATTACATTCCTACCCGTTCTCCAGCTCAACAATGCGTTGAAATATCGCTTAAAAGGATACACGAAAAAGTTCGAGAATAATTCGGCTTCTGTAATATGTTTATTCAAATAACTAATTTGGAATATTTTTAATGCTCGAAGACGTCCAGGTTTATGATATTTGTGGATTAGAAATCGATTTTCAGCAAATTTTTTCGAAGATTTTTCAATATATAGAAACATGATCAGTGGCATAATATTTTATCTCTTATTTTTTTTAAACACTCACTTTGTATCGATATCACAAACACTTTCTATAGTTTTCGTGAAATAAAGCATTTCGAGAACAATTATTACACATAAAAAAAACTATGAACAATTTCGATGATATATTATACGATGAATATTATACGTCATAGTTTAACAATAACTATGACACTACAAATCATCAAATGGTATACAATTCTCCTTCTATACAAAATTATATACCTGAAATAATTATTCTACCATATAAGTGCTATAGAAATACATATTTTGGAGGTGAGGTAGGTCACAAAATTTTTTGTTGAGCAATAGGTTCGTCTGGTTCACTCATTTCATTTTGAACACATTGAAAATGCTTATTATAAATGGAAATCCCTCGAATAAATGAAATATTCGTACAGATTTCTTTCATTTAATTTCCTTCACCAAAAATAAGAAAAATTCTACATTTTTCAGCACCTTACACTTGGTTTTAACTCACAGTCAATATTTTCTATGACTTCGTTAAAGAAAAGCAAGATGGTGAAATGAATTTGCAAAATCAGTCACGTTATTAACATCAATTTTGTAGGATCTATTATTAGATGACGATTATGTTAAATTAATAAACATTAATTGGAGATACCATAAGGACGTGACTTCACCTAATTCATTCATAAATACCTCAACTCACGTATAATCTTCACGTTTATTTCATATTATAACACGTTTGAATAATTAGCATTCATTGAGTAGACACCCAATCAACGTATATAACTCTGTATCATTTCATTGATAAACAGATTAAAATTATTTGTTATTGTATGTATGTTCTGAGAGACAACTAAAACTAACTAATATATATGATTGATTTGAAGACTTGATGTACGAGGGTGATTATAAAAGTGAAGCTACTACTTGATATCAGCATTTTCGATTTCGAGAAGAAATGAATAGATTTACGATATATAAACATTTTCCAAGTTTTTCATTCAAATGACAAACTTTGCAAGAAAAGTTTCGAACAATCTATTATATACAAGAAAATACTTGAGCATGTTTTATATTTGAGATTTAGTTGTTACAACTGCGTCTATGCCTGACTTTCATCTTCTTGTCATATTTTTCAAGTATTTCGAGCGGTTTTAATCGATTGCTTCATTTTTGTACTACATTTTTACTAAGCGTTCGATCAACCAAAGCTGTGACTATTTTGTTAGATACTCGGTGTCCCATCAACTTCCGAATATCTAACCAAGATTCTATTCATTTCAGTATTCTAATGACGATTCATTGACGATAATCATGATTCTCGATAGAATTTAGGTCTGGTGAATTTCCAGGCTAGGAAAGAATCTTCACTAGGTTGTCTAAAAATCATTCAGTTATACTTCTGCATTAATTGAGGAAGTCGAGTCGTGTTCGAAGGTATATGGCTAATTTCAGAAGCAATTGAGAAATTTTTTTGATTGAAGCACACTCAAATACTGGTCCTCTTTATCATTTTCTCAGTGATTCACACACCAAAGGTTAACTACAAATGGACGTTCCAGTTCTTAGTGTTTATCATTGCTTAGAAGAACAATTTCTAATACAAACACTGGAAATGTATGAAAAATATCCAATATATAAATGAATATACTAAAATACATTTAAGCAATTGAACGTTGTGATGATATTTGTTATGGTGTGTCATTTTTCTCCTTCTACATAGAAAATGATCTCAATGTACCTGAAGATTCATAACTTACGCGAAACGCAACCCAAGATTTCTTGGGAGTGTTAAAAACCTACTCATTTTGATTCAAAACATACAAGTCCTCACATTGTATCACATGTTTTTGGGCTATAAGCTCATAGTCAAAAGAATATAGATGTTCCACCGAATTTTCGAGTGATGTCGATCGATATTAGGAATAAACGTGTTCTATTTATTGAGATGAAAGATATGGCTCGTGGTATAATGTTCTATTAATACCAGATGATATATAATACTTGATGTTCGTAGTAAAAATCAAATCATAATCGTTGACGCCGTGGGAACGCTTTCGACAAGTGGTCAAGCGAAAGAATCCGCCACAAACGAGCAGAACGATTAAAACTTAACGATGCGATCAACACGCCGACCTTATAATTAGTATTTTTACAAGCGGAGTGGGTCATTTCGAAATCATACTATTAGTAATCATGAAATGGGAACAGAATTTCATGGAAATATCTAATTTTTCGAATACCATGTTCATGTAAAAACCCGAATATGTTAAACCCGAATTTTGTTTTATTTTCGAAAGAAGACAAGATTGCATCATTCCTAATTGATTAAATTTGTCAAATCAATAATTGTGTTTAATAACTGAAGAAAAGAATCAGTTTAAATTGAATTCCATCGAAATAAATTCGAAACTACTAAAATTTAAGTGAATTAAAAAATAGAATTTTCTTTCATAAAATTATTAGAGTAAAATATAATCATATCAAAAGAATATTCATCCAATTTGATATATTGAAAAAACAATAAAAAAATATGGAATAATAACGGAATTTAACAATTTTGATATGGAATCTGATTTGGAAGATTTACAAATTTAGTTATAATTCAAAATTCCATTTATAACAAACATTATTTCATGAAAACACTTATATCTAGTTGTTAATTATACTTAAGATTCCTTTGAAATATTTGAAACATCATTAAAAATTTCAGTTTATTTCAAATTGTTCTTCGCCTATAAAAAATTAAACTAGTATGACTTATATTAATTATGAAGTTTATGAAAGATCACAAAGAACTCTTTGAAAGTCATCAGAATCTTAATAAAACAAGATGGGTTAATCAATACAGTAACCCCTTATATGGACTAGCATTATCACAGAATAATCCACCATATATGTGTATCAAAATTTTCAATGCTTTATCGGGAATCTCCAGTGTGCTCTCGATGACGACTGGCAATTTCAGAAGAGAATTTACTCCTTTCCAGTAGAAGTTGAACCTTATAACTTGGAGGAGTATCTGAACTATTGCAAAAAAGCTTTTTTACAAAATTTCTTCAATTAAATCAATAAATTGAAGAAATTATTTCTCACAAAAAATACAGCACATTCATATCGAAGAATCACAGATTTGCTTTGTCAAATCATTATAAAAAACTGAACCTAAAACAGTCAATACAAATAGAAATGACATATTTTGACTGTTGTTCTAACCGAAAATAGAAACATTCTCATAACATATCTCATTCAATGATGAAGAATGAAACCAATAATATCCTATTCCTGGTTATAATTCCAATAATTTTCGAATAGACAGCTTGAATCGTGATTATTCGCATTGTTTTTATTCTATTTTATCGTCAAGGTCGAATGAAATATGTGAGAATATGAGTTCATTATCGCCTGATGCATTAGGAAGTAAGCGATGAAGGTTACTACTTTATCGCAACTATTCAACCTACTATTATACAATGATGTTTACGGAAAATAATAGAAGAACACGGTGTAAATTCACACAAATAGTTGTATATTCCGAAGCGTGATGTTACATTAGGAGTTTTTTCATAGAAGTGGCAAAATAAACTACACAAACCATAGAACTGAGATGCATTTGGCACGGATCGAAGGCTACACATACAAGATGTTTCCAAACTGACCTCAAATATTGCTTCGCGAATAGTTTCGCCATTTCGAAACATGACAAATTATATAACATCAAAAATTTAACACTTCAGAACTATTACAATTATTTTACATTAAAAAGTTTATCTCTTAGGAAAATCAACTTCCATCCATAATTTCAACGACTTTTTCATCATCATCATTACCAGAACCATCATCGCTAATCTCTAAAACTGATATGATAGGTTTATGATAGCTGAAGTAAGAAACGAACAGTTTTGATTCGAACCTATTTAAGTGTCTAATAAAGACCGCATCAATAGTAGTTTTGTATTTCGTTGTGCTAAGATTGCGATCATTTGACATAATTAAACCTAATTCATTATTCAAAAATTCAATTAATAGTTGATTTTTATCGTCTGCGAAGTTTATGTTGAAATATCCACTCAAAATCATTGGCAATTCATCAAAGCTTTTTCCAATTTTTTTTTGAAGCAATGCAGATGCGTATTAAGAATAAATGAATAAATTTTCGTACAAGAAGTCCCGTATAGCACGCAATGACTTATCTGGAGAGATGTGAACGACAACCATAATAATAAACTGATTATCAACAGAGTGGCAACGACTTATACAAATATCACCGATATCAGAAACAGTAGCATTAAACATGCTGTTGTATTTCACATGCACATCCATATAATTTGTACAATAATGAACTGTGTTCATATTTTGATAAATAGCTACTCCTCCCGCTGGACGATTATTTCTTCTGAAACTCGCAACAAAGTTGAAATTCGGAATGTCAATTATGTCATCGTTACCCATATGAGTTTCTGATAAAATTAACACATTCATCTTTTTAACAAGAGCGCCAATTGCTAGATCATTTACATGCGCACGTAAACTTTGACAATTGAATGAAAAATACACACGAACATTCGCGCAAGCGCCTTGCGCCGCCTGCCCTCTCTCCATCCGTCTTACGAATTCTCGATCAGGTCACGTGCCCTGACGCGAGTTTAGAAATTTTTACCCATTCCAAAAAAAATACACAGCGCTGCTAAAGAAGTTTTCACTTCAAAAAATTGATATCTATAAAAAATATTAATTTATCTATAATTATTCTGGGGTAATTTCAGTAGTTACGTGACTAAAAACTTTTGCTTCTGTGTATATCTAACCTAAATCTGGTATCAGATAAATCAGAAATCGAATACACTGTTTGATATTCAATGGCGTCCATTAAATGAACCAGTTTTCAATTTATATATACAATTATGGTTTTTTCTGTTACTGTTGTTCAATTTTTAATGAGGTCGAGCCACTATTGTTCTCAAACAAATACCACAATAACAAAGATTTGTGAATATGCATAATTGCTGCAAAAACTAATTATATGTATTTAAACAATGTGATTATGTTATTATTTCGCTCATATCCACCAAAAAAAAAAAACAAAATATTTCATGAAATATAAATATCCTATAAAAAAAACAAGATATCTGAGGAAGAAATATTTCCGTTATCGTTTTCTTCATTGGTATTAAATTAACAAATTTTTTCCATATATTATTTTCATTCAGATCATTTCAAATGAAAATATGATTTCCGATTGTCAGTTGACATCATAACGAATTTAAGTATTCGGTTTTCTATGATCAATCATTCGGTTTTCTATGATCGTTCATAGGAGAAACTCAAAAATGAACGCTATGTCTATAATTAAAACTATGGAGCCGGCTCTAGAAACAAATTCATAATTTTGCCATTTAGTTTGCCAATGATTTCAACAACAAAGTGGGTAGGTGTCAAAGCCACCGCAAATCTCTGGCGATTTTCCAGTTATCTAATTTCAGAACAGTTGACATTATGCCAGATCTCATCTCTGAACTCATCCAATGCATCAAAATTCATACAAATACATATAAAATAATAATCATATGATCAAATTCAATATCAAATCTCGGGGTTTTTGATTTGGACATAGAAGGTGGAAAGAATCACAGTAAGAATAAGTGAGGTTAATAGTTAACATCAAATGAATCTGGCAACGCATAGAAATGTACTAACTGTGTGGAAGAAGACTCCTTTTCGTGTTAGTCTTTCGTGGCCTACGTATTGTACAAACTGTGTCTGAAGAAGTATATTTCACACAATTTGTTGATATCTGATTCAATGTAATTTTGGTTTTATTGACATTATTCGTGAATCTTAATATCAAAAAGTCACACTTATATATCTTCATAATTTATGGTAGCTATTTCACGATTTTTCACAATTATTACTTCATTTCTGCTCATCGAATATCACACAGAAAATTATTTTTTCGGGAAGAATCACATTCATAATATGTATCTCATCATTTTATCGAAATTATTTATTTCGAATGGCTTGAAATTCCCGATAGTTGTTTTTTTGCTTCAATGGGATAATTTGTCGCTCTACAAGACTGGAATGATTGCCGTTAAAAGTGATATGAAGCTAATTGCAATCAATTACACTCAGGTAATATTCGTATGAAATATACACCATAATTACAGGAGCTCTTGGAGGAACTGATTACCCGAAGGCTAAAGTTGCTATGACTACAAAATAAAGGGGTTGAAGGCCCTTTTTGCACGTTCTATTAATAGCTACGTACCTACATATCACAGTTCAGACAATCATGATCTGGGTTACCGTTTAGAGGACTTCACGGGACATAAACAATTGTCTCGCAATCGTAATAATTGACCTGTCTAGTACAGTCCATTAGTTTCGCAAAGACAACTCCTTCGTTAGTTCTAATTAATAAGGACTATTCGATGAATACGGTTGGATCAATTGGAATATTGGAGAAATCGGAATGATAGCATCTCAACTGGAAACTCATAGAAAGCATCCATCTTGAATTCAACGTCAACCAATGAATGGAAGAATGAATTTTTAGATGTCTGAGTTAAATTGAAAGGTTTTGGTTGTTATTGAACATCAAGATGGAAAACTATTATCTAATATAACAATCAATAATATAAGTAAACAATTAATGCAATAAAAATTGAACTATAAAAGTACAATTATATGCACACAATAAATATAAACGAAGTAAAATAGTATATTTTAAATTTTTTTCTCTTTAGAACCCCCATACTCTGTACTATAACGAACTTTCTTTTCATCAACTACAGGTTTGAGTTTCTTCTGAATTGGGTTCTTTCAAATTTTCTACATTTTCTAGGATGTGATTATGAAAATTGAATGCAGTTTGATATGAAACTTATTATAGTATTTATTGTGAAACATCCCTTGCATTGTACATGTCACGTTTCAATTAATATGGTAATCACAACTAAGAATCATGCTTAAAAAAGGACTGAATTCAGTTTTGAGTCTAATCTTCTATTCAGTAGTCGAACGAAAATATTGGTTGAATTTTATAGGGAATTCACAACTGAATTTAATTTAAACGGAATTCAACGACAGTTGTGAAAAGAGAAATTCCTTAAAAATATAAATAATTTCATACAATTTTTCATCTTCTGAAGGATAATGCTAGAGTAAAGAGGAAGAGATAAGGAAAAAAAGAAAGAAGGAAAAAGGAGAAAGGAAGAAAGGAATATAAGAAAATATGATACAAATACATAACAATCTACATTGGAATCATCGAAGTAATCTGCCACACTACAGTATGCCTTTGTTAACAGCAAAAAAATAAAAAAAGTAATCTAATGCTGTTCTCACATTACGTTTATGAAGTACTAGACTCTACCGGTTAAGTTGATGTGATTTACACAGATTTTCAGAAAGCATTTGATAAAGTTGCTCATGTGCTCTTGGTACAGAAATTTGGCAACAAATTTGGATTCACTGATAGCCCCACCAAACTTCTTCATTCTTACCCGGTTGACCGACGTTAATTCGTACAGCTGAAGGGTATAAATTCGTCTGAGTTCATTCCATGAAATAGATCAAGGGCATAATCTTGGGCCACTGTTATTTATTCTGTTCGTAAATGATCGGATTCGTTAGATGCAATGGAAAATATTTCAATAATTATTCAACATTCATAGTACTATTTAATACCCTAAAGCGTATCAAGTTGGAGTATGGCAGCATGATCTAGCATCCTGTTTACACTTGCCATCAACGCCATTTTGAGGCCATTCAGAGAACGTTCTTGAAATTCTTAGTTTGGAGGGGGGATAAAGTTTATCCACAGAGTGGAGTCAATCATGACGAATTCTAGAATCAACGATTCGTGTTGTTGTCACCAAATTTCGCACAAAATTTACTTTTTTGGACAATAAACTATTGTCCCGCATGCGTAACGTGCCTACTGAAGAGAATATCAGCCGTAGCGTACAGTGTTAATGAGAATTTAATTGGGCATGTGATACTCAACCACATGGAAAATTTTACGTGCTGATTTTGATTTGAAAGCCTATAAAATTCAACTTCTGGAATAATTTGAGCCGAATGACCTACCACAACGTCTAATTTTTGGCGAATGGGCCTTAGAACAGCTTAATGAAAATCCGCTGTTTTATCGAAAAATTGTGTTCAGCGATGAGGCTCATTTCTGGTTTAACGGATATGTAAATAAATAAAACTGTCGCATCTGGAGTGATGAACAGCCGCATGCCATAAAAGAATTACCGATGCATCCCGAAAAAACGACAGTTTGATGTGGTTTATGGGCTAGTGGCATCATCGGTCCATTTTTCTTCAAAGACGACCGTGGAAGAAACGTTACCGTCAACGGCGAACGATATCGTGCCGTGATACGCACCTTTTTTTGTCCCAGTTGGTCGAGTTGAACTTGGTTGACATGTGGTTTCATCAAGACGGTGTCACATGCCACACATCTCGTGTAACAATGGACATGTTGAAGGATGAATTTGATGAGTAGATCTTCTCTCGAAATGGCCCTGTGAATTGGCCCCCAAGATCATGCGATTTGACGCCTCTGGATTATTTCTTGTGGGGTTATATAAAGTCGTTAGTGTATCTGGACAAGCCGAACACGATTGAGGCCTTACAGAATAACATAACATGCGTAATTTGTGGGATACAGGCCGAAATGCTCGAAAAAGTGACGCAAAATTGAACCATGTGAACCATTGTACCATTGAACCAAATAGACTATTTGATACCGAGCCGCGGACAATTTATACATGACGTTATCTTTGAAATGTAAATGGCAAAGGCCAAATTATAAATTTCAATAAAAATGTTCAATATATGATGCAAATTGAGTGGTTTATTCGATTAAAAAAAACAACGCTCAAAAAATCACCCATCATGATTGATCAAACCTAAGGAAGTTGCATTGCTAAAGGTGTAATAAATTGGCCAAAAGTGGGGAATATTGAAGTTCGTGACGAAAATTTTTTGTAATAATTTTATTCATAATATTTATTCTGCATTTTTCATATTAAAACAAAGATTGAAAAAACCATAAAGTAGTCATGAGTGGTACCTCTGCCTTAATATTTCTATCGTATGTTGGAGCTGTAATCAAAATGAATCATCTTTCAAACCACATCCGTCGTCTTCTGTACACATAAATCTATATAACATTCGAATAACTAAATTGCACTTGGACGTGAAACCGCAAACGTCTAGTACTGTCATAATATAAATAGCAGTGTAGTCATATATTTTTAGAATGAAAACAATTGTATGTGAATTACATCCTCTTGAATTAAAAGGCTACAAAGGTCGTCGGAACGATATTCTATAAATTATGTTATTTCGTCGACCGTAAAGTTCGATACGTTTTTCACATAGTTGAATAATTACGAAATAAAACAGCAGAATTGAACGTTTTTCGTGATATACGGGAGTAGGATTCGAGAGCGAATTATTGTTCGTATTTCCGTCGAAACAAAATGATCTAATATCCACTATTTTTACAGCTTGATTGTCCAAACTTAATGCGAAATGAATCTGACGATGAAAGGAACGTGTGTAAAAAATTTAATTGAATTTTTGAATGTTTTTAAGCATCGAAACTTGTTCTGGTGAAATCAACACATCGTAATATTCTCACGTATTTTGACTGAGTCCATCAAAATATGTCACGTACTGCAAATAGCTGTCATCCTTTCAATTAATATCTTACTCGTTTTGTATTTCTTTTTGTTACATGTTACTTTGAAATGGATACACAGTTTGATGCTTATTAGAATCTACACATTAAATAACTTACAACGAGCATGCTCCCAATAATTATGTTGAATAAATTGAAACACATTTGAGAATATCTCGAAAATTGTACATACGAGGAGTGATCGAAAAGTTTCGCGACCTATGTCTGCATGGAATTAATTTTTTTATATATATATATATATATATATATATATATATATATATATATATATATATATATATATATATATATATATATATATATTATCTTGCAAGGAGTGTTGCCGTGTATTACAATATCGTAAATTTGGAGTTTCCTGTGGGTTCTTCGCAAATAATTAAAGGAGCAATTAATAAAACGAAAGTCGCTCGTTAATACATCGATATTTGGAATCTTGAGCAGTTCTCCTTCAGGGTCCTGAAATCATATAAATTAAATTACAATCTCAATTTAACACTTTCTTCTACTCACATCTGAACAAGACTGAAGAAGGCAACAAAAATGAACATGGAAAAAGCCTCAAATGGACTTATTTATCTACTCTTGAAACCAAGAATTATTGAGACAAAAAAAAAACGTGTCAGACTCGCAGAAGATAAATACAAATGTATAGGTTGCACAACACAGATTAACTAAGTTAAGTCATAGAAACATTGTACGACAACTGTAAGAAGAAAACAGCAGTGACTGAGGTAAAAGAATAAGACAATTATTAATGAATTGGTTCAAAAAATATCCATTGTGGATAAGTGTATATAAGTAAGACTTCCCAGGTTTCAAAAACAAAAGATAGCCATCCATAAAACCGACATTAGACTTCATCCGAATCGGTGTGCTGTAGGACATGAGCTAATCATGCCTCTTTTATGTACCATCAGTTTAATTTTGAGGATACAAAAGTTTTGTGCACTAATTTGACTTTGAACAGTCCTTCTTAGAAATGTGCTACATTTATGAAAGTGTCAATAATATAAATAAAAAGACTGACATCACCAATCTGAGTAACATATACAGTTATTCACTATCTTTAGACCTAGTTGACCCACCGCGATTTATTGATGAGACCAATTCATAAATAATTGTGTATGCTTTTACCTAGGTCACTGTTTTTTTCTTCTTCCAGTTGTCGGACAATGTTTCTATGACTTCACCTAGATAATCTATGTTGTGCAACCTAAAAATTTATATCAGTCTGTTGCGAGTCTGACACGTTTTCCTCTTTCGAATTAATTTGAATTAATTTTTGTTGCCTTTTTAAGCCTTGTTCAGATGTAAGCAGATGAAAATGTTACACCGAGATTGTAACTAATCTATATAATTTCAGCATTCTGAAAGAGAACTACTCAAGGTTCAAAATATAGATATATTTCGTCCAAATGGGGCCACTCTAACTGATACATAACAAATTTGTTAACCTGGTCTATATTTTGAATATGTTTCAATTCTCCATCTAGACCCTATAAAATACAGATGTTAAATAAAATACCATGAAATATAAATTAAGCCTTATCGCTAACTATGCTGAATGTTTGACCTAATTTTAAGAAGCAATTTATGCAGTTGGAATAAACATTTAATAAGGCACAAAATCAGATTCTAACAATTAAATATTAAAATGTGACAACTGATGTAACCTTACAATCGTAAAAAAATCAAGAAGCGGACTGCCGGAACACAGACAAACGTCACTGAAGAACACAGAAAGTAAAAATGTAAACACTCAAAAACTAAATGTCACCACGAATAAGTAACACAAACCCCCATTACAATATTATATATCACAAGTAACACCTGCAGAATTTATTCGTTCTTTTCTTATCCCTATAATTTTCTAATTGATAAATGAATTATGATTTGAAGTGTTTACATCTGCAACTATAATTTTATACACTTAATCACTCATAAAGAATCATAATTCGTTATAGCCTAGAATATACCCGAAGCAATTACCAGCTGAATGAATCATAAAGATGCAGAAACGATGAATTGATATTGTAATTTGTGCAGCAGTGACTTCATATTTAAATAAAGTTCATCAATCAATAGCAGAACAGCTTCATAGACGGCTTCCTAACCGTAGGCGTTCATATTAACATCCTTCTATTTAGATGCCATAAAATGAATCAATTGCATTCAAGTTGAATAGACAGCTAACATTATCAATTCATAAATCATTCTCTTGTAATCCGATTATAAACATCGTTATAGCGTATCAATTCATTTTCATACGGTATAGCAATTCTAGTTGAATCGTAAATATACTCACTCCGTCCAGAAACGAAGCTGCAATAATGAGTTTCCTATGGATTTATTGATGACATTCAAATCATCAGTCAAGTATTATCGATCGAATGTAGAAATCATTGATCTTAATGTTTTCATATAAAGTGTGAATGAATCACTCTGCATTTTCATTCGAAATGATCCAACTGAAGCTCTCTATGTGAAAGTTGTCAACGAATACAAAAGTTATCACTTTTTTGGAACTGCAACTCGTTGAAAATACGATTCAATGCCTTTTCATGCTATTGTGAGAGGAGTCATCAGTGGCATGTATCCAAACTATAGAGTTTTGATGCTCTCACCAAACTCACCCCTGGCTATATCTTCAAGTTACTCCCTCTGTCGAAGAAACAATGGAAGTAGAATTCGCAAGTGATGTAGAATGAATTAAGTTATACAACTATAGTAGGTCCTTTCATACAAATATGTCAATAAGTTGTTATTCAGTGAGATAAGATCTGTTTTCTTAACAATACAGCGAGTGAAAATGAAGAAAATCGTTTTCTGTTGAACATTCCATATTAACTGTAGCTTAGTCAAAACTTTAATAGAATTGATTTTCAATTATTGGCATCACTAGAGTGTTTTATGCCAAATGAAATGAGAAATTGGGCTCTCCAGTCTTTCTTTTGCACCAGAGGACATACTTGCTCAGCATTCTCACATTCTTTATTTTAGCTATAAAAGAACAGAGAGGAAGTTCAATATGAGCTAGAAAATAATATTTTCCACTACCTATTGCATTCAAGTTTTGCAATCCATCATTTTTCATCCTTTTTATGGTTTAATCACAAATAAAATCGTTGTTGATTGTTATATTTTGTTTTAATTTATATAATTCGATAAATTCATTCTTTATCTTCGGATTTTTCTGATATTCGAAGTCATTACTTCCATTGATTGATACTCTACATTTTCAATAGTTATATTTTTCTTATATCCAATTTTTACATAATTTTCAATTTCAATTTAAAACACAAAGTTTTCAATTATTATATGAAGAAAAGAAATTATAGAAAGAAAAAAAATTATTTTAGAGAAGGAAAACAAGTCTAGTCGACTTGAATATTGAAATTGAGAGGCCTTGAAATTCTCTTCCATGTGAAATATAGAGAAATATTGATTGGAGAGTTTTTGACTTCGATTATCAACAATAGAACGTTAGATGGTCACAATGAGGTTTCAAAATATGCAGTCTAATGATATAACCTCAAATTACATGTTTCACATTTTCAAAATACCATTTTGTTTCTGAATTATCAAATTTTTTCTTTAATTTCAGGATAACGACTGGACCAGCTGACATCTCTCGGATAAAATCCGAATGATATGATCGGCCGCAAAAATCGACCAATCGTCGCTTCTTGAATAAAAACTGTTGTTCGTAAACACTTTCAGCAAGTTGATAAAGAAAATACTCGACACTCTTCTGTCCGAAAGGAACCGCTGTCAAAACAACCGAACTGGGCCATTATAATAAACAATTTTCACAGGATTCGCAGCATTTTTCACAATCAGTGCAGTGTTTTTTGAAGAACGAGTGAAAGGTGATCAATTCTCAGCTGCTACGCGTTTTGACAGTTGACAAATTCGAAGTGAGCTTGAAGCCGGACTGGTTCGCAGGATTTACGGTAGCGTAAGTTTTAAATTAATTACATTCAAACTCCGAGCAGATTTGCACTTTTCCACCAAGTTTTAATGATTCGTTTCTCGTATTCGCCACACTTTTTTGCGAGGGGTGAAAATTTTACGATCATTTTACATGTCACACGTATATACTTGTTTTTCGATTCATAAAAACATGTTGTTCTATGACTCATGTAACATAATTATTCTCATTTTTCTCTATTTACTGATTTCTGCATTACTATCAGTCGCTTGTGACTTACAAAAAATATTGAAACCTTCAGAATATCAAAATATTGGATGTTTTATGTTGTTAATTAAGACGAGAGGTATTTAATTAAGTTTTATTTTACACATACAACTCCTGAAGCAATTTTGAAAATTTCCAAATATATGTATATATTGTCCACTATATTGATATTTCGGTACACAATCTTTCATCAGGTGAATGTAAAATGATAACAAATCTCAGGAAAAAAACTTAAAACTACAAGAACCACCGAATTGAGAGGTTGATTCTGTGCTTTCACCTATTGGTTAATGTTTAGAAGGGGAAAATTGTTAACCTTTTGATGATACTCATAACTATAATTGAAAGTTCAATACAATTCATAAAATTCCAATGAACTATGGCTACTCCATGGAGTTTGTTGCTAATATTAACAAAAAGTGAGGCTATTGACTACAAATCGAGAATGATGAACCTCACTAATTCATACCTAACACTGCGTAGGTTAATCGTTGGAAAAATTCAATATTTCTCGGAAAATAGAATAAAGCATGTAGCTACAAGTTAAATAATATATTGGACAGTTTCATCAAAAATAACGTACATAGATTTTTTTTAATAATATTTATTCTTTTTTTTATTTTACAAAAAACTACATATTTTGATTTCTCAATTTTTAATTACATATATATCTTATTATTTAAAATATTTTTTTTTAGATCACGCTTAAATATTTTCACTAGTACTAATAAATAGTATATAGTATTATTATTATTATTATTATAGTAAAAAGTACGATTTACTAGTACTAGTACTAGTGAATAGTACCATAAATAGTAGTACTAGTACGCTTAAATATCTATACTAGTACTAGTACTATATTGAATAGTACTAATTTTCAATATACTTGGTAAATTATTGAAAGCGTTAAATCTGTCATGGTATAAGCTATTTTTAGATTTAAAGAGCTTACAACTTTGGATATAAAAACTATCTGTATTTTTAGTCTTATACCCATGCTCATCACTGAAATATATGTTACATGGAAGCCACTGATTTTTTATTTTAAATATGAATATATATGAAGCAAAGAGTATTCTTTGTTTAACAGACATTAGTTTCAAAGAGTTCAGCATAATTTTAACAGGGGTATACCTATTGCACTTCGAAATTTTTCCCATGGCTCTATTCTGTAACTTTTGTAATTGTTGAATTTTTTCTTCAATCAAACCAAATAACAATATGGAGCAATATTCAAAATGTGGCATTATTATTGATTGGAACCACAACAATTTTACATATGTCGACAGATTTTTTCCTATTCTTTTCAGCAAATTGATTTTTTTAGAGATTTTAGATGATATGAAATCAACAGGATCTTTGAAACTCAATATTTTGTTTAACATAATTCCTAAATATTTTACTGTTTCTACTCTTCTAATTTTTTGTTCATCAATGTTTCTAGTTATATCCCCATTTTCATTATTTTTAAGGGTTTTACTTTCACCCAAAATTATGAAGCACTTATACCCAGAACTATTTTTGCACATTTAGGGATAAGCTATGTTCACATAACTATTTAGTAATTGCAGAAAGGTCTCCATTGATCCCCTTTGTAATATTTTCAATATTTTGTATTATTTTGATTAAAAATCTTCGCCACATATATAGACCATAGTATCATCAACGAATACACGTATAGAACATCTTTTCACGTGAGAAACAATTTCGTTTATATACAAGAAGAACAACAACAACGGACCTAAGACAGTTCTTTGAGGTACGCCTAAATCCACTTTTATATTATCCGACAGCATACCATTGAACTTAACTTTTTGTGTTCGCGAGTCCAAGTAAGATCCGAACCAATCAGTTACTACTCTCTCAAAGCCAAGTTTATTCAGTTTTTTCAGTAAAAATGATCTACATAAAGTTTCAAAAGCTCTTTTAAAATCCAATAATACTACTATAACCGCATTTCATTTATCTGTAGCACTATAGCATTCCTCACATATTCTCAGTATTGCTGTCTCACAAGATCAATTTCTTTTGAATCCTGATTGAAATTCGGAAATGACAGAAAACTTTTCACATAATTCTATTATCTAGTTTTTTACTACTATTTCTAAAATTTTCTCATAAGGTGGTAGTGAATTTATAGGTCGAAATAGCTCTATTTACACATTATTGCAAATTTTTGGCACATTATTAATGAACATCTCCAATCTTTTGGGAATACTCCATGTGTCAATGCTTTGATAACTAAATCTAAAAATCTATTTCTAGAAATGGCAAAAGCATCTTTCAGTATCTTGACTGTTATTTCATCTTCGCAACTACCTTTCTTTTTCAAAACTCTAAGGATATTTTTCAAATATTTCATATTTACCTTCTCAAAATTACGCATTTTCATTATTATTGGTATTGGTCATAGGTTTATAGAGATCAACTTCGGGTGTTTATAAGTCAACTTGTGAATAGAGAAAATGTTATATTACAGAGTTAGGAAGAAATTTCAACGAACGAATAAAAGAACATTACAAAAGCAGCAGACACATTCTATTGAAAACAACTCTAATTTCAAGATTGACTTCGAGGTCAGATCCTATGTATTGAGAAAAAGGCTGAGAAGACAATTTCCTAGAAGGGCTAAAGTAAACATGAACTAGAAAACAGGTTGAGCAGTGAAATATCAATTAGAATTTGAACACCAAGCTGATTAGTAGCTGAAGAAGTTTATCTTCTCTAATCAGTGGTTCTAGTGATATTTGATTTAATTTTCTAAGATGGTTACATACATTTTCCAGGTTACATACACCTGAGGAGGGACAATTTATACATAACTTCTGAAATTCTCGAAATTGTTTCGAGTGTTAGTGAGTTTTTCACTTGTCTAACGTGTTATAGAAAATGATACTCAAAAAAATCAAATGAACTATTTTCTTTCGATGTTTCTATCTATTGATTTTCTATCAATCACTTCTCTCAATCGAAAATGAATAACTGAGCATTTATATTTATAACTTCAATAATTTCCCTTCGTTTATTCACAAGATGAGAAATCCTGCTCACTTTTCATAAACATGACGTAATAAATACAAGTTGAATGCTACAATAAAATAGCATCTTTCCCTGAGGAAGTCGACACCGTCTTTCTCCAAGTTTAGAGAGCAGTCTAACATTTGCAAACTCATACTAAACATATCAAGCAGTAGCAACAGTCGAGACAAAACAATGTTTAATATCCTGAATTCAGTCTCGCCTTTCTTCGCTTCGCTGAGCCTGTCAGTAGCGCCCGTTCGTCTTGTCAGAAGGGCCTTCTCTTGTTTGTCCTTAGTTTGTGGAAACAGGAACATGCTGTACACTTTATGTTGTTCTGACTTGTCATCAGACTTTTTGGTCGGTTTGAGCCGCGACAGAGTGGAATTTGTTGTGGAACATCTGCATGTAACAAACACATCTCTTCTCGAATAACTTCCAGATGAAACAGAGATTTGGACGTCTCGAAAATGACAAAATTCGTTCATTGAAACAGATACGCTTTGTCCTGGATTCTATTTAATGCCCTGTTGAAAACATTGCCAGAACTACAATTTTATATGAATATATTTGTATTTTTTCAATAATAACAACAAGAGTTCTTTCTCCAACTTGGTCTCAAGAAACTTTTCGTTGAATCATATGGACACAATAACTCATATCCAATTTTTTCTGTCAATAAATATCTGGAAATCATATTCGGTAACATATTTTTCCAAAGAAATATATTGAGGGTACGCTACTGATTCTGGTCATGTCAAAAATAATTTGAATGTATAACAAGGCCCCAATTATGTTGTATCAGTATTATCTTCAATCGATAGACAGTTCTAAATCATTTTTTTTATCGAAAGTTTGTAAGGAAATACAACGAGGTTACGCCTCTGGTTTTTTCTTTCAGAATGCAAATATTGAATGATTAAAATTCGGATATTTTTCCAAAACTCATCAAACGCCAGCTTTGAGTTATGACCACTCCAAAAGAACGCGGAAAACGTGTTAAACATATTCGAATTCCTGTCCTTTTACATAAAGAACAATCCAAGACATCATTAATTTTTCATGAAATTCGTCATCTTTAATAATGATTTTAATACAGAAATTCCATGTTTTGCATTATTTTGAATTGATCCGAGTGATAATGTTTATTCAATTCAATACAAAAAATTCTCGTTCGAATTATAAAATTATGAATTGTAGCTGTTACTTTCACAGAATTTGATTTGTCTATTCAGAAGTGAACGTAATTCTTTCCATTAGAGGACACAATGTTTCGTTTCTTGTGTTAATCCAAGAAATAGACACTCTGAGAGCCAATTTTCGTTCCAATCAATTCAGTAGTTTCCGAGTAACAACAAACATTCATGAATATTTTCATATTTATTATATCAAGTTCAAATTTCTGACTACTACCTTCTGGAGGTTTTTGATTCACTCCATATGTTTTCGTTAAATAAGCTGTGTTTTATTATGTGTTATTCTTTTTTTTTTTCTGCTTCTTTAAGTTGTTGTTATGAAACTACTGTTGCTTATATGAAAACACTCATATTATTCTGTCTTCAATGTCTATAACATAGGGGCTTGTTACACTTGTTTTATATTTTACGATCTTGAATAAAAACACTTCCCTTGGTTTCACAAAATTTATAATAAAAACTTCACAATTGTTACCCCATTTTCAAGAGATAAACAGAACAACACTTTTCGGCCAATATTCTTATATACCTATACATCGTCACCTGCAATATACTTAAGACTTATATCGATGTCTCCGAAGTAGACGGACAGGTCATTTTACAGGTAAAATTATTCTAATCAATCTAAGAATTATCTAAGAATCTAAGAATTATCGAATAAAACAAAAGTAACAATAATGAAAAATGAATAAATAAGTAACAATGGTGATAACACACATTGATAACACTACAGGACCTTCAACACATTGCATTCACAATAACCATTTCATAGCCTTAAACTTGAGTGAAATTGATGCATCCACAGATTAGGAG